>OX336398.1:227391757-228054355 GCA_946902985.2 Meconema thalassinum
AGTGCTATAAGGCGCAAGGTGCATGGTTTCTTTTTAAGAAATCAGCCACCGATATTATCATCTGTGTTAACGGCCGTGAATACAGACCCCGAACTTCCGAATTTTAAAAGAAGCACGTTTCATGCCCTTCTCAAAGATCTTGGTTTTGTTTAGGAAAAGCGTGGTAACAAAGCTCTTATGTTGGAAAGAGACGATCTAGTTGCTTGGCGCCATAAGTACTTATATCAAATAAAGAAATTTCGAGCGGAAAAGAGGAATATCGTGTACACAGACGAAACCTGGGTAAACACGGAACATTGCATTGAAAGACACTGGCAAGACAGTACAGTTAAGTTATCAAGGCAGGCTTTTCTGGCTGGACTTTCCCCTGGCTTAAAGGCACCAACAGCGCGTGGACTCCGCTTCGCTATTGTCCATACAGGTATACTTGGCCATGGCCTTAATTAAGGTACAGTCCCAGCATTTCCCTGGAGTAAAAATGGGAAACCACGGAAATCCATCTTCAGAACTGCCGACAGTGGGGTTCAAGCCCACTATCTCCCGAATGCAAGCTCATAGCTGCGCGCCCCCTGGGTAGTTTATTGGCTGAGGAATAACCCACCCACCAAGGGAAGATGATTAAGAGAAGGAAGTAGATTTTGGATTGGAGAAAAAGGATAGAAAGATAGGAGGAGAGTCCCACAAAATTGATAAGTTTAACTTTAAATACACTTAGAGGCAGTCGCCACTGAAATTTAACTTTTTGATACCTAAAGTAGGTACGAGCTTGGTCGAGGCTAACGGGAACCGCAGCTAGGACTTGGGCGGTTTGCAAGAGAGAGGCTTTAGTATATTTCCTCCCAAGCATGTATAAAAGTACTATGGGGAAGGGTGATGGTCTGGCAAGGCTGAGAGCAAACGATTTATGGTATGTCTTCTCAAAGAAATTAGTTTTTGTGAAATGATTCGAAGAATGCCAATAATTCCAATCAAGTTCGGAATTTCCAATTTTCGAAATTATAGAGTTTCTAGAAAAAGAGACCCAGTGCTTCCAGGAAGGATAGTGACGAAAAATTATAACTTGGAAAGTAATCTTTGTAAGTGAACCAATGGTTGCCTTTGGAAATGGCTAAGCCTTTACTCAGCGAAAGGCCGGCTAAAAGCTTAGACAAAAAAGAAACACTTATCTTTAGGAAAATTGACCGTAAGTTTTCGGAGAAAATCTCCACAAGCAGGTAGCTGGCTTAGCGAGCTTTACTTGCCTTACTGGCCAATTAGAATTAGCTATTAAAGCTAACAGAAGCTTTGAAAAGGTTGCCACTAAGAGTTCTTGCTCAAATGCAACAAGTGGTAAAATCCCTATCAATAGATTAAAGGGCATCGAGTAGGGAGAGCCAAGGAGGACAGGACCTTGTTTAACCTTTGTATTAGAAAAATGAAAAAGAGAAAAAGAACGCTTAATTTATTTAACAATTCAGGAGAAATTAATATTTTTAACAAATAAATATTTTCCAATCTTATTAACAATTTGAGGTCGTAGACCTCCGACAACATTCAGAAATTGCTCCAGGCAAATAACAATTCTTAAGGTTCTAAACCTGGTATTAAAATCTTTTTAAGATTTGAAAAAGGACCAAATGAAATGATTAAAGTTTAAACATTTACAAGAGTACAAGGAGTGTACTATAAGAAATTTCTGAAAGAATATTCTAGAGAGAATAACAACTTTAAAGCTAACTATAAGGAAAACATAAAGCATAAAATAGAAGTTCCTACAACTTCTTATATTTAAACAGGATTACTTTATGAGAATTATACAAAGGAGGGCAGGTCACTTACTGTGAAACCTAAGTAAGTAATCAAAAGGAAGGTTCTAGACTTCCTATGTTTAATTAGGAATCACGAGCCAAATGGGGCAGTTTCCATTTCGTGAGACCTAAAAATAACTCACTCAAAAGTTGAAAATATTGGTTTTCCTGATAATAGAGAAAAAACAATGTAAACTTAAACCGTGTATAAAACACGTAATTATACAGCAATTACTTAATGATAAACAAGAAAAATGGAAGGGCACTTCGCAGAGTGACACCTTATTGAAACAGACCTATATTGAAACATTTATTACGGATTGTTAGTAGGAGGTTTAGGAAAGAGAAATAGGGGATTGAGGAAAAATGTTCATGGCCTTATTTAAATATAAACGGACGATCGCGACGCGGTAGAAAGTTGAACAAGCACTGATTTTCACTATAGTTCGTTGAAACTTATGAAAAGTTCACTATAGAAACACGAAAGTTTTTGGCAGAGAAAGTTATTTCAATTTGAACAAAATGACTGGTTGCACTGAATGAACGAAAGTCTATTGCTTGCGAAAATGGTGGATTACAGTTAAATGCGCCATAGAGTATTCCAGCGGTTCCAGCGGTGGAAGAAAGTTAGCTATTAAGCTTTTAATTCAGAAACGGAATTCTTCAATTTTAAATAGCATTCTCACAAGTGAGTGAAGATTTCAAAACGGCAGGACTTGTAGATGAATTACAGAAACTAGAAGGTTCCAGAACGACCTTAGTAGAAAAAATGGGGTTGAGAAAATCCAACGGAGGAACTAACTTGTTGATTTATAGACAGCGGGTATTAAATAATATCCCACGTAGTGAGAGGATTTCTCATTTGAATAGCCTAAGAAAAGCTCTTTTTTTTTAAATAAGGTTGGCTTATACAACCAAAGGCTCAACATGGCAAATCCCACGAAGAATGATTTTTGCCCCAAAATAAGCAATCGCACACTGTCTATAAAACATCTTTAAAAGCACGTGAAAGTTAAAACCATGAAGATGAGGTTAAAACTTTAAGATGGTACTTATCTTGATTTCATGTAGAAGATGAAGTTCCCTTTGACGATAACTACTTAGCCAACATGGCGTAGAAGAGAGTTTGCCTCTTGGGTTGAGGAGACTAGCTCGAGAGGAGCTTTGACTGACCGAGTCAACTGCCGATTGCGAAGTGAGACCTGCTCAACGGAGCACAGAAGGTCCAAGGAAGGGGAAAAGAGTGGGGGGTAGGAGACAAAAGGAGAACATATAAACATTGCCAACTTGTCAAAAATAAATGTTCTTCTTGATGAATGGTCTTCAAGGAGTTGATAGTAGGCGATATTATCGCAGCATGGTGAGTGAAACAGTAGACGTAGTCCTCTTGCTCAAGGAGAAAATAGCTGGCGATGGTAACAGGATCTGGTGGCCAAATGGATAAGTAAGTCCTCTAGCCCCAGGAAGAATTGAGGAGCTTCAGAGATTCGCTGCGAGATGACGCTAGGTGGGTCACAGAAGTTATATATCTAGAACAGACTTATGAAGACATAAGAGATTTGCCCATCAAGGAGAAAACAGAAGATCACGGTTGGTGTTTTGACAAAGAGGAAGGAAGAAATGGACATGCAAAGAGCAATAGACTTTATTCTCTCGTACCGTGTATTCAAAGAATACACCATACTGGGGGCACAAACACCAACAGAGAACAAATAAGCAGTTACACATTTAATGGCAGAGGTGCGATCAAAGACAGTGGTCTTGTGATAGCGCCATTAGTGGTCAAGACTCTGACCACCCTGACTCTCCCATCTCTTCCAGGATAACACTTTGTCACTCTACCGGAAGTCCAGACTAGAGGGGGAGAAACATCCCTAACCAAGACCAAGTCCCCCACTTTAATGTCGGGACTGGAAAGAAACCACTTCTGCCTCCGTTGCAAGGAAGTTAAATATTCCAAGTTCCATCTCTTCCAAAAAGAATTACGGAGGGCTTCAAGTTTACGCCAAACAATAGGTAGATTAAAATCCCTGTAAGAATTGGGAAGAGGAGGAGGGGCAGAAAGAGAAGTGCCGATAAGGAAGTGACCAGGGGTGAGTGGAAGTAGGTCATCAGGGTCATTGGAAAGCGGAGTTAAAGGGCGAGAGTTAACAACACCTTCAATCAGAACAGACAGTGAATTGAATTCTTCGTAAGTCAGAATTCGATTACCTAAGACTTTTCTTAAATGACGTTTAGTGAGCTTTACGCAAGATTCCCACCTACCACCATGATGCGGAGCGTAAGGAGGTATAAAGCGCCATTTGAAACCTTTTGAATAAGAAAAATTAGAAATTTGTTCCATGGCTGGAGAGGAAGTGAGAGCTTTCTTCCACAGGGAAGCTGCGCCCTGAAAGGTGGAAGCGTTATCAGAGAACATCTCAGAAGGAACACCACGCCTAGCAGTGAAACGAGAGACAGCTGATAAAAAATAAGAAGTAGAAGCATTCGTTACTAGTTCCAAGTGGATTGCGCCGGAACCATGCAAACAAAGAGAGAAACATAAAGCTTACCAAACAATTTGCGTTTAGCTTCAGGAGAGTTTCGTTGATATTGGAACGGACCCATATAGTCCACGCCAGTTAAAGCAAATGGGCGTATAGGAGAAGAACGAAAAGAGGGCAGATCGCTCATTAATTGAGTATTGATTTTAGGTTTCGTTTTGAAACAAGGAATGCACTTGTGAATTACAGAAGAAACTTCATGAATTCCATTTATAATCCAGTACTTTTCCCTTAAGAGGCAAAGCAGAGTACGTGTACCAACATGAAGATTACGGTAATGAAAGTCACGTATAATTAAGTAAGTTACGTGATGTTTGGAAGGCAAAATAACGGGATGCTTTTTGTCCTCAGAGAGTAAAGATTGCGAGAGCCTTCCACCTACCCTGAGTAACCCATGGTCATCAAGAAACGGGGCTAAAGCACGGAGACGGCTGGATTTGGGAAGATCTCTTTTAGAAGAAAGCAATGACAATTCAGAAGAAAAGGCTTCTTGCTGTGTCAGTTGTAAAACCTTAACGGTAGCGAGATTCAATTCATGATTGGTAAGGTGTGGTTTAGGGAGAAGAGGTTGGTCAACCACAAGATATTTCCATCTAAGGAGATAGGCGACAATTCGTAGTAATTTGTGAAAAGAAGAATAGCGGGACAACAAAGGATGAGAAGCGTTGGAAACAAGACAAGAAGCAATGGGTAGAGGTACTTTAGCGTCAGGCAAGTTGGAGTTTGTAGCTGGGGGTTTAGAAGGCCATGAGGAAGATTCTTCGATTAGCCACGAGGGCCCATGCCAGTACAATTGGGAAGCTGCCAATTGAGAGGGTAAACAACCACGAGAGATAATATCGGCTGGATTATCAGCACTGGGAACATGCCTCCATTGACATCCAGAAGAAAGAGTTTGAATTTTGGAAACCCTGTTTGCAACGAAAGTTTGCCAGTGAGAAGGGTTCTTGGCGATCTAAGAAAGGGCGATCATGGAATCGCTCCAGAGATAAATTTGCGAGAATTCGACTTTTAATACTTCCCGTAATTTCTTGACAAGTTCTGCAGCCATGAGTGCAGCGCACAGTTCGAGCCTAGGCAGAGTGATAGTTTTAAGAGGAGCGACCTTCGATTTGGCACAAACAAGGTTGGAAACTAAAGATCCATAGAATGAATCGTGATGAACTAAATATGCACAGCAACCATAAGCTTTTTCGGAACTATCCGCGAACACATGAAGGAAAAAGGGTGTATTAGAATGAGAGCTAATTAAATTCCTGGGAATTTCAATGAGGGAAAGGTCCAACAAATTACTGCGAAACGAGAGCCAGCGATTAAGAAAAGAAAGAGGGACAGTGTCATCCCATTCACATTTAAGCGACCACAGCTCTTGCATGAAGAGTTTGGCTATAACGATAACTGGGGCAAGGAATTGAAGTGGATCAAAAATTTTTGCAATTTCAGAGAGAACTTGTCTCTTTGTATTAGGAAGCTCTTCTGCGAGCGAAACTTTATAGATAAGAGTGTCAGTGCTAGTACACCAGTGAACTCCTAAAGTTTTTATAGATTCGGAGTTTCCACAAATTTCGACAGAAGAAGGATCTACGTCTTCGATGGGAAACTGAGCAAGAAACTCAGGGGAGTTGGAGTTCCACTTATGAAGTGGAAAACCTCCATTCCTTAACAATGCCTGAAGTTCTAAAGACACAAAAGAAGCTTCCTCTAAAGAGGGGAAGGACTGCAAGTAATCGTCAACATAAAATGATGTTGTTAGTGCTTCAGAGGCTTTGGGGTTAAATAAATGACCATCTTGTGAGGCTAGCAAGTGTAGGGATCGGATAGCAAGGAAAGCAGAGGGTTTTAAGCCATAAGTAACCGTTTTCAAGCGAAATACCTTAATGGGCTTATTGATTTCATCACGCCACAAGATTCTTTGAAGATCTCGTTGTTCTGGTTGAATTAACACTTGACGGTACATCTGTTTTATATCGGCTATGACAGCTATGGGAAATAATCGAAAGTTTAAAAGTATAGCAGATAGATCTGACTGAATGGCAGGACCAGAGTAAAGAGTGTCGTTAAGGCTGTTGCCATTGACGTCGGGCGATGAACCATTGAAAACAACTCGAATTTTATCTTTTACAAGAGGGTTTTTCCACAAAGGATGATGATTTAAATAAACCGTTTCAAATGGGGGGTGCAATTCATCATCGGATTTGTTAACAACTTCCATATGATCTAAGCTTTCATACTCATCCATGAAATCAGTGTACTGCTTTTTGACAAGAGGTTCCTTTTTGAATTTGCTGTCGATAGCAAAGAGAGCTTTTCGAGCTTTAGGCTGAGAGTTAATAAGTTTGGGGGGATTGTGTAATCTTGGCATTTGAACAATGAACCGACCATCAGCAGAACGAGTGGTGGTGTTCAAAAAAAGTTGCTCACAGAATTCATTTTCTGAAGAGGTTACGTTAGGAGAATCAACGTTTTCAAGCCTCCAAAACTGTTCCAGATCAGTATTGGAGAAGTAACATTGCGATGTAGGTTGGGGAGAATAATGGGGAAGTTGCCCTGTGACGATCCATCCAAAATTAGTGTCTCTGGCGACCACGTTAGAGGACAACTTGCGAACCTGTTTCCGAAGGCAATTCCAAAAGACATTGGCACTAAAGAGTATGTCAATGGGGTTTTGTATGTTAAACAAAGGATCGGCTAACCTTAAATGCGAGGGAATGTTTAACCCTGAAATATCCATCGAGTGACTTGGAGTGTCTTCTCCAATGCTATTGAGAATTAAACAATTAAGTTTAAAAAAGTTGTTTCTATGACAAATATCTCTTATGGTTAGTTTTGAGAATTGTAAAGCTTGCGATTTTGAGCTGTTGATACCCGACACATTGATAGAAGTAGGGTTTACGGGTAGGCCTAGTTTTCTAATTAAGGAATTAGACACAAAATCATGAGTTGCAGCTGAATCTAAAAGGCCGCGTGCACGGACCCAGTTGCCAAAGTTATCCTGAACTTCAATTTGAACAGTAGACAACAATACTTGAGCACTGCGAATGGACTTGGCATTTTGAATATACGATGAGGCATTAGAACTATTAGCACTATCATTTTTAGGAGAAGTGGATGCTGTCGATGACCTTGCCTGATAACGACGAAGTAGCAAAGTATGATGAGCCTTTTCACAATGGTAGCAAAGTCTTGTGGACTTGCAATTAGAAGCAGAATGCGTGGGCGCTAGGCAGTTAAAACAATGCTTGTTTTGAGCAACTAATTTTCGTCTGTCGTCGACTGACATTTCTTTAAAGGATTTACAGAGGTATAGGGCATGGGGATCTTTACAAAGTATGCACTTTACAGGTTCGTTTAAACTCTTGCGAGGTTCGCTTTGAGTGTTTAAAACAATAGAGCTAGCAACACGACGTTCACTAGACCTAGTTGGGTAACCAGTAGTGTTTGATTTAAATTTGGATGAGCTGGACCCGGGTTTTTGGGTATTGGACGCTGAGCGTTCACTTTTGGGTTTGATGGATATTAATTCGAATTTGGAACTAGGAGATGAAGGTTCACTTTGATTAGCTAGAGCGGTTAAAAGTTGGCATCTAGCGTTTATGAAAGTAACTAAATGCTCGTAAGTGTAGTCGTCTTCTTTAGAAAGTTCAATTTCCCAAGCTTTGAGGGTAGCAGTATCAACTTTAGCAATCACTAAATATATTAGGAAAGTATCCCAATAATTAGTTGGTTGATCTAATTGGGACAGAGCCTTAACGTGAAGTTGTGTAGTGTCAACTAGAGTACGTAGACTAGTGACGTCATTGTGCTGTGACGCAGGTAGATTGAATAGAGCCTTTATATGGCGTTGAATACATAACCGTAAATTTCCATATCTTTCCTTTAATAAGTTAAAGGCAATGGAATAATTTTCGGCACGCAGAGGAAGTGCTTCGACCAACTGCAAAGCTTGACCTCGGAGGATTGATCTCAAGTACTGAAACTTGTAAATGACTTGAATGTCTTCATTGTCGTGAACAAGGGAGCAAAATAATTCATAGAAAGAATCCCAAGCAGATTCATCTCAAGAAAAATGGGGTAAATCAATTTTCGGTAAAATTGGTTTGGGCTTGTGAGTACCCTCACGGAAAGAAGTTTGTGGTTCGTGAAGGGAACCGAGAACAGAAGCGTCCTTTTTCTGCTCCTCTTCGAGTTGGCGTATTATTTTGAAAGCAGAACCTATGCCTTCGTAATATTGGTTTTCTACTTCAACTCGATCTTCGGTTTGATTGAGCATGCAAGTTTCTATTTCAGTTTGGATGTTACAATAATTTTCATAAGAACGTTCATAATCTCGTACACGATGTTTCAACAAGTCTAATTGAGCTTCTGAGGGATCTAACTCTTTTATGTACTTTTTAAACGGGTAATTTGTCCTTTATAGGATGCTCGTTTAGAAGTAAGTTTTTCATCTTTATCCTTCTCAGTAGGAGCCATGTTATAAAGAATAGATTGAAATGTAACTCACGATACTGTGGAACCTTGGTAATGCTGTCAAGCTGGCAGCAGCAAATAAGTAGAAAGAACGGGACACGCCAAAGGAGACAGGAGTGGCCTCTTTCCCGTTCACAGGCTTTGCATGATGTAGTTATAGCTGAAAAATTCAAAGCAGAGATTAATAATTTGCAGAGTATTGTCAAATAGAAAAAATGACAAATGGACTCTCCCGGGTTTCGGCACCAATTTTTGGGTAGTTTATTGGCTGAGGAATAACCCACCCACCAAGGGAAGATGATTAAGAGAAGGAAGTAGATTTTGGATTGGAGAAAAAGGATAGAAAGATAGGAGGAGAGTCCCACAAAATTGATAAGTTTAACTTTAAATACACTTAGAGGCAGTCGCCACTGAAATTTAACTTTTTGATACCTAAAGTAGGTACGAGCTTGGTCGAGGCTAACGGGAACCGCAGCTAGGACTTGGGCGGTTTGCAAGAGAGAGGCTTTAGTATATTTCCTCCCAAGCATGTATAAAAGTACTATGGGGAAGGGTGATGGTCTGGCAAGGCTGAGAGCAAACGATTTATGGTATGTCTTCTCAAAGAAATTAGTTTTTGTGAAACGATTCGAAGAATGCCAATAATTCAAATCAAGATCGGAACTTCCAATTTTCGAAATTATAGAGTTTCTAGAAAAAGAGACCCAGTGCTTCCAGGAAGGATAGTGACGAAAAATTATAACTTGGAAGGTAATCTTTGTAAGTGAACCAATGGTTGCCTTTGGAAATGGCTAAGCCTTTACTCAGCGAAAGGCCGGCTAAAAGCTTAGACAAAAAAGAAACACTTATCTTTAGGAAAATTGACCATAAGTTTTCGGAGAAAATCTCCACAACCAGGTAGCTGGCTTAGCGAGCTTTACTTGCCTTACTGGCCAATTAGAATTAGCTATTAAAGCTAACAGAAGCTTTGAAAAGGTTGCCACTAAGAGTTCTTGCTCAAATGCAACAAGTAGTAAAATCCCTATCAATAGATTAAAGGGCATCGAGTAGGGAGAGCCAAGGAGGACAGGACCTTGTTTAACCTTTGTATTAGAAAAATGAAAAAGAGAAAAAGAACGCTTAATTTATTTAACAATTCAGGAGAAATTAATATTTTTAACAAATAAATATTTTCCAATCTTATTAACAATTTGAGGTCGCAGACCTCCGACAACATTCAGAAATTGCTCCAGGCAAATAACAATTCTTAAGGTTCTAAACCTGGTACTAAAATCTTTTTAAGATTTGAAAAAGGACCAAATGAAATGATTAAAGTTTAAACATTTACAAGAGTACAAGGAGTGTACTATAAGAAATTTCTGAAAGAATATTCTAGAGAGAATAACAACTTTAAAGCTAACTATAAGGAAAACATAAAGCATAAAATAGAAGTTCCTACAACTTCTTATATTTAAACAGGATTACTTTATGAGAATTATACAAAGGAGGGCAGGTCACTTACTGTGACACCTAAGTAAGTAATCAAAAGGAAGGTTCTAGACTTCCTATGTTTAATTAGGAATCACGAGCCAAATGGGGCAGTTTCCATTTCGTGAGACCTAAAAATAACTCACTCAAAAGTTGAAAATATTGGTTTTCCTGATAATAGAGAAAAAACAATGTAAACTTAAACCGTGTATAAAACACGTAATTATACAGCAATTACTTAATGATAAACAAGAAAAATGGAAGGGCACTTCGCAGAGTGACACCTTATTGAAACAGACCTATATTGAAAAATTTATTACGGATTGTTAGTAGGAGGTTTAGGAAAGAGAAATAGGGGATTGAGGAAAAATGTTCATGGCCTTATTTAAATATAAACGGACGATCGCGACGCGGTAGAAAGTTGAACAAGCACTGATTTTCACTATAGTTCGTTGAAACTTATGAAAAGTTCACTATAGAAACACGAAAGTTTTTGGCAGAGAAAGTTATTTCAATTTGAACAAAATGACTGGTTGCACTGAATGAACGAAAGTCTATTGCTTGCGAAAATGGTGGATTACAGTTAAATGCGCCATAGAATATTCCAGCGGTTCCAGCGGTGGAAGAAAGTTAGCTATTAAGATTTTAATTCAGAAACGGAATTCTTCAATTTTAAATAGCATTCTCACAAGTGAGTGAAGATTTCAAAACGGCAGGACTTGTAGATGAATTACAGAAACTAGAAGGTTCCAGAACGACCTTAGTAGAAAAAATGGGGTTGAGAAAATCCAACGGAGGAACTAACTTGTTGAGTTATAGACAGCGGGTATTAAATAATATCCCACGTAGTGAGAGGATTTCTCATTTGAATAGCCTAAGAAAATCTCTTTTTTTTAATAAGGTTGGCTTATACAACCAAAGGCTCAACATGGCAAATCCCACGAAGAATGATTTTTGCCCCAAAATAAGCAATCGCACACTGTCTATAAAACATCTTTAAAAGCACGTGAAAGTTAAAACCATGAAGATGAGGTTAAAACTTTAAGATGGTACTTATCTTGATTTCATGTAGAAGATGAAGTTCCCTTTGACAATAACTACTTAGCCAACATGGCGTAGAAGAGAGTTTGCCTCTTGGGTTGAGGAGACTAGCTCGAGAGGAGCTTTGACTGACCGAGTCAACTGCCGATTGCGAAGTGAGACCTGCTCAACGGAGCACAGAAGGTCCAAGGAAGGGGAAAAGAGTGGGGGGTAGGAGACAAAAGGAGAACATATAAACATTGCCAACTTGTCAAAAATAAATGTTCTTCTTGATGAATGGTCTTCAAGGAGTTGATAGTAGGCGATATTATCGCAGCATGGTGAGTGAAACAGTAGACGTAGTCCTCTTGCTCAAGGAGAAAATAGCTGGCGATGGTAACAGGATCTGGTGGCCAAATGGATAAGTAAGTCCTCTAGCCCCAGGAAGAATTGAGGAGCTTCAGAGATTCGCTGCGAGATGACGCTAGGTGGGTCACAGAATTTATATATCTAGAACAGACTTATGAAGACATAAGAGATTTGCCCATCAAGGAGAAAACAGAAGATCACTGTTGGTGTTTTGACAAAGAGGAAGGAAGAAATGGACATGCAAAGAGCAATAGACTTTATTCTCTCGTACCGTGTATTCAAAGAATACACCACCCCCAAACCGCACGACTAACTCGCTACAATATTACAAATATTAATCAAAACAACAAGAAGAAAATTGAAAGAAACTAAATTAAGCCTAACTAATAACAAAAGAGGAGATGATCAACAGTATTGCTGACGTAAAAATTGTTAACATCGTCAGCATACATCCGAGAAGGAAGGACGAGTTGTGCTCTCGACATCTAACAATCAGAAATGCAAAATGAATGTCGTTATTGGTTCTGTTCACTTATCCAATACGTTAACACCTGCAAAACTGCTCCTTCCAGGGCGTGTTCTATTTCAGGGGTTGTGTTGTGTCGCTAACTTATGAAAGCGCGGTACTCGAAGCGCGTATGACGTCAGCGCTACCGCTGCCTAGAGTTAGCAACACTGTCGCCATAAGGCGCCACAGTCCTTTCTCAACGCTGGATGCTCTATAGTCGCACTGGCCTCCAGTAACCTTGAAGTCTCAGCTCTTTCTCCCATTCCTTGATAACTTTGTTCAGCACTAGGTTGAAGAGGAGCGGAGAGAGCCTGTCACCTTGGCGAACACCTGTATTGCTCTCAAATGGTTCTGAGATTTTCCCCGTGAATTTCACTTTTGATGTCGTGTGTGTCAGTGTCTGTTTGATCAATCGCAAGGTCTTGCTATCCAAACCTTGCTCGTGTAAGATGTTGAACAATGACTGACGGTCATTAGAGTCATATGCCTTCTTAAACGAAGGTACATATAACTGGAGTATTCCTGGGGGCTTTGATTTTCTATATAGTTTTTAGGTTGAAGATTTTTTCCGCTCAGGGGCGACCAGGACGAAATCCCGTCTAGTACTCGCCAATCTTGTGTTCCAACTGGTCCTGAGTCTTTTGGAGTAGGCACGCTGAGAGGTTCTGTAACTTTTAATAGTGAAATACCCCTGTAATTATTTACGTCGGTGCGGTCGCCTTTTTTGTGCAATGGGTGGATCAATGCACATTTCCACTCATCTGATAGCTTTTCTGATGTCCAGTTGTCAGTGATAATCTGTGTGAGTT
This sequence comes from Meconema thalassinum, assembly GCA_946902985.2. Lineage (NCBI taxonomy): Eukaryota > Metazoa > Arthropoda > Insecta > Orthoptera > Tettigoniidae > Meconema > Meconema thalassinum. Next base: position 227,404,728 of record OX336398.1, read on the forward strand.
CCCTAAGTGAGTGTGGCCCTAGGTTTATCAGTAGTTCGGCCACTATGCCGTCTCCACCAGATGTCCTGTTGTTCTTGAGATGAGGATGTGCCTGTGAACTTCCTCTTGTGTCGGAGGTAAAGAGTCTGCTTTCTTGACTGTAGGTTCTTCCTCTGGGAATCTCTCTATTGGTTCTGGACAGTTGAGAAGTTCTGAGAAGTATTGTGCCATCACCTTGCAATTCTCCTTATTGGTTAGTGCTAATTTTCCATCACTTTTTCTGAAGCAAAGGATTGGTGGTGTGTACCCTCTGATGTGTACTGCAAACGTTCTGTAGAAGTCCCTTACGTTGTAGTTACGGAAGTTGTCCTCAATGAAGTCCAGCTGTTCCATCAGGTATCTCCTCTTGGATTGTCTGATAATTTTTGCGTTTGTTTTTCGTGTTTCATGGAAAGTCTGTAAATTTTCTGGGTATTTTTTACTGTTGTATTTTTGATATTTCAATTTCCTGGTAATGAGTGCATTCTCACAAGCAACATCCCACCAAGGATGTTTGGAATTCTTCTTCAAAGGAATGAGAGCTTGTGCTGTTTCTATGATTTTTCGGTAGAAATTTTGCCAGTCATTGGCATGTTCTTTTTCCCAGGATTCCTTCACTCCAAAGTCTGCGATCTTTTTTTTTTTTTTTTTGTCAAATTTTGGTAGGGGGATTTTCTTTCAGAAAGTTCTCTTCGGGGTGAACTTGATCTTGACGCGGGTTAGGTAATGGTCAGAGTCAATGTTGGCTCCCCTACGTACCTGAACATCATGAATCTCCTTCTGTACTGGATATGAGATTGCCACATGGTCGATTTGAAACTCACCTAACTGCTGGACTAGAGAACGCCAGGTTTTCTGTTTTCTAGGGTGTTTTCTAAGACATAAGCTTGAGGTTATTCTGCTGGAAGAGTTCTATGAGTCGTTTGCCATTTTTGGCCTATTTTCAATTTTGAAAAAATAGGCTTATGAGATCACCTTTTGTCCGTGTGTGTGTGTGTGTGAAGTGTGTGTGTGTCCCCCACTAATAAATTTTAAACGCCTCGAGCGATATCAATGAAACTCGGTAAGTTCATAGCACTATTCCCGGTGACCTCGACCGTGCCCTTGTAATTTTATTACGTCTCACCAATCCAACATGGCGGCTGTGCGAAATATTTCACCAGCATTCAATATCTCCGAATCTATTACCGATATCACCCTGGATTGTTTATGGTGATAAAGGAAACTACTAGAAGTAGTTCACCTATGAGACTTTTGAAAACCTGGTAACTACAAAACCAACATGGCGGCCACGCGAGTTTGCGACTTTTAAATAGACGTTTCTCGCGATTTAACCAACCAAACACAATAAAACATGGTACAGCATATGTTTATACACATTGTAATGAACCGACATCTAACTTGGTTCAATTGTTTACCTAACCACAAGATGGCGGATGTGCGAAATATTTCACCTGCATTCTTTATCTCTGAAACTATTAGCGGTATCACCCTGAAATTTTGTACGGAGATATAGGGCACTACTCAAAGTTTATCTATAAGAGTTTCAAAAGCCGGTTAACTACATAACGAACATGGCGGCCAAGCGAATTTGAAATTTTAAAATAGACCATTCTCGCCATTTAATATTCCAAACGCAATGAAATATGGTACAGGAAATTTTTATACACATTGTAATGCACTGGTATCTAATTTAGTTCAGTTGTTTTACATAACCTCAAGATGGCGGCTGGGCGAATTTTAGAATTATGTTTTTATTTCTTGTGTCGTAGTTATGCGATCGTAGTGAAAGTTTGAATAATGAACCTACGCAATAATTTTCCTTTAATGGTACATGACTCTATTGCGTATACACTTAAAAATCCAACATGGCAACCATCCGAAATATTTAGACGGCTCTGAATATCTACGAATCTATTATAGCAATCAAACTGAATTTTTTAATGTTCATAGGGGATATGAACTTAAGTTCACCTATAGGACTTTAAATAACCTGGTGATCACAAATCCAACATGGCGGCGACGCGAATTAAAAATATTCGCATGGAGGTTTCTCGCAATTTAACCATCCGAGTGCAGTGAAATTTGGTACAGTAAATCCTTATACGAATGTTAATCCACTGGCATCTAATTTATTTCAATTGTTTCCTAAACCACAAGATGGCAGCTGTGCGAAATTTTAAAATCTCCTTGTTACTTCTTGTGTCCTAAAAATGTGATTGAAATTTGAATGCTACACGTACACAATAATCTTCATGCAACAGTACATAACTCTAGGAGCTATATATATATTAAATCGAACATGGCGGCCATCCGAAATATTTAGTTGGTTCTCAATATCTACGAATCTATTACAGCAATTAAACTGAAATTTTGTATATTGATAGTGGCAATTAACATAAGTAGGATATATGAAAATAGGCTGCATAGTTCTTCATGGAACTACTTGTTATTTGTGAATTTATGTGCAGGATGACTGTTTTCCTGTACATCTTTTCTCTACCGATCTGTGCATTGAAGGCGCCCATGAGGAGTTTGACGTCATCCCTGGGGACTTTCGACATCACTGTGTCATGGGTCGACAAGAATTTTTCTGCGGACTGTGGATCGCTCTTGTTACTTTGGTTAGTGGGGGTGTGTGCGTTGATCAGTGTGGATTTTTTTGTTGGCGCACCGGAAGCGCATGGTCATCAATCTGTTGTTTACTGGAGTAACTTCTTCTGAGGATTCGACTATGGTCTTGTAGACCATGAAGGCCATCGCCAGAAGTGGAGCGCCTTTGGCAACGCGCCTGTCAGTCTTGCTCTTGAACATGTGGTAATTGCCGTAGTGCATGGTGTCTTCGTCTGTGATACGTGTCTCCTGCAGCGCGAGGTTTAGAAGCTTCTGTCTATCGAGTTCTGCCACTAGATTGTACAACTTTCCAGGCTGTATGAGAGTGTTGATGTTTAGAATGCCTAAGTATGTTAGTGTTTTATGTGGAAGTTTGCCAGAGAACTCCGATTTTCTCTGCGGCCGTCAGTTGACGGGTGGATTGGTTAGCACCTGGGGTATTGCCGTTATTATTTGCACGCTCCATGGTTACTTGTAAGAAATGGGGTCTAGTGGTTATCCACTGGGTTTGTTAGAACCAGGGATTGTTAGTTCCTGGAGCATGTTTACAACCGCACCACTTGGTGAACAGACGCTGACCATAAGCCGCCCAATCTGGGAACAAAAGCTTTTGGATTTAGAGTTCTTTATTGGTGGGGAAACCACCTGGCTCTTCCGCTCCATCCATCGTTGGGAATCTTAGATTCCTCTTCCGCCATCAGGACCGTTGACCAATTTTCACCCAGTTACCCTAGGCAGGGGCCCTTACAGGGTCCTATCATCCGGAGCCAGATGGACCCAGTTTTTTTACGAGGTGTTACTCCTCCCCCTCCTCCTTCCTCATCACTTACGAGATGAGGCCCCGGGCTTGGGACCGGCAGTGGCGGAGTCTTATAGTTATTATTATTATTATTATTTTACACCGTTATGCACGTCTAAGAAGCTGATGTTGCATACTTATCCTTCCAAAATATCGTCTTTTTCTCAGTATGTCTCTTTCTGCGCTCTTCCGTCCAGATTCTGTTGGATGTAATGTGTGGGTGGTCTGAAAGTGATGATTGTCAACCTGTTACCTGAATTTAGATCTGTCCAATACCGTATCAATTGATACGTCTATCTGTAATTGTTAGTGAATGGTCAGGTTGGAATTCAATATGAACTAGATTTTTGTTTGGGCGATATGGGTTCCGTCCTCGTGTAGCTGCTGACACACTTGCTACACTGAACTGGACGGAATGTTCTTGTACACACTGCTAACTCAGTATATCTTTCCCATCCTTTGGGATCGGCCAGCGCATTGCGAGACGAACATAGATATTCGGGAATTCGGGACCATCTCGGTCGTCACCTTAATTTAGGTACAATGTCAGCATTCCCCTGCAGTAGAAATGTTGAAATGAGGAAAAACAAATTATGGTGTTTGAAGCCATTTTGAGTGTTGCCTTAGTCAACCAACGTTTGATGCTTTTCAGTGGGGCAACACGATTGTACCCAAAAGAGATGGGTTATTCCCTAATCCAGAAAAAAAGTTCATGATGTTTTGTTAAGATACTGGAAGTGGTGTTTAGAGTGAATATGTGGTTGTTGTAAATCGTCAATTCAGATCGTATTGTACAGGCTACTTATCTGGTTGAGTCTTGCGTGGTCCTGTTGAGAGCAGTTCACTTGGTCACTGTCACTCCAAACAAGCAAATTCCGGAGGTCAATCACCACTTCCAGTATCATAACAAAACATCACAACTAAGAAATATTGGCGAGCTGCATTATCTTAACTAATACTGCAACTAAATAAGTGTATATATTAGAAATATTTTCACCCATACTTTCAGACACAGATTTTATAGCCTATGTGTAATAGATCTGATGATGATCGCTTGACGATCGAATCTGGTCATCCAAGTGTATTTATGAATCTTATGTGATTTTTTCATGATTAGGGAAAACCCATCTCATTTGGGTACAATCGTGTTGACCGACTGAAAAGCCTCAAACTTATGAAAAGTAAATTCTTGTAATTGAGTCCATTTCTCAGTTTTGCCTCACGAGAAGCTAAGTGAACCTTCCTCCACCCTCTAGACCAAAATCAGTTATTAGTTATAGTTGCTATACGGAGCGGAACAGAGAGGTCATCTGACCCTTAAAAGTGCATTCTAAATGTTAATGTAATATTTTGTGCGAGTTCTACTGTACTTCCAGAGTAATGCTATTGATACGTTTCTATTTCTACGATGATACGAAAAGACATTATATATGAAAACCTGCGATCTGTCGACAAATACTAGAACCTGTCTTGCCAGTTTCATTATCAGACCTAAACACTTAGACAACGACGTGTTTGGAGCTGACATAACCTTTGGTATTATTTCTAAATGTATTCAATACCTGTGTAAAATGTATCCACACCAAAAGTCGTGTACAAGTTGCAATTCGTAAATACCTGTTTAAAGATGTGTTACTTCGACTGGTCAACTAAAGTATGTAATTCTATTGATGTCTAATGTCTGCAACAACGTATTCGACGGCAAAAGCTAGGTCATGTTGCTTTGCATTGAAATTAAATATCTGTGTATTTACCTAATGTGAAGGAGACTTGTTCTTGTATATTCTCCCCTTTTCTGTGTTAACGTTCCTGTACGTGAAGATACTACATCCATCCAGGATAAATTAAATATCGGTCACGCCATCTTGTTAAGTAGATTCTGAAGTGCACGGAGTAATAGTAATCATAATAGTAATAGAGGTCTCACAGTTCTGGAATGTTGACCATTGGTACAAATTAACCAACATTGCCTAGAGCATAATCTATTGCCTCAACAGCTGAGTGAAGCTCAGAGAGAAAATCACAAAGCCCTTACAGCAAAACGATTACTGACCGATGCTGCACATTATTTTATATATTGCGTCGCTTGAGTCGTCAAGGTGACGGAAAATTTCTCCGAATGAGAAGGTTAATGAGAGAGTAAATATACTGGCACGGTTTTCTCACATTTAAGAGTTCAGGTACCCTTATGACCTACAAAAAAACATCTTATCAAAATATTATTTTAATTTTATGCCCCCATCCTCTACGAACATTTTGGTGCAAGAAATATGTCATTATGCGCCATAGTTTTTCAGTTATGATTTAAAAGGCGAAGCCCTGCACCCAAAAGTTCGTCCTGGCTAATGGTTTGTTATATTTATGCACAAGTGTTTATCGCTCATTTTCTCGGAGTTGTGTTTTTGACACCCGTTTTAATGATAACTCAAGAACTAATTGACATACACTAATGACATTGGTTGTGTGTATTTCTGATTACCATATCAACAAAATGGTGTCAATTCATGTCTCACTCTAAGATAGTTTTTATTTAAAAAAGAATCTCGCAAAAATATTGTAAAATGTTGACATTTTCTTTTCAATACAAAAGTAAAAATATTTTTTGTTAAGATATGTTGCCGAATGTACTTCCATTTCTAGAGGAATATCTTGGCAATAAGATAAAATTAACAGAACCCAAAAATATTACGAATTACAGAAGTTATCACTGAAACGCTGCAGCCTTGGATGATGAACAACCACCATTTTGAAAAAATACCGAAATTATTTTTTGACATGAACGTAATGCTGTTTTTCATATAAAATAATGCCAGTGTTTCATGTTTACAAAATTTCATTGCTGTAACTTTTGTGGTTTTGAATGAATAGAAAACAAGTAGTTCCATGAAGAACTATGCAGCCTATTTTCATATATATCCTACTCATGTTAATTGCCTCAATCAACATACAAAAATTCAATTTTATTGTTGTGAGATTTTTAGATATTGATAACCGTCTAAATATTTCAGATGGTCGCCAGGTTGAATTTTTATTTACGTACTATTACATGGAGATTATTGTGTACGTGTGGTATTCAAACTTCAATCGCATGATTAGCACAAAAGAAGTAAAAACGAGATTTTAAAATTTCGCACAGCAGTCATCTTGTGGTTATGAAAACAATTGAAATAAATTAGATGGCAGTGGATTAACAATTGTATATGCATTTAATGTGCAAAGTTTCACTGCACTCTGATGGTTAAATTGCGAGAAACGTCCATTTTAATATTTATACTTCTCGTCGCCGCCATGTTGGATTGTGCTCACCAGGTTACTGAAAGTCCTATAGGTGAACTTATGTCCGTAGACTCTATGAACATTAAAAAATTCAGTTTGATTGCTGTAAAAGATCCGTAGATATTGAGAACCGTCAATATATATCGGATGCTCGCCATTTTGGATTGTTATATGCATAGGCCATAGAGTTATGTACCATTCAAGGATAATTATTGCCTAGGTTCATTATTCAAACTTTCACTTCGATCGCATGATTACCGCACAAGAAATAAAAGCTTAGTTTTAAAACTTTGCACAGCCGCCATCTTGAGGTTATGTAAACAATTGAACTAAATTAGATGCCAGTGTTTTACAATATGTATAATCATTTACTGTACCACATTTCACTGCGCTCAGATTGTTAAATCACGAGAAAAGTCTATTAATTTTTTTCAAATTTGCTTGGCCGCCATGTTCGTTTTATACTTTACAGATTTTTGAATGTTACATAGATAAACTTAGAGCAGTGCCCTTTATAACCGTACAAAATTTCAGGGTGATATCTGTAATAGTTTCGAAGATATAGAGTGCCAGTGAAATATTTCGCACAGCCGCCATTTTGAGGTCATGTAAACAATTGAACTAAGTTAGACGTCAGTACATTACAATGTGTATAAACACTTGCTGTACCAAGTTCCATTATGGTTGAATGGTTAAATCGCGAGAAAAGGCTATTTAAAAGTCTCAAATTCGCTTGGCCGCCATGTTGGTTTTTTAGTTACCAAGTTTTTGAACGTCTCATAGGTACACTTCTAGTAGTACCCTTCATCACCGTACAAAATATCAGAGTGATATCGGTAATTTTTTCGGAGATACTGAATGCTGGTGAAATATTTCGCACTGCCGCCATGTTGGATTGGTGCAACACAATACAATTTGAAGGGTACGGTCGGGGTCGGCCAGTATGGTGCTATAATCTTACCGAGTTTCACTAAAATCGCTCCAGCAGTTTATAAGTTATTAGGGGACACACACACACACACACACCATCACACGCACACATACACGGACAAAAGGTGATCTCATATGCCTATTTTTAGCCTACTTTCGATTTTTGCAAAAAATGAAAGTAGACTTATGAGATCACTACAGGGCCAAAAATTGTGTGTCTGTCTGTGTGTGTGTATGTGTGTGTGTGAGTCTGTGTGTGTGTGTGTGTGTGTGTGAGTGAGTGTGTGTACTCTGAATGTCTGTCCCCCCCGTATCAATTCGAACACGGTGAAACCGAATTGAGCAAAATTTGGTACAGAGGTAGCACTGGCAAAGGGCACCTCAGTGTCATGTTTTATATTGCCGCCATCTTTACCAAAACGTAATGGCGGCCACTCAAATGGTCAAAACGTAATAACGCATTACAACCAAACTAATAATCGGATCTTTACCAAATTTGGTAACAACGTTCCTTCATATGAGGCGCGTCTTGTGCCCAAACTACGAGGTCATCAACCGTACTATTTCAGAATGGCGGCCGTGTGAATTATGCAAACTTTATAATCCATAACATGGGACCCACCAGTTCCGACTATCGAACCAAGAATCGTTTAATATGTTTGAAACGACGTGGCCCGTTTGAAATTAAAAGTTTATATTTTAATATTATAGTCTAGAAGTGATTTTAAAAAGCTGAGTCGTCTCGGTTATTTGACAAGATGGCAGCTGATCTCTCGTTCTGACCTATATTTTATTAATTTCAGTATGTTGCATGCAATATAGGCTTGTGGTAACAAATATATGAACTTTCTATGAAATAAACTCGGTTTAAAATATACTCCAGTAAAGAAATCGTTTAGTCCAAGTCATGATTTGCTATAACGTGGTATATGTATTGGTTCCTAACGACCTATTAGAGTATGCACGATTGTCTGAGTGGTCAGCGCGTTAGTCTTTCATCAGGCTGGCCGTGGTTCAAATCCTATCAGAGTTGGACTTTCTTTCTTGATTTTTTTTATATTTATTATTTCTTGAGTACTGAGACGTTATAAAATAAAGCATTATATGGTGCATTTTGAAATGGAAAATATATATTTAATTAAAACAACATTCACCACTGGAGTGACATCTAAGGGTAATTACTTGAACTATGTTATTGGTAACCACAGCCTTCTAGATGCGAGTTATGCTCTCTACCGGCCAGTTAGTGAACCCATGTCTACAGTATAATTGCGAAGGTTATTATTTTTGGCGATAGAGGGTACACATCCCCTAGATAAGGCGCGATTATCACGGCCAACGAGAATGACTGGCTCTGGTGAGTTTTCGTGACGTCAGCAATGTAGTTCTGTTGCACCACTGCCTGATCTTCGTTTTACTGCCGGTGTGGTACCTAGTCATCTTGTCTACATCATTGAACCTGTATAAACGTTGGTATTCATTTATCACTTGTCTTCATAGAAGGTATTGATACAAGTCGTTAGTCGGTGGGTAGTGTATTCCGTAGATCTCTTTTATAAACGAATTAATTTATGTTCCGCCCCTTGAAACAACAATAAGTTAATGATATCTATACTGTGCTGCAAGATTCTTTGATCTAATTATACTAATGTGCACATAATTTAACTCACAACGAAGGTCACAGAATCTACAACTCGACTTAATGTAGCCTGTTCGTTGCAGCTATTAAAGACACAACGAACCCTTGAATCCTAGTTCGCGTGGATTTTTGTAAGGAGTAACTTCAATAGGCGTAGTTTTGCAAACCTATACAGTATAATTTATCGTGTTTGAAAACACACGGAACATCTAAACTGCGTCCATTTTATGAAGATTGATATAAAATATTGCATTTCTGCTGCTTATGAATTACTCTCGACTTAAACGTACAAGCATCATCAAGCAGTACCGGTACATTGCCTACGTCACAGATGGGTTTGGTTTACGCGCCATTGCCTGTCTTTCTCGTTAGCCGTGCGCGATTACAAATTAGCTGTGTAATAGTTATATTAAATATGTTTCTCCCAGTGATACGTTTAGAGCAACGAAGTTTAAATTATTGTAAGTAGTCGGTGTTAATAAACTGAATACCTACGTTGTTTGGAGTGTTTACTGATGAAATTGCAAAATGCTGGGGTAAATTATTTGAACGCCACTCCTCAAATCCAGTGTGCCAATTTGCACTTCGAATTGGAAGAAATTAGGAGATGATAAAGACAAAGAGTTATAACTATACCCATACATTTAGGAGAAAGTAGGCTATATGTTCTTTCCTGAACATCTTGTTTTTTCATAAGATGAAAATAGACTAAAAACAAGATGTTCAGCAAAGAACATATAGCCTACTTTCTCCTAAATGTATGGGTATCTTTATGACTCTTTGTCCTCATCCCTAAAACAATCACCCCAACCACAATGTATTGTTTGTTTTCTTTTATATTGATAATAAGCCAGTAAGTGTCGAGATCAATATTATATACTTTATGATGATTGAATAACAAAACTACTAACTTATTGTAATGCATTCACGTCCGTTAATCTCTATATTAAGCCAGCCTGCAAAATTAAGAATCTTCCGCCCCAATCATCTTCCGCCCCAATCACAGTAGGTGGTGCTGCGACCTATCAGTGAATTAATCTTTATCTTGTACGCCTATGCACTGCCATCGTAATGTACTACGATGGCAGTGTTCTATGGGTGTTGAATGAGTAGGCAGTTTAAAGTAGCCAAGAGGGAGGCGATCCAGCTGGCAGTGTTTAAAGGTATTCGGAGCGTGATCGTGGCTAATAGTTGAACTACCAGTATTACAAAATTGCCATACTTCAGGAGGCCAGCTCAGGCATTTACACAGCGTTATGTTTGGAACAATATTACCCACATAACCCACAAGAGGACAGCACCGTACAGAGGCATTAAGAAGGCTGTGGTTAATGACAACGTGTATCTAGTTCTTCTATTCTCCTTTTTCTAATGTCTTCTGTTTATGTGCGATGCTGGGACTGTGATTTTATTAATATACGAGTGTATACTTTATCCTCTCCTTTGAGCTAAATGACATTCTATTCAGTATCTGTGGGAAAAGCTCGTGCACATCATTTGTAAAAGAATTCAAGAAAAAAAAAACACCTAATTGTAGCAGTACTCGATCCCCAGTCAACTGCGTGTCAGACTAACACGCTAGCCCAGAGCTAACCGTATCCATGACGTCAGGTGTTCTTAACTGACATATTAGATACAAACTGTTGGCAAATAATGACTTTAAATAAACGATTTCTTCACTGCAGTACATCTTCATTAAAGATCATTTCATACAAAGTTTATATTATTGTATCAGTACGGTATATCACATACAACATACTAAAACTACTGAAATATAAGACAGGCACATGAGGACAGCTGCCATCTTGTCGTGTGACACAAACGGCTCAGCTCTTTTAAGCCACTCATACTGTATAATATTATAATATTAAATTATAATAAATAACGGATCACGACCTTCAGGATAGCTTAAACCCCCCTAGGCTCGATAATCGGAATTGGTGGGTCTTAAGCTATTTATTAAAATGGTTGCATAATTCACACGGCCGCCATCCTGAAATGGCATGGCCGATGACCTTGAATTTTGGGTGAAAGACGCGTCCTATATAAAGGTATGTTGTCACCAAATTTGGTAGAGATCGGATGATTAGTTTAGCCGTAATATGATTTTACGTTTTGAACATTCGAGTGGCCGCCATTCTGTTTTGGTAAAGATGGCGGCGATATAAAGTATGACACTGAGGTGTCCTTTACTAGTGCTACCTCTGTACCAAATTTCGTTCAATTCGGTTTCACCGTGTTCGAATTGATAGGGGGGGGGCAGACATTCAGAGTACACACACTCACACACACACAGACACACACACACACACACACACACACACAGACTCACACACACACACATACACACACACACACAGACTCACACACACACATACACACACACACACAGACTCACACACACACATACACACACACAGACAGACACACTTTTTTCGCCCTGTGTTGATCTCATAAGTCTACTTTCATTTTTTGCAAAAATCGAAAGTAGGCTAATAATTGCTAAAATGTCACCATGGTAACCTGTTCCTGACCCTAAGTGCCTCTAAATGACGATATTCGATCCAACAGCAACCTTGTATATGAACCGACAGCAAACTACTAGAACAATTCTCCTTACTACAAATAAGTTTGTGTGTCTAGCAGTGTGATAAGGCGTGCCTGAGCACACAGGGAGGCTCTAGCAATCACAACTTTACAAGCCTACTAATGAAGCCAAAATAAACTCATTATCTCTGTACCACAAGAATGCTATGTAAGTTTGAACAAGCTCTCTCGTGGAGAAGGTGAACATATATTGGGAGAACTATCTTGAGCTCGTGGAAGAAGGAGACATATCACAGCCCACGTTCACCAAGACCACAAGGGAGTTGCAGCAAGTCCCGAGTTCGGTGGTTTGAATTCCAGCGCTGACAGCTGCTATCCTCAGTGAGGTTTCCCTTAAGTTTTTACTCGCCTGCTTTAGGCAAATTCAAGGAGAGAACCTTTTTTTAAAGCACCTATCTCATAATTACAAGCATTAACGATCTCGCTTGCTCTATCGAAGGTTGTAAGATCAAATTCTAGTCCGGTCAGTTGACATTAGAGTATCCTACTCGCCGTGGCAAACCACAGATCAAGTTTTCCAGGTCTTCTTGCTTTTTGAGACAGGCAATTCCACTCTTCGATGGCGGCTTCCATTATCTCGTGGTGGGTTATGGGAGGGCATGGACGCTAAGCAATAGCACGCTTCAGCATATCCCAGATATGTTCAATGCAGTTCATGTCCAGCGACATCGCTGGCCATTGCATTCGTGCAATGGCGGACTCCTGGAGGAAGTTGTGTACCACCACCGCTTGATGTGTATATAATCAAATTGAGTATCACTGAATATAAACTAGAAACACGCCGTTGGCATTTGTGTATTGTATGAGGGAATGATCATGCTCACCTTAAGGGCACTCATACACAGCGAGTGGAAGTTTTCGCACACAGTTAAGAATTAAATCATAGATCACTAATATGTAACATAGAATTATGAAAACTTACCAAGTTATAGTCAGAACATAGGGCTTTTATTTCATATACAAAGGCGAACAGTATATAAAGTATTGCTTGATTTATTGATAGGAAAATATTTGTGATTTTTTAAACGTCATGAATCACAAAAACACTATTTAACAAGAAATACCAGTCTGAATGAAATGTTCTTTTTTCCCCTGTAAGGAATACACATGAATACGAAGGGTGAATTTCATTCTTGAAATAATATTAATAAGTAATTACATTTAAGAAAAAACTATTTTTGAAAGACAAATTAAATATAAACAAGAAGTTCCGTGACTAACTAAAAAGCCTACTTTTCTTAAAATTTCAGATTCATGCCAATGATTAATTTATATGGACCTATCTCGAATAAAGACGATATTAAGTTGGTAATATCGAAATATCGAATTAGTTCGAAATATACCTGGCATAACGTAGCCCAATATAGCACTACTGTTGGCAGCCCTGGTGACTGAATATATTCTTAGTTCCATCTCCTTAGGTACAGAATACAAAATTTGATTGAAGCCCAATGGGTAGCATATACGTTACATGCAGTTAAACATTGGATCTATCAGCGCGCCTAAACTCATGTTGGCAACAATGTCATGCATGTGTTGGTCAAAAATAATCGAAGTATTATCATCTATTGTGCCAATTTTGGATGAAATCCATTTGTTAGTATAGAAGTAACTGGTATTTTAAAATTGAACTTATCAGCAGGCTTAGAATCATGTTGGCAGCACTGACGTATATTAGTTACTCCAAATTAATCTAGAATGTCAGGTACTATACGTGCGCAAAGTTCATAACTGTCGGCTTGTATACTTTATGATATATTGATATTAGGGTAAAAATAGAAACAGCATTTATTAACAGTTGGCAGTGCTGATTACTCTTAAGAATAGGCATAGTCATATCTGTTATGGTACACACGAAATTTAGTTGAAATCCAATTGATAGTATCGATGTTACGTGTATTTAAAAATTGGTCTTATCAGCAGGATTAGAATCATGTTGGTTGCACTGACACACATTAGTTGCTCCAAATTATTCTAGAATGTAAGGTATTAATGTGAGCAAAGATTAAAGCTGTTGGCTAGCATACTTTCTGATATATTGGTATTTGGATGAAAAATAGAGGGAGCATTTATTGATAGTTGGCAGCACTGGTGGCTCTCAAGAATACGCTCAGTCATATCTGTTTATGTACACATAGTACATACGAAATTAGGTTGAAATCCAATTGATTGTGTAGAACTTATATGCATTTAAAAATTGAACTTATCAGTAGGCTTAGAATCATTTTGGCAACACTGTCATATATGGCCTCATGGAAATTAAACTGAATTATTATTATCTATACGTGTGCCAATTTTGAAATAGCTCCCATGCATACCTTTTAACATATGCAACATGGAGCTAAAATTTCAATTGCGATTTTTCAGCAGTTAGTAGCACTGACATCATTTTCAAATACGGCATTGGGACAAATTTTGTTTCGATAGCTGCAGCCGTTTAGGAGTTGATAGTGGGGACGCACACACAGCCAGACAGAAGGACAGACAGACAGACACACATTTGCCCAGACCGATCTCATAAGTCTTGCAAAATCTGAAAAGTAGTCTAGTAAAACTTGAATATCAGACCTTAGTGGAAGTTTAACTATTTAAGCCCTTATAAGAAGGAAGCTTGTAGTTAAACGTGACCGTTAATTGCGATATCATGAGACACGGGACCTCCTTTTTACGTGGAATCCGAACCACAGGACATGGCATTTCACTTCGAAAATCTCACATGCATCGACCGGGAATTAAGCCCTTATAGAGCAGAATAGTACAGTAGTAAACATATTTTATTTGTATTTAGATTTAATAATTTTAGCCTAATTATAATTATTATCAATTTTAATTTTAGTTTTCTTGAACATTTTAATGCTCATTACAATTACAAATTATTAGAAATTTCCCTTTTATAAGCTTATTTCTTTTCAAAATTCAGAGGGATATTAAGAATTTTTTTATTTTTTTATTTCTTTATTTAATAATTATTAGATACAACCATGAAAAGGCCATTTTACACTAATATTTTAACAATTTCAAATAATATTAACAAAAACAACAACAACAGTAATAGGTAACAATTGGCAGTGATGGCAGAAAGGATAAATACCGGGAAGGACGCAGGGAGTGATTGGGGTAGTGCGTGATTAGGAGGGCGAGGGGTTAGGAAAAGAGGATGAAAGGGATCTTCTAATGTTATGTTTGAATGTACGATAGAGAGAGAATATGTCAATGTTTGGAAGGGAGTTGCTAAGGGTAGGTAGACGGTGGAAAATAGAGCGCTTCTGTACTTCAAGACGTGGGCGAGGTACGTGGTGTAAATGGTTCTGGCGTGTTGAACGGGAGGGAACATGAAGTGGGAAGTAGCTTAAGAGCATGTTACATTTTGTGTAACCATTCATAATTTTATGTAAGAAACACAGGTCAGTAAATTGTAGACGGCTTCTCAGGTCGAGTACATTGAGCTGGTTTAGAATATCGGATTTGGCGAAGTGCCTTAGTGAAGGATTGCGAGCTTTGACTACTGATATGAAGAAATTAAAGACACTGTTCAATTTAGAAATATTGGTTATAGCCGAAGTAGACCAGATTGGAGAAGAGAAATCTAGGATAGGGAGAACATATGTGGTGAAGTATAATTTAAGTGCAGTGAGGTCTTTAATTTCTGTGAATCTGTATAGAATGCCGAGACTGCGCATTGCGCGAGATTTGATATGGTCAATGTGGGGAGAGAATGTCAGTTTATCATCGTGAATAATACCTAAATCTCTCACCTGAGAAACCGTATCCAATTTATTTCCACATATTTTATAGTTCGCCTGATTTCCAGATTTCAGTAGTGAGAAAGACACATTGAAGCACTTTTTCGGATTTGGGGATAACTTCCATTTGTTGAACTAATCAGTACATGTATTCACTGCTTCCTGGAGGTCAGCGTGGTCGTCAGAATTGGAAATTTTTCTGAATATCTTGAGGTCATCAGCGTATAGAAGAAGGGAACACGGAGAATTTTGCACACATGTGTTTATATCGTCCATATACAGCACGAAGAGAAGGGGTCCCAGGATACTGCCCTGAGTTACTCCTGATAAGACTGGGAGCCAGGACGATACAGACCCTGGAAGCACTACCCGTTGTTGCCTATTGGACAGGAAACTTTGTATTAGGGACAGGAAGGATCCATGTACGTTGTATCGTGAAGCAAGCTTGTGGAGGAGAAGGAAATGGTTCACGGAATCAAATGCTTTGGCCAGGTCGACGTAGATTACATCTAGCTGAGATTTTTGATCTATTGCAGAAATTATGTGATGGTTCAGAACAGTCAGATTTGTTAAACATGATTTTCCAGGGACGAAGCCATGTTGTTCTTCTGAGAGGTGTGGTTCGGTGAAAGTGAGGAGACGCAATGTATTATTCTTTCGAAGACTGAAGAGAGTATAGGGACGATAGATATAGGTCTGTATGAGGAAATTTCATGCTTGCTGCCTGATTTAAAGACAGGTGTGACATCAGCTCTTTTCCATGAGTCAGGAAAAGTGCCGGAAGTCATGCACCAGTTGAGTATCATGGATAAGGGGATGCTGAGAGATGCAGAGGTGTTTTTCAGGAATATAGGGCTTATGTCTGATGGTCCGGTAGATCTGTTTGCGGGCAGACTTTTTAAAATATTTTGGATTTCATCGGGGGTCGTTGAAATTTGAGACAGTGAATCAGAACAGACGGTAGAAAGTTGAGGGGGACTGGGGATTGGAACGGGAACTGAAAAGGTTGAATGGAAATATTCATTGAAATGTGTGGACCTCAATTCAAATGGGATTTCTTCATTATGGAGGTTTAGGTTAAGTGGAATTCTGGGAGTCTTTCTACGGGATGATATAAGTGTCCAGAACTTCTTCGGGTTATTCTTGAGTTTTCCTGTTATGGAAGAAATGTAGCGGTTGTAATCTTCTGTCATATGAACTCTTGAAATTTTCCGTAGGCGAATAAATACATTGCGTGTATGAGGATTAGGAACTGATTTCCACAGTGACCACGCTCGAGTTTTATTTTGGAGAAGGAGTTTGGTGTTTTGACTTAGCCAGTGCGGGTATTTGTTGGATTTGGGTACGGAGAAAGGAACGTGTTGTTTAATGGCCGAGTAAAGTAAATCCTCAAACAAGGCCACTGCGCTGTTTACGTCTCTCTGAGCTGTTAGCAGGCACCAGGGTAGAGATGATAAATCCTGATTGACAGCTTGCCATTCGACCTTTCTCCAAAGAGGGAAAGCTTAAAGAATTAAAAATACTAAACAATTAAAATAAAAAATAAAAAAAACTAGGATAATAAGAATAAAAATTAAAAATGCATTATTTTAATTACATTTTTTTAAATTTTTATTTTTATTGTTTTTATTGAAACATTTGTCTTGCACCCTAGGTCAAGGAGATGAACTAATAATATTTGGTTTACAGAAACGTTAACACTTCCACAAGAATTACAGTAGTTGACATATGAGCGAAAGATTCAACCATCTGCATCTTTGACAATATGAATTGTCCTTGTAGTACGTGGTTAATATGCTGACCACTAAGCTATAAAGTGTTAAATGGAAAGGAATTATCAGAGGAAGAAGAAATCAGTACGGAAACAAGGATGGAAAATAGTCAAAAAACGGATGCATTGATTTCCGTGTCGGGCAACCTTTTGGTTTAAGTTTTCGAAAGAGAGTAATTTAGTGGATCAAAAGAATTTCAGGTATTTGCAGTTAGATAATGTTATGTGGTAATAATAATAATAATAATAATAATAATAATAATAATATCGTATGGTCCCGGGTGCCAGGTACAAGCTTTTTAATTTGACACCCAGAGGGTAGCTTGCATGTCGAATTTCGTTGTTTCTTGAATCACTATGAAAGTCAAGGAGGTTAGATATCTAAGCTCCTTGAACACTATAGCGCTTTCTAGTAGAGAAATGAGGAACTTTGGGTTGGCGGAAAATCCCGAGATAAATTTTGCCATTATGAACACGGCCTACTGAATTCAAATGGGTTATTTGACATGCCAACATCGTATGACATGCGTATCGTATTTTTTCCGCATTTCAAAAATCACTTACCACGGCCAGGAGCGAACCTGCAATCATGGGGTTAGTAGACCGACACGCTATCCACTCACCCACCGTGGCAAGCTTGTTATGTGGTCTGAAATACGGTTCAATCTTATCATATTTGGCGGCTTCGGTGGGGTAGTTGGTAGCATGCTGAACTTCTATACCGAAGTTCGTGGGTTCAAAACCAGACGAAGTCGTCAGATTTTTTAAGAAGCGTTAAAAATCCCTCAGTATGCCTTCCTTCGGACGGGAAGTAAAGCCAGCGGTCCCATGTCATAGATTTATGGCATAAAAAAGAACCTTCCACTAACTATATTTGAGTGAAACCAAAATTTGTAGGTTAAGTTTGATTAATTCTCTCATGTTCCAACGTTCATCACCGGGCGCCGGTTAAGATGGCATCTAGTAATAGCCAAGTTCACAGCTAGGTGTCGTGGACGATAGCATTTGGTAGCGAAAGTAGGAACTACTTGAAATTGATCGTCTGCAGACCTTAACTGAATCTTAAAACAGATAATAATAATTATATCATATGGCCTCGAGTGACGGGTCCAAACTTTGTTATTTGACACCCAAAGGGTAGCTTGCATGTTGAATTTCGTTGTTCCTTGAAGCACTATGAAAGTTAAGGAGGTTAGATATCTAAGCGCCTTGAACACTATAGCGCTTTCTAGTAGATAAATGAGGGACTTAGTGTTGGCGGAAACTCCCGAGATTAATTTTGCCATTATGAACACGCCTACTGAATTCAAATGAATTCTTTGACATGCCAACATTGTATGACATGGTGTCGTAATTTTTGCCGCCTTTCAAAATACACTTACCACGGCCAGAAGTGAACCTGCAAGCTTGGTATTAGTAGACCGACACGTTAACCACTCGCCCTCACTAATACAGTCATCACGATAAATTAACACCGGTTATCAGACAGATTCTACAGACACCCGAAGTACACGGGGCTTGACTAGGGGATTCCTATCGTTGGTAACAAAGCAATCAAGGAACGATGGTTCTGATGTTCTTTTTGCTTCTTGCCATTTCTGCCCTAAAATTCGAACTTATGACTCCTTTTGTTCATAAACATTTGTATGCTTCCCTCAGGTGGAACATTTCTCTACAAGTATTGGCAATCTAAATTCTACTCACAGTTACGGAGCGAGTATTGGATTCTCCTCCTGGGATGTCCCTCGTCACAAACAAGCTCCATAACAAGGCCAACAAAACATGTATGCCTGTGTAAAACTGTTAAAACGAAACAAAGGAACAACAAGGAGCGCACCTCTGTGTTTGATGAAGTGGGCGTTCCCTTTGTGCCCCACTCCTGACACCACCATTCAATTGTCTACTATATATGTGTGTGTTTGTGGCGAGACACTTTTTTCCGTATTTGACAGACAGAGAGACAGAGAGGGGTTTGTAATTTCCACGTTGTTTCATTGTGTTGGTAGTTCTGTAAATCTCTTCTGTGTAACTACTATAGTTCTGTCATCCAGGGGGAAATTAACGTTTCTCTATAGGAATGCTGGAGTTAGATATTTGTGTGCACTGCAATGAGGTAATGAATGAAGGGTCTGAGTCCCACAGGCAATATTTCTCGAAACTGTACACCGTGGTTGATTCTTTAAACATAATAGGTCTACTTCCTACCAAGGACATATAGACACTTAGTTTTCAATGTCAGTCCTAATTAACAACAGCAAGAACTAGCACGCGTTGTACCAAATTTACTGCAGAGACCTTAAGCCCATAACCTCTTGAAATGAAAATCCACAGCCTGCTTCCAGTCTCCGACCAGGTCAGGAATGGAATGAATGAAGCCCCCATCTAGTGGCGAGGATATGGACTGTGCCGGCTGCCGAGGCCTGACGCACTCCTCTGGGGCAATGATTAAATGAATGACAGATGAAATGAAATGATAGTGGAGAGTGTTGATGGAATGAAATTTTGACAAGGAAAACCGGAGTACCCGGAGAAAAACCTGTCTACCTTCTTTTTGTCCAGCACAAATCTCACATGGGGTGACCGGGATTTGAACCACGGACCCAGCGGTGAGAGGCCGGCGAGCTGCCGCCTTAGCCACGGAGGCTTGCCCATAACTTCTTACGCTGCTCAATGATACAATAAGGTGGTAGAGGAGATTAATCAGGAAGTATTCCTATCCTTCATCCCAAATTGAAACAGTCATGTTGCCTCATTAAATGGGAAAATCTGAATATGTTTCTGACTAAGACTTCTGTTGAATTATTTCTATGCACTTGATAAATCTAGGTGGCTTCGGTGGCGTAGTTGGTAGCATGCTGAGCTTCTATATCCAAGGTCCCGGTTTCAAACCCGGCCGAAGACGTTGGAATTTTTAAGAGCGTTCAAAATCCCTCTGTATGCCTTCCTTCGAAGGGGAAGTAAAGCCGGCGGTCCCATGTCATAGATGTATGGCATGTAAAAGAACCTTCCACTAATTACACTTGTGTGAAGCTAAAGTTATAGGTTATATTTGACTAACGCTCTGAGGTACCAACGTTCGTCGCCAGGAGCTGACTGCGGTGGCATCTAGTAACCATGTTCAAAAACTAGTTGTCGTTGAAGGTGGCAGAAGTTGGAACTACTTGAAAATTGAATGTTTGCAGTCTTTACTTGATTTAAAGACAGATAACACACACTAATACAGCCATCACAATTAACACTGGTTATCTGACAGATTCTACACACATCCAAAGTACACGGGGCTACATGACCGCAGCCCCTAAACTGAGGAACCAACCAACCTTGATAAATCTAGTACTTTGTGGGGGTTTTAATAGTTTTTATGTGTTTTGGATGAAAGTGATAGAACTTCTTCACAATAATAAGACTGTACTTTGTCATATATTGGTTCAAGTCAACGCCAATCAAATTCTACACTTGGTACAGATGACGTATAGAGTTCTCCCTCTGGGACGTCATTAATTGCACACATAAAACGAAAGCATAATATAGACTAAAGCATAATATGCGTGCCTTAGTATTCCAAGTGTAACATTGGTTTTTGTTTCTGTTTTAAAGTGTGAAATATCTAGATCATCTGTCCTAATGGTTCTCATGATAGAGCACATGATTATCTTATATCTGAAGCTAACTACAGATCCATGAGTAACGTACAGTAGGTTCTACACTGAGGGATCTCTCTATAGAATGGAGCCTCAGAGTGACTGTGAAGAGGATAGGTCGCAAATAATTACTGCCAGATTTATATCATGTACAAATTACAACACCGGATTGGGAAGCCCCGGATGCTGTCATGGCATTTATTACTAGGACTTGGATTTTTAGGTAAATAAATATATATTTTTTTTGTAAATACATATTTTAAACATTTCGTCTATTAATACATATATTCCTGCTTTTCACTTATTAGCACATAAAAAGACATAATATTTACATTTATTAACATCAGTATGCTAGAACAGTGTTTCCCAAACTTTTTTTGTGTGTGTACCACTTTAGGGGATGAGAATCTCTCGCGTACCACCTAATGGTTGCGAGATATACAGTAGTAACTATAACCCCCACCACCACTACGTAGCAGACTAAAATATGGATTATAAATTGTGTTTGTTAGAGTTAAAGTTCAAATAATGGAAAGC
This sequence comes from Meconema thalassinum, assembly GCA_946902985.2. Lineage (NCBI taxonomy): Eukaryota > Metazoa > Arthropoda > Insecta > Orthoptera > Tettigoniidae > Meconema > Meconema thalassinum. The sequence goes on from OX336398.1 coordinate 227,426,302, forward strand.
GTGTCCAGTTGTTGTATTATTTATTACAATAAGTATTCAATTCAAACATTCAGAGGTGACACTTTACAAATAATATTAATAAAGAACTCGTAATAATTAAACATAAAAAACAAAGTTCAACTAACAACTTCAATGTGAAGGTGAGCTTGAAGATTAGAAGCCAACTTAGGAATGTCTGGTTTAAGATTGCTGAGTCTCAAACGAAGATCGTTTTCCACTGTAAAGAGCCTATTCCGGTATTAATTCTTGAGATAAACATGTGAATAAAATGCTGTCTCACACAAGTATGAAGTAGTGAAAGGCAGTAAAAATCTAACTGCTTTGTCAGCTATGTCTGCATAGTCTGCACGCCACTCAACCCAAACGTTCACAAGAGCCATTTTTGAAAACGTTTGCCTTAGTTCTGAATGAAAATGAAAATCCACAGCCTGCTTCCAGTCTCCGACCGGGTCAGGAATGGAATGAATGAAGCCCCTATCTAGCGGCGAGGCCTGACGCACTCCTCTGGGGCAATGATTAAATGAAGGACAGATGAAATGAAATGATAGTGGAGAGTGTTGCTGGAATGAAATTGTGACAGGGAAAACCGGAGTACCCGGAGAAAAACCTGTCTGCCTCCGTTTTGTCCAGCACAGATCTCACATGGAGTGACCGGGATTTGTACCACGGACCCAGCGGTGAGAGGCCGGCGTGCTGCCGCCTGAGCCACGGAGGCACTCCCTTAGTTCTGAATCACTTATTTAATTCATAAAACTGCTCCTTATCTTTGCCCTTAAAGTCCATATCATAGAAAGAACATATCAATGTTCTTATATTTTTACATTTTATACTCTATATTTTTATATTTCTCGTAACGAATCTAATATTTTTTTTATATTTTTCGTAACATCACCGCGTACCACTGCAGCAGTACCATCGTACCACCAGTGGTAAGCGTACCACAGTTTGGGAAACGCTGTGCTAGAGCATTTTTTTCTATGTTACTTCAACGGGAAAGAACCTGTGAGCTATCTAATCTTCATGCAGAGCGTATGTCAGCTTGCAGCGGAGTTTTTATTTTCTTGTCGCCCGTCCCACTCACTGTGGGAGCCGGGGAATGCCTTAAATCAAAGCAACTACAAGTTATCGTCTGCAGCAGTATGTTGCAGAATTTAAGGATAATTTTACATCTGATGGGGGCGTTATGTGGGAAGGCAATCAAGGCTGAACAGCGATCTCAAGTTACACCACACCTCGAGGGCAAGAAATATATGCCGCAGTTTCGCGCCTTCAGAAGAAGTGATTCGCGATAATCGTCGGTCATTTGTGATGGACAACCTCAAGATGTATCTCGTGTATTGTAATTCTTCAGGAGTCAGTGAGGCATAACATATATTGCATTCGTGAATACTGCATATTGTTTATATTCACATTAATAAATTAAATTATAATTAAATATTTTTACTTTTTTGTCACATATTTCAGAAATATTTAATACATAAACAAGATGTTCAGTAAAGAACATATAGCCTACTTTCTCCTAAATGCATGGGTATTGTTATAACTCTTTGTCCTTTTCAAGGAGTATAATTGAATGTTGGTTGTAGTAGCTTGTTGAAATACAACGTGCTATAGGGATATTAAACATGAATATGAGGTGCCCTTTGGTAGTGCTACCTCTGTACAAAAAATTCATTCGATTCGGTTTCACCGTGTTTGAATTGATCCGGGGAATGGATTTGCACACATACATGGCCGCTATTTGCAATCTATTGGGCTGATGACCTTGTAGTCAGTCATAAGATGCTTTCCACAAAAAGGCATGTTGTTGCAAAATCCGGTAGAGATCAAATTATTAGGATGGTCGAAATTTGATTTAAGCTTTTAACATTTGGGTGGCCGTCATTCCGTTTCCGTCAAGATGGCGTCGATATAAAACACAACACTGAGGTGCCTTTTGCTAGTGCTACCTCTGTACCAAATTTCGTTCAATTCGGTTTCACCGTGTTTCAATTGATAGGGGGAATCGATTTGCACACATACTTGGCCACCATCTGCAAACTATTGGGCTGATGATCTAGCAGTTTGGTCAGAATATGCTTCCCACATAAAGATTTGTTGTTGCAAAATTTGGTAGAGATTAGATTATTAGGTTGGTCGTAATTACATTTTAGCCTTTAACATTTGGGTGGCCGCGATTACGTTTCCGTCAAGATGGTGGTGATATAAAATATGACACTGAGGTGGCCTTTTCTAGTGCTACCTCTGTACCAAATTTCGTTCCATTCGGTTTCACCGTGTTCGAATTAATAGGGGGAATCGATTTTCACTCAAAGATGGCCGCCATCCGCAAAATATTAGGCTAATGACATATTAGTTTGGTCAAAGGATGCTCCCTCCATAATGGTATGTTGATGCAAAATTTGGTAGAGATCTGATGATTAGGTTAATCGTAATTTGATTTAAGCTTTGAATATTTGTGTGGCCGCCATTACGTTTCCGTCAAGATGGCGGCGATATAAAACATGACCCTGAGGTGCCCTTTGCTAGTGCTACCTCTGTACCAAATTTCATTCCATTCGGTTTCACCGTGTTCAAATTAATAGGGGTAATCGATTTTGACACAAAGATTGCCGCCATCCGCAAACTATCAGGCTAATGACCTATTAGATTTGTCAAAGGATGCTCCCTTCATAAAGGTATGTTGTTGCAAAATTTGGTCGAGATCGGATGATTAGGTTAGTCGTAATTTGATTTAAGCTTTCAACATTTGTGTGGCCGCCATTACGTTTCCGTCAAGATGGCGGCGATATAAAACATGACACTGGGGTGCCCTTTGCTAGTACTACCTCTTTACCAAATTTCGTTCCATTCGGTTTCACCGTGTTCGAATTAATAGGGGTAATCCATTTTGACACAAAGATGGCCGCCATCCGCAAACTATTAGGCTAATGACCAATTATATTTGTCAAAGGATGCTCCCTCCATAAAGGTATGTTGTTGCAAAATTTGGTAGAGATCGGATGATTATGTTAGTCGTAATTTGATTTAAGCTTTCAACATTTGTGTGGCCTCCATTACGTTTCCGTCAAGATGGCGGCGATATAAAACATGACACTGGGGTGCCCTTTGCTAGTACTACCTCTTTACCAAATTTCGTTCCATTCGGTTTCACCGTGTTCGAATTAATAGGGGCAATCGATTTTCACACAAAGATGGCCGCCATCCGCAAACTATTAGGCTGATGACCTATTAGTTTGGTGAAAGGATGCTGCCCCCATAAAGGTATGTTGTTGCAACATTTGGTAGCGATCGGATGATTAGGTTAGTCGTAATTTGATTTAAGCTTTGAACATTTGTGTGGCCGCCATTACGTTTCCGTCAAGATGGCGGTGATATAAAACATGACACTGAGGTGTCCTTTGCTAGTGCTACCTTTGTACCAAATTTCGTTCAATTTGCGCTCACCGTGTTCGAATTGATAGGGGGGGACAGACATTCAGAGTACACACACTCTCTCTCTCTCACACACACACACACAGACTCACACACATACACACACACAGACAGACACACTTTTCTTTCGCCCTGTAGCGATCTCATAAGTCTACTTTCATTTTTTGCAAAAATCGAAAGTAGGCTAAAAATGAATATTTTCCCGATTTTTAGCACCTAAAAATCCGAGCCCTATTTATTACATACGCAGCTGGCAAGGTACCTTAAGAGAAATTTAGGATTTATGGTGAAGTACTGTCGACTACCTCGTATCCCATGAACATGAATAGGTATAGAACAGAACATCGAATTTTCCTAGTGGAAACTCATCTTCTCAAGAATAATTCTTACAGCAAATGTGTTCGTAAGTTTCAGCGCATTGCAATTTTTGCTTGTGGGGGAACCTGCAAGAAAAGCAATAGAAAAACAATCCGCGTACTCTGAAGGCTCTCGAGAACTGCACTGATACGAAATATCAGAGACGTTGAATCACAGCGAGTGTAGAAAAACTTACTACGTTGGTGCAACCTGTGTTTAGAAATGTATTTATTTATATCGTATGGCCTCAGGTGCCGGGTGAAAGCTTTGTTATTTGAGGCCCAAAGGGCTGCTTTCATGTCAAATTAAGTCGTTCCTTGGAACGCTATGAAAGTCAAGGAGGTTCGATATCTACAGTAAGCTCTTTGACACTATAGCGCGTGAGGTGAGAACCAGAAGGTTCTATCTGACTTTAAGTTAATTTTTCAGGGCGGCTTCGGTGGCGTAGTTGGTAGCATGCTGAGCTCAGTAGTGGTTTTTGGATGGTTCGAGGCCCTCCATCTCCACATTCCTCCACACAAGATGGCGGCCGTAGCATAACTTAACCTAGCCTAACCTAACAAGATGGCGGCCGTAGCTTAACTTAACCTAAGCTAACCTACGAGGTGTGATCGAAAAGTTTTAAAGAAATTCAAAATGGCGGTCAAGGATGGTCCGATTTGGACCTATGAGGTATCAAATTACTCGGCGTGAAGTCCCCTTACCAGTCCACTATTTATTTTTCCAAATTTTGCCAAAGGGCCTAATTACACATTTTTGAAAATTTTGCTCTGTGCACAACCACTCACATGAATGGTGCGCTTTTCAAATAAAGATAGTGAGCATAGCTTAACCTAACCTAGTCAGGTCTATCTAACCGAACCGAACCGAACCGAACTTTTTGTCGGAGACTATCGATAAACACCTATGTTCACACGGCACACTCTAGCAGCGCGCGTGGGCATGAATCATTCAAGATGATGTTAATGGCTTATGGTGGTAGCTTATGTGGATGGCTTAGGTTGGTGGCTTATGGCGGTGGCTTATGTTGGTGGCTTACGGTAGTGGCTTAGGGTGGTGGCTTATGGTGGTATTACAGGCTCGCCAAGTAGCCCCACCTGTGGCCGGATGACCATACTATTAGCGTGTATTAAGTGTAAAGACGTCAAACATGACCACGTAAAACCGTGAGTTCATGTTTCGTTGACGTAATCGTATGTTTCCACGCACTTTCTGTGTTTCCGCGCGTCATAGTGGCTAAATTTGAAACTCTAGATGAGATGTTTTGGCCGGCCATAGCTGGGGTTACTTGGCGAGCCTGTAATACCACCATAAGCCACCACCCTAAGCCACCATTAGCCACTACCGTAAGCCACCAACATAAGCCACCATAAGCCACCGCCATAAGCCACCAACATAAGCCATCCACATAAGCTACCACCATAAGCCATTAACATCATCCTGAATGATTCATGCCCGCGCGCGCCGCTAGAGTGTACCGTGTGAACATACGTGTTTATCGATAGTCTCCGACAAATAGTTCGGTTCGGTTCGGTTCCGGTTAGATAGACCTGACTAGGTTAGGTTAAGCTATGCTCACTATCTTTATTTGAAAAACGCACCATTCATGTGAGTGGTTGTGCACAGAGCAAAATTTTCAAAAGTGTGTAATTAGGCCCTTAGGCAAATTTTGGAAAAATAAATAGTGGACTGGTAAGGGGACTTCACCCCGAGTAATTTGATACCTCATGGGTCCAAATCAGACCATCTATGAGCGCCTTTTTGAATTTCTTTAAAACTTTTTGATCACACCTCGTAGGTTAGCTTAGGTTAAGTTAAGCTATGGCCGCCATCTTGTTAGGTTTGGCTAGGTTAAGTTAAGCTACGGCCGCCATCTTGTGTGGAGGAATGTGGAGGTGGAGGGCCTCGAACCATCCAAAAACCACTACTGAGCTTCTATGCACAAGATAGCGGGTTCAAACCCGGCCGAAGCCGTCGGATTTTTTAAGAGCGTTAAAATTCCCTCAGTATGCCTTCCTTCGGAGAGGAAGTAAAACCGGCGGTCCCATGTCATACTTTTGGCATGTTAAAGAACCTTCCACTAATTACACCTGTATGAAGCTAAATTGTATAGGTTAAGAATGTAAACAACGCTCTTTGGTTCCTACGTTCGTTTCCAAGAGCCGACTGCGGTGGCGTCTAGTAGCTAAGTTCTGAACTAGGCCAAGTAGTCGTTGACGGTGGCGTTTTGCGGCAAAAGTAGGAACTATTTGCAAAGTTCAAAGTTGCAGTCCTTACTTCAATTAAAAAACAGATACACACACTAATACAGCCATCACAATTAACACTAGATATCAGACAGATTCTACACACACCCAAAGTACACCGGGCTACATGACCTAAACTGAGGAACCAACCAAACCAACTTAATTTTTCAGGAGAGGTGTTTGAAGTTTTGAATTGCATAAAGTATGTAGTAGCGAAGCCAGCTCTTTGCGAAGTATTTCAAAAGGATGATACATGGTTCTACTTTAATGAATTAACACCAACTTTCACAATTACATAGAGAACATAGGTATTTTAATGACTTATTCCAAAGTTTGCATGCAGATAGAACTTTTTGGCTCTAAAATTTGCATAAGATGTTAGAGTCATAAGGTTCTTCATTTCAAAATTGATTTGTAGAACTTAACATCGACAGTGGGCATCCATTTCATCATGGAATGGATATCTGTAGCCTTCTCCTTGAAAAATTTCCTCCATGATATAGAGACTCTCGCTTCTGGTAGTCGGGTTGGTACTATGTTCTGTTGCTGATAGTTATCAGTCCTGTTGTTTCTACTCTTGTTGCAAGAGAGATTCTTACTAGTGAAACTGGAGACCACACCTCTGATAACCTCAAAGACATCTTTATGTTTGATGCAAGAATTTTGTTGAAAATTTCATGGTAATTTCCCTTATGTGGTTATTTTCTTGAAGAAAGCTAGCCAAAGCAAAATAAATCATGAGTTTCTATTCTGAGGAACACAGTTATCACTACAAAGAATATATTCCCTAACTTCTCGGTGAAACATTTTTCAATACTTTAATTACAGCACTTGCAATGCCAATTCCAGATCTGCCACACAGTGCTTCATGCCCAATAGCACAATAGCCATGTTTATTCCTCTATACATGAGCAGTATGATTGTAAACGATCAGTTTTATTTTATAAAAGGAGGTACAATACTTACATTTGCACGAGGTAAAGCTATCACATTTTGTAGATCAAAGCATATCACTATATCATCACTTCGTCTGTCATGTTCTCTTTCCTGTCGCATGAATGATTTCACTTCTAAATAGTTATCAAACTTCGTTGACAAACTCTGTGTCTCTATTTTCCTTTTTCGCCATGATAAACTCATCACAAAGGTCACAGCGATCTAATTTTGGTGCTAAGAAGTCCAGATTATATTCAGTGTTAAATATTGACCGGTACATTGACACTGTTACCGCTTTATAGCTATTTTGTATGGAAACTTATTTATATATCTCATACATTCTAGTTACATTTTAAGTATTCCTTTTCTGTCGCAGACCTGCAGTAATGCGACTCTACCCTTGGAAATGCTTCAATGTGCTTTGTAACAAAATCTTTATATTTTTGGAAATCCTCTCTTGTTTTCTTTCGTCTCTCATTGGATTCTGGAGTCCCTGATGTTTGATCTTAGTTGAAATGCACATTGTATATTACTTTTTGACTGACCAACAAGGTCTCTTACATATTCTTACTTGTGTGCCATTCACTTGTAAAAGACAAGAGAAAGACTTACGTTTCCTAGGGTCAACTTTCATGGTCCTCTGAGAAGATATATACTCGGAGTTTTGTAAAATATGTTTTATGTTCGACCCCCACTATTATGTGTCAGAAAACTGTATCATAATGATGGTCATTATAACACTGTTTTTCATTATGATACAGTTTCTCCAGCCAATCAGAGCTCGTTCATTGACCAATTAGGTAACGATACCTTCACGCATGCGCTCAAAATCCAACATGTCGGACACAAACACAACATCGAACTATAATAAATTACCGACATGGAATACGCACCGTCCATATGTTCACGTAAAAGAACTGGCGAACATGAGACAAGAAATAGCACTGTACCTTAATATCACCAACGCTAATTACTACACAGCCTTCAAACGACTCCGGTGACAATATTACTGAGGGACGGCAGATGTAAACATATGGCCTGCATAAGGCATTGCAAGCACACAGAGCGCATGCGTCGGTCGTTCAGAGATCTTTAAAGACAGAGATATACCCAGCGCTCGCACTGCGATCACAAAATTCAAGTGGCTGACTCTAAAAAGATATTTATGAATATTTATGTCAAAACATATAATAAAGTTATAATTATCGTCGAACATAAACAGTCGTATGCAACTCGCCTATAATGGTAATTAAGACACTCGTATGGAAATTATAAAACTCGCATACGCTCGTTTTATAAAAATACTCGTGTCTTAATTATAGCCATTATAGGCTCGTTGCATAATGTACTATTATGTTCGACCCTGGCTATTATGTTTCAGAAAACTGTACTATAATGAGGCTCATTATAACATTATTTTTCATTATGAAACAGTTTCTCCTCCACCAATCAGAGCTCAAGATTAATTTCATTATGAAACAGATTATTGAACCTGCGCACAACGCAATTGTTTGAAAAATCAAAGATGTCGGACACAAGTGAAGGCAATGAACTTACACCACCGGAAATTTCCGCAAAAGCTCTGAATGTGACTAATACATTATTGCCTCAAAAGTCACTAAAAATGTACGACAAATTATATGGGCAGTTCATGGATTGGAGAAGAGTAAACAACGTAAAATCTTTTTCAGAAAATGTATTGCTGGTGTACTTGGAAGAACTGTCACTAAAGATGAAATCATCAACCTTATGGACCCACTACTCAATTTTAAAATCAACATTAAATATTAAGAACGAAATTGACATATCAATGTACCCAAAATTAAATGCTCTACTAAAACGTAAATCGGTGGGATATAGAGCGAAAAAATCCAAAACATTTTTCCCTGAAGAATTGAGGGTATTCTTAAATGACGCACCAGATATAAAATACCTCTTGCTAGAAGTAAGTACATTTCGTTCAACTTCAGCAGTGTTACTATAGCATAAAAGTAGTTTCAGATGTGACAAAAATATAACGTTACGGTATTTGTATTCATACAGGTAGCAACAATTTTTGGAATTATGGGAGCGTGCCGAAGACATGAATTACATGATCTGAAAGTGGAGAATGTAAAAGATATTGGTTCAAATATTCATGTTACAATCCCAAATACAAAGACGAAAAAAGCACGGTCCTTTACGGTTACTGGAAAGTACTACGTAATATGCAAGAAATTTATGGACCTACGTCCACAAGTTTGCAATACTCCATCGTTCTTTATAAATTACCGAGAAGGAAAGTGCACGATCCAAAATGTAGGCATAAATAAACTGGGCAACATGGGAAAAGAGATAGCACTGTACCTTGATCTCCCAAACGCCAATCTGTACACCGGGCATTGCTTTCGTAGGAGCTCGGCGACAATTTTAGTCGATGCTGGTGGAGATATAACGACACTGAAACGTCATGGAGGCTGGAAATCCACTACTGTGGCCGAAGGATATATTGAAGACTCAATCCAAAATAAAATTGAAATCTCCAACACAATACTAAACTCAGTAGAGAAACAAAACACTCATATCAACATCAATCTACCTTCTACTTCCAATATTCCACAACCACATGGCACATTCCCGCAAATTCACTTCACCAATTGTACAATAAACAATTTGTATATGAAATAAAGCTAGGTTATGTATATTTTAAGTTCCTTGTATGATAACCTTGTTCCCAGGCTTTGAAAACACATGCTCTTAATTGCCTGCGGTCTTCGATTCACCCAGCGCATGCGCTGCGTAAAGACACAAATCTTTCAAACTGCGCATGATACCATAGCTTATGGAATGATGAAACGCCACTTGGTACAGCAATTCTCCAACAGAGTTCACTAATCTCAACTCAACGGAATCTTGACAGATATTTATGAATATTTCTGTTCAAACATATAATAAAGTTATAATTATCGTCGAACATAAACAGTCGTATGCAACTCGCCTATAATGGTAATTAAGACACTCGTATAGAAATTATAAAACTCGTATACGCTCGTTTTAAAAATATACTCGTGTCTTAATTATTGCCATTATAGGCTCGTTGCATAATGTACTATTTTCTCATTTCTTGAACTGGATAAAGTGAAATCATTATGGAATTCCGGTCATCTTTAGAAATCTTATGATAACACTTACATTTGCACTTACAGTCTTCATGTTTTACTTCCTTACTCTGTCGCAGCCCCTTTTGAATATTCTTTTTCCATTGTTGAGGGTTACGCTTTCTCTTCCTGGTCTTCTTACGAGTTATAGCCAAACAGATGAGATGAGATAGAAGTGAGCAACTCCCAACACCTGATCCAGTGTTCCATCATTCTCCAGATAGAACCATCTGGTTCTCAACCTTGCAAACTTTGGAGATAGAACCAAATTTACCTGCTTAATGACTGAAAACGGGAAATGCTACGGATGTTGCTGTCATGGATAACAATAATACACATCTCCCTGTACCATTTACATAAGAAAATCAAAATCCTCAAAAAGTGTAGATAGAACCCTCTGATTCTCACCTCACGAGCGCTTTCTAGTAGAGAAAGGAGGAACTTTTGTGTTGGTGGAAAATCCCGATATTAATTTTGCCATTATGAACACCGCCTACTGAATTCAAATGGGTTCTTTAACATGCCAACATCGTATGACATGCATGCCGTGATTTTTGTCGTCTTTCAAAAATCACATATCACGGCCAGGAGCGAACCTGCAAGCTTGGGGTTGGCAGTCCGACACGATAACCACTCACCCCCCGCGGCAAGCTTGTTTAGAAATTGAAGGACAGCTAATACGAGAAAGTTCGTTCCTACACAGAAGAAGTACCAAAAATATTAATATTTTCATTTTTGTATGTATGGTTATTTTGATTTGTAGATTAATGTTTTGTAAATAAATGTGATGTAAATATATTAATTAACGTTTGTTTTCGTTTGAACTTATAAAAATAAAGAAGTTCCTTAAAATTGGAACTTTCGTTGTAATCGCTACAAAAGCAAACTTCATTAGGTAAACCTATTTTCTCTTTCATTAGTTAGGCATGACAAATCAAAATCAGACAAACAGACTCAAAATTCGTGTTGACTTGTGTAATTAATTTACACACTCACCCAAGTAACTAAATCAATCAAGAACAAAAAAGCCAGTTTCCTTTGCTTAACCCGGGAGAGTTGGCGCGGGGGACTTTGTGACTCCACGCAGTTTCGTTAAGCTGGGGTTTCTACATTTTACTACACACAGACCAAACCTGCCACATACCTTATCTATTGCCTGAGGGCAGTAGCCTATTAGTGGAAGGGATGAGGGCTGAGATAAATGTATTTTTATAGAGCCATGTTGCAATGTGTTCTGCAAGACCCCGCGCCACCAGTACCACTGGCAGAGTGAACAGCTGTTCCAGTCTTAAGCGTACTCCATGAGAATGTAAGTGTCCGATCGCGAAATAGAATTGATTGTAGTTAAGTGTTAAAATAAAATATTATGAATCGTCCGTGCTACGAAGAGCAAGAATCCATGTTGTTATCTCTTCTGCAAGACGTCCAAGAAGAATTCATATTACGAGGTGAAAACAGTGATACTGAAGATGATCTAGAAATAGCAGAATCTTAAAATGATACTGAGCAGAGTGCAAACGAAGAAGAAAATGAAGAAAGTGACGATGATATGCCTCTTTCTCAGCGGAAGTGTTCCCTTACTGGCAAAGACAGTTACAAAATGGAGCACAATAAAACCACAATACAATAAAACAGAGACTTCCCTAAAATGTGTCATTGGTTGAAAACTAGAATCCTACATTATCTAAAACTTGTCTAATCATTGATTTCTATATTGTTAATAGACAAACTGAAGTAAGAATTATCAGATTATTTCATAAAAATAGACAGTTCCGCACCATTTCTATTAAAGTGTAAATAGCCGTTTATAATGTGAGCATTTTAGACAAATATACTTGCACATTAGTTCAGTGAATGTTTTCATGCCATATCTGTAGCATAAACGAAATATTTGTCGTTACTACTGAGAAATAATTGGGAGGGGTCAAAAAGACCCCGCGCCACCTCTAACGTTGCTCAGGTAAGCGCCACCTCTCCCGGGTTAATGAAATATTCAAATAAAGTACCTTTCGGGAACCCGGTCCACCTTGGTGCGAGGCCAAGAGCTTGGCCGCTGCGCCACCACGGCCCCTGTAAATTAGAACAGTAGAATTATGTAAGAGTGTTCTAAGATTGTTTAATTTACGATAAATATAGACATATTATTTTGATATGCATTACGGTACATCATCTTTTGTTGCATGTGAAATCGTGAGAAGTACTTCTTCATCAGGTCGTCCTTGGAAGCTCGAGGAATTGGAGCGATGTTCGTACGCAGTGACAGATCTATTGCTTCTGATTCAGGTGAAGCTCTACTATAGTCAGTTTGTGAGAGGTTAATTTTGTTCATTATTGCCTTCTTACATCCATCCAATTTTGACGCATCGTATTTCTGTTTTATCATCCAGGCTCCTGTTGATTTTGAGTACCGTACTGAGTTTTGGTACCGACTTTCAATTTATTGATGTTCCAATTATAGTCCAGTGCAGCAATCATTGACCTGGGCTTTAAGCCACTGTACGACAAATGAACTCTTTTAGGAGCGTATTTCAAACGAAGATTGTGATAACTTTCTGGGTTTCCGGTGTGACGGTAGTGTTTTATATGTTCCACATCTTTTAAGAAAGATTTATCTGTAATTGTTTTCTTCAAGGCTTCATATGCACTTGAATTTCCATTAATCCACATTTTCTTTCTCTCTTCTTCCTCTGTTAATGTATCAATTTACCGTTTTCTAACCACTTATGCTCATTTTTTACGTGGTGCAAAATTGACGTAAATTTAGCAATTAACACAGATCTTTTTCCATTACTTGTTTGTGCTGCCCACCATAAATTATTATTTATACTGGCCATCCATGCCTAAACTTCTGCATGCTTTTTATCGAGTGCTCTCATCTGTTGCATTAAACTTTTTGATATGTGCAAAACCTCAAATTCATGTTCGATATCGGGATACTGCGTTCACAGTAAATACCTTACTCCTTTGTGTCTATCGGAAAGAAAGAGTTCTATATTACAATTTTCTTCCTGTACAATCTTTGTTAACGCGGTTTCACACGCAGCCCTTCCAAGATCACCTCTCACCATCACTTTCTGAAGTAGTTCCAAATGAGCAATACGGCCTGTATTTATATCCATGAGCGAAGACACTAAACATTTGGCTGAAAAGCCGGGAGAATCGTACTGGCCATCACCGGTTAACCAAATGGGTTTGGCACTGCTTTTCAAACAATCAAAAAACTTAGTTCTTTCTTGATTCCAAGCATCCTCCAATATAGGACCAGTTACTCTATGAATAATTCTATCTTATACAGTTCGTGACATCATAATTATTATGTAAATTAATGAACATTCAGAATGACCGAAAGGTTTAAAACAGTGCACCTGACAACAAAAATGCTGATACTATTAGGACATTTCCTTCCGGTTTCTTTCCTTCCATCGGTTGAGAATACTAACCCAATTCATTACCACAAAAGCAACGTGTTTTTACGAACACCATAGTCCCCTTAATGCAATGTGAAATGTTTTTCACTTTACTTTTACAACTGTGGCAAATTTCAAAGAGTGTGAGTAAACTTGTCCACGCAACACACAAAAATGAACCTGTAATATGTGCATCGTCCTGTGTGTGTTCGTAATCAGTATCATTAATATCACTTTCACTGTCACTTACATCTGGCTCATAGAAACTGTCGTTCATTTGTTCGTCCATTACGTCACTGTTCAGGGCTGGGCCGGAATTTGCAATGTCTAAGTATTTTGCAGCTATCTCACTTCCTAACTCGCACTGCATTTCTAAACTACATACGTGACCATCTGATAACATATTTTCAATCACATCATTCTGTACATCGTGTACATCTTTATCGTTATCACTTTTGCTTAATACTGTGTCAAGAAACTCCCTTCGTCTTTTAGTCTCATACCTTCCCGTCCTGCTCTGCTCAGTTCCTGACGAGTAACCCCACAGTGTACTTTATGAAGCGGCTTGCGTATGAATTAGCATTCCTGCATGAAAAGTATATCTATCTGTCGGCGCCGGACATATTATTGAAGGAACAGCCCCTGGCTTCAATTTTGGACCTTGTAGCTTTTCCGTAGGCATCAACTTCATTTTCAAAAGTTGCGTTTCATCATAGTCTGTCTTTTTAAAATGCATTGAACACACAGTAGCCCCATTACCGGGAGAAAAATGTTTCCTCTTGCAAAATTGTACCCAACTGCTAAATCAACGTGGCGACTTACTTAGATTTGGAAATCTATGGAAATGTATTTCTTTTTCTCTACAGTTTCGGTTTTTACTCGTTGTGTTGTTACAACCGTATACACTACACGAAGGCATTTTGCCTACTAGCTATCACACTCGATTATAATAAACAACACTAATCAACGGAAGAGTGGCAACGCGCGTATTGCAACAATCAACTGAATGGAGCGGATAGCTCACTCACCGCTTACAGCGCAGTGACGTCACAGCTACTCATGTTTCCGTCGTTTACCGGCCTGCAGATCGGCACAGAGCAATAGCAAATATATAGTTGAACACTGCCTGATACATACTTTGATTTTGAGGCAAGTTGACTTTTGTGTTTTGGTCTCCTTTAAACAGATTACTTGAGATATAGGGTGTGGTAGCTATGAAGAGATGAAAAGATTAGCTCAGAACAGGGAAGCATGGAGTGCTGCATCAAACCAGTCGAAAGACTGAAGACTCAAACAATAATTACCAATCAGGTAGAGGAAATTGTAATACCCACTCGTACCTAATGAGAAGGGAAGAACCCCCACTTTGTACCTGTGGAGCCGTTTTCACCGTGGCCCACATTTTAACCGAGTGTGTGGATCTTGCTGACTTACGAAGAAACCTTGGTTTGCAGATGACACTCAAACTTATATTAGCCGATGACGCGGTGGCTGCTGATCTCGTTATCCGCTTTATAAGTGAGAGTGGTTTAGGGCCAGCAATCTAAATTTTCCAGTGTACATTGACTCAAAGACTTGTTCTTTTTTGAATTTTGATATTTTTTATTCCGTAAATTTTGTTTATTATTATAATTATTAGTTTCATTTAATTTTTTGTTTTATACATTTTCAGCCGTTTCAAATTTAGGTGTCCACCTCTAAATTTTAAATTCAATTCCGAATTTATATACTTTTTAACCTGTGTTAACAGGGGCAGATGACCTCGTAGTTCCACCCCTTAAAACATCAATAACTAACTATTAAGGCTACATCTATCTTCGTTCTACCCCTGTGCTCAATTTGGATCACACATAAGTATAGAAACTACCTTAACACTTTTTATCACCCATATATTTCAGTCACTTAAACACACGGGGATGATAACCACGGTATTAAAGCCTCTAATGGAAGAAACAACAACTCTAGTTGTGATAATTTCGAGTAAAAGGAATACAATTTTATGAAGCTGATAGACCGAACCCACAAACCTTGACTTGTAGCGGTGCAAATGTGAGCAATCGACATTTTACTCCCGTAACGAAGTCAGTATTGAATTCTCCTTCATGTATATCCTTCCACACAAACAAGCTCCATAACAAGGACAACAAAACAAGAATGGTTTGTGTGCGTGACTGTAAAACTGTTAAAACGAAACAAAGGAACAACATGCAGCACACCTCTGTGTTTGATGTAGTGGGCGGTGTGTGTCCCCCACTCCTCACACCACAATTCAATTGTATTTGTGTGTGATGTAGACTACTGCTTTTTTCTGTGTAGGAGAGAGAGCGAGGTGTTGGTAATTTTACTGTTGTTTCGTTGTGTTGGTACTTCTGTAAATCTCTTGCATATAACTAGTTGTGACGGCCGGCGGAAAATTAACGTTTCCCAATAGGAAACATTTATATCTAATACAATGAGATAAATTATTCTCGCACAAGTGGAGGTGTGTTTTGTGGTTAGGAGAGATAAGCAGTCTAAAGTGAAATTACCAGCGGCACAGGTGTTCTGCACTGTTGCCATGGTAACACGGACTACTGAAAACATTCCTTCGTTTGTCGTCATTAATATGTTTTGTGGTTAAGAGCGATGAGCAGTCTATAGTGAAGCTATAGGCTCCATGCGTTGGGGTGAGAAATGCACCGCCACGCCATGAGTGGCCAAATTTATAAGCTCGTGTATGTTGCAATGGCCGAGGTGAAGCGATGTGCAGGGAAATCTGAAACTTAACAAGAATCAATGAGGGATTTCCAGGCAGCCTAGAAACATGAAACTTAGTACCAGTGAAGTTGATACTCACAAGATTGCTATAAGAATCTAAAATATTCTAAATGTTTCAATGGGATCGAGTTGGAGGGATTTGAAATGGTGGCAAGATGGGATACTGGACATGATTATCTATCAACAGGATGGTGCTCCACCGCATTGGGCTATCTTGATGATGGAACAATAATTAAACCTCATATTCAACGATCGCTGGTGCGGCCGTGTTGGACCTATCCCATGGCCTCCTAATAGACCTGGCCTAACTCCACCAGATGTCCTTGTAAGGGGCTACGTCAAATCGACAGTGTACGCACAAAGACCACAGAATCTGGCTGACCTATGGAGGGAGATTACAGTGGCCTTTCAGCAAATCACTCCAGAAATACTGCGTACCACGTGGCACAACATGGATTCTAGGTATCATTTGTGCCGCGTGCGCCATGGTGGACATGTTGCGTGCTAATGTGCTTTGACACAAACTTGAGACTCTCCTTAACACGTATGTACTGTTAACGAGCAATAAATGTGCATAGATTCTTCTGTATAGCGTTGTACATATCTGACTTCCCAAACGGATGACTCTGTATGTAAGTTTCAAAAATCTGTAAAGTAAAAGCGAACATGGCGGCCAAGTGATGTTGAAACATTTTAATAGACTTTTCTCGCGATTTAACCATCTGAGCGCAGGGAAATATGGTACAGTAAATGTTTATACACATTATAATGCACTGGCATCTAATTTAGTTCAATTGTCTACATAACCTCAAGATGGTGGCTGTGTGAAATTTTAAAATTAAATTTTTATATCTGGTGTATTAATCATGCGATGGAAGTGAAAGTTTGGATAATGAATCTACGCAATAATTTTCCTTTAATGGTACATAACTGTATGGCCTTTACACATAACAATCCAACATGTCAACCATCCGAAATATTTAGTCGGTTCTCAATATCTACGCATCTTTCACAGCAATCAAGCTTTTTGAAATGTTCTTGGAGGCTGTGAACATAAGTTCACCTATAGGACTTTCAATAACCTGGTGAGCACAAATCCAACATGGCGGCGACCCGAAGTATAAATATTTAAATGGACGTTTATCGCAATTTAACCATCTGAGTGCAGTGAAACTTTGTTCGGTAAATTCGTATACAAATGTTAATCCACTGGCAACTAATTTATTTCAATTGTTTTTATAACCACAAGATGGCAGCTATGCGAAATTTTGAAATCTCGTTTTATTACTTCTTGTGTCCTATTCATGCGATTGAAGTTTGAATACCATAGGTACACAATAATCTTCATGTAATAGTACATAAATGAGAATCCAACATGGCGACCATCTGAAATATTTAGACGGTTCTCAATATCTACGAATCTATTTCAACAATCAAACTAAAATTTTGTATGTTGATAGAGGCAATTAACAAATGTATGATATATGAAAATAGGCTTTACTTCTTCACGGAACTACTTGTTTGAAACGTGACGCATATTTGTCCAACAATTACTGTAGTACATTTGTACATGCAAATTTATTCATTTAATACTGCATGAACTTCTGCGCAACCCTTAGAGCGCCAGACAACGATATATCGTTGTTCCGTATTTACGCCTAAAGTGCCAACAACGATATATCGTCTTTGAATAGACCGCTCTTTTATACGTATTTAGTACGGTTGGATTTGCCAGTAGGCGGCACTATATGTGCTGATTCCAAAGAGAAAGGATAGTAGTTTTTAACTAGGTCACTAGATGACGCGAAAGTTCCCTAGTTCCGGTTCAGTGAACTTTTGAATGTTGTGTTCATCCGCGTCGTGTGACATCTATGACACATTGAGTAAAATGGCGTCGAGCTGTAGAAATAAGTGTGTTGACGGCGATGATCTGGCTTTGTGCGTAAATAATTTGAGTGAAGGAGAGGATGATGATTACTGGGACGAGGAATTACATCCTCCATTAGATAAGGAAGGGGAAAGTGAAAGTGATAGCGGCGGGATTGGTGTAAACATCCAACCGCGTGTTTTTAGGCCTAAGGTAAACAGTGATAGTGACAGTGATAATGACCTTCAGAATGACAATAGTAGCGATGACGACAACAATATCCATCAGTTTCACGATTTCTGTGAAATAAGGTTGGACAAGATTCAAAATACCAACCCTCACCTGGCAGGGTAGGGGTAAACCCAGAAGCCTATCTTTGTGTATTTTTTTTTTTTTTTTTTTGCTGTGTGTTGTGTTTGGCTTTAGTGAAGATAACTCTCAAACTATTGTACATAATAAAGTGATACTTTACGTGTTTTTTTCATCTGGAATGGGAGATTTCACAGAAGTGAATATTACTTATCTGTGAGTTCAATGTTTAATTATATTTTGTTCTATTTCAGTTTTTTATATTTATGGTGTTTTGAAAATGTTCCAACAATTATTGTTATTTTGAATTAGCAAGAGCATGATAATGTTAAAGTGTAGTTCAGAAGTAAGTGAGTTCTCTAGTTAGCATTTAGGGAATTTTTCAAGTCAGTATGTTGGTTATTAGCCTACTTTTCACATTTTGCAAAAATGAGGAAAAAGTAGACTTATGAGATCGAGCCGGGAAAATGTGTGTCTGTCTGTCTGGCTGGCTGTGTGTGTTTCCACCCCCCCCCCTATCAACTCCTAAACGGCTGCAGCAATCGGAACCAAATTTAGTATGAGTAAAGATGTATACCGGAATATCTCAAGCCCATATTTGAAAATGATGTCAGTGCTACCAACTGCTAAATAAACGCACTAGAAATTTGAGCTCCATGTTGGATATTTTGAAAGGTATGCATGGGAGCTATTCCAAAATTGGAACACAAGTAGATAACACTATTTCAGTTTAATTTCCAGGAAGCCATACATGACAGTGTTGCCAAAATAATTTTAAGCCTTCTGATAGGTCCAATTTTTTAATGCATATAACTTCTTCACTATCAATTGGATTTCAACCAAATTTTGTATGTAATATGTGTACATAAACACATATGACTGAGCGTATTCTTAAGAGCCACCAGGTCTGCCAACTGTTAATAATTGCTTTCTCTATTTTTTTTATCCAAATACCAATATATCACAAAGTATGCAAGCCGACAGCTTTACACTATGCCCGCGTATAGTACCTGACAGTTTAGATTAATTTGGAGTAATTCATATAAGTCAGTGCTGCCAACATGATTCTATGCCTGCTGATATGTCCAATTTTATAATACATGTAACTTCTATACTAATTCACCGGCCGTGAAAGTCAATATACCATCTTTCTATACTAACAAATGGATTTCATTCAAGATTGGCACAACAAGATATCACAATATTTCAGATTATTTATGACCAGCACACGCATGACATTGTTGCCAACATGTTTTTATGCGTGCTGATATATCCAATGTCTAACTGCATGTAACGTCCATTGGACTTCAACCAAATTCTGTATTCAGTACCTTAAGAGATGGAACTAAGAATCTATTCAGTCCCCAGGGCTGCCAACTGTAGTGCTCTATTAGGCTACATTATACCAGGTATATTTCAAACTAATTAAACATTTCGATATTACCAAGTTAATTTCGTCATTATTATAGATAGGTTCATATACTGTAAATTAATCATTGGCATGAATCTTAATTTTAAGAAAAGTAGGCTCTTTAGTTCGTTACGGAACTTCTTGTTGTGAATTATATAGCCCTGAGAGTGTGAACCTGCAAAATCCTCTAAATCAGTCTGGCACTAAGAGGGAATGTAATACAAGTAGTAAACACTATGTATTGTTGAACTACAACCCTAATATGCCAAGCAAAATAGAGTTCCTTCCATTTATTCGAAACTCAATAAACAAATAAATAACCTCAAACCATTTCGCTGGAGAATAGCGCCCCACTGCAGCTTTACGGAACTAGACTAGAGAAGACTCTTAACCTGATGAATAGACACCAACTGTAACCGCGCACGCGATAGAAACACAAAGCTGATAAGCATCTTGTGAAAAACAATTTCGGAGCCAATCCTCTTGCTATACACTAGGCGACGAGACAAAACTAGAACAGACCACATTATTCCAAGCTGTTTATCTCTTTAAAGCGCTCCTGGTTCTTATCTTCTCCGCAAACAGAGAAAGAGAGTCTTCATGCAGGATGCGAGGAAATGGATGGGATTTACCATATTTGCAGTCCCTGTCAGCTGACGTAGAAACTATCTCCACACGCTTGAGCTTCTCCTTCACTGGGGATATGTTGTCACTACTGGAATAATCTACCGATATCTTGATGAATAATGCAAGCTTCCTGTAGGGACATTTTGAATTTGGGTTAAAAAAAATGTATTTATACCGGACGAGGAGTATAATAACTAAATATACCCTCAGTTTGCATTTAGTTTGTATGTATGTATGTTTGTTTTTTTGTTATGGATTGACATTAAACCAGCACGAGAATGAAAATTGGAATTTTATTTATTCATTTGTTTATTTATTTATTATTTATTTATTTATTTTTATTTATTTATGTATTTATTTGGTAACATGATGATTTAATTATTAACTTGCTGATTTATTTATGTTTTACTTATTTATTTATTTAATTAATTATTTATCCTTTTACTTATTAATTTGTTCATTTATTTATATATGTATTTATTCACTTACTTATTATTATTATTATTATTATTGTTATTATTATTATTATTATATCTATTTTGCCCTGATTGACAGTGTTTGAACTTAAATATCTCATGATGACACAATTTTCACTCCTCCCCCTTCTTCCTCTTCTCCTCCCAAAATCTCTTCATATTTTGATTGTGTACCTGTTTCCGTTGTTCTGTCCACAATGTTCTGTCTTCATCTCTTTATTTGCTTTAAATTTTGTATTCTTAATGTTGTTTCTGAATTCTCCTCTGTCTCCAAACATTTGCCTGTCAATCCCCACCTGCCTTAAGTCTTCCTCTAATTCATGATACCAATTAGTTTTCCTGCTTGAGCTGTTTACTACATCAGAGATTTTCTTTGTAAGTCTGTTGTTGTTCATTCTCTGTTTGTGCCCGTAAAAAGTGAGCCTGTCTGTGTACTCGTATAGCTCTTTGGTAGATCTTTACATCCATATGCCATCTCTGTGTATTGCTACAAATATTTTTCTGAGAATTTTGCGTTCTATTTTTTTTAGTTTCTATGATGCCTGATGCTCCAATTGTTGTCGTTTTTGACCCATATAATGCTTCTGGTAGTACGACTGTTTTGTAGTGTCTAAGTTTGGCCTGTCTTGATACGCTTTTCTTATTATATTGTGACCATGTGAGTTTGTATGCTTTCTGAAGTTTTACCGCTCGTTCTATGTTAGACGCCTTGTTTGAATTTATTTAATTATTTATCGTTTTAATTACTAACTTGCTGATTACTTCATTAATTAATTAATGTATTTATCTTATTTGTACTTGGGAGGTACAACAAGTTATACGTAGGCCATAATGCTGAAAAATCACTTTGAACTTTCTCTGTAAGTCAATGTTGCTTATAATGTAATTTTCGTAATAATTAATGGGTTTCTATAAATATTTCTTTCGTTTGCAATGTATGCCTCAAGAAATACTTTCAGAGTAACCAGGACTACCAACTGTCTGCTAATACTCACAGGGCCTTCCAACCTTACACTCAGTATCTAACATTCTCTGAATGAAAATAATTTCAAACCTGGTGTCTTGTCAGTGGTACCTAGAACAATGTCCCGTCTTCCTCCCACGCCCTGGATATTCAAAATATTTATAATACGCCATGCCTTTCGTTATGTTATTGCAGTGTGACTTTACGATGTTTCGGGAAGTGACTATGTTGGCAACATTGTTCCGGATGACAAACTTCCTTCAAAGAATAATTAAATGCAATAATACACAGGATGTATTGTACCCTTGGGAAGTTGGGTACAGTATAGAGGAATGTTCCAATATTTACTGAAAAGTTAGTACGTCACAAAATAAGAATTATGTTCCTATATATAATAACTTCTGAGCTATTTTGTGCGAGGAGGAAATCTTTCACTCCAAGCTCTTTGGCACGAAACTAATGAGAAACTATTGTCTAATATTAGGCTAGTCCATTTTAAGGTGAATTTCGGGAATCCAAATTGCCGACCTGTGCTCTGAATAGAAGGTGCTAATTGTCATTGGTCGCAGCCAGTGACTGAACTTCCTCACATTTTCTATCAGTGGTGGCGGCTCTGGGTCCATCCCTTGGATACGTCATTGCAAGGAACGTGTAAATTTCAACGAATGAAAGCATGATTATTACATCGACAGACAGTTGACAGAGTGTAACATAACCACCAATAGTAGACCGGCAAAGAAAATATATTGTATTGCCCTCGGGGGTTTGGTAGCTTGAATTAGGGCGTATTTGCTAAAAGACGTTAAAAACTTGGTGTTCAAAATGATTCTGCAGCATTATGGCCTATATATTATTTATTGTACATCCCAATTACAAATAAATAAATCAACAAGTTAATAAGTAAAACGATAAATAAGTAAATAAGTAAATAAATAAATATATAAATAAATCAGCAATTTAATAGTAAACAGATAAATAAATAAAGAAATAAGCAAACAAGATGTCCAGCAAAGAACATATAGCCTACTTTCTCCTAAATGCATGGGTGTTGTAATAACTCATTGTCCTTTTCAAGGAGTATAATTGAATGTTGGTTGTAGTAGCTTGTTGAAATACAACGTTTTATACGGATATTAAACATGAATATAAGGTGCCCTTTGCAAGTGCTACCCTTGTAAAAAATCATTCATTTCGGTTTCACCGTGTTTGAATTGATATGGGGAATCGATTTGCACACATACAATACATGGCCGCCATATGCAAACTATTGGACTGATGACCTTGTGGCTTGGTCAAAGAACGCTTCGCACATAAAGGTAAGTGGTTGAAAAATTTGGTAGAGATCAGATGATTAGGTTGGTCGTAATTTGATTTAAGCTTTTTACATTTGGGTGGCCACCATTACGTTTTCGTCAAGATTACGTGCGTGTGGCTGTTTGTGAAGCAAAGAGCGAGTGAGACGGGGAAGACTGAGCGGTAACCTTGCTTACGAAGCATGTAGCGAAAGCTGACTCAGTGTTTACAAATATCGGACACCAGCTAAGCGAGCGAGACTGTATGGCGCAGCTGAGTAAAAGCTTGCTAGCGGCGGGCCAGGGTTCGATCAGAGGGTTCAATAAATACAAGGAGGCGGTTTAAGAGGGTGTGAACGATTTTATTATTATAAGTGTGAAGTGTGCAAAGAGTCGCTAGTTAGACTTAGCGACGTGAAGAGTACAAGAATGGATGAGATGATTACAAGGGCTGGGTTCGGATTAGAAAGGAATTACTTAGGATAACCTAGAGTACACTTACCAGACAGCAGAGGGGTCGCGAAGGCGTCGGTCAGCAACTCGACGGACGAAAGATGCCGAGTTCTTGGTGCGGGTCATTTTTATGTGAACCGCCAATGTTTGTGTAATTTAGTCAGGAGATTCCTGCCCTACATAGCAGGTAGCTAAGTGTTTAGATTTGTGTGGTAAGAGTTGCCACATGTGTGGAGGTTGGCTGGCTTGGCACTGTGTAGCTGTCGTTGTTGTTGTTGGTTTATTTTAGGGACTGTAGCCTGAAATGGCGATGAAAGTGGACGAAAGGGGGTGGTAGGGGGTGGCCATACCCTGTGGGAACCCCAGTGTATAACAATATTTAAAGTGATAAGTAGCTTGTATTGTACAGACTCTTCTTTTCTTCTTCCTAGCATTAATCCCTTGCGGGGTCTGCTATTTTGCTATATCTCCTCCACTTCTTTCAGTCATTAACATCTTCTGGTGTTAGACCAACTGCGTGCATGTCAGCCCTGTTGTTGTCAGTCCACCGCTTTGCGGGTCTTCCACGTAGTCTTGTTCCACTGGGTTGATGTGGAGTGCTGTTTTG
Source organism: Meconema thalassinum (assembly GCA_946902985.2). Classification (NCBI taxonomy): domain Eukaryota; kingdom Metazoa; phylum Arthropoda; class Insecta; order Orthoptera; family Tettigoniidae; genus Meconema; species Meconema thalassinum. The sequence goes on from OX336398.1 coordinate 227,450,583, forward strand.
GCAACTGAGTTGTTCTGTCTTCCCATGACGTGACCGTACCAGCGTAGACGAGCCTTCCTCACCTTCTCGACAATTGGTGCAACACCAAATCTTCTCCGGACGTCTGTGTTCCTTGCGTGGTCAAATCGGGTCAGCCCCATCGACCATCGGAGCATCTTCATTTCCATTGTATTCAAAATTTGCTCATGTTGTTTGGTCATAGGGCGACATTCAGTCTCATAGATCGCTGCTGGGCATACCACAGATTTATAGACTTTGCCTTTAAATGCAGAGGCATCTTTTTATCACAGAGAGCTCCAGTGACTCGTCTCCACTTGAGCCAGGCTGCGTTTACCCTCTTCCGAGTATCAGGAGTGGCGTCACAATTTGAAGTGAAAGTGGACCCTAAGTACTTAAAATGCATGGTCTTCTGCAGATTTTCCGTGCTGATACTGATGGTACCTCTAGTTTGGGGGCCTCTTTCCAGGTATTCTGTCTTCTGGATATTGAAGTGTAGTCCATTTTCAGCCAGTCTGGCGTTCCACGTTTGTATTATACAGACTATCCTCATTTAAATTTTAACCTAATGAATAGGTAAGTAAACAATAATGTATTGAAACTAATTATAATATAACACTAGTTTCAGTTATCTTCTAACCTTCTTCAGTTATACTATCTACAGCTTGGAATAATTATGTCAACGATTTCATTCCGCAGCTTCTTTAACATTTATCATGATTATAACCATTCTGACGACTACAATCTTAACCTAAAAATGTATTGTCTAGATAAAATCCGCATCACTGTTCCATCTTCAAGCTGGTTTTATATCAACATTTATTTCATTCGTATTTAACATACTTATTTTTGTAACAAATCCGTTTTATTTTAATTTTAACGTGTGTGTCTTTTAGCTTATAGGCAATTAATTTTTTAGAAATAGTTTTGAGAACAACCTTAATTTATGGTCAAATCTTTTCTTGTACAGTACTGAAAGTCTTGCTTTTCTATTCATATTATTATTTGCGCTTAGGACGGCCAAAATATGGCCAAAACCGTTAGAATAAAAGTACAAATTAGGTTTTTAATCTTCAGAACTTACTAAAATTAAACTATTACTAAGTAAGAGCAAGCCTCCGTGGCTTAGGCGGCAGCACGCCGGCCTCTCACCGCTGGGTCCGTGGTTCAAATCCCGGTCACTCCATGTGAGATCTCTGCTGGACAAAACGGAGGCAGACAGGTTTTTCTCCGGGTACTCCGGTTTTCCCTGTCAAAATTGCATTCCAGCAACACTCTCCACTATCATTTCATTTCATCTGTCATTCATTTAATCATTGCCCCGGAGGAGTGCGTCAGGCCTCGGCAGCCGGCACAGTTCATATCCTCGCCGCTAGATGGGGGCTTCATTCATTCCATTCCAGACCCGGTTGGAGACTGGAAGCAGGCTGTGGATTTTCAAAAATAAGAGCATCAATCTAACAATAAAATTTTATGCAAAAAGAGATGAAGACTAGAAATAAAATATTCACTATTTTTTGTCAGTAATCGTAGACTAATCTTCAAATAATACAAATTCTGTTGAAAATATTGTTAATTATAATCGAAAATACTGTGTAATTAGAATAAATCGTTAAAGTATGGAAAACTATATTATACTTTTATGTTTTTATTTTTAGTATATATAAAGAAGTTTACATGTTAATCGAAACTGGTATTATATTATAATTAGTTTCAATACATTATTGACTTAGAGGTGGTTTCTAATTTATTTATCTATTCATTAGGTAGAATTGTAATTTATATGTTAATTCGGACAAATTATAAATGAAACATAATGAATTTCATATCAATACAGACTAAACTCGATATAAGAATTCGAACCCCGACCGCAAACCAGTTACAGCTTGAAAAGACCTTCAGGGATATATATTTTTGAAATCCATACCCCTCGTCCGTTTTGTATTTCATGCCTCAACAAAGCCTGTGTCTTAGAACAAGAGGCAGGGTGTTCGAATGTAGTGAGGAATGATTTGTAAACAATGTTTAGTCTAGTCAGGTATTGCAGCATCGGGACTCGTTCCCATATAAAATAAGCAGTAGTATAGGGACATTGTAAGTGTTCCTATCATAAATATTCTGGTAACATTGTTACATTGTGAAGTATAAAAAAGTCCAAAATTTTCCGCGTAATCAACACAATTTGATATTATTTAAGCTTCTTAAGGGTACATGTTTCGGAATGTATACAATATTTCTTTCTTCTGCCCATCATACTTAATGCTAGGAATCATCAATAACAGACTCATCATCCATGTCAAAAACACATATTTGCACTAACATTAAAAACACTTAAAAATTACTAAAATCTAAAAATAATGACATCACTTTTTGAAATATCAAAAATGCATGTCATTATTTTTAGATTTTAGTAATTTTAATGTTAGTGCAAATATGTGTTTTTGACATTGATGATGAGTCTGTTATTGATGATTCCTAGCATTAAGTAAGATGGGCTGAAGAAAGAAATATTGTATAAATTCCGAAACATGTACCCTTAAGAAGCTTAAATAATATCAGATTGTGTTGATTAGGCGGAAAATTTTGGACATTTTTATATTTCACAATTAAACTGTCAACACGGAACCTGAAATGGAGACTTTTTCGAATAAACATTGTTACATCCATCAGTAAATCAGAATACTGTAGGCTCTCCGCGGTTCAGTTCCTTTGAGGTACCCACATCCATTATACATCTCACCTGAGGCCACATGTCAAACAAACCCCGTGGTGTTATGCCCCTTAGAGGATGCAGCCATACTGTCACGTCCAGTCTCCACCAAGTCCACGTACTCCTTAGAGGATGGATCCGTTTATCATATGTTTTGTATTTAGTTCCGTGTTATTCTTTTTTAGGTTGTATGTCTATTATCTCTGCTTTTGATTTTATTGCTGTCACTCTTGATTTAGTTTTTAGCATATTTTCATTTATGAAATAATAGGCTTATGATATCACCTTTTGTTCATGTGTGTGTGTATGTGTGTGCGTGTGTGTGTGTGATTCATGTGTGTGTGTGGGCGTTCCCCTAATAACTTCTAAACGGCTGGAGCGATTTAAATGAAACTCCGTGAAGCCATAGTACTATTTTGGCCCACCCCGACCGTTCCCTTCAAATGTTATTACGTCTCACCAATCCAAGATGGCGGCTGTGCGAAATAATTCACCGGCATTCTATATCTCCGAAACTATTACCGATGTCACCTTGAAATTCTGGATGATGATAAACGGCACTACTGAAAATCTGTTAAGTACAAAACGAATGTGGCGGCCATGCGAAGTTGAAACATTTAAATCGACTTATCTCGCGATTTAACCATCCGAGTGCAATGAAGTATGGTACGCAAAATAAATCTATTCACATTGAAATGCACTGACAGCTAATTTAGTTCAGTTATTTACATAATCTTATGATGGCGGCTGTGCGAAATTTTAGAATTAATTTATCATTTCTTGTGCCCTAATCATACGATCGAAGTCAACATTTGAATAATGAACCGACGCAGTAATCGTTATCTAATAATACATAGGCCTAACTATATGGCCTACATATGTTAAGTACCAACAAGGCGACCATTCGAAATATTTAGGCGGTTCTCAATATCTATTAATCCATGACAGCAATCAAACTGAAATTTTGTATGTTGACAGAGGCTATAAGCATGCGTTCACCTATGGGACTTTGAATAACCTGGTGAGCACAAATCCAACATGGCGGTGTGCCCGATAATCTGGCTTTGGATTGGGTGGTCCGACACACACGTCAACCCTCACCCAGAAATCGGTACAACTCGAAAAGAAAAAAAAATCTTGAATGTCCGAATCAATTTTGGCCTTAAAAAAAACTATGTCGGGAACGAGATTCAAGCAATCCCGGGGTCTTTATAATGATGGGTACAAACGGGGTAAAATCACAAAATTGATCCGGTGGACACACAAGTATGACAACGAACAAGAATGACACAAAACTCCGCTGTTAAAATAAAACTCATCCACCATTTATTACAGAACCACACCACTAAATACATAAAATCAAACACAGAAGCCTACCTTCGCTCGGAGACTTCTCAAAATTACTCTTGATGTGCAAATAAATAAACGACGCAGAAGCAAAATTCAAATTAATGACGACAAAAATCTCCGGGCGTCCTAATCTTTGGATACAAAATAACTTGCGGAGATCAGAGCTATATCACCCTAGTATTACAACCATTACTTCAAAATGCTATGTCACCTCTCCGTTGAATAGTCCATAAATGAGCAGGTGCATAAATCTGAGAAAATATTCAAAGAAAAAAAATTGTTGCCTCATTCGATCTCCTTCTAACTAAATGAAATCACCAAAATTTAAAAAAAAATATATATGGATGTCACTGGCGTTAAAGAATTTATTTTCAGACCTTTTATTCATGGATTAAATACTTTCATTATTATTTTCATTGGTTTTCGTTCAGCTGTGCCTTACTCAGAAAGATGACTGGTTGTTGGCTTTTACATTTATTACTTTACATTGTAGCATCTTTATGATTCCAGATATTTATTTATTTATTTATTTGTTAATCACTGCATGCTCTTCACATATTTATAAATACACCATAAACATTTAAGTAGATGGCCTCTGCCTATCTGTATTATTTTCAACTGACAATTGCCTCAAAATTTCATATACTTGAACCTATCACGTAACATTAATTATAATCATTCCTTTTATTCACCTCGCTATAGCGAGAACCTTTAGTTTCATCATAACTTCGTATTAGGCAACCCTGCTATTTTATCAATGCAGTTTCATTATTTACACAACCTTGTATCAGTTACCTACCAAACGCATCTCCTCATGTTAGCATGTAAAGGGAAACCTCAGTGACGTGTGAGTGTTTAGTATAAATATCATGATGTGCGCACAAAAAGTGGCCCCTTAAGTGTAAATGAATCCCCTGTAATTTATGCCTGTTCAAAGCATAAATTGTCATCCAGGTTGCACCAATTCAAAGAACACAGCGACGTAACACGCTGAAAGAACCCTGTACTCAGATTATATTTTAAAGCATCCATATATATATATATTTTAAACCCTAAATATGACTGCATTAATCTCTCAAAAGAAAACTTAAAGTTACTATCCTAATAATCTTGTCATGATATCGCATTTTATCCTTTTGATTAACTTCTATTTCGATTTAAGCCCATCTGTCCAAATCTTAGTAACCACTACCCATTAACCACTACTTAAGAATTAACATGGTTTTCAGTACCATTCGATCACCTCAGTCTTGGTTCCGCTGACACGTTTCCTGGGGGTTTGGGTCCACGTTCTTCCCAATGAACATCCTCCCCTCTCGTCCTGGATCCAGCTCGCGACCCTCGGGGTGTCCATGGTCCTGGCTCACCTTCGTTTCCACGTCATCGTAACAGCTTCCACATTTCTAGACTTAGCTGGTCATCTCTTCGCTCGTAAAGTTCTTGACACAAAACTCGCACTGGTCTGTACTGATAGCCTTTATGTCCGTCCAATACATCGCTGCAATCTTCATGTCGAATATGCCAAGTAGTATCAACTTATGGCCGTGATAATAACTCTATAACGGCACAGGTTATATCGTACGCATCTACACCAGCCTGCACTCATAAGAGATTACGTCCGTCCTTGGCCTTGAATGTCGCTCTATATTTGGACTACACTCAGTTTATCTCTCATAGTTCACAGACCCTGGATACTCATTTGTCTGCTCGTCAAACAAAAGCACATCGCTTCGTTCATATGTTCTGGGCGTCAATTATATCTCGCTCGGCCCATACAGTCCCGTACCTAGTAAAAGCTTGAGACACCACGTGTGTCTGCTCGCACTTCGTCGTACTAATGACTAGTGTCCCACAACATAATGCATTATGATCTGCGTTATAATATCACCTCGCCATATTCGGCCTTAGTATTCGTTAATATAGAGCTGTCCACGCAAGAAATAATACTGAGCATTTCAGCTATGTCCCAAAAACTGTCGGAACACCGCACTGGTTCCAAGCGGCCACGGTACGACTGCTACTACACACTTGTTTGGAACTTCAGCGTGCGGCGACACAAAAGAAAGTGAACTTCGTTGTACGGTGATAGGAAGGAAAGCGAACTTCGTTGTACGGCGATGCAAAATAAAGTGACCCGCTTCTCCGGCGTGACCTTCCCACCTTGACTTTTCCTGGAGCTCATCAGCGCCCTCTACGCTTCTGGAACCTTCGCCTAGTCATGCTGTCGACTATGTCCATGACGTAAAAACATCAACCTCAGGTTACTTCCGCTTGCTTTCTTCCTCCTGCTATGCGACGTTGCCAGAGCTCTCAAAACCATGCGATATCGGTTACAGCGGCGACGCGAAATATAAATATTTTAATGGACGTTTCTTGCGATTACCCATCCAAGTGCAGTGAAAACTGATACGGTAAATGCTTCTACAAATTTTAGTCCACTGGCATTTAATTTATATCAATTGCTTTCATAACCTCGAGATGGCAGCTGTGTGAAATTTTAAAACATCGATTTTATTTCTTGTGTCCTAATCATGCGATTGAGTTTGAATACTATATCTACAAAATAATCCTCATATAATTGTACATAAGTCTAAGACCTACATATATGAATAAAAATCCAACATGGAGACCATCCGTAATATTAGACGGTTCTCAATTATCTACGGATCTGTTACAACAATCAAACTAAAATGTTGTGTGTTGATACAGGCAATTAATATAAGTAGGGTATATGGAAATAGGTTGTATAGTTCTCACGGAACAATTGTTTTGATTTTGGATTTGTAGGTTTATTTTCTCTAGTATTATTGTTATGAAATTACTTTCGTTTTGGCTCCTTGTTGTTTATTTTAGCTTCTGATTTTGAACGTTTATAGATATTTATAAGATACAAGCTGTACCCGGCATGCATTGCAATGCCAATCGAAGAAAGTGTCGGAGTTGTAATTTTGTTTGTTGAAGTGCTTTCGCATAAACAATATGGTTTTTCTTTTCATTTTCCGTTAACTGACTCTAAACTGTATGAAACACACTCATATGTTAAATGTAGAAATATTATTGAAATATTTTTATTGTATTATTTAAATTTAAAAATATTAGCCAAATTTTAATTTATTAATTTTGTGATTTATTTTAATTTTTATGTTTAAATGTTGTTATAATGTTTAGCCTACTTTCGATTTTTGCAAAAAATGAAAGTAGACTTATGATATCAACACAGGGCCAAAATTTGTGTGTCAGTCTGCGTGTGTGTCTGTGTGTGTGTGAGTCTGTGTACTCTGAATGTCTGCCCCCCCCCCCGTATCAATTTGAATACGGCGAAACCGAATTGAACGAAATTTGGTACAGAGGTAGCACTAGCAAAGGGCACCTCAGTGTCATGTTTTATATCGCCGCCATCTTGATGGAAACGTAATGGCTGCCACCCAAATGTTCAAAGCTTAAATCAAATTACGACTAACCTAATCGACCGATCTCTACCAAATTTTGGAACAACATATAATTATATGGTGAGCGTCTTTTGACTAAACTACAAGGTCATCAGCCTAATAGTGTGCAGATGGCGGCCATGTATGAGTGCAAATTGATTCCCCCTATCAATTCAAACACGGTGAAACCGAATTGAACGAAATTTGGTACAAAAGTAGCACTAGTAAAGGGCCACCTCAGTGTCATGATTTATATCGCCGCCATCTTGACGAAAACGTAATGGCGGACACCCAAATGTTAAAAATTAAATCAAATTACGACCAACCTAATCATTTGATACCTTCCAAATTTTGCAACAACATATCTTTTTGTGGGAAACGCCTTTTGACTGTACTAAGAGGTCATCAGCCTAATAGTTTGCAGATAGCGGCCATGTATGTGTGCAAATCGATTCCCCCTATCTATTCAAACACGGTGAAACCTAATTGAACGAAATTTGGTACAGTAGTAGCACTACCAAGGGCCACCTCAGTGTCATGTGTTATATCGCTGCCATCTTAACGGAAACTTAATGGCGGCCACCCAAATGTTAAAAGATTAAATCAAATTACAACCAACCTAATCATCTGATCTCTACTAAATTTGGCAACAGCATACCTCTCTGTTGGAAGCATCTTTTGACCAAACGACAAGGTCATCAGCGCAATTGTTTACAGATAGCGGCCATGAATGTGAGCAAATAGATTCACCAATCAATTCAAACACGGCGAAACCGAATGGAATGCAATTTTGTACAGAGGTAGCACTAGCAAAGGGCACCTCATATTCATGGTTAATATCCGTATAACACGTTTTATTTCTACAAGCTACTACAACCAACGTTCAATTATACTCCTTGAAAAGAACAAAGAGTTATAACAATACCCATGCATTTAGGAGAAAGTAGGCTATATGTTTTTTTACTGAACATCTTGTTTTATACAGTTTTATGGTCTATTTTTTAATTATTTTATTTTATAAGCTTTTTATTTTTTAATTTTTTTCTTTATTTTTAATCCTAATTTCTATCATAATTTATTATTTACGTTGTAATTGTTTTTGTTACAAACATAGAATTTCATCAAGCACCTTAGGTCAAGGAGATAGAAGCGTATAATTTGGTTTACTGAAAAATTAGCACTTCCAAAAGAAAATTCTTTGACATGTGGTTGAAAGATTTAATCATCAGCATCTTTGACATAGCAGGTGGTTAATATACAGACCATTAACCTATAATGGGTTAAACTGACTCGCGCGCCACCTATTGAAAAATTGTTTTACTTATTCAGAAACCTTCAAGGGCGTGCACAACAGCTGACCAAAGTACATTTGTTAAAACGACAAATATATTAAATAATTCAACATCTTTAGATAGCGTACACACGCAACTAACCAAAGTTCAATGCACGACTCGCGTGCCTAATGCCATTTATTGAAACAACACGCGCTTCACCTATTGTAAAACAGATTTACTAATTTAGAAACATTTGTGGGAGCGTGTACAACAACACACAAAAGTTTCATCGCAATCTGATGAATGGTAGACTATAAGAACGCATACGGGACACACAAACGATCACGTAACATTTATAGAGATTTTTTGTTTGTGTATCTCGTTTTTCATCAGTGATTTGTGTTGATATCCTTTAATGTCTTTGCTATTCCTCGATGTCTTAGTAAATTTCCTTACCAACCTACCACTTATTTTTATTAACAGTCATTTGCCAGAAACGTCTCTCCTCTCCCACTCGTTTTAGTTACTCTATCTATCCATCTAGTCTTCATCATTCTCCTGTAGCACCACATTTCAAATCCTTATATACTCCTCTTTTCTGCTGCTACAACAGTTCAAGTTTCACGTCCATACAGAGCCAAGCTTCGGACTATGGCTTTCAAAAACGACGTTTTTTCTAACTAAATCTATTTTTGTTGTCAACAGATTTATGGTTGGTTGGTTCCTCAGTTTAGGAGGAGTGACAATGCGGTCATGTAGCCCCGTGCACTTTGGGCGTGTTTAGAATCTGTCTGAAAACCGGTGTTAATTTTGATGGCTGTATTAGTGTGTGACATCTGTAAATCAGGTAGAGACTGCAGTCGATCAACTTCCAGTAGTTCCTACTTTTGCTACCAAATGCTACCGTCAACGACACCTATCTGTGAACTTTGCTACTAGATGCCAACGCAACTAGCACCTGGCAGCGAGTTTCTTAGAAGTTTAATAGAGCGTTAATGAAATCTGACCTACAAATTTAGCTTCACACAATTGTATTTAGTGGGATGTCCTTTAACTTGCCATAAATATAAGACATGGGCTAGCCGGTTTTACTTCTCCTCCGAAGGAAGGCATACTGAGGTATTTTTAACGATCTTAAATAATCCTATGACTTCGGCCGGGTTTGAACCCGCGATCTTGGGAAAAGAAACTCCGCATGCTACCAACTACGCCACCGAAGTCGCCCAACAGATTTTTTTCCAGTAAAAAAATAAAAGCTTTTCTTGTCAGTGTCAAACAAGTTTTTTAGTCCCCTTCGCTGCGTCCATCACTGGTTATTTTGTATCACAAGTAGCAGGAGTCTCCTACTTACTTTAGCTTTTCACCTGACAGTTCGATGTCAATCTGTTGGTTTTACCTCTGATATACTGTGTGGTAGCTATGTAGTGACGAAAAGATTTGTTCAAGACAAGGAGGCATGGACAGTTGCATCAAGCACTCTACTCTCAAACACGCACTCAGTTAATTACAACAATGGAACACTTGTTCGGTTGCTGTGAAGTGTATTTGAACCCGGTTTCTCTCCACATAGACCTGAGCTTTAATTTAAGGCGAGGCAAGTTTTTGGCAACCTCCACCAATCCGTTCCATAACCCCACGGAGCGACCGTAAAAGCCATTCTGAAAGGCAGCGAGAAGTTTGCACAAATGTGTGGGGGCGTGGTGATATGTGGGTGATAAGTGGAGAACAGATCTACCTGCACCAGAATATGTGAGGACATCTTTATACTCTTTATTCCGTGATAACAATCAGAACACGCCGTGCGGTTCGAAATTGTTGTTGTTGCATAATTTGGGGGTTGCAACACTCCACTCATTTAACCCAATGTATTTTTGGGAGTGTGTGGACTGTATGTTGTAACCTGTGTTATTGTGAGCGGTATAGTAATTCACTGTTCGGAGAGGAGGTGCCCGCGACCTTAATGTAGGTAACATCCCGGCATCCGTCTGGAGTAGCAGTGGGGAACCAACTTCCAGTTGTTGTAACAATCGACCTCACCTCTTCTCAATTTCAACTCACAAGACTTAGTGAGGCCCGTTACAACTCTCGGACCAGATTTAAATTTATTGTCAGAATCGAAAATATAACCCGGGCCTCAGGGGTGACAGCCACGAATGTTAGCCATTACACCACGAGAAGGTCTATAACCCGGACCTGAGAGTTGACAGCCGAGAATGTTAGCCACTACACCACGAGGTGGTCTATAACCTGGACCTGAGAGTTGACAGCCGAGAATGTTAGCCACTACACCACGAGGTGGTCTATATCCCGCACCTCATAGATCACAGCCAAGAATGCTAGCCACTACACCACGAGGTGGTCTATAACCCGGATCTCAGGAGTGACAACCAAGAATGATAGTCACTACACCACGAGGTGGTCTATAACCTGGACCTCAGGGGCGACAGCCAACAATGCTAGCCACTACACCACGAGGTGGTCTATAACCTGGACCTCAGGGGCGACAGCCAACAATGCTAGCCACTACACCACGAGGTGGTCTATAACCCGGACCTCAGGGGCGACAGCCAAGAATGTTAGTCACTACACCACGAGGTGGTCTATAACCTGGACCTCAGGGGCGACAGCCAAGAATGCTAGCCACTACACCACGAGATGGTCTATAACCCAGACCTCAATAAGATCCCAGCCAAGAATGTTAGCCAATACACCACGAGGTGATCTATAACCCGGACCTCAGGGGCGACAGCCAAGAATGTTAGTCACTACACCACGAGGTGGTCTATAACCTGGACCTCAGGGGCGACAGCCAAGAATGCTAGCCACTACACCACGAGGTGGTCTATAACCTGGACCTCAGGGGCGACAGCCAACAATGCTAGCCACTACACCACGAGGTGGTCTATAACCCGGACCTCAGGGGCGACAGCCAAGAATGTTAGTCACTACACCACGAGGTGGTCTATAACCTGGACCTCAGGGGCGACAACCAAGAATGCTAGCCACTACACCACGAGGTGGTCTATAACCCAGACCTCAATAAGATCCCAGCCAAGAATGTTAGCCAATACACCTCGAGGTGATCTATAACCCGGACCTCAGGGGCGACAGCCAAGAATGTTAGTCACTACACCACGAGGTGGTCTATAACCTGGACCTCAGGGGCGACAGCCAACAATGCTAGCCACTACACCACGAGGTGGTCTATAACCTGGACCTCAGGGGCGACAGTCAACAATGCTAGCCACTACACCACGAGGTGGTCTATAACCCGGACCTCAGGGGCGACAGCCAAGAATGTTAGTCACTACACCACGAGGTGGTCTATAACCTGGACCTCAGGGGCGACAGCCAAGAATGCTAGCCACTACACCACGAGGTGGTCTATAACCCAGACCTCAATAAGATCCCAGCCAAGAATGTTAGCCACTACACCACGAGGTGGTCTATAACCCAGACCTCAATAAGATCCCAGCCAAGAATGTTAGCCAATACACCACGAGGTGATCAATAACCCGGATCTCAGGAGTGACAGTCAAGAATACTAGCCAATACACCACGAGGTGGTCTATAACCCGGATCTCAGGAGTGACAGCCAAGAATGTTGGTCACTACACCACGAGGTGGTCTATTACCTGGACCTCAGGGGCGACAGCCAAGAATGCTAGCCACTACACCAGGAGGTGGTCTATAACCTGGACCTCAGGGGCGACAACCATGAATGCTAGCCACTACACCACGAGGTGCTCTATAACCCGGACCTCAATAAGATCCCAGCCAAGAATGCTAGCCACTACACCACGAGGTGCTCTATAACCCGGACCTCAATAAGATCCCAGCCAAGAATGCTAGCCACTACACCACGAGGTGGTCTATAACCTGGACCTCAGGGGCGACAGCCAAGAATGTTAGTAACTACACCACGAGGTGGTCTATAACCTGGACCTCAGGGGCGACAGCCAAGAATGCTAGCCACTACACCACGAGGTGGTCTATAACCCGGACCTCAATAAGATCCCAGCCAAGAATGTTAGCCACTACACCACGAGGTGATCTATAACCCAGACCTCAGGGGCGACAGCCAAGAATGTTAGTCACTACACCACGAGGTGGTCTATAACCTGGACCTCAAGGGCGACAGCCAAGAATGCTAGCCACTACACCACGAGGTGGTCTATAACCCGGACCTCAATAAGATCCCAGCCAAGAATGTTAGCCACTACACCATGAGGTGATCTATAACCCAGACGTCAGGGGTGACAGCCAAGAATGTTAGCCACTATACCACGAGGTGATCTATAACCCAGACCTCAGGGGTGACAGCCACTAATGCTAGCCACTACATCACGAGGTGATCTATAACCCTGACCTCAGGGGTGAGAGCCACTAATGCTAGCCACTACACCACGAGGTGATCTATAACGCGGACCTCAGGGGTGACAACCAAAAATGCTAGCCACTGCACCACGTGGTGATCTATAACCCGAACCTCAGGGGTGACAGCTAAGGATGCTAGCCACTACACCACGAGGTGGTCTATAACCCGGACCTCAGGGGTGACAGCCAAAAATGCTAGCCTCTACACTACGAGGTGATCTATAACCCAGGCGGACCGCAGGGGTGACTACTAAAAATGCTAGCCACTACACCACGTGGTGATCTATAACCTGGACCTCAGGGGTGACAGCCAATATTGCTAACCACTATACCACGAGGTGGTCTATAACCCAGACCTCGAGGATGTCAGTGAGTAACACAGTGTTCATTTTAACTCTCATCCCTATGATTAAGGGCTGATAACTAAGAAAACAACATTCATCATCACAATCGATAATTATCTTGAAGTTTCATCATAGTATACATACTGTATACTGTATAATGACGCTGCCATTTTCTAGTTATATGTTTGGTGATGTCAATTTTATATAATAATGTTCAATTGATGGCATTGGTAAATACAATCTCGTTTTCAGTGCGTTCATTAATAATGTGTCACTTAATATAGATTGGTTTTTATAACATTGCACTGGAAGGATCGTGAGCATTGATTGGACGTCTGTTCGAGACCGTCAGCATATCCACAAGAGATGTGGTCGCCCCGATCAGAGTCCTTGTTTGTGTTAAGGGGTCACTGTAGTCAGCTTAACCCTTTAGCCTACAGGATACCAACCATATCGGAGGATTTACTTTATGTAATGTGCTGATGGTTTGATCTTTGATCATTTTTTTTTTCACAATGAGAGTGTTAGTATGCGTAAAAATCATATATAACTTCTGTTTCTCCTTAACCTATAGTGATTGGTAAGATAAAATACAAATAGACTAAAAAATAAAATTTAGTTGCTACAATCTGTACAAAGTAAAAAAAAAACATGATGTAATGATATATATTATTTCAGTAGTATAGATCCCTCCTGCGGCGCTCACAAGCGACCGATCGTGACAAATGAGCATTCAAATGAAAGAGAACAGACATTAGCAGTGACGCATTGCACTCTAATTTCTTAAATCTCTATAATATCTTTTAAAAAAGACTTTTAATATACTGTACGAAGTGTGCGATTTTAAAATACTGTCGCTGTCTTAAAATACGCGACACGATTGCTCGTCAGTTCGTATTTTAGCGGTAGGGACGCCTGAAACGTAAATAGTGTTCTATAATCATTTGGTTCGCATATAAACATAATAACCTTTCTCCTTAAGTCTCGTATTATAAACCTATTGGGGAAAGTGTGGCTTATGAACATGCGAGATTTCTCGCACAGGTCCGCTAGTATATCATATTATGAGCAAATGGAACTCCCGTGAGGGTCCGGGCACGGAAACGAAGAGTCCGCTGATGAGCCAGCTTAGTGTTCCTAGACGAAATCCCACACAAGACAGGGCAAAATCCTAGAAAAATGCCGAGTTTTAATTTACTGGCCGTGAAAGCCAATATAACAACATTTTGGAAGCCTTCATGGGAAGGTTAAGGCTACCTGAGCTTTTAGCTCTCGCAGTAAAGAGGCGCAGGTGCGCTTCATAATAGGGAGCTAGCGTACAGTTCGCTACTCCTATGGGGGTCCGGCCATGGACACCAAGAGCCCGCTGATGAGCCACCTTGGTGTTCCTAGAAGAAACCCCACACAAGACTCGGCACAAACCTAGAAAAAATGCTGAGTTTTTAAAGCAATTATTATTATGATTAAAAATAAAGCTTGGTATTTAGATATACAAATTAATATTAGAAACCAAAATATAAAATAAATGACGAACAATTGAAAATTAAAATATTTCCGTTCCAAACACAAATTAAATAAATAGAAATCTCATAATATACTCGTGGTTCTGTTCTGCGATTGGTTACTGAAGTTGAAACCTCATCACAAAAATTGTAATTTATTCTATGAACGTAAACCTTTTCCACTAATGATAGTAATAAGTTATAGCATTGATGTATTTGGTCCAGATGTATTGTGACAGAACCGGCAAGTTTTGGAAGAGCAGCTAGTTTCGTTATCATGGTTATTTCTAAATGACCTCCTGAGTCAAAGAACGTAGCATAGTCATGTAACTTCCATAGATAACATGTCATTAGACTGGAGAGCATGCCGAAACATGAATCACTTCTCCAAGACCTCTTGAGTCAAGGAACGTAGCAAAGTCATGGCACTTCCATAGATAACATGATATTAGACATGAGGTCGAAAAAATAATATTCGCTATTCCATGACCTCTTGTATCAAATAACCTGGTGATAACGTAAATATAGAGAGCAGTCATGATCTGTTCAAAGGATAACCAATACTTCTGGGGCGTATAGTTATTTCTATCGCCTCTTGAATTATTCTAAGCGTGAAATATTTCTCCATACACATGCCAGATGTCCCATTAAAATTGCATATTCATCCACATCAGGTTGGCAGTGAGGAGAGTGCGTACGATGTTCCTAGACCCACGCTGAGATTTTCCTACATGACTGGTCAACATCACAGGAACAGGGCATCCTACATAATAACAGCTGAATGATAGCTATCACAGAATCCTTCTCGGTGTTACTGCCATACAGTATGTGCATTCTTCCACGGAGAGGATTGTCAATTTTTCCAGAAGACACAATATCACGACCATATTGATGTCGATTGTCACCATCTTTGCAATCGGTCAAAGACCCGGTTCCTGCAGAGGTACCAATTCCTCTACAGGGAGGAAATAATATTGAGGGAACTTTTAGCTTGCTCAGCAGTGTACTTCATGTGGGGGCCGTAGTGCAATTCCAGGGTGTACCAGTAGCCCACTGATGAGCCTAGTGTGGTACAGACATAGCCAAAACCCTGGGTGGTTTGCTGGGGATTATGTTCTTGGCCGCGAAAGACCAATTAATTTTGTCTTGTAACTAATAATAATAATAATTATTATTATTATTATATCGTATGGCCTCGGGTGCCGGGTCCAAGCTTTGTTATTTGACACCCAGAGGGTAGCTTGCATGTCGAATTGCGTTGTTCCTTGAGGCACTATGAAAGTCAAGGAGGTTATATATCTAAGCTCCTTGAACACTATAGCGCTTTCTAGTAGAGAAATGAGGAACTTTGTGTTGGTGGAAACTCCCGAGATTAATTTTTCCACTATGAACACGGCCTACTGAATTCAAATGGGTTGTTTGACATGCCAACATCGTACGACATGGGTGACGTATTTTTAGCCGCCTTTCAAAAATCACTTACCACGGCCAGGAGCGAACCTGCAAGCTTGGGGTTAGTAGATCGACACGTTAACCACTCACCCACCGTGTCAAGCGTCTTGTAACTACGAAATGTGATAAGAGAGGTCGTTCACGAGCGGGCATCTTATGACATAGAGTTCCGAGTGGCTACTTCCTCGGTCTGCAATCGACCCTGCAATCATGAAGCTAGGGTAACAGCACACCCACATTTATCTGGAGTGGAACTGCGCTACAAAGTGTTCAAGTGGAGCTCCAGAATCGGAATTTATATCTTTAATTTCGTTCTTCTCTAATATCTGCGTGTGTGAATCATAAAGAACTCTTATCTTGAGTTCCAGAAGAAGAAAAAGTTTTTTGTTCTCCAAGTTAAGTTTTGAGATGAAATTAGTTTTGGCTCCAGTCTCTGTTATAACAAGTTGTAGTAAATCATCTCGCGAGTGACGCTGGTCGGTTGCCATAACGACCAGTCTCGTCCACCGCACTGTACCCACCAAACTACGTCACTTGCCCCTCCTAGTTTCATGGTTACTTTTCTGCCTATTCTTTCCCTCTTTCACTATCTTTCTTCGCTTACATTTATCTATTTATAAATAAATATATATATATATATATATATATTGTTGTTGTTTGAGTCTCCAGTCTTTTGACTCAGTATGCCTTCCTTCGGAGGGAAGTAAAGCTGGCGGTCCCATGTCATAGATTTAAGGCATGTTAAAGAACCTTCCAATAATTACACCTGTGTGAAGCTAAATTATATAGGTTAAGAATGTAAACAACGCTCTTAGATTCCTACGTTCATTGCCAGGAGCGGTGGCGTCTAGTAGCTAAGTTCTGCACAAGTAGTCATTGACGGCGGTGGCGTTTGGTGGCAAAAGTAGGAACGATTTGAAAAATTCAAAGTCTGCAGTCCTTATTTGAATTTAAAAAAACATATAACACACACTAATACAGGCATCACAATGAACACCGGTTATCAGACAGATTCTTCACACACACAAAGTACACGGGGCTACATGACCGCGTCATAGCAGCCCCTAAACTAAGAAACCAACCCAACTATCTTTTGACTGATTTCATGCAGATCCCCATGCCATGTCCTGAGCTAATCGTTTAATCTATACATAGCTACCACACCCTATAGCCGAGGCAATCAGTTTAACATATTCTAACCTTGGTCAACCCCCACAATTCTGTTCCTCGATCCTTCCTTCCATAACAGCTAAGCTTGCTATTCCTGGGTGTCTTGGTATGTGTCCTACCAACCTATCTCGTCTCTTCATTATCAGTCGACAGAAACACCTCTCCTCTCCCACTCGTCTTAATACCACTCCATTCATAACGCTATCTACCCATCTGATCTTCATCGTCATCCTGTAACACCACATTTCAAATGCTTCAATTTTCCTCTTTTCTGCTGCACACATAGTCCAAGTTTCACTTCCATAGAGCGCCATGCACCAGACACAGACTTTCCTTCTTCTTGTTGCGTTTCGGCTAACTAAGGGCCACGTCATTTCGAGCTTTAATATTCGCCCAGTGCTGTCGCATGAATTCTTGATGTTGTTGCTTACTTTTTTCCATTCACTTGATGCCTGTTTTTCTAGGAAACTCTGGTGAGTTGTCAGTTTGATCTCAAGTGACACACGCACATGCACATGGTCAAATGAAACCCCTATTTATTTGAAATCTCGGCCTACCTCAGTGAACCAAGCACCCTTAGTTTTCTTCTCTACTTAGTAAGTAACGATTCTGTTCGTCAATCTCACAGAGCTCTTTCGTGTCATGTGGCCATAAAATAAAAACATTCTTTTATCATCACATCAGTTACTTTACCCACACGTGCCGTCTCCTGTATTCATCAATTTCTTTTACTGGGCCAAATATTTTTCTTAGTATATTTCTTTATTTTACTTCCAGTTTTTCCGTAAGTCCTTTCCTAAGCACTGCAAGGCATTCCGCTGCATATAATGCCTCCGGGCGGATGACTGTGCGATAGTGTTAGTTATTGAGGTTTCAAGGGGCGGAACTACGATGTGCAATAGTGTCTTAGCGTGGAATTTAGAGATATTGATTTCTTATTTATTCTTATTTTATTTTTATTTTATTTTTATTTTATTTTTATTTAATTATATTTTTTATTTGAAAATTTTGTAACTTTTTCTTTTAAGTTTTATTAATTTCTTTCATTATTTAGATTTCGTTGGAACGCTCTATCAATGTTCCAACGTTCACCACTAGGTATCAGTGACATCTGGTAGCGAAAGTTGGAACTATTTGAAATTGAACGGAACTTGTAACTGACCCCATGGGTGTCTGCTTGAAGCAGCTACAGCCTCTGGTGAGCCGAACATGTCCTAGGACACTCCCGGCACTAATAGCCATACGATAAATAAATAGAATATATTATTTATTTGTTTATTCATTGATTTATTTATTTTCTTATTTATTTATTTATTTACATATTTGGTAATTGATTAATATTTATATTTTAATTTTTTTATTCGTTAATTTATTTGTTTAATTTTTTTTTTCATTTCCTGTTTAGTTATTGATTATTTATTGTATTTCTTTATTTATATAATTATGTATTTATTTCTACATTTGTTAATTTATTTGTTTATTTATTTATTTATTTATTTAGTAACTTTCATTGTTATTTTTTTGTTTGGTTATTACAGTTGTTTATTTATTTTCCTATATTTTGTATTTTTCATTTCTTTATTTTGCCCATTTGTTAACTTATTTATTTGATGCGTTATTAATTATTTATTTATAAAATTATTTAATTATTGGTTTATTTTAATTTTATTTAATTGTTTATTTAATTTAATTTAATTTAATTGTTTATTTATAGGTTATTCTATTTGTTTATATAATTTATTTAATTGTTTAAATAATTTTTGTGTTGTTTATTTATTTATTTATTTACGCATTTGTTTATTTGTTTGTTTATTTGTTTATTTAGCTAATTTTATTTCCTTGTTTATTTGTAAGAAATTAATTAAAAATATTAAATATATAATTTATTTTTCTATTTATAATTATATTTAATTTCCATTACATTTCGTCATTTAAATATTAATTTATTATTTTTAATTATCATTTATTTCTTTATCTATTTATATGTCTATTTAATTATTTATTTGCAACAAGGATATGTTTTCAAGCAGGGAGATCTATTTGGTATGAACATGGATAGTCCACACGCACGCTACCTAAACTCTTTCTGTGTTCTCTTCGCAGATATTATTTGTGTATTGCTGTTTTTCCCAAATTCCTGTGTATTTTTCCCTGACTGTGCTATCATTGATTTCCTGCTAATATCTACTGTGGATACTAACCTAAAGTTGTGGAATATCTACAGAACGCTCAGACAACCAGTTTTGGTGCAGGTTTTCGAAAATCGTTTAAATAATAATCTGAGTTCTTTGAATGTAAGTAGCTTTCACAAAAGCATTTCTTCAGATTTTCTGTTAATATGGCAACACTGAAAAGTGTCTTCAAAGCTATCTTCTGTTTTTTCAAAGAATCTGTCAAATCATGGAAGAGATGAAGTCAAAGGAATTAACTCTTTATATTTAAGGCTTTGAACCATATGTATCCGTCAACGATGTGTACGAAAGCAGGGATGTCGGGGTGTTCTGTATTGGGTTGTATTGTTCATTTATAATTTTTGGTTCAGAGAATTGTTATTTTTATTAAAAGAAATATAATCAAAATCTATATAAATTCATTTTATAACAGCGTAAATTTGAATAATAATGAATAGCCGATAGCTGATAGGATGAATAACTGGAGCATAGACAAAGGTTATTTTAAATTAATCGCTATATCTTAGCGTCCCCATCTGGCCCTTTTGTTCATTGGATCCGCCCTCTCCACTACATTGCATAGATCAAAAGATGTTTCACAATTTATGAGCGTCCATTATCTACTACCCCCTTAATTTCACAAACAATGCCGCACCTTCCATTTCAAACTTGATCTTCTCTCGCCAAAAACACCGAATAGAAATGGCATGAATAACAATTATTTTTTTAAACACACTGTGAAAAAAAAGGAAGAGATAGAGAGAGAAGGAAGATGCATGATAGAAAGAGAAATGGGTGGAGAATGGAGTGGCTAAACGTTATCTTTGATTTAATGGCAGCAAAAAGGTAGTGGCGAGGGAGAGGATAGGGTGGTCTATGATTAACATCTCTATAGAATGTGCTCGAGAAATTAGCGGACGAGGAAGGTATAAATATGGATAAAGCGATCCATCGATTGAAAAACGCTAAATACATACTCTTGTGTGTGTGGAATTGGATGGGACGTTAAGAGTCGAGGGAATAAGGCTGACAAATCACTCCGCTTATACAGTATATATTTGACGATACATCACCTGGTCAATGCCTCATATTGAGGTCATTAGAGTAAAGTCGATGTATCAAATATTACGTCTCTCAAAATTAATTCCATACCAATTAATTACTTCAATATGTGTTTTTGTTTAAAAAAAAAGTTACTAATTTTATAGTTTAAAATATTACTCCATTAAATGTGATAACAATGAAAGACATTTCATTATTAATATTTTAGATCATAGAAGTAATTCCGGACTGTAATTAAAATTATTGATACAGTTGGCAGACCTGGCGACTCTGATTATATATTTAGTTCAATCTCTTAACATACACAGGAGCCGGACTAGATGAATGCCTCTCACCAAGTCAGTCCGGGTTAGATTCCCGGTCAATGCATGTGAGATTTTCGAAGTGAAATGACATGTCCTGTGGTTCGGATTCCACGTAAAAAAGAGGTCCCGTGGCTCATGATCTCGAGATTAACGGTCACGTTAAACTACAAGCTTCCTTCCTTTATACACAGAAGCCTCCGTGGCTTAGGCGGCAGCACGCCGGCCTCTCACCGCTGGGTCCGTGGTTCGAATCCCGGTCACTCCATGTGAGATCTGTGCTGGACAAAACGGAGGCAGACAGGTTTTCCGCCGGGTAATCCGGTTTTCCCTGTCAAAAATTCATTCCAGCAACACTCTCCACTATCATTTCATTTCATCTGTCATTCATTTAATCATTGCCCCAGAGGAGTGCGGCAGGCCTCGGCAGCCGGCACAGTTCATATCCTCGCAGCTAAATGGGGGCTTCATTCATTCCATTCCTGACCCGGTCGGAGACTGGAAGCAGGCTGTGGATTTTCATTTTCTTAACATACAAAATACACATGCAAAATTCGACTGAGGTCCAATAGAAAGTAAGCACGTTACATGTACTAAAACATTGCATTCATCAACATTAATTTTATTGAAACTTAAATTGGAATATCTATGTAAAATTTTGAAGAAAAAAAAACAACATTTATTTGTATGGAAGTTACATGTGATTAAACATAAAACATATCAGCACACGTATAATCATGTTGGCAGCACTGTCGTATATCGGTCACTGAAAATTAATCTACCTTTACAGGTACTACAGTGTAAGTAGCCTATGCAATGTTTAGAATTGTTGGCCTGAATACTTTGTGATATATTGCGATTAGGATATAAATTTATAGACTGCATTTTTCAACAGTTGACAGCCCTATTATTTAAAGTAAACTTAATGAAATATAGTGTATTACATTTTTTTAATGCTTAACTTTTATTTATAGATTGATAATGCTTTGAATATATGATTTTCGTGGTTTCATTTTATTTTCAATTTAATTTCAGCTGAGGATGATTACAAGTTAATGTGAACAAGTCCTATGTATGGAATTTAGTTTCATTTTAGTGTTGACTTTGGTGGAATAAAACTACTTTACCTGATCATAGGGGATTTAATTTAATATAATTTAATTGGGACACATAGTCAATCCGGAAACATTTAGGCCCTAAACCATAATTTATCACTTCTATTGACCGGGCTGATGTCCCGTTTTCTTATATTAAGTCATAAGGTAGCGAAGTCAGTAGCATGCTGAGCTTCTATGCCCAAGATCGCGGGTTCAAACCCTGCGATAGCATGTAAAAGAAACTTCCACTAATTATACTTGTGTGAAGCTAAATTTGCAGGTTAGATTTCGTTGAAATGCTCAATCAAAGTTCCAACGTTCACCACTAGGTGTCAGTGATATCTGGTAGCGAATGTTGGAACTACTTGAAATTGAACGGATCGTGTTGCTCACCTGATGGGTGTCCGCATTGAAGCAGCTACAGCCTCAAGCGAGCCAAACATGTCCTCGGACCTTCCCGGCACTAAAGGCTATACGCTAAAGTAATAAATAAATAAGGTTTATTAAAATTAATTATTCGTCAATACAGACCAAACAATATGACTTATATCATGAGGAATTTTCCGGTATATTGGCAATAGCTAAAATATTTACACGATGATGGCCTGGGTTCGATTCCCGGCTCTGTCATGAACATGAATGCTAGTATGAAGTTGGTGAGCCTCTAGACTAGAGCATGGATTCTCAACCTTGTGCTCACGAACACGAGCTCTCATAAGATCAATTCTAAAATTCCAATTTTGTATTATGAACCGGAAGTAAGTGCTTTCATTACGAGATTTGACAATCAGAAATGTTACCATCTACAGTAAAAATAATTGGACATCCCTGTTTTATGAGCAACACGAATGATGCTGATTCGATTCGACTTTCCACGCGTAAACGTATCTTAACTACATGGGTCGTACTAGCAGTTGCAGCTTGCCTGGCGAGCGGTTAATCCTTAGCTATTTCAGCACTTAGGAGACACAGAGAGATAGGGAAAAGATAAAGAATCGAATGCTTTTTGCTTTTCTTCTTCTTCTTATTCTTTCGGATGGGCCAATTATGGATCACGGCGCTCAACTTTTCAGCTTGGCGAGGGACTTGAAGTTCGCCTAATATTCGCGCATCCTTTGGCTATGTTTCTCCTTTCTCTCTTTTGTTAAGATGGTGCCGGTTTCCTTACAGAGTGGTCTGTCCTGAAACCTCTTCTGTTTAAGTATCTTTATGAGATGTGATTGATTTCTAATATCACTTTCCATTATCTTGGATGTGCTTGTTAACTTCTACCACTAGTTGAGTAGCCGGTCGGTTAGTCTTGTAGGTCTCATCCTTGAGACATATCCGTAGAAAGCCAAACGTCTCATCCTGCCCAAATCGGTGATTTTCTCAGTATATCTGTACAGCTCCTGATTTGGTCTTATTCTGCACTCGTCATCTATTTTGACTGATCCCAGTACCTAGTCGCAATATTGTTATTCATATGTTCATATGTTCACCATTTCATTGGCATTTGTTGCAAGATGGAGTGGAGTTCTCTATACTGATAGGTTGAGGAACGAACGAACTATGGAGCAGGTCTCTAAAATAACTAATCTCTGCATACTGGTATGCAGATTATGGTGGAGTCCCAATTTATCGAGGTTGGTCTTCAGCGACTTCGGTATGATCCTTGTGGAAGAGATTATGATAGGCAATATAGTGACAAATTCCTGTCGCCACATCTGTCGGATCTCTTCAGCCAGAGGCATGTATTTCGTAACTTCCTCAGCATAACTGTGTAGGATATTATACGATTTAGGGACTGCAATGTCTATTAGAAGAGTTTTCTTCTGCACTTTTCTTCAATAAGAATAATGTCTGGCCTGTTTGCTGATATTGTTCTATCTGTGATCACTGTCCTGTCCCAGAGTAGCTCGTGTCATTCTCCAAAACAGAATCTGGAATGTATTGATGGCAGAACATTATTACTTAAGGAGTGCTGCTTAGCCAGGTTCAGGTGGATAATCTTGGCTACTTGGACATGCCACTTCAAATAGTGCGTTATTATTATTAAAATCCAAAACGGATACCGATCTTTAGCAAAGTGTCACCATTATTATTGAACAAAGGTTACGTATTGTATGAAATATATCAACAGTGGCAAAATGAAATATTCGGACTAATTTTACGTTCTATAAATATGTATTTGTTTAGGTTGTCTGTAAACACAACATGCTCAAATATCAAATGTTCTAAACTAACTAGTGATTGTGATTTTCAGAAATCCTTTACCTCGAGAAGAATATAAATCCATTTGCAAAAGGTCCTGCGCTAAAATACATTAAGAAAAAATATTAACACCGAAAGAATTGTGGTGATAATTTTTTTTTTATCACTTGGAAATTAACCGCTGACTTTCTGCCCTCCTTCAATTAGAAAGTATGGGGTATTATCCCCCTCTAACACTACGTAATTCCAACTCCGGTATTTAAATTTGACCAATCTATTTGAAGGATATTTCGTAACTTTCTTAGCAAAAATATGGATTATTATTGTTATGATTATTATTATTATTATTATTATTATTATTATTATTATTATTATTATTATTATCGACTTAATGGTGCTCGGGTATGGCATTAAGGTGGTGCTCACAATTTCATAAAGGTTCAGTACACCTGATCTTGAAGATATAGTCCAGTGATGATGACCATGAAGTCGCAAACCCTGAATTAAACAACGATAAATTGCTCGGGCTATCGTTGTGTTGCTTTTTGATGTCCTGTAGTTCTTCGCTCAACACTAATAGAAATATGTTAATGATTATTTTAAGGAGTGGAACAGCGAGGTCATTATCCCTCATTGGCATAGCCCTTCAACCATAAGCACTCCGCTATTTGCCGACAAGTTTGCTCCTTCAGGTCATCAGACCACAGAAATGTCCGCAATGTGAGTTTAGCAGCAGAATGTAACATAAGACAATATAATTGCTGTAATTATAACAATGTAACATAATATTGTGGGAAAATGGTCTGTGTTTTGCACTCAGGTTGTGGCTGTAATCAGCGCCAATTACGCTGAGTATGGAACTTCTCAAAACACTCGCCAGTGTGTAATTCAAGCTTTCGTATGCATGCATTGCAGATAAACATCCTCCCTTCGCTGCACGGTCATAGCTAACTGCGCAGTCAACATCACATACATCTAAACAAGTACTGTAGTTCCGTGAAGAACTATACTGCCTATTTTCATACCCTACTTATGTTTATTGCCTCTATCATCCTACAAAATTTCAGTTTGATTGCTGTAATAGGTTCGTAGATATCAGAACCGTCTAAATATTTCGGATGGTCTACATGTTGGAATTTTATATATTTAGGTCTTATAGTTAGGCCTATGTACTATTAGATGAAGATTATTTTGTAGGTGTATTTTTAGCCTATTTTCAATTTTGAAAAAATAGGCTTATGAGATCACCTTTTGTCCGTGTGTGTGTGCGCGCGCGCGTGTGTGTGTGTGTGAGGTGTGTGTGTGTGTGTCCCTAATAAAATCTAAACGGCTGGAGCGATTTCAGTGAAACTCGGTAAGTTCATAGCACTATTCCCGGCGACCTCGACCGTGCCCTTCAAATTTTGTTACGCCTCACCAATCCAACATGGCGGCTGTGCGAAATATTTAACTAGCATTCAATATCTCCGAAACTATTACCGATATCGCCCTGAAATTGTGTACGGTGATAAAGTGCACTACTAGAAGTCCACCTATGAGACTTTCAAATACCTGGTGACTACAAAACCAACATGGCGGGCAAGCGAAGTTGAGAGTTTAAATAGACATTTCTCGCGATTTAACCATCCAAACGTAATGAAACATGGTACAGCAAATGTTTATACACATTGCAATGCAATGGAGTCTAATTTAGTTCAATTGTTTACATAACCTCAATATGGCGGCTGTGCGAAATATTTCACTGACATTCTATATCTCCGAAACTATTACAGATATCACCCTGAAATTTTTTACGGTGATAAAGGGTACTGATACAAGTTTACCTATGTATAATTCATAAACCTGTAAAGTACAAAACGAACATGGCGACCAAGCGAATTTGAAATATTTTAATAGACTTTTCTCGTGAGTTAACTCTCTGAGCGCAGTGAAATGTGGTACAGTAAATGATTTTGCAGATTGTAATGTACTGCCATCTAATTTAATTCAATTGTTTACATAACCTCAAGATGGCGGCTGTGCGAAATTTTAAAATTAAGTTTCTATTTCTTGTGTCGTAATCATGCGATCGAAGTGAAAGTTTGAATAATGAACCTAGGCAATAAGTGTCCTTGAATGGTACATAACTCTATGGCCTATACATATAACAATCCTAAATGGCGAGCTTCCGAAATATTTAGACGGTTCTCAATATTTATGAATCTTTTACAGCAACCAAACTGAAATTTTTATGTTCATAGAGAATATTAACATATGTTCACCTATAGGACTTTCAGTAACCTGGTGAGCACGAATCCAACATGGCGTCGACGCGAAGTATAATTATTTAAATGGACGTTTCTCGCGAATTAACTATCCGAGTGCCGTGAAACGTTGCACGTTAAATGCTTACACAAATGTTGATCCACTGGCATCTAATTTATTTCAATTGTTTGCATAATCACAAGATGGCTGCTGTGCGTAATTTTAAAATCTCGTTTTTACTTATTGTGTTCTAATCATGCGATTGAAGTTTGAATACCACACGTACACAATAATCTTAATATAATAGTACAAAAATAAAAATCCAACCTGGCGACCATCTGAAATATTTAGACGGTTCTCAATATCTACGAATCTGTTACAGCAATTAAACTGAAATTTTGTATGTTGATAGAGGCAATTAACCTGAGCAGGATATATGAAAATAGGCTGTATAGTTCTTCACGGAACTACTTGTTCAAACTTCAATCGCATGATTAGGAGACAATAAATAAAAAAGATATTTTTAATATTTTACACAGCCGCCATCTTGTGGTTATGGAAACCAGTGGATTAAAATGTGTATAAGCATATACTGTACCAAGTTTCACTGCGCTTAGATGGTTAAATCGCAAGAAACGTCCATTTGAATATTTAAATTTTGTGTCGCTGCGATGTTGGATTTGTGCTCACCAAGTTATTGAATGTCCCATAGATGAACTTATATATTAATAGATATTGAGACCCGTCTAAATATATCGGATGGTCGCCTTGTTGAATTTTTAGCCTACTTTTCACATTTTGCAATAATGAGGAAAAAGTAGTCTTATGAGATCGGGCAAATGTGTGTCAGTCTGTCTGTCTGTCTGGCTGAGTGTGTGTCCCCCCCTATCAACTCCTAAACAGCTTGCCACGGTGGGTGAGTGGATAGCGTGTCGGTCTACTAACCCCAAGATTGCAGGTTCGCCCCTGACCGTGGTAAGTGATTTTTGAAAGGCGGCAAAAATACGATACGCATGTCATACGATGTTGGCATGTCAAAGAACCCATTTGAATTCAGTAGGCCGAGTTCATAATGGCAAAATTAATCTCGGGAGTTTCCGCCAGTACAAAGTTCCTCATTTCTCTACTAGAAAGCGCTATTGTGTTCAAGGAGATTAGATATCTAACATCTAACCTCCTTGACTTTCATAGTCAAGGAACTACGAAATTCGACACGCAAGCTACCCTCTGGGTGTCAAATAGCAAAGCTTGCACCAGGCACCCGAGGCCATACGATATTATTATTATTATTATTATTAACTCCTAAACGGCTGGAGCAATCGAAACAAAATTTCGTAGGAGTAAAGATCTATACCTGAATATCTCACGGCCATATTTGAAAATAATGTCAGTGCTACCAACTGCTAAAAAATCGTAATTGAAATTTGAGCTCCATGATGGATATCATGGAAGGTACGAATGGGAGCTATATCAAAATTGGCACACGTATAGATAATAATATTGCAGTTTAATTTCCAGGAGGTCATACATGGCAGTGTTGCCAAAATGATTACAAGCCTGCTGATAGGTCCAATTTTTAAATGCATATAACTTCTACACTATCAATTGGAATTCAACCAAATTTCGTATATTGTATGTGTACATAACCAGATATAACTGAGCGTATTCTTAAGACCCACCAGGGCTTCCAACTGTTAATAAATGCTCCTAATTTATTTTTTCCAAAATACCAATATATCAGAAAGTATGCAAGCTGACAGCTTTAAACTATGCACACGTATAGTACCTGACATTCTATATTAATTTGGAGTAAAATATATACGTCAGTGCTACCAACATGATTCTAAGCCTGCTGAGAGGTCCAAATTTAAATACATGTAACTTCCATACTATCATTTGGATTTCAACCAAATTTCGTATGTGCTATGTGTACGATAACAGATATGACTATGCGTATTCTTAAGAGCAACCAGGGCTGCCAACTGTTAATATGTGCTGTCTCTATTTTTGTTACCCTAATATCAATATATCAGAAAGTATGCAAGCCAATAGCTCTAAACTTTGCACACGTATAGTACCAGGCATTCTAGATGAATTTTGAGTAACTCATATACGTCAGTGCTGCCAACATGATTCTAAGCCTGCTGATAGGTCCAATTTTAAAATGCATGTAACTTCTATACTAACTAATGGATTTCATTCAAAATTGGCACAACAATAGATCATATTATTTCAGATTATTTCTGACCATTACATGCGTGACATTGTTGCCAACAGGATTTTACTCGCGCTGTTAGATCCAATGTTTAACTGCATGTAACGTCCATACTATTCATTATACTTCAACCAAATTTTGTATTCCGTACCTTAAGAGATGGAACTAAGAATATATTCAGTCACCAGGGCTGCCAACTGTAGTGCTCTATTAGGCTACATTATGCTAGGTATACAGTATTTCGTACTAATTAAAAATTTCGATATTAGCGACTTCATTTCGTCATTATTCTAGTTAGATCCATATAGATTAATCATTGGCATGAATCTTAAATTTTAAGAAAAGTAGGCTCTTTATTTCGTCATGGAACTTCTTGTTATATTATGTAGTCAATCAATTATGTACTATTAGATGACGATTGTTGCGTAGGTTCATCATTCCAACGTTGACTTCGATCGCATGATTAGGACACAAAACATGAAAACTTAATTTTAAAATTTCGCACAGCCACCATCTTGAGGTTAAGTAAACAATTGAAATAAATTAGATGTCAGTGCATTAAAAGTTTCACTGCGCTCGGATGGTTAAATCGCGAGAAAAGTCTATTTAAATGTTTCAACTTCGCTTGGCCGCCATTTTCGTTTTGTACATAACACGTTTTTGAAATTTACAAAAGTGAATTTCTAGTATTTCCCTTTGTCACCGTAAAACATTTCAGGACTTTCGGACATTTAGAATGCCGGTGAAATATTTCGCACAGCGAACAGTAGGATTGTTGAGCCGTAACAAAATTTGAAAGGCGCGGTTGGTGTCGGCCAAAATACTACTATGACTTTACCGTGTTTCATTGAAATCGCTCCAGCCGTTTAGATTTTATTATGTTGGAGGGGGGACACACACGGACGCACACACACACCCACTATTAGTTCCTCCCGTAGTCATATTGCTACGCAACAGCTGATTTCAAACTTGCATATCCTTCAAATGATTGTCCATAAGGCTTGTTTCCATAGAGGATATAGCGTAACGGTAGTGAATTGTGTCGCCGCAAGATGGCAGGAGCATAGTAACGCAGGTATCTTGTCGGGCGTACAGGAAGAAGGAAGTTATAGTCGGAACAAATCGTTGTCAAGTGTGACCCGACAAATTGAGACTAGCAACCCGCCCCGGCTTCGCCTGGGATCAGTTATGAATGCATTACGTGATAAGCGCTTTTATTTACGATGTCAATGAACTACGACCTATATCCGTTTTACGTCTCGGCATGATGGGTTAAAATCACTGACTGGACTATTAATTATAATACCATGGAGATGCTTGTGCATCGAATTCTAGTCAGACGTAATTTAGGAATGGCGAGGTGCATGAACACACAAATCCCTCTTCCGTCCAATCTGAACTTAACTAAGTATTTCGCGGAACGAAAATTTCACAGGCGAAATAAAGAAGAGCCGAGTTGCACTTCCAGGAAAACTCCAAAGTCAACCACTCTTCTCTGAAGTCTTAACTCAACACGACTCGACCGTTTGCTGCTGGCTGTATCTGGGGCAATAGGCTCGCCCGCTAGCTAGGATGTAACTGGGGTGATAGGTTCGCCCCTAGCTACCTCGTAACCTGTCGCCTCAGTAATTGAATGGAGATAGTTGGAAGAAATCAACACGTAAAACACTTATAGTGGGCTATGTATTGAAGATAGAGAGAGATATGCTCTCGTGGGCTATTTTGTAGAACGTTTCATTCTTAATAATTGTTACACTCACAGTACTGTATATTGATATTTTTAACAGTTTGACCAGTTTAAACTTAAAAAGCACACGGACGCCACGGTTTTTTTTCACGTATTTTTCACTTAAGTCGTTACTTCTTGGCTTCTTTTGATCATAAATAAATTATTTTCTACAGAAACCTTCCTCGATTTATCCCTTACAGAATGGATAAAACCACATCAAAATCCATCCATTGGTTCTTGAGATTACTCGTGACATCCAAGAATCGGGGACTTTGTTTTATACTAAGTAGAGGTCGTCTGCGCTCTCCCACCGCGTGACTGTCAGACATTCAAGTTCATGTTAGTAGGGTCTAATGATTTAAACGCCAACTTCAGTCTGTTAACACGAAACTATTGCTGTTTGCAAAACTTTAGAAATAAAATATCACTGTATTGAACTTTACAATGAAGTCTTCTGCATTGATGAATGTTAAGCTACCATCGTGTAGACATCATCCCACAGGACTAAGCACGAGGAAGGGGGATTATAAATGAAATAAATTAAGGTCAATATTGAGGACAGGCCAACCATACCCTACTTTCATCGAGCGCACAACTTGAGGGGAAATACATGATAGGGAGCCATGGGATAATTCGGAATTTTGTTGTTCAGTTCTTAAAATCCGTAGGGATCCATCCACAACAATCGAACGCTGCTCTTCACAAGTTGACGACAGTAACATGCGTGCCATATTTGTTTCGTAGTTCAGGCTTCTCTCGCCAGGGCTGCACATGAAAACAAAATACACTCTGTAGCGCAAACTTCAAACGATATCGTCGTGAAATTTCAACATTCCGGCTGCAATACCAGGGGAGAAAAATGTTTGAGCGGGACTTTCCGATTCGTCCTGCTACTATCTCGCGACTGATAGGCGAACTATTCTTCAATATTCCCATAGCAACATATAGATGCCTCTACTGAACCATACAGGATATACCTAGATTACGAACACTTGTTGCCATGATAACCACCGTGTCGGTTTGTTTTTCCTCGCCAATCACAGATAAATATATCCATGTTAAAAATTAACATAATTATCAGGAAGGTGGCGGCTTCGGTGGCGTAGTTGGTAGCATGTTGAGCTTCTATGCCCAAGATTGCGGGTTCAAACCCGGTGGAAGTCTTAGGATTCATTAAGAGCGTTAAAAATCCCCCAGTATGCCTTCCTTCGGAGGTGAAGTAAAGCTGGCAGTCCCATGTCATAGATTTATGGCATGTAAAAGAACCTGAGATTTAGATTTAGGTATTAGGAAGTAATTCTTGAAAGCCTTTGTCTGGCGCTCTATGGAAGTGAAACTTGGACTATTGGTGCAGCAGAAAAGAGGAGAATTGAAGCATTTGAAATGTGGTGTTACAGGAGAATGATGAAGATCAGATGGGTTGATAAGGTTACAAACGAAGAGGTATTAAGACGAGTGGGAGAGGAGAGATGTTTTTGGCGACTGCTAATGAAGACAAGAGATAGGTTGGTAGGACACATACTAAGACACCCAGGAATAGCAAGCTTAGTTATGGAAGGAAGGGTCGAGGACACGAACTGTAGGGGTGGACCAAGGTTAGAATATGTTAAACAGATTGCCTCGGATGTAGAGTGTGGTAGCTATGTAGAGATGAAAGGATTAGCTCAGGACAGGGAGGCATGGAGGGCTGCATCAAACCAGTCAAAAGACTGAAGACTCAAACAACAAAAGAACCTTCCACTAATTATACTTGTGGAAGCTAAAATATGTAAGTTTGATAACGCTATATTAGTTCCAACATTCGTCACCTGGTGCTGGCTGCAATAGGATCTAGTATCGAAGTCCGCAACTAAGTATCAAAAGTAGTAACTACTTGATAAATTGATTGTCTGCAGTCCTTCTACCTGAATCACAGTTAACACACACTAATACAGTCATCACAATTAACACTGGTTATCAGACAGATTCTACACACACCCAAAGTACACGGGGCTACATGACCGGGTTGTCGCAACCCCTTAACTAAGGAACCAACCAACCAACTAACCTATGAGGACGGTATACATTCTGATAGAAAGGCTTTTTACTTGCAAATTTTGAGATTTTTCCTTTGGTAAACTTTTTTTGAACCTTCCTGTGCTACGTGGCCTGCTATCATATGTTTTCAGTTGCCTCGTAACTCCCACGCATCATGTATTTAGCCATTAATTTTCTTTTCTTTCATTTAATTTTCCCAGCACGTGATCCAGTTTCAATGAGCACTTCCCTCTGTGTTGTAATTACGCTCGAAGCAGGTGACCTGGTGTTTCCACTAACGAGCAAGAGAAAGTGCACATTACTGTTCAAACAGGCGTGTGCTACCTTTCCAACTTTTTAACCCCGCATCAGACAAAAGCAGACTAATGCACTCCACATATTACAACATCGCTCTCTGTTCTACCAGTCTCTCTGAGATACACAATTAATGGGACGTGTGTGACAACCACGGGACTTGAGCTGAGTACGGCATTGCTTCCTAAGTGTTCCTCTCTTTCTGCCTTCTAACAATCATGGACAGAGACAATTTATACATAAAATTATTTCATATCAAACTAGCAACCCACCCCAGCTTCGCCCGGTACCTTTAATGGTTTACCCAACGTAAACTTAAAATGCGCACGGACGGCAGATCCCAGATGCAATTCAGAAAAGCCGAGGTGAACAGCGAAACTTCAAACTCATACACTCTTCTCTGACGTCTTAACTCAACACAACTCGACATTTTGATGCTGGCCGAGGAACGCTAATTCGTAAACTCGCCCCGTAGCTAGTAATTTCAATTTCCACTGAATGGATATTGGTGGAAGTAATGAAAACGTAAAAACACTTATGCTGTCGGCGACTTTTTTTTGCAGAACTTTTCATGCTGAACATTTCTTACACTCATATTATGGCTGAGTAGATATGTTTAACTGTTTACCCAGCGTAAGCTTAAAAGGTGCACGGTCGGCAGGTTTTTCTTCTTCTCTATTCACTGAAATCGTTACTGCTCGGCTTCCTTAGGTCATCAATGAATGTTTTGCTACAGAAACCTTCCTCAAGAAATCCTTTACACAATGGTGAAATTCGCATCAAAATCCATGTCATGATTCTCGAGATACAGTAGCATAACTTTTAAAAATCATTAGGGAGCCTAGTATTCCGATGTTCAAGCTCTTGATGAGCGATATATGCAAGTAAGTACATTGCGCGACATTTTTCCACACACTGCTTTGTTACATGAAGGACATGTGCCAGAATATTTGTTTTGTTTGCAATATTGGAGTTCAATTGACATCGTCGTCGTAAGCCTGATGCTATGGTTTAGGGAGGCGGATCAAACGCGATCTTATCAAAACGAAAGGCAATATTAGTTCTTGAATTAGTTGATGGATTTAGTTAAGTCGAGAAATTTTCTGACCAGTATTTCCCTTGTAGACTATCCAGGGATTAATTGCTGTTAGATCAAGTACATTGTATAACACATGTACAGGCCATGTTCAGGATTTTGGGGGCGTGGTGGCGCAGCGGTGAAGCAAGCTGTTGGCCTCTCACCAAGGTGGACCGGATTTGATACCCGGTCAATGCATGTGAGATTTTCGAAGTGAAATGCCATGTCCTGTGGTTCGGATTCCACGTAAAAAGGAGGTCCTGTGGCTCATGATCGCATGATTAACGGTCACGTAAAACTAAAAGCTTCTCTTCCTTCCTTTTCTACGGGATCGTGCTCGAGTTGAGTATTTGGGCGCCATTTGGTCCACTGTGTCCACAACATACTTTGTTCCATTGTAGAACTCAGTAGCAATCGGATTGTAAAGATTTCAAGCCGTTCCTTCAGTGTTGTCTATACAAACTGTCATTTGAAGCAGTGTGGGCCACTTTCTTTCATAAATACTCGACTGATGAAGAACCCATACACTATTCATGTCCAAAATGTACCGACTCTTGGTGTAAGTATCAAAGGGCTGCTTCCTGTGGAGAAAGTTATACCCACAAGCCCTTTACCCCGAATAGTCCTGGACAAAATTAAACCCATTTACAGAGACCTTAGCCAGCCAAGTCTATTGAAAAAGTGCCTTCATGGCAAAACACAGAATACTAATGAAAGTCTGAACAATCTAATCATGGAGCGTATCCCCAAAAATGTGTTTGTTGGTATAGAAACATTGAAAATAGGTGTCAAGGATGCAGTTTTAACTTTTAATGAAGGGGTCGTGGGGAGAATCAAAGGTCTTCAAGAAATGGGAGTCAGAACTGTACTGCAGCACTGAGGAGTATTGACAACGAGCGACTCTTACTATGACAATCGAGCTTCTGAGGCAACAACAAAGCATGCCAGGACATCCAGGAGACTTCAAAAGACGAAACAGCGACAAGGACTTGAAGATTCAGACAGCTACTGCCCTGGAATGTTTTGAGGCTGTACTGTAGCTACTAATCACACATTCTTTTGTGTTTCCCGTAAGTCATATTTTTGAAACTTCATGTACCATTTTCTCAGAAACTATCTGATCAATGTATTTGAAACTTGGTAGTCTCTAATACACTATATAGATACACCAGTGGAAGTAAATGTATTCAGGTATCTTGATTAGTTCATGGAGCCCAGCTTGAAAAGCACTGAGAATTTTAGAGAAAACTTCAGTTTTCAACTTGGATATAAAAAAAAAAGAACTCAACTTCTATGAACAATAGGACAATACTATTAGTTCAGTAGCTCTAAGATGGTTTAAATATTATGCATGCAAAGTTTGATGGGTCTGGTTTGAGTATTTGCTGAGAAAAAGGGATATGAGTTAAGGTAATTTTCAACAATATTTTTTAAGATTAGTTTTGTAATGCTCTCTCTGACACAAAATATTTAATATAGAAGCTTCGAATTCTACCCAAATAATGATGAATGTACTCGGAATACACCAAAAGAAGATTCAAGGAAATGTCTAAACATCGGAAGCTACAATTTTCTGTCGATTCACACGTCCCGGTTCCCTTAATATCTACGTATTTTGATTCATGACCTGTTTATGAATCTAGAATTCGAAATATCAAAAATCTTACCAAATATTATCTGTAACGTAGTAAATATAACAATTATAACTTGGAGTAGTCAAATTTACGAAGGGTTAGTAATAATGAGAGGCGAACGAGGATTAGTGTTCTAGGATTGGGGAGGAACTACGAGGTCATATGCCCCTGCCCAATAAATGGGCGGGGTACTAAGTATAAATATGTGAATACACATCCGCAAAAAAATACATGTGTTAGTTAATTAACATTATCAAATGGGGCGAATTCACGATTACACATTTTGACCCTCGAGTGGCCCTCATCAGATCCTAAACACTGTGTTGAGATTTAAAATTTTCACTGATGTAAATGCACTACAGTAGCTAGTCTGAGGTGATTATAATAGATTCGGAATTTGAATCTCGTTATGTTAGGTTTGTTTTGTCTTAAAGGTTTTGTGAAATACGTGAGTAAAAGTGTATATGCACGCGTATAAAATTTAAAATAACACAATGTAATAATATATAAATAAATTAACATGTTAAGCATGGACTAGTAATGTTTACTAATCATAGTGGGAACCCTCAAATCAGTGTTCACTTGTCAGTGCTACTGGTGAGGTGAGCTCTTGGCCTAGCTTAGTTTGCTTGACGTCAAGCGTCACATCTGTTATCGAACG
This sequence comes from Meconema thalassinum, assembly GCA_946902985.2. Classification (NCBI taxonomy): domain Eukaryota; kingdom Metazoa; phylum Arthropoda; class Insecta; order Orthoptera; family Tettigoniidae; genus Meconema; species Meconema thalassinum. The sequence goes on from OX336398.1 coordinate 227,486,904, forward strand.
TTGTAACTGAGGTTGGAATACACTATCGTTTAACCTGAACCAAACTGACTGAGGTTGGAATGACTTACGAATATGTATGTTATGGACTTTTGGAACTGTTTAATTACTATCGTAGGCCATTTAAACCGTCTGCCACAACATACGCATCTGTCCATTTGGTATATTAGACGGTATTGGATCCTAAGAAACTATCTTGATACAGGCCTTGGTTTGTTGAAAATAGACACAATGTGCATCCTCATGCAATAACATAGTTCCCAATTATGCCTTCCCGTAATTTAATTTATTCACCAGTGGTGATATTTCTAAAAATATGTGTTCATTCAGAATCGCTGGATTATCTTACTTCGCTTGATATATTTCTATATTCTCTTTAATGTCGAAAGCTTTTCCCTTTGCTTCGTAGTGTAGGTTTTTCAAGTCTGTTTCTATGTTAGTGAAACGATGATTGTTATCTACATGTGTTCGCATATGCTGGAATGTTTGTTGTGTTTAATAGCATTTTTGTGTTCTTCGTAATGTGTTCACATTTCTCTTCCACTTTGCCCGATATAATTAGCATTACATTCGTCATCTTGGCAAGTGATCAGATATACGCCTGATTTTGAGTGCGGGTTTTTCTTAGTTAAGTTACTATTTTGTAGGTATTTACCGAGTGAGTTGTTTGTTCTGAAAGCTATGTTTAGTCCTGGATTCTTGTAGATATTTGTTATTAATATGTGTTTTTCTTCACTAAATTGAATCATACGTACTTATTTTCATTTTGGGTTGGTGAATTGTTCATTTTTATTTCGTTGTTTAACTTGTATCTGGTCAACCGTAAGGGGCGAAAAATAATTCTCTGTTCGTTATCGTGTCGACTGCTTTATTGAGATTTCATGATGTCACGAGTAAGCTGATAGCCCTGTTTACCATGGATTCGATGCCTGCTAATTGTGTGAATGTGGGTGGTTTGAGCAGTTATCAATAGCTTGTGACGTTTGAGTCTTCTTACGGTACATGAAGTACATTAAATTGTGGTCCATTCGATGGATTGCTACATCTAAGTAACTTATGCGCCAGTTGTTTTCTGTTTCTATTGTGTAATTAATGGATGGATTGCTGCAAGTTATTGAATGATTGTAATATTGTGCCTTCGTTGGTTATTTCCGTGCCGTATATGTAAATGACATCATCCACGTATCTACTCTGATATACGAAGGAAATTCCACCTAATTGGAGTAGATATGTGGATGACGTCATTTTGTTACTTCACTCATGGATAACCCTAATTGATCTCATATATGAACGTATGAACATGTATGACAACGTATGAACACACGTGCTGCTGGACAAATTCAAGGGAGTGTATCTTATTTAGCGAAAGTCTTGGAAGACGCAGTTTTATTTGAGTCCAGAGCTCTGATACGCTTCCTGAGAGATGGCGAACATAACATTTCATCTCGCTGCCTGTCATCCAATCACCATTTGTGGTAGTTGGCTGGGTCCTCTAGGTTTTCGCCAGCTTATTTCCGCTACCCAATATCTTGCCTCGGCCTATTCTTCGTGATGAGGACTGCTTTGATTATTATATTGTCTGCGTCTCATAGAACATCACTGTTGTACGGATTCTTATTGTCACAAACGGGAGAAGAAACGCCATTGTCATTCTCCTATACAGGAAGCAGTCTAGCCAACGTTAGAATTGTAATCAGAATAATGGGAAAGTTCTCGTTTACAATGGCCAATAAATGAAGAGAATATCCTAAGCCACTATATAGGTAAGTGGCTTGAAGCATTTTCAGCAACGTGATTTGATAGCTGGCTGCCGCATTCCTACGAGTTCCCACACCTTCCGGCAATGAAATGCTAGGATTGTACCTGATCTACGAGGGTTGTTCGTAAGAAAAGACAAACCTTTGGCTATATTTCCACATTTGTTGAAACGTGAAATATATTTCAAGAAACCCTCCTAGGAACATTCGGTGTCCAGTGATTACAAGAACTTCATCACACGGGATGTTTTCATTTCATTGAGGAGGCCTTGATCTCCGGGGTGAAGTGATTAACCCATGTGATGATCCTAAACAGGAAGTCACCGTACCACCGCAAGTGTTCGACGTTTGTTCACATTCTTGCAGTCTTGTGATCTGGGGTGAGCTGTCTTGGCACCCATCGTACTGAGACTTTCTGATTCCCCAACACATATTGAATCATGTAGTGGGCTTGACCAAGTCCAACGCCCAATGAGGACGTGACATGAGATAAAGGAACACCGTTTCTTGTTCTCTGTCAACATTAGTCGCAGTTATGGACGCCGAGGGGCGTCGTCTCCATAGATACTGTGTAAGCAGTGACGAATATCTTAAACAATAGTTCTACAATTGCAATAATACCGCGCACTTACAATCTTGACTACGATTCCAGCACTCAACTTATTAAAATTTGAGGCCAGTGCACAGGCAATCAAATCAACTTTCAACTAAATTGATTGTTTATCAAAGGGAGCCATGCTATTTAAAATGAAGGAAAATTTATGTAGGCTATATTATCTCTGTAATTTGATGCTAATTATTAACTTCGAACTTTTGGATCTTCATTTTGATGCTGAATGCAGAACATTTTTAACAAACGCGTCGAGAAAATCCAATCTGAAAGCTAAAATTAGGTTTAAATTGACTATATAAATATAAACTATACAAACAAAAAAAAAACAGAACAGTACAGAACGAAATAAAAGAAAAACAATAGAGAAAAAAACAAAACTAAAAAAGAAAAGAACAGAACAAAAGAGAACAAAACAAAAGAGAACAAAACAAAACAGAACAGAAGAAAAACAGAACAGAACAGAACAGAGCAAAACAAAACAAAACAAAACAAAGCAAAGCAAAGCAAAGCAAATCAAAACAAAACAAAACACGCTTCAATTGATCTGCGTCTCTAACAGGGTAATAGCAAAAAGCAGTTCGATAATCCTAATTTGTAAAGTCTCTAGAAATTCGATTTCCTCTTCCGTTCATAGTAGACATCTGCAGACTTACCTGGTCTTTAACATTTTCTACAGTAGTACAGTCACACACACAACTACTTCCATTACAATAGCACAAACCCTCAGAAAAATTACAAATACATTCAAGCACACGTGGATGATAAACATATTGTTTCAAGTCCCTAAACAGCATAAGCTGTTACCGTATGCGGATTTTTTTTTTTTTTTGTCAGAAATGAAAGGAGAATGAACATTACTTTACAGGGAGTCTTGCCCACGTTAGAATTGCACTCAGAATAATGAGGATGTTCTTTTGTAATGGTCACCAAATAAAGAGAATATACTATTGTTCTGAAAAGAATGAGAAGGTAGTACTTCAGGTAATGGTTTCTGTTGTATATTACAGCCAGGATAAAACTGCCATTGGATGTGTCTGTGTTACCCGCTACCTCCACTAGCACTGTTTTTCATTAATGTCTCCAGGGATGTACTTCAAATATTTTGAACGAGTACATTTTGCACAGCTCTTCTGCCAGGTGTTCAGCTCGACTAGTTTAACATGCATAGAACTGTGATTACAGTCGATAATATTCTAATAAAGTGGTTATCAAGGTGACAAGACAGTGTTCGTTCGGGGCTACATGACCGCGTTGTCGCAGCCCCTAAACTTAAGAACCAGCCAACCAACCAGTGTTCGTTCATCTAAGCCTCCTTCCTATATGGTTACCATGATAACAAGTGTTCGTCATCTAGGCCTCCTATATGGTTACCATGGTAACAAGTGTTCGTCATCTCGGTCTTCTGTATGGTTACCATGGTAACAAGTGTTCGCCATCTAGGCCTCCTATATGGTTACCATGGTAACAAGTGTTCGTCATCTAGGTCTCCTGTATGGTTACCATGATAACAAGTGTTCGTCATCTAGGCCTCCTCTATGGTTACCTTGGTAACAAGTATTCGTCATCTAGGCCTCCTATATGGCTACCATGGTAACAAGTGTTCGCCATCTAGGCCTCCTATATGGTTACCATGGTAACAAGTGTTCGCCATCTAGGCCTCCTATATGGTTACCATGGTAACAAGTGTTCGTCATCTAGGCCTCCTATATGATTACCATGGTAACAAGTGTTCGCCATCTAGGCCTCCTATATGGTTACCATGGTAACAAGTGTTCGCCATCTAGGCCTCATATATGGTTACCATGGTAACAAGTGTTCGTCATCTAGGTCTCCTGTATGGTTACCATGATAACAAGTGTTCGTCATCTGGGCCTCCTATATGGTTACCTTGGTAACAAGTGTTCGTCATCTAGGTCTCCTGTATGGTTACCATGGTAACAAGTGTTCGCCATCTAGGCCTCCTATATGGTTACCATGGTAACAAGTGTTCGTCATCTAGGTCTCCTGTATGGTTACCATGATAACAAGTGTTCGTCATCTAGGCCTCCTATATGGTTACCTTGGTAACAAGTGTTCGTCATCTAGGTCTCCTGTATGGTTACCATGGTAACAAGTGTTCGCCATCTAGTCCTCCTATATGGTTACCATGGTAACAAGTGTTCGTCATCTAGGTCTCCTGTATGGTTACCATGATAACAAGTGTTCGTCATCTAGGCCTCCTGTATGGTTACCATGGTAACAAGTGTTCGCCATCTAAGCCCCCTGTATGGTTACCATGATAACAAGTGTTCGCCATCTAAACCCCCTGTATGGTTACCATGGTAACAAGTGTTCGCCATCTAAGCCCCCTGTATGGTTACCATGGTAACAAGTCTTCGCCATCTAAGCCCCCTGTATGGTTACCATGGTAACAAGTGTTCGCCATCTAAGCCCCCTGTATGGTTACCATGGTAACAAGTGTTCGCCATCTAAGCCCCCTGTATGGTTACCATGGTAACAAGTGTTCGCCATCTAAGCCCCCTGTATGGTTACCATGGTAACAAGTGTTCGTCATCTAGGCCTCCTGTATGGTTACCATGGTAACAAGTGTTCGCCATCTAAGCCCCCTGTATGGTTACCATGGTAACAAGTGTTCGCCATCTAAGCCTCATGTATGGTTACCATGGTAACAAGTGTTCGCCATCTAAGCCCCCTGTATGGTTAACATGGTAACAAGTGTTCGCCATCTAAGCCCCCTGTATGGTTACCATGATAACAAGTGTTCGTCATCTAGGCCTCCTGTATGGTTACCATGGTAACAAGTGTTCGTCATCTAGGCCTCCTGTATGGTTACCATGGTAACAAGTGTTCGCCATCTAAGCCCCCTGTATGGTTACCATGGTAACAAGTGTTCGCCATCTAAGCTTCATGTATGGTTACCATGGTAACATGTGTTCGCCATCTAAGCCCCCTGTATGGTTACCATGGTAACAAGTGTTCGCCATCTAAGCCCCCTGTAGTGTTACCATGATACCAAGTGTTCGTCATCTAGGCCTCCTGTATGGTTACCATGGTAACAAGTGTTCGCCATCTAAGCCCCCTGTATGGTTACCATGGTAACAAGTGTTCGCCATCTAAGCCCCCTGTATGGTGACCATGGTAACAAGTGTTCGCCATCTAAGCCCCCTGTATGGTTACCATGGTAACAAGTGTTCGCCATCTAAGCCCCCTGTATGGTTACCATGGTAACAAGTGTTCATCATCTAAGCCTCCTGTATGGTTACCATTGTAACAAGTGTTCGCCATCTAGGCCCCCTGTATGGTTACCATGGTAACAAGTGTTCGCCATCTAAGCCCCCTGTATGGTTACCATGGTAACAAGTGTTCGTTATCTAAATCATAAATGATTTTATATATTTTAATGCACTGGCATCTAATTTATTTCAATTGTTTGCATAATCACAAGATGGCAGCTGTGCGAAATTTTAAAATCTCGTTTTTACTTCTTGTGTTCTAATCATGCGATTGAAGTTTGAATACCGCACGTACACAATAATATTAATGCAATAGTAAAAAAAAATTAAAATCCAACATGGCGACCATCTGAAATATTTAGACGGTTCTCAATATCTACGAATCTATCACAACCTTCAAACTGATATTTTGTATGTTGATAGAGGCAATTGACATGAGTAGGATATATGAAAATAGGCTGTATAGTTCTTCACGGAACTACTTGTTTAATTTACCCTTGGCTCTGTTTCATGAAGAATCAGAAGTTGAGAATCCCACTCTCGTAGTATCCAGATCCTCAGTTTGAATCGTCAGACAATATTCTAGCTTAACGATGAATTTCATCCGCTAAGCTGTTGACAGTGTGGTCAGGTCATTACGTGAACATATCAGACTGTTCTCTTTGTCGAGCTGTCGTTGCTCCCGTAATGGAGGGAATTACTCCGTCCTTCATTAGACATGCGTGGTGTATTAGCGTCAAGAGGAAAACACGTGACGGCCGTTGCGCTGGTGCGTTGTCAGCTTTCCAACCGCCCGCTGGGGCAACCGACCCTTTATTATCCCCGATTCCAGTCGGTAGGGGATTAGAAGCGATGACTGTACAGGGGTGTGCACATTATTAGAATCAAATGAAGAAATTCAACCAATCACAATTTCTTATTCAAAATCATTTTCAGACCAACTGCTGGCATATGATCTTGCCCTACTTAATAATGTTTTCTCCTTACACCTTTTACTATAAAACATTGCGTATGGAAACTTTTAACCCGCGAGGGCTGGCGCACGGGTGTTTTTGACCCGAGGATGAAATACTCTTATCTTATCTTAACTTATCTTATCTTATATATATAAAGGATGTTCGTCTGTTCGTCTTTTATGCGTTCATAAACCATTCATCTGATTGCGATCAAATTTTGGTGAGTTGTTGTAAACACTTCCGGGATGGTTATAGGCATAGTTAATCCAATTGACAATAGAGAGTACGCGAGTAGTTTAAACAAATGAGTGTTGGCAATGCGGTCAAACAGCCTAAAATTCATCCGATTGCGACCAAATTTTGGTGGGTTATTTAGCACACTTGCTGGATGGTTATAGGCATAGTTATTCCAATTTACGATACATAGCGCGCGAGTAGTTTAAATAAATGAGTGTTGACTAAGCGTTCATATACAATTCATCCGATTGCGATCAGATTTTGGTGAGTTGTTGTGCACACTCCCGGGAAAGTTATAGGTATAGTAAATCCAATTTACAATAGATGGCGCGCGAGAAGCTTCCACAAAATGGCTTGCGAATCGTTTAGACAAAGTCCCGTATGCGTTCTTACACCATTCATTTCATTGCGATGAAACTTTGGTGAGTTGTTGATCACGCTTCCGTGAATGGTTCTGAGATAGTAAATCAATTTTACAATTGTTTAAAGTGGTTAACGGAGATAGAAAAAAATATTGGGAATCCGAAAGCACTTCAACAAAGTCACAACGCCAACACTTTCTTTGATTGGCATTGCAACGCATGCCGGGTACAACTAGTGCTCTATATTTTCGTTTGGGTCAGCCCTCATTTCTTGTCGCTTACTGTACTTCTTTCCTAGCCTTGAACTTCACCCTGCAGAAGAAGCATGTCCATAGCCTTTTGAACACTCAAGTTATTTATACATATATTATTTACGGTCGGGTCAGATTTACCCATGGCGCCAGTCCTCACGTGACAATATTTGGCTTACGTTAGTCGGAAAAATCTGTAAAAAAAAATAGGGGGAAAATCCAACTATTTTGGTGCAGCACAATCTCATAGCTCACGTTCTTGTTGATCCATGTTTAGTGTCTAGGGACACCCTGGTCATCGGCTCCTTTGTTCAAAAAATTGAGACGACTGCTTTACCCCCGCTATCAAGGCCAATGTTACTGCTACGAAAATTATTGTGATTTTTCTGCATGTTAAATTTGAAAAATATAAATAAACCTCATTTTATATTGGGAATAGTTCATAGGAAGACACCAGGTGTAAAATTACTTCATTATAATCCGTACGACTACGACAAAAAGGGAATGACACACTATGGGTGCCAGACCTCGAGTTATATTTTTTCAGGCCAATTCTCAAGGGTTAAAATAGGGGATTCCAAGGGTTACTTGAGCTGGATACGTTTTCTATTTTTCATTGACTTTGGAATATACCCTCTAAGTCAGGTGATTTCAATCCATGGTTCAAGAATCTTTGTATCGTTCAAGAGCGGATCATTAGTAAAACATACCCCAAATCCCTCAGCTCCAAATTCACACGAAAAGTAGAGTGACGTAATGAAAACAAAACGTGTGGCATTTTACAGTAGCAAAGCTCCTCTGTTAGTGGAAATTCTAAAAAATCATTTTACTTTGAGTTTCTTAAAAGAAAAGAAAATTAACACTCTTGTTTAAAAATTTGAAGTGAATTCAATGCCTAGGGGACATATTTAGTTCTTTAAGTAGTGAAAAGTTAAAATGGAATTTTGGAAAACTCCCGTCAAGTCTAATAATGTGCACACCTCTGTATATGCCGTGGATGGTTTATACGGTCGGGTACTCTTCATTACACTAATCCCTTGTTATTATTGCTTTATTAGAGGGGCTGGACATCGTGGTTTTTCATCTTCGTGTATAATTTGTCTGATAACCTGTGTTATTGTGGTGTCTGCATTAGCATGTGCACTTGTAATTTAGGTGAGTATTTGGAAGAAGGCGGCCGTCGTTTAAGTTACTGGCCATCGTGGCATTAGTCTCAAATCATAGTGGAAAACCGCCGGCCCCGTGGTGTTGGGTTACGGCGTCTGCCTCTCACCCGGAGGACCCGGGTTCGATTCACGGCTCCGTCAGGGATTTTAGAAACTGACGTGAGGGATGTAACGGGGTGCACCCACCCTCGTGAGGACAATTGAGTAGCTGTCTGAGAGTGAGGCAGCGCCCCGGTCATGAAAACCAAGATTAACGGCCGAGGAGACCCTACGCGCTGACCTCGCATCTCCTCATAATCTGTAGGTATAATGGCTGGGCAGTGGTCACTTGGTAGGCCTAGGCCTTTCATGGACTGTAGCACCAGGGGTTATTATTATTATTATTATTATTATTATTATTATTATTATTATTATTATTATTATATAACAGTGGAAAACCGCGGAAAACAATTTCCAGGATGGCAGAGTTGCGAATCGAATCGACCTCTCCTCATTTTGGTCTCATTCATGCTAGCCACTGTACCACGAGGTGCACGTGCTAAGCCCTTTAGAAGAACTAAAAGTTGGAGTAACGACTCAGGGGAATAAAATAGACATGTAGAGGATTACAAATGATCGTCAATAAGTTGGACAAACTTACGGAACAAGAATATAACTGGAACAAAGACAAAAAAAAAAAAAAAAAAATTTAGTATGCATTCGACAAAATATAAAACGCAGAGAGTTAAAATTGGGGGTATTAAACATAATAGGAAGTGTCTGAATTTACTTACTTAGGAAGTAAAATCACAATGGTGGAGGCCGTTTTAGAGAGATAAAAAGTAGGATTGCTTAAGCTAAGAATGCTTCTGATAGGATAGCCAGGGATTAACTGAACAACTAGGTTTAATGTAAAAAATAAATGTTTAATGGGGTTAATATAGCAACGGTTAATATAAAAAATGGGCAACAGATGGGTTGACGGACAGGTTCAACCGAAAACAAACAAACAAGTATACAGCAAGATGGAAACGATAACAACAACATTTAGAAAGCGAAGATTGCTGTTTTATGGGCACATCTTCCGTATGAATAATGACCGGCTCACAAAGAAAACCTGGAATTTTCTTAAACCGAAGATCTCCAAGTTGAAATGGTTCCAAGAGTGTGAGAAAGATATAAGCCAGGTGGGCGTTACGGAGGATAAAATCAAAGACAGGAATAGTTTCAGAAGGGTGGTGAAAAGCTATCAGGGTTTTATGGTAGAGGCAGAACCCAGAATACGGAGAGGCCCTTCACAGAGGAGCGGAAGAATAATCTAATAGATGGGCTCAAGAGATACTGGCAAGATGTCAAAGCCGGGAAACGAACAAGATGCAGACACTGAAATGAGAGTGGTTGTTAACACGCAGTCCATAGAGGCTCAAGTTGGCGGTTAAAAAAATAAATGATAAATCCACCTTAAATTCAATAATGAATTGAAACTAATTATAATATAATACCAGTTTCGGTTAACTTGTAACTAAAAATAAAAATATGAAACTCAGACCATCAATCTAACATTAATATCCAATGCAAAAAGCGATGAAGACTAGAAATGAAATTTTAACTCTAAAAGCTCTTTCTCCGTAATCGTAGACTAATCTTCTAATATTAAAAATTCTTTTAAAAATATTGTTAATTATTTTTATCGAAAATACTGTCTAATTATAATAAATCGTTAAAATATGGAAAATATATCATGCAAGTTTTCATTAAAAATCAGATCTGTTACAATTGAATTATTATTGAATTTAAAAAATACATTTAAAATGTATATAGTAGGCGGCAGCACGCCGGCCTCTCACCGTTGGGTCCGTGGTTCAAACCCCGGTCACTCCAAGTGTGATTTTTACTGGACAAATCGGAGGCAGACTGGTTTATCTCCGGGTACTCCGGTTTTTCCTGTCACAATTTCATTCCAGCAACACTCTCCACTATCATTTCATTTCATCCGACATTCATTTACTCATTGCCCCAGGGGAGTGCGACAGGCTACGGCAGCCGGCACAGTTCATATCATCGCCGCTAGATGGGGGCTTCATTCATTCATTCCATTCCCTGACCCGGTTGGTCGACTGGAAACAGGCTGCGGATTTTCATTAAAAATGTATATTCTTTATAAAAATATTGAGGTTCTAAAATATGGAAATCTTCTTCTATGGAGAAGGAAACGGTAATGAAAGATGTTCCTATGTTTTCAATATGTTATTGTCGTCAGATAAATTTGTCGTTAATTTCGATGATTTGTACTGCCCCCGTAATTGAATTATATAGAGACCACGGTGGCTATTTTGGAAATTATAAAGAAAGTTATAGCCGTCATAGTTATGACGTGGATAGTGGGTAGTTTATTGGCTGAGGAATAACCCACCCACCAAGGGAAGATGATTAAGAGAAGGAAGTAGAGTTTGGATTGGAAAAGAAGGATAGAAAAATAGGAGGAGAGTCCCACAAAATCAATAAGTTTAGTGTTAAACACACTTAAAGGTGGTTGTCACCGAAAATCCTCTTTCGGATACCTAAAATGAGTAAGGACTTGGTCTAAGCTGACGAGAAACACAGATAGAACTTGGGCTGTTTGCAAGAGAGTGGCTTTCGTATAATCCCTCTCAAGCATATATAAAACTACTATGGGGAAGAGTGCTGGTCTGGCAAGACTGAGAGGAACAAATTTACTGTATGTCTTCTCAAAGAAATTAGGTTTTACAAAGTAATTCGAAGAATGCCAATGATTTAACTCAAGCTTGGTATTTTCAATTTCCAAAATTATGGAGTTCCTGTAAGGGCGACCAAGTGTCTCTAAAAAGGAAAATGATAAAAGATTATGCCTTATTGGGTAATCTTGGTAAATGAACCAATGGTTGCATTGGAAAATGGCTAAGCTTTTACTCAGCGAGGAGCCGGCTAAAAGTTTAGACAAAAAGAAACACTTATTTTTTAGAAAATTGACCATAAGTTTTCGGAGAGGGTCTCCACAAGCAGGTAGCTGGCTTAGCGAGCTTTACTTGCCTTACTGGCCAATTAGAATTAGCTATTAACGCTAAGAAGAACTTTAGTGAGGTGAAAATTAAGAGTTCTTGCTCAAATGCAACAAATGGTGAAAGCTCTATTAATGATTTTAATATCATTGAGTGAGGAGAGTCAAGGAAGACAGGATTTTGCCTAAACTTTATATTCGTAAATGAAAAAGCGAAGGGAAAAGATTTGTTTATTTTACAATTAGAAAAAGTTTGAGGAAATTAACAATTATGCAATATAATTTTAATAAACATAGTTCATTTGAACTTTTTAACAAATAGGGTCGCAGACCTCTCAACATTAAACGGTTGCTCCAGGCAATTGACAATTTACAAGGTTTCAAACCTTACATGTTTCTAAAATCTTTATAAGATTTAAACAAATGAACAATGAAATAATTAAAGCTTAAACGTGAATTGGAGTACAAAAGTGCACCTTAAGAAATTCAGGAGAGAATGTTCTAGAGAAAGTGACAACTTTGAAAATAACAATAATGACAACATGAAAAATAAGATAGAAGTTCCTACAACTTCTTATATTTATACAGAATTAATATATGAGAATTATACAAAAAGGGCAGGTCACTTACTGTGAAACCTGAAGAAAGTGAAAGGGAAAGTTCTGGACTTCCCAAGGTTGAGCAGGAATCACTCGCAAAATGGGACAGTTTCCATTTCGTGAAACCTGAACATGACTCGCTCAAGAGTTTAGAGAATTGTTTTTCCCTGATTATGGGAAAGAAACAACGTAAATTTAAAACTTGTATCACACAAGCAATTATGCAGAATTTAATTAATGTTAAACTAGCAAAGAGGGAAGGGCACCTTGTGAGTGACACCTTATAGAAAGTTACAATTTTATTAATAATGATGGTTAGTAGAAGGTTGAGGAAAGATCATTGGGATATAGGATCAATGTTCATGGCCGTATTTAATATAACCGGACGATCGCGACGCGGTAGAAACGTGGAGCAAGCACTGTTTATCACTATAGTCTATGAAGGTGGATGCAAAGTTCACTATAGAAACACTAAAGTTCATGAAAAAGAAAGTTATTGCAATTATGGAAATAACTGATTGCACTATATAGGTGAGAGTCTATTTCTTGAAAAAGTTGTGATTCACAATTAAATGCGCCATAGAATGTTCCAGAGGTTCCAGCGGTGGAGGAAAGTTAGCTATTGCAAAAATTTGTAAGGAAGATTCCTCATTTTAACTAGCATTTTCACAAGTGCGTGAACAATACTTGACGGCAAGACTCGCAGATAGAGAACAAGATCTCGAAGGTTCCAGAACGACCTTAGCAGAAAATGGGGTTGAGAAAATCCAACGGAGGAACTAGCTTTATAATTATAGACAGCGGGTATTAGATAATATCCCACGTAGCGAGAGGTTTTCTTGTTTAAATAGCTTAAGAAAAGCTCTTTTTTAGTAAAGTTGGCTTATACAAGCAAAAGCTCAACATGGAAAATCCCACGAAGAATGATTATTGCCCCAAAGTAAATGATTTCACACTGTCTATAAATTATAATTAAAAGCACGTGGAAGTTAAAACCATGAAGATGAGGTTAAAACTTTTAAAATGGTACTTATCTTGATTTCATGTTGAAGTCGAAGTTTCTGTTGAAGATTACTTAGCCAACATGGCGTAGAAGAGGGTGAGCCTCTTGGTTTGAGGAGGCCAGCTCGAGCGGAGCTTTGACTGAACGAGTCAACTGCAGACTAAGAAGTGAGAGCAGCTCAACGGAGCACGGAGGGACCAAGAAAAGGGGGAAAGAGTGGGGGGTAGGAGACAAAAGGAGAACATATAAACATTGCCAACTTGAAAACAAAAAAAATATCTTCTCTTGCTGAGCCGGTCTTCTAAGAGTTGATAACAGTTGATACTAGCGCAGCATGGTGAGTAAAGAAGTGGACGTAGTCCTCTTGCTCCAAGAGAAAATAGCTGACGAAGGTAACAGGATCTGGTGGCCAAATGGATAAGTAAGTCCTCTAGCACCAGGAAGAGTTGAGGAGCTTCAGAGATTCGCTGCGAGGTGACGCTAGGTGGGTCACAGAAGTTATATATCTGAAACATACTTATGAAGACATAAGAGATATGCCCAACAAGGAGAAAACAGATGATCACTGTTGGTGTTTGACAAAGAAGAAGGAAGAAATGAACATGCAAAGAGCAATAAAAATTATATCTCAGGTACCGTGTATTCAAAGAATACACCATACTGGGGGGGGGAAACACCAACAGAGAGCAAATAAACAGTTACATATTTATTGGAAGAGGAGCGATCAAAGACAAGGGTCTTGTAATCGAACCGTTAATGGTCAAGACTCTGACCACCCTGACTCTCCCATCTCTTCCAGGGTAACACTTAGTCACTCTACCGGAAGTCCAGACTAGAGGGGGAGAAACATCCCTAACCAAGACCAAGTCCCCCACTTTAATGTCGGGACTGGAAAGAAACCACTTCTGCCTCCGTTGCAAGGAAGTTAAATATTCCAAGTTCCATCTCTTCCAAAAAGAATTACGGAGGGCTTCAAGTTTACGCCAAACAATAGGTAGATTAGAATCCTTGTAAGAATTGGGAAGAGGAGGAGGGGCAGAAAGAGAAGTGCCGATAAGGAAGTGACCAGGGGTGAGTGGAAGTAGGTCATCAGGGTCATTGGAAAGCGGAGTTAAGGGGCGAGAGTTAACAACACCTTCAATCAGAACAGACAGAGAATTGAATTCTTCGTAAGTCAGAATTCGATTACCTAAGACTTTTCTTAAATGACGTTTAGTGAGCTTTACGCAAGATTCCCACCTACCACCATGATGCGGAGCGTAAGGAGGTATGAAGCGCCATTTGAAACCTTTTGAATAAGAAAAATTAGAGATTTGTTCCATGGCAGGAGAGGAAGTGAGAGCTTTCTTCCACAGGGAAGCTGCGCCCTGAAAGGTGGAAGCGTTATCAGAGAACATCTCAGAAGGAACACCACGCCTAGCGGTGAAACGAGAGACAGCTGATAAAAAATAAGAAGTAGAAGCATTCGTTACTAGTTCCAAGTGGATTGCGCCGGTAACCATGCAAACAAAGAGAGAAACATAAAGCTTACCAAACAATTTGCGTTTAGCTTCAGGAGAGTTTCGTTGATATTGGAACGGACCCATATAGTCCACGCCAGTTAAAGCAAATGGGCGTATAGGAGAAGAACGAAAAGAGGGCAGATCGCTCATTAATTGAGTATTGATTTTAGGTTTCGCTTTAAAGCAAGGAATGCACTTATGAATTACAGAAGAAACTTCATGAATTCCATTTATAATCCAGTACTTTTCCCTTAAGAGGCAAAGCAGAGTACGTGTACCAACATGAAGATTACGGTAATGAAAGTCACGTATAATTAAGGAAGTTACGTGATGTTTGGAAGGCAAAATAACGGGATGCTTTTTGTCTTCAGAGAGTAAAGATTGCGAGAGCCTTCCACCTACCCTGAGTAACCCATGGTCATCAAGAAACGGGGCTAAAGCACGAAGACGGCTGGATTTGGGAAGATCTCTTTTAGAAGAAAGTAATGACAATTCAGAAGAAAAGGCTTCTTGCTGTGTCAGTTGTAAAATCTTAATGGTAGCGAGATTCAATTCATGATTGGTAAGGTGTGGTTTAGGGAGAAGAGGTTGGTCGACCACAAGATATTTCCATCTAAGGAGATAGGCGACAATTCGTAATAATTTATGAAAAGAAGAATAGCGGGACAACAAAGGATGAGATGCGTTGGAAACAAGACACGAAGCAATGGGTAGAGGTACTTTAGCGTCAGGCATGTTGGAGTTTGTAGCTGGGGGTTTAGAAGGCCATGAGGAAGATTCTTCGATTAGCCACGAGGGCCCATGCCAGTACAATTGGGAAGCTGCCAATTGAGAGGGTAAACAACCACGAGAGATAATATCAGCTGGATTATCCGCACTGGGAACATGCCTCCATTGACATCCAGAAGAAAGAGTTTGAATTTTGGAAACCCTGTTTGCAACGAAAGTTTGCCAGTGAGAGGGGTTCTTGGCGATCCAAGAAAGGGCGATCATGGAATCGCTCCAGAGATAGATTTGCGAGAATTCGACCTTTAATACTTCCCGTAATTTCTTGACAAGTTCTGCAGCCATGAGTGCAGCGCACAGTTCGAGCCTAGGCAAAGTGATAGTTTTAAGAGGAGCGACCTTAGATTTGGCGCAAACAAGGTTGGAAACTAGAGATCCATAGAGTGAATCGTGATAAACTAAATATGCGCAGCAACCATAAGCTTTTTCGGAACTGTCCGCGAACACATGAAGGAAAAAAGATGCATTAGAATGAGAGCTGATTAAATTCCTGGGAATTTCAATGAGGGAAAGATCCAGCAAATTGCTACGAAACGAGAGCCAACGATTAAGAAAAGAAAGAGGGACAGCGTCATCCCATTCACATTTAAGTGACCACAGCTCTTGCATGAAGAGTTTGGCTATGACGATAACTGGAGCAAGGAATTGAAGTGGATCAAAAATTTTTGCAATTTCAGAGAGAATTTGTCTTTTTGTATTAGGAAGCTCTTCTGCGAGCGAAACTTTATAGATAAGAGTGTCAGTGCTAGTGCACCAGTGAACTCCTAGAGTTTTTATAGATTCGGATTTACCACAAATTTCGACAGAAGAAGGATCTACGTCTTCGATGGGAAACTGAGCGAGAAACTCAGGGGAGTTGGAGTTCCACTTATGGAGTGGGAAACCTCCATTCCTTAGTAATGCCTGAAGTTCTAAAGATACAAAAGAAGCTTCCTCCAAAGAGGGGAAGGATTGCAAATAATCGTCAACATAGAATGACGTAGTTAGTGCTTCAGAGGCTTTGGGGTTAAATAAATGACCATCTTGAGAGGCTAGCAAGTGTAGGGATCGGATAGCAAGGAAAGCAGAGGGTTTTAAGCCATAAGTAACCGTTTTCAAGCGAAATACCTTAATGGGCTTACTGGTTTCATCACGCCACAAGATTCTTTGAAGATCTCGTTGTTCTGGTTGAATTAACACTTGACGGTACATCTGTTTTATGTCGGCTATGACAGCTATGGGAAATAATCGAAAGTTTAAGAGTATAGCAGATAAATCTGATTGAATAGCAGGACCAGAATAAAGAGTGTCGTTAAGGCTGTTGCCATTAACGTCGGGTGATGAACCATTGAAAACAACTCGAATTTTATCTTTTGCAAGAGGGTTTTTCCACACGGGATGATGATTTAAATAAACCGTTTCAATTGGGGGTTGCAATTCATCATTGGATTTGTTAACAACTTCCATATGATCTAAGCTTTCATACTCATCCATGAAATCAGTGTACTGTTGTTTAACAAGAGGTTCCTTTTTGAATTTGCTCTCGATGGCGAAAAGAGCTTTTCGAGCTTTAGGCTGAGAGTTGATAAGTTTAGGAGGATTATGTAATCTTGGCATTTGAACGACGAACCGGCCATCAGAAGAACGAGTGGTGGTGTTCAAAAAAAGTTGCTCACAGAATTCATTTTCTGAAGAGGTTACATTAGGAGGATCGACATTTTCAAGCCTCCAGAACTGTTCCAGGTCAGTATTGGAGAAATAACATTGCGATGCGGGTTGAGGAGAATAATGGGGAATTTGCCCTGTGACGATCCATCCAAAATTAGTGTCTCTGGCGACCACGTTTGAGGATAATTTACGAACCTGTTTACGTAGGCAATTCCAGAAAACATTGGCACTAAAGAGTATGTCAATAGGGTTCTGCATATTAAAACAAGGATCGGCTAGCCTTAAATGCGAGGGAATGTTTAACCCTGAAATATCCACAGAGTGACTTGGAGTGTCTTCTCCAATGCTATTAAGAATTAGACAATTAAGTTTAAGAAAGTTGTTTCTATGACAAGTATCTCTTATAGTTAGCTTTGAGAATTGTAAAGCTTGCGATTTTGAGCTGTTGATGCCCGACACGTTGATAGAAGTGGGGTTTACAGGTAGGCCTAGTTTTCTAATCAAGGAATTGGACACAAAATCATGAGTTGCCGCTGAGTCTAGAAGACCGCGTGCACGAACCCAGTTGCCAAAGTTATCCTGAACGTCAATTTGGACAGTAGACAACAATACTTGCGCACTGCGAATGGACTTAGCATTTTGAATATAAGATGAAGCATTAGAATTGTTAGCACTATCATTTTTCGGCGAAGTAGATGCTGTCGATGACCTTGCCTGATCATGACGATGTAGCAGAGTATGATGAGCCTTTTCACAATGGTAGCAAAGTCTTGTGGACTTACAGTTAGAAGCAGAATGCGTGGGCGCTAGGCAGTTGAAACAATGTTTGTTTTGAGCGACTAATTTTCGTCTGTCGTCGACTGACATTTCTTTAAAGGATTTACATAAGTATAGGGCATGGGAATCTTTACCAAGTATGCACTTTACAGGTTCGTTTAAACTTTTGCGAGGTTCACTTTGCGTGTTTAAAACAATAGAGCTAGCGACACGACGTTCACTAGGCCTAGTTGGGTAACCAGTGGAGTTTGATTTGAATTTGGATGAGCTGGACCCGGGTTTTTGGGTATTGGACGCTGAGCGTTCACTTTTGGATTTGAGGGACATTAATTCGAATTTGGAACTAGGAGATGAAGGTTCACTTTGATTAGCTAGAGCGGTTAAAAGTTGGCATCTAGCGTTTATGAAAGTGACTAAATGCTCGTAAGAGTAGTCGTCTTCCTTAGAAAGTTCAATTTCCCAAGCTTTGAGGGTAGCAGCATCAACTTTGGAAACTACTAAATGTATTAGGAACGTATCCCAATGTTCGGTAGGTTGATCTAATTGGGACAAAGCTTTAACGTGGAGTTGGGTAGTGTCAATTAAAGTACGCAAACTAGTGACGTCATTGTGCTGTGACGCAGGTAGGTTAAATAGAGCCTTAATATGGCGTTGAATACGTAAACGTGAATTTCCATATCTTTCCTTTAATAAGTTAAAGGCAATGGGGTAATTTTCGGCACGCAGAGGAAGTGCTTCAACTAACTGCAAAGCTTGACCTCGAAGGATAGATCTCAAATAATGAAACTTGTAAATGACTTGAATGTCTTCATTGTCATGAACAAGGGAGCAAAATAATTCATAGAAAGAATCCCAAGCAGATTCATCTCCAGAAAAATGGGGTAAATCGATTTTCGGTAAAGTAGGTTTGGGCTTGTGAGTGCCCTCACGGAAAGAAGTTTGGGGTTCGTGAAGGGAACCAAGAACAGAAGCGTCCTTTTTCTGCTCCTCTTCGAGTTGGCGTATTATTTTGAAAGCAGAACCTATGCCTTCGTAATATAAGTTTTCTACTTCGACACGATCTTCTGTTTGATTGAGCATGCAAGTTTCAATTTCAGTTTGAATGTTACAGTAGTTTTCATAAGAACGTTCAAAATCCTTTACACGATGTTTCAACAAATCTAATTGCGCGTCTGAGGGATCTAATTCTTTTATGTACCTTCTGAATCGGGTAATTTGCCCTTTATAGGATGCTCGTTTAGAAGTAAGTTTTTCATCCTTATCCTTATCAGTGGGAGCCATATTAAAGAAGGTAAATGAAAATGTAACTCACGAAACTGTGGAACCTTGGAAATGCTGTCAAGCTGGCAGCAACGAATGAGTAGAAAGAATGGGACACACCATAGGAGACAGGAGCGGCCTCTTTCCCGTTCACAGGCTTTGCACGATGTGGTTATAGCTGAAATATTCAACACAGATATTAGAAATATGCAAAGTATTGTCAAATGACACTATTTTAAAAAGAGAAAAGAAAAAATGGGCTCTCCCGGGTTTCGGCACCAAATTTTGGGTAGTTTATTGGCTGAGGAATAACCCACCCACCAAGGGAAGATGATTAAGAGAAGGAAGTAGAGTTTGGATTGGAAAAGAAGGATAGAAAAATAAGAGGAGAGTCCCACAAAATCAAAAAGATTAGTGTTAAACACACTTAAAGGTGGTTGCCACCGAAAATCCTCTTTCGGATACCTAAAATGAGTAAGGACTTGGTCTAAGCTGACGAGAAACACAGATAGAACTTGGGCTGTTTGCAAGAGAGTGGCTTTCGTATAATCCCTCTCAAGCATATATAAAACTACTATGGGGAAGAGTGCTGGTCTGGCAAGACTGAGAGGAACAAATTTACTGTATGTCTTCTCAAAGAAATTA
This sequence comes from Meconema thalassinum, assembly GCA_946902985.2. Classification (NCBI taxonomy): domain Eukaryota; kingdom Metazoa; phylum Arthropoda; class Insecta; order Orthoptera; family Tettigoniidae; genus Meconema; species Meconema thalassinum. The sequence continues at coordinate 227,506,693 of OX336398.1, forward strand.
GGTTTTACAAAGTAATTCGAAGAATGCCAATGATTTAACTCAAGCTTGGTATTTTCAATTTCCAAAATTATGGAGTTCCTGTAAGGGCGACCAAGTGTCTCTAAAAAGGAAAATGATAAACGATTATGCCTTATTGGGTAATCTTGGTAAATGAACCAATGGTTGCATTGGAAAATGGCTAAGCTTTTACTCAGCGAGGAGCCGGCTAAAAGTTTAGACAAAAAGAAACACTTATTTTTTAGAAAATTGACCATAAGTTTTCGGAGAGGGTCTCCACAAGCAGGTAGCTGGCTTAGCGAGCTTTACTTGCCTTACTGGCCAATTAGAATTAGCTATTAACGCTAAGAAGAACTTTAGTGAGGTGAAAATTAAGAGTTCTTGCTCAAATGCAACAAATGGTGAAAGCTCTATTAATGATTTTAATATCATTGAGTGAGGAGAGTCAAGGAAGACAGGATTTTGCCTAAACTTTATATTCGTAAATGAAAAAGCGAAGGGAAAAGATTTGTTTATTTTACAATTAGAAAAAGTTTGAGGAAATTAACAATTATGCAATATAATTTTAATAAACATAGTTCATTTGAACTTTTTAACAAATAGGGTCGCAGACCTCTCAACATTAAACGGTTGCTCCAGGCAATTGACAATTTACAAGGTTTCAAACCTTACATGTTTCTAAAATCTTTATAAGATTTAAACAAATGAACAATGAAATAATTAAAGCTTAAACGTGAATTGGAGTACAAAAGTGCACCTTAAGAAATTCAGGAGAGAATGTTCTAGAGAAAGTGACAACTTTGAAAATAACAATAATGACAACATGAAAAATAAGATAGAAGTTCCTACAACTTCTTATATTTATACAGAATTAATATATGAGAATTATACAAAGAGGGCAGGTCACTTACTGTGAAACCTGAAGAAAGTGAAAGGGAAAGTTCTGGACTTCCCAAGGTTGAGCAGGAATCACTCGCCAAATGGGACAGTTTCCATTTCGTGAAACCTGAACATGACTCGCTCAAGAGTTTAGAGAATTGTTTTCCCTGATTATGGGAAAGGAACAAAGTAAATTTAAAACTTGTATCACACAAGCAATTATGCAGAATTTAATTAATGTTAAACTAGCAAAGAGGGAAGGGCACCTTGTGAGTGACACCTTATAGAAAGTTAAAATTTTATTAATAATGATGGTTAGTAGAAGGTTGAGGAAAGATCATTGGGATATAGGATCAATGTTCATGGCCGTATTTAATATAACCGGACGATCGCGACGCGGTAGAAACGTGGAGCAAGCACTGTTTATCACTTTAGTCTATGAAGGTGGATGCAAAGTTCACTATAGAAACACTAAAGTTCATGAAAAAGAAAGTTATTGCAATTATGGAAATAACTGATTGCACTATTTCTTGAAAAAGTTGTGATTTACAATTAAATGCGCCATAGAATGTTCCAGAGGTTCCAGCGGTGGAGGAAAGTTAGCTATTGCAAAAATTTGTAAGGAAGATTCCTCATTTTAACTAGCATTTTCACAAGTGCGTGAACAATACTTGACGGCAAGACTCGCAGATAGAGAACAAGATCTCGAAGGTTCCAGAACGACCTTAGCAGAAAATGGGGTTGAGAAAATCCAACGGAGGAACTAGCTTTATAATTATAGACAGCGGGTATTAGATAATATCCCACGTAGCGAGAGGGTTTCTCGTTTAAATAGCTTAAGAAAAGCTCTTTTTAGTAAGGTTGGCTTATACAAGCAAAAGCTCAACATGGAAAATCCCACGAAGAATGATTATTGCCCCAAAGTAAATGATTTCACACTGTCTATAAATTATAATTAAAAGCACGTGGAAGTTAAAACCATGAAGATGAGGTTAAAACTTTTAAAATGGTACTTATCTTGATTTCATGTTGAAGTCGAAGTTTCTGTTGAAGATTACTTAGCCAACATGGCGTAGAAGAGGGTGAGCCTCTTGGTTTGAGGAGGCCAGCTCGAGCGGAGCTTTGACTGAACGAGTCAACTGCAGACTAAGAAGTGAGAGCAGCTCAACGGAGCACGGAGGGACCAAGAAAAGGGGGAAAGAGTGGGGGGTAGGAGACAAAAGGAGAACATATAAACATTGCCAACTTGAAAACAAAAAATTTATCTTCTCTTGCTGAGCCGGTCTTCTAAGAGTTGATAACAGTTGATACTAGCGCAGCATGGTGAGTAAAGAAGTGGACGTAGTCCTCTTGCTCCAAGAGAAAATAGCTGACGAAGGTAACAGGATCTGGTGGCCAAATGGATAAGTAAGTCCTCTAGCACCAGGAAGAGTTGAGGAGCTTCAGAGATTCGCTGCGAGGTGACGCTAGGTGGGTCACAGAAGTTATATATCTGAAACATACTTATGAAGACATAAGAGATATGCCCAACAAGGAGAAAACAGATGATCACTGTTGGTGTTTGACAAAGAAGAAGGAAGAAATGAACATGCAAAGAGCAATAAAAATTATATCTTAGGTACCGTGTATTCAAAGAATACACCAGATAGTCATGACGTAAGCACGGATGACGCAGACGTTATGCCAGCAGGCTACTTGAGCTGAGATTCTCAGTGACGTCCGCATTTATTCGAGAAAGATCCAAGATGTACGATGCAGTCGCAGGAAACGTGGAATTCTGCTGAGGAAGAAATTATGCTATTGGAGGGGAGGCTTGAACCAATGAACGATAGTTTGAAGGAAGACGGAGATTGCTGAAACTATGGTATTTTTATTACTTTTTGGAATGCAGAATTGTGGAAATCCATTTGCAGTAGAGGCATAGTTCTGGAATTTTGGTGAAATTTATTTTCAGTTTTTTAATTTTGAAAATCCGTCATGTATTGACGAAGTTGGAACTTCTAGCGATGACGCAGTAACACGCGATGGAAGGGATATATACGCCCCTCATGAAGTTCATAAAAGGCCTTGCGCAGAAGAGAGGAGCCTCATTCCTCATTCTCAATCGTCAGATCTCAAATAGTCATTTCGGTGAAACGTCGAGTGAGATTATTAGTGAAAAAGTCGTCTTTATAACGCGTGGTGAATCCACTGCATTAAACGAGAGTCGAACATACAAGCAGTGCAGGTTTACTGTGTGTAAATCTAGGTGAAGTTGAAACGACCATTATAACGCGTCTACAAGATTAGCTGTGAACAGTTAGCGGTCGCCTATAAGCTAATTCTATTGTGCAGTGCTACATTAAGGACTGTAGAAAAGCTGAACAATTTCGAGTAATTATTTTGGAAGATATTAGCAGTTTTAGACGACTGACAAAAGTGATTTTCTCGCTACATGAGAAGCACTTTGTATAGCCAGAATCTACGCCACGGCTGACACGGCTAGTGAAATAGGGAGACTTCAGATTGCTCTTGTGACACAACGCTACAGTATTATGGAACAGTTTAATATGGCAGTTTGTTCTTCTATTACCATAACTGAAGAGAAGATGGAAGGCTAAAGGACTTAATGCAATTGGGACATATTTCAACGGAGTAAGATAGCAGCATGGAACTTCGCTAATTGCTATTCCATACAAGCGAACATGTGGTAAATAACCATCTACACCCATGTTTCGTGATTAAAGGCTGAATACTATCAAACAGCAATAGAAATGATTTCATACTCTCTGAATATGAATATTTCTTCGGAAATTTATACAAAAACTTCATGGCGATTTTCAACTGGAACTTCAGGGATTTTTCAAGAGAGGTCAGGGTTGTCCCGACTCACAAAGAAGATTATTGCCGGAAGGATGTCGTTCGTCTTCGTGAAGCAGTTCGATTCTCCGAGGGTGCTGTTTCTTGTTTCGAGGATGGAGCTCAGCTTTAACTTGGTGAAATGGATCCATCAACAGTCTTCTTTGGGGAATTTTCCTCTGGAACGTCAATCGGCAGATAAGGTAGTCGTGAACGTTTATTGTATTTGAGTTTCTTTAGCAATATTTGAGCAACCATTTTTCCCATATTTTTGTCCTCATGTATTTTGCCCTATATTCTTGTTTGAGATTCTTATTCTCAGTACACCTTGATGAGTTATGCCTTTTTCGGCGATGTTATTAAGACATTGTTATGTCATGGGCATAGTTAAACGATTTTGGATCAGTTGAGACTGATATTTAGATTTTTCAGTAATTTGCTTATTTGTGGTCACGATTTGACTGTAAGTTAATGATTTTTATGGCAGATTTAAATTCAGACAGCGTGTCACTTTATTAAAGTAATTCTACCCCAGTTTAATTACTTTGACCAATTTTCTGTCATCATCAAGAAGGAAGAACATTTAAATTATTTTAGAGCGTTAAAATCCAGTACGTTGTCGACGATCTTGGAAATACAAGTCGTTATTTGAATTGATTGCAACACAGACATTTATCGTCGGTTATGAACGATCATTGCATCATAGACAATTTTGTGGAAGATGAACTTTAATTATGAATTATTGAATGCATTAAATTCGTGAACTTTTGCTAGGATTTTTTTCTCAATTAGAGATTTATATAACGATGTTTGCATTCCCCAGTCTAATTGGATTCTATTCGACTATTTTGCAGCTTAGTCGCACTTTATTTTGATGATAGTATTTCATACTACAGTACTTTGAAGATGATAATCTTAAATTTTGATAGACCAGACAGGCGTATATAAGCGTATTCACTATTAAATTTGTTTGTGATTGGCAAATTTTTACTTCATATCGATTCATGAATGAAATCCACGAAGGTTAAATGACAACAGTTTTGAAACAATTAATGATTATAAGAATTTTTAAGTGGAACTATGAATGTATAATCGATAGTGCAGCGGACATGTTGAAAGTCGCTGATGTATAATGCCCTTAAATAAATGAAGGAGATTCCCACAGTAATTAATGATGATAAAGATTGTGTTAGTGGAGGTTTTTGTAAAGTCTGTGGAAGATTTTGATGCCGTATATTTTAATATATGATGAATTTTGGGCCTAATTTTGTAATGCAGTGTGTGCATTATTTTGTAAGCGAAGTATTTTCCGCTAGAGTGTAGTGTCATAGTTCGTTGAAAATTAATCAAGTGAATTTACTGTTATAATTAACAAGAGTTTTGAAAGAATTTGAGATAAGATTTTGAATGAAGATTACCGTCACAAATAATAATAATTATTACAACATTTATTAAACCAGATTGTGACATTTACCTGTATAACTAACCTTCATTGGTCGATTATATTAGCACGATTATGAATTTAGCAACCGGATGAACATGTGGTTCAATGTATTTCTTAAATTAATAATTTAAATAATTTAAATGTTGATATTGTAAATAATAATGTATATATCTTTGACAATAATGTGGAACGAAAGTAATGTTAAAGGCGTGTTTAAAATTTTTGTAATTATCTTCGATAATATTATAAACAATTTCTAATTGTTATAAATAATTTATGTGATTTTGTTATAAACATTTAAGAGTGTGTTTTATACTCTAAACTATGCTTATTAAACATTTGGATGATAACTTAACAAGTTTAGGGATTGTCAGAATAATCCAGTGGTATGTGAGTTAAGCATTTGAAAGATTTGCGTCAATATATATGAGTTGTCTTGTAGACATTTAAAGCTTTGAAAGGAAGCGGAATTCTTACGCAGTGTGGCGTGACGAGTGAACCCCATTTGACAGGTGTGAGCCAGGTTGAAGGGTAGACCAGCCGGCCAGACATCTGGTTATCAGCGGGCGAGGTCGATACTCTGGCCTTGCGCCTATTAATACAAGTGTGATGTTTATTAAAAGAAACCAAATGCTCTATATATGTCGTATCCTGACTTCCTTATCCAATCCAAATGTGTTTTGAATGTTACGTTATTTTGAGCTCATGTGAGCTAACATATTGTTTGATAACTTTGCAAGTCCTTTAGGAGGACATAGTCAGATTGACATGGGCTACTGATAGCCACATTTATTTTGTTGAGTTGTTAAAATCATACCCTTTATTTGAAATAAAGCTTTTGTACAGTTCAAAGTTCTTGCTTTCGTTTTGGTTCATTTTTAAATGTCATGGTCAAGATTATTGTGGGAGCATACTTTAGAGATCCTGTTGTCAACCCAATCCCCGAGATAAATTTTAAGAGGTAAGTAAAAGTAAGTATGAACCCCCGTCTATTTTGGTGTGTTCCACAATAATTTTCTTGGTAACTTCTGTGTTCAAACCTCGGTAGTATCTGTCAGTGCCATTTTCATTGATGTAACTGAGCCGGTGCGATTGATTGTTGGCAATCCGATTGAGGGGGCGGATATCTGACAGCCTACTATCCGGGTAAACGGGGACAGAAGGATTGGCGACCCAAGAACGTGGGGCTGATTCAACATAACTGGATCACCAGGTTGAACGCCAGAAGGATTGGCGCAGTCAACGTATGGGGCATGTTCAACAACACTGGATCACCAGGTTGAACAATAGAAGGATTGGCACACCTAGAACGTGGGGCTGAGTCAACAGTAGGATTGGCAAACCTAAAACGTGTGGTTCGATTAGACTCAAATAAAGAGGTTGATTCTTTGTTAGATGTCTAGGCCAATTGTAGAATTTGAGAGTGTGATTATATAGGAATTAAATGTTGTATTGTATTAGGAAAATTACACTCAGAAAAGATCAGATCTTATACAACTTGAGAAAGGTTAAATGGGCTGGAAACTTAGAAAAATCGCCTATGATCTGGAATCTTATTTTATTTGACCGGCTTATGACATTTTAGTCATATTAAAGATAAAATTAAATTATTTGGATTGTAAATGTAAATTATTTGAGTTAGGATATTTTAAAATGGGCCAGTGAAATTTGAACATGTGCTTGAGTTTGTTTCAACATGAAGTGTCTTCGAAAGTTAATTATAAGGTAGTTATAAGTTAGATTTAAGACAGAAAATTGATCAAATTTATATATGGTGAAAAGTGTTGCTCAAATGTTGTTATTTTGCTCTTTTGATGTATGTCCCTACAGCAGTCTAATTTTTGAATAATATTGTAATGGCAGATGAAAGTTTGAAGATGATGTTAGCGGAGATGTCTGCTAACATGAATAGTAATATGAAGCAGATGATGGAGGAGAATGCTAGTAATTTGTCTGCTAACTTGAAAGCAAGCATGAATAGTAGTATGAAGGAGATGGAAGATAGGAATACTAGTCGAATGGAGGAGAATGCTAGTAATTTGTCTGCTAATTTGAAAGCAAGAATGGAGGAGAATGCTAGTAATTTGAAAGCTAGCATGGATGAAAGTTTGAAGGGTCTTCAGACTAGTTCTGCTAACTTAGAGGATAATATGTCGCGTTTACAGATTAATAACCAAGGAATTGAGAATGCTGTAACTGACATGCGCTCAGACATGTCCAATGTTAAAATAGATGTTGCTAATGTGCATAAAGATCTTACAATGTTGAATTTAGATGTTGCTAATGTCCGAAGTGATATTTCTTGTGCTAGGGCTGAAGTAGTTGTTGTTAAAAATGATGTTGCGACTGTCCAAGACAAGGTTGAGGAAGTCCAAAGAGGAATCCAAAATGTTAGAACTGATGTGTCCAATGTTCAGGTTGATATTAATAACATTCATTCGGATGTAAACGAGATGCAAAGTGACATAAATAAAATTCAAGTAGAGGTCAACACAGTTTTCGTAGATGTTGCTAAAGTCCAAACTGATGTAAATAAAGTCAGGGAAGAGATAGAAAATTCGAAAACCCTTTGTACACGTAATATAAGTGCATTAACGACTAGGCTAGTTGATGAGTCAGTTAGAACGACAGCGTCTTTAGAAGGTTTAAAGTTTGATGTAGAGGTCATGAGAACCCAAGTATTAGACCATAATAAAGTATTGAATGAGGATATCGAAATAGACATAGCAGAAATGTTAACGGCAAATGTAGCAATATGGAAAGACGAGTGGAATAGGTCAAGTGGGGAACATGTAACCCAAATTCAGGATCGTATTGAAAGAAAACTTGCCAGTACTCAAATTGATATTAACAATGAAGTAGTACAGATTAGGAAAGATTTAAGCGTCAGGATGGATTCGCTATCCGAAAGACAAGTTGAATATAGAACACAATTAGATCGGGATGTGCAAACATTAAAATCTGCATTGGAGGAACAGATTCATAAAGTGGTCTCTGACGTGAATGAAACGTCGAGTAAACTGCAGAATTTGAAGATAGGAGAGGCCAATTTGATGGAGACCTACAAAGAAGAGTTAATCAAGAAAGTCTTAACGGAAATCACTGACAAGGATACAGGAGGCTTGGCTTGCGAAACCAATAGGAATTATGCCAGAAGATATAACGTAGATCCAGAAGAGAGAGACGTGACTCCTGAAGAACGTATATCCAGATTCAGGGAGGAAGATGACGAGAGGAAGATGGAACCTGAGTGGAACTATCGAGATAGTGGGAAAAACTACCCGGATTCATATCCGAGGAACGTGACGGTCATCAGGAATTTTGAAGACAAACCGCAAAAATTCAGTAACACTGATAGTTTGACACCTATAGAATATGTAAGGAACCTCAAAGATTATTTCATCGAAGCTCACATTCCCAGAGAGAGAGAGATGAAGATAGTGGAGAGATTTTTGATTGGAGGACCCCTCGAATGGTTTCGCGCATTTAGATACACATTCAGTAACTTTGACGAGTTTGCAGAGGCATTAATCAAACGATTTTGGTCCATAGAAGCGCAGAATTCGTTAAGAGCGGAGGTGTATTCAAGAAAATACTCAGGTACTCTTCCAACGCGGTACGCTGATTTCTTTACGAGTCAATTATCCCGCTTGAGATTTTTGCAACCCCCATTGTCAACGGAGCAACTTATTGATGCGATTTCTCGTATGCTATCTGTGGAGGTGAGGAGATTAATTATTTCCTCAAACATCAGGGATTTAACCAGCATGGATGAATTACTGAGGAGGTTAGATTACACAAGTCCAATGCCTAACGTGGTACAGAAAGGTCAAAGGCATGACTTTAAAGAAATAAATACTGTATATATGGACCAAGTCCAACAAACTGACAAGCCAGATGAGGAGAAAACTGACAATGTAGGTCCTCACAGGAATAATCAGTTTCGAAATAACAGATCGCCAGGTTACCGACCGTATCAACAGAGAAGAGGCTGGAACTATAGTCGAGGAAATTACAATGGAAGAGGCAGATATTACAACAATAATGGTTATAACCGAAATTATAATAGGAATAACCAGAGCCAAAACAGAAATCAGAATCCTCAAGGTCAGGTTATGACACCCGATCAGTATCAGGAAAGAGAGAAGGAAAGCCAGCAATACCTGAAAGAATTACGGGAAAAAGAAGCCAACAACAAAAAGAAAAGGCAGGATGTTGTAATCGATCCTGGGCCTTCTACGAGCCAGCAGAACTTAGAAAAGAGAAATACTGGACAGAAGAGAAAGTAGAGAGGAAAGAAATGCATTTAACCACACACAACCCAGAGAGAGGAGAGATTAATGATTAAGGAACATAGAGGAAATATCATACTAGAGTAAACCAGTTATAATTCAATTTCGTGTTCAAGAGAGTTGAGGTACTTGTAACACTGAGTTTAAAAACAATTTGCAACTGTTTTTAAAACGTGGTGAGGGGAGAATGCCCCCGTAATTGAATTATATAGAGACCACGGTGGCTATTTTGGAAATTATAAAGAAAGTTATGGCCGTCATAGTTATGACGTGGATAGTCATGACGTAAGCACGGATGACGCAGACGTTATGCCAGCAGGCTACTTGAGCTGAGATTCTCAGTGACGTCAGCATTTATTCGAGAAAGATCCGAGATGTACGACGCAGTCGCAGGAAACGTGGAATTCTGCTGAGGAAGAAATTATGCTATTGGAGGGGAGGCTTGAACCAATGAACGATAGTTTGAAGGAAGACGGAGATTGCTGAAACTATGGTATTTTTATTACTTTTTGGAATGCAGAATTGTGGAAATCCATTTGCAGTAGAGGCATTGTTCTGGAATTTTGGTGAAATTTATTTTCAGTTTTTGAATTTTGAAAATCCGTCATGTATTGACGAAGTTGGAACTTCTAGCGATGACGCAGTAACACGCGATGGAAGGGATAGATACGCCCCTCATGAAGTTCATAAAAGGCCTTGCGCAGAAGAGAGGAGCCTCATTCCTCATTCTCAATCGTCAGATCTCAAATAGTCATTTCGGTGAAACGTCGAGTGAGATTATTAGTGAAAAAGTCGTCTTTATAACGCGTGGTGAATCCACTGCATTAAACGAGAGTCGAACATACAAGCAGTGCAGGTTTACTGTGTGTAAATCTAGGTGAAGTTGAAACGACCATTATAACGCGTCTACAAGATTAGCTGTGAACAGTTAGCGGTCGCCTATAAGCTAATTCTATTGTGCAGTGCTACATTAAGGACTGTAGAAAAGCTGAACAATTTCGAGTAATTATTTTGGAAGATATTAGCAGTTTTAGACGACTGACAAAAGTGATTTTCTCGCTACATGAGAAGCACTTTGTATAGCCAGAATCTACGCCACGGCTGACACGGCTAGTGAAATAGGGAGACTTCAGATTGCTCTTGTGACACAACGCTACAGTATTATGGAACAGTTTAATATGGCAGTTTGTTCTTCTATTACCATAACTGAAGAGAAGATGGAAGGCTAAAGGACTTAATGCAATTGGGACATATTTCAACGGAGTAAGATAGCAGCATGGAACTTCGCTAATTGCTATTCCATACAAGCGAACATGTGGTAAATAACCATCTACACCCATGTTTCGTGATTAAAGGCTGAATACTATCAAACAGCAATAGAAATGATTTCATACTCTCTGAATATGAATATTTCTTCGGAAATTTATACAAAAACTTCATGGCGATTTTCAACTGGAACTTCAGGGATTTTTCAAGAGAGGTCAGGGTTGTCCCAACTCGCAAAGAAGATTATTGCCGGAAGGATGTCGTTCGTCTTCGTGAAGCAGTTCGATTCTCCGAGGGTGCTGTTTCTTGTTTCGAGGATGGAGCTCAGCTTTAACTTGGTGAAATGGATCCATCAACAGTCTTCTTTGGGGAATTTTCCTCTGGAACGTCAATCGGCAGATAAGGTAGTCGTGAACGTTTATTGTATTTGAGTTTCTTTAGCAATATTTGAGCAACCATTTTTCCCATATTTTTGTCCTCATGTATTTTGCCCTATATTCTTGTTTGAGATTCTTATTCTCAGTACACCTTGATGAGTTATGCCTTTTTCGGCGATTTTATTAAGACATTGTTATGTCATGGGCATAGTTAAACGATTTTGGATCAGTTGAGACTGATATTTAGATTTTTCAGTAATTTGCTTATTTGTGGTCAAGATTTGACTGTAAGTTAATGATTTTTATGGCAGATTTAAATTCAGACAGCGTGTCACTTTATTAAAGTAATTCTACCCCAGTTTAATTACTTTGACCAATTTTCTGTCATCATCAAGAAGGAAGAACATTTAAATTATTTTAGAGCGTTAAAATCCAGTACGTTGTCGACGATCTTGGAAATACTAGTCGTTATTTGAATTGATTGCAACACAGACATTTATCGTCAGTTATGAACGATCATTGCATCATAGACAATTTTGTGGAAGATGAACTTTAATTATGAATTATTGAATGCATTAAATTCGTGAACTTTTGCTAGGAATTTTTTCTCAATTAGAGATTTATATAACGATGTTTGCATTCCCCAGTCTAATTGGATTCTATTCGACTATTTTTCAGCTTAGTCGCACTTTATTTTGATGATAGTATTTTTATACTACAATTCTTTGAAGATGTTAATCTTAAATTTTGATAGACCAGACAGGCGTATATAAGCGTATTCACTATTAAATTTGTTTGTGATTGGCAAATTTTTACTTCATATCGATTCATGAATGAAATCCACGAAGGTTAAATGACAACAGTTTTGAAACAATTAATGATTATAAGAATTTTTAAGTGGAACTATGAATGTATAATCGATAGTGCAGCGGACATGTTGAAAGTCGCTGATGTATAATGCCGTTAAATAAATGAAGGAGATTCCCACAGTAATTAATGATGATAAAGATTGTGTTAGTGGAGGTTTTTGTAAAGTCTGTGGAAGATTTTGATGCCGTATATTTTAATATATGATGAATTTTGGGCCTAATTTTGTAATGCAGTGTGTGCATTATTTTGTAAGCGAAGTATTTTCCGCTAGAGTGTAGTGTCATAGTTCGTTGAAAATTAATCAAGTGAATTTACTGTTATAATTAACAAGAGTTTTGAAAGAATTTGAGATAAGATTTTGAATGAAGATTACCGTCACAAATAATAATAATTATTACAACATTTATTAAACCAGATTGTGACATTTACCTGTATAACTAACCTTCATTGGTCGATTATATTAGCACGATTATGAATTTAGCAACCGGATGAACATGTGGTTCAATGTATTTCTTAAATTAATAATTTAAATAATTTAAATGTTGATATTGTAAATAATAATGTATATATCTTTGACAATAATGTGGAACGAAAGTAATGTTAAAGGCGTGTTTAAAATTTTTGTAATTATCTTCGATAATATTATAAACAATTTCTAATTGTTATAAATAATTTATGTGATTTTGTTATAAACATTTAAGAGTGTGTTTTATACTCTAAACTATGCTTATTAAACATTTGGATGATAACTTAACAAGTTTAGGGATTGTCAGAATAATCCAGTGGTATGTGAGTTAAGCATTTGAAAGATTTGCGTCAATATATATGAGTTGTCTTGTAGACATTTAAAGCTTTGAAAGGAAGCGGAATTCTTACGCAGTGTGGCGTGACGAGTGAACCCCATTTGACAGGTGTGAGCCAGGTTGAAGGGTAGACCAGCCGGCCAGACATCTGGTTATCAGCGGGCGAGGTCGATACTCTGGCCTTGCGCCTATTAATACAAGTGTGATGTTTATTAAAAGAAACCAAATGCTCTATATATGTCGTATCCTGACTTCCTTATCCAATCCAAATGTGTTTTGAATGTTACGTTATTTTGAGCTCATGTGAGCTAACATATTGTTTGATAACTTTGCAAGTCCTTTAGGAGGACATAGTCAGATTGACATGGGCTACTGATAGCCACATTTATTTTGTTGAGTTGTTAAAATCATACCCTTTATTTGAAATAAAGCTTTTGTACAGTTCAAAGTTCTTGCTTTCGTTTTGGTTCATTTTTAAATGTCATGGTCAAGATTATTGTGGGAGCATACTTTAGAGATCCTGTTGTCAACCCAATCCCCGAGATAAATTTTAAGAGGTAAGTAAAAGTAAGTATGAACCACCGTCTATTTTGGTGTGTTCCACAATAATTTTCTTGGTAACTTCTGTGTTCAAACCTCGGTAGTATCTGTCAGTGCCATTTTCATTGATGTAACTGAGCCGGTGCGATTGATTGTTGGCAATCCGATTGAGGGGGCGGATATCTGACAGCCTACTATCCGGGTAAACGGGGACAGTACCTTCTTTCTTTTCCGTATTTTAACGATTTATTCTCATTACACAGTATTTTCGATTTTAATTAACAATATTTTTAAGAGAATTTGTAATATTTGAAGATTAGTCTACGATTACTGAGAAAATGTTTTATAGTGAATATCTTATTTCTAGTCTTCATCAATTTTCATCATATAATGTTAATGTTAGATTGATGCTTATTTTTAGTGTAACCGAAGAAGTTCCCAAGTTAACCGAAACTTGTATTACATTTTAATTAGTATCAATACATTAATGACTTTAAGATGGATTATCGTTTATTTACCTATCCAATATTTTAAATATTTTAATTTCTAGGTCAATTCCGGACAACTTATATGAAACGTGAAGAATTTCATATCAATACAATAAGGAGAAGATAAAGAAAGTTTCGTGCTGTTGGACATTACTGAAAATTAGTTGGAGAAAGATCTTCACGAATGAAGAGGTATTTAGAAGAGCAGGAGAAAGGATATGTTTTCTAACACAATTGACAAGTAGTTCCTCCATGACATATACAGCCTATTTTCGTATATCATACTTATATTAATTGCCTCTATTAACATACAAATTTTCTGTTTGATTGCTCTAATCGATATTGAGAACCGTCGAAATACTTTGCTTGGTCACCATGTTGGAATGTTATACCGTATATGTAGGACATAGAGATATGTACTATTAGAATACAATTTTTGCGAAGGTTCATTATTCAAACGTTTACTTCCATTGCATGATTAATACACAAGAAATAAAAACTTATATTTAAAATTGCGCACAGCCGCCATCTTGAAGTTATATGAATAATTGAACTAATTTAGTTGCCAGCACATTACAATGTGTATAAACGTTTACTGTACCATATTTCACTGCGCTCAGATGGTTAAATCGCGAGAAAATTCAATTAAAAATTTTCACATTCGCTTGGCCACCATGTTCGCTTTATAATTTACAGGTTTTAGGAAGTCTCATAGTTGAACTTCTAGTAGTATCCTTTATTGTCGTACAAAATACCAGGGTGATATCGGTAATATTCTCGGAGATATAGAATGATGGTGAAATATTTGGCACAGCCGCCATGTTGGATTGGTGAGACGTAATAAAATTTGAAGGGCACAGTCGGGGTTGACCGTAATACTACTATGACCTTGCCGAGTTTCATTGTATTCGCTCCAGCCGTTAGGAAGTTATTAGAGGGGGCAAAAAAGCACACACACACACACACACATGGGCGAAAGGTGATCTCACAAGCCTATTTTTTTATGAAATGAATATAGGCTAAAAAGACAGCGGGATCATATAATAGGACATATCCATAAACATAATGGATTGTTGCGAAATATAATTGAGGGTTCCGTAGATGGCGACCAAGACAAGAGTACATGAGATGTGATTCCTGCTACAAACTGAAAGGGAAAACAGAGAAGCGAGAAGAATGGAGCGCTGCTGCCAATCAGCCACACGGCTGATAACTGGAGGGAGAGATAACTAAAGAACAGCAGTTACTCACATGGCTTTCCGGCACGAATGGGTAGGCAACTCTCGTTACATCGTTGTACTGCAGGTAAAACTCACTTTAAAGTATGGCGTTGGGTGGACATCTGGCATGAAACTATTACGGTCATGTCTCTATTGGGCCATAATATTGGTATTCCCCTCAGTGTGCAGACCTGTGGTGCACTCTGGTGCACGCGACAAGCAAGATAATTACTAATAATTGAATCTGCTCGGTGTCTCGCCTGGCTTGTTTGGCGAGAAGTTAGAATCTGTCCCCTTATCTCAACACTTCGCTTTCTGATTCACCGGTGCTGTTTACTGAGACACTCCATTGATACCAACACGGTCCATGTCATGGCGACAATCTGACCTCAATCTGCACGAATTACACTTTGGAAATCAGCCCCGTGTATTTGGGTGTGTATTGAACTTGCCTGATAACCGGTATTGATGTGCTCACTGCAATAGGGTGTGCAACTGTATAAGGGATAGGCGTGAGGTAGATACTACTCCAGCATTTTCCTGGAGAGTGTGGGGTAGCGGCTTCAGCCCTGGAGATCGGGGTTATATTCCCGGCTCAGCCAAGAAACTAAAATCTGGTTTAAAGGCAGGAACGGGAATTCACCACCTTCATGGCTTATGTTTCCTGCATTCAAGCCCTAGTTCTACCAATAAATAAATGGGGTTGGAACGGGGTACACTCAGAGTCTTGAGTCATAAGTCAGAAGAGCTGGGTTCGATTCCCATCTCAGTTTGATTTCATGCTTCTAACCTAGGCTCATAGTGCACTCCGAGACTCAATTACCAATACACACAAAATAGTGAAGACACCACAATATCACAAGGAAATTACAAACAAACACTCGTGAAAAAATAAACAAGGTTGGTTGGTTGGTTCCTTAGCTTAAGGGCTGCGACAACGCGGTCATCTAGTCCCGTGTTCTTTGGGTGTGTGAAGAATCTGCCTGATAACCGGTGTTAATTATTGTGATGGATGTATTAGTGTGTGTTATCCCTCCCTATATTATTCTGCTAAGATCCCATTCCAGTTTTGTATCGAAAATAAGTTCCCATTAACACCAACCTACACATATGGGGTTCCTACAGGTTCAGCATAACGCAATGCGTCAGCGAAACGCACTTACTTACTCTTTAAATGCCTCACAATTCAATAAATACCTTAAAACATATATATTTACAATGAAATAATGAAAGAATGCAACACGGTAACCATGGTAACAGAATCTCACAGGTAAGACGCAATGCAATTCCATTTATTACATTGCCGTGAAAGTTTCCAGACGGTTATAAGGTTATCACTGAACCAAATTAAGTTGTAAAATTCATCAATTCATACAGTATAATGCGCTTAAGGGAGTCAAGGGGCACTATAGAATATTTTCACGCAATTTTGACGTGTGAGTGTGGTACGAAAGGTCTTTTTCACACGACTATAAAGGGTCTCCGAAAACCACATTTAAAGGCCCTTAAATTAACAGTGTCTGAGATATTCCCAGAAAACTAACTTCGCTCTGATATACCTATGAAGGAATGACAAACCCCTAACCACTGCACCAGTAGCTGAAATGATAAAGTCTGATTATTCATACCAAGGATAAATCAGTCATAGCATTCATGATTGAGATTTTGCTAAGTGTACTCTTTACAACTAGAATATTCGCGGGCGAAGCCGCGACGGGTAATACTAGTCTGTTATAATTCAAGCATGGATTGCAGACAGTAATTTCAAGTAATTCCTACTTTTGCTACCAAATTCTACCGTCCACGACACCTAGCTAACCGACTTGGCTACTAGATGGCATCGCAGTCAGCACCTGGCGGTGACGTTAGAACTAATAGAGGGTTATCTATTCTAACCTACAAATTTTGGCTTCACATAATTGTAGTTAGTGGAAGGTTCTTTTTCATGCCACAAATCTGTGACATGGGACCGCCGGTTTTACTTTCCAACCTAAGGAAGGCATACTGAGGGATTTTTAACACTCGTGAAAAATCTGACGACTTTGGGCGGGTTTGAACCCACGAACTTGGGCATAGAAGCTCAGCATGCTACCAACTACGCCACCGAAGTCGCTATAAACAATGAATGGACCTGGACAAAGAGTTGAATGGCACCGTCCCAGCATTTGCCTGGAGTTGAACATATGAAGCCACGGAAAACCATTCCAACGAACCCTCGGTACCCGAAGATTGTCTAGCCTAGTGGTTCCCAACCTTAGTCATCTGACGCCCCCCTTTTCAGATACGGGAGTACATCGCGCCTCCCCCCCCCCCCCCCTCTCCACCTCCCTTCCCTCCGCCTCTTCCCATCACACATCGTTTCTATAACCTCTTCGATTGACGCGGATTGACCTAATAACATTACATAATGGAATAGGCCTATCTATTACATACTAACTTCATTTTAGCACAATACAAAGAACACACTTTTACAATAAATCCTTAAATTAGTCAACAAATGTCAGTGAGAGGGTTGACACTGTTTTCTCTTGGTAAGATTCTGCATGTTTAGTTTGATATTTGACAGAGCACAGCGGAGATCACTTGCAACATCAAGCCGACAGCCCTGCTTTGTTTCTATGACATTCAGCGTTGAAAATTCTGACTCGCATAAATATGTCTTTCAAAATGGGACAATGACACGCAATGCAAATTTGGCTATTACAGGATACACTGCAAGACAGTTTACCCAAAGGTCACCCAGTCCTAATATTTTAGAATCATCTTTTAGCTTTGATTCACACTTCAAATCTATGGCTTCTACTTGAAGCTTTGGCTTCAATGTCAATGGCAAACGAATTTCTTGTTAACATCCAGGACCATTTTCCGACGAGATATCAGGAAAGTAGAAGTTGAATTCTTGCGCCAGGGAATTCAAATGTGACTGAATTTGCACCTAAGTTTATTACGATCACGTTTATTTTCCGGAGAAATTTCATTAAGGCGGTTTTTTTTTGTCGTGTGGGTGAGAGGATGAGAAGTTGTTCAACTGAAGCTGGCGTTTCCATGACAGTATTTTTTCCAGGAATGCATAATATTGAAATTTTTGCCTTGGAGCTTTATGTTCAAACAGTTCAAAGCTTCAAAGAAATCACAAAGATATGCCAACGAGACGATAAAATTGGCATAATTTTGCTCCTTACAACACAGCAAATTCCTTATTTCACCTCCAACCCCACGGCTCCACAGAGGTTTGTGCCTACAGTTGGCAATTACCTGTGCTTTTGAACGATTGACTTGGTGCGACATTCACTTGGAGAGATTCGAAAAATGTTTATTTTACAAAATTGTAATATTCGAGTTAAAGAAACTTAATTCGGAAATCACTTCACGCCCCCCTTGATAAAGCCCAATGCCCCCTAGGGGTGCGCGACCCAAGGTTGGGAACCCCTGCTAGCCCCTACCTTTGTAAATAGAACAATACTCCTTCGTGTAAAAGCGGCCCTGTGCTTCGCATTCCTTGAAACGGGCAGTGACAAGTTGTTTGTTGGCTGCCCAGGTAGTTATAATGAAGTTACTTCTTGTTCCCACCACAAATAAAACACCAAGTCTTGTTTTTGAAATGAATTCTCTCTTCTAATTATAAAAGTCTGCTCAGGTCTGCTCTGTAACGAAATATTGAAGAGTAACAGCATTTAACAAAGTTGCTCCTTCTCGCCATATTTCACATAGAAGTTGGTGTGGCTAGGAATACACCAAGGTTACTGGGACCTTTATTTAGGGTGGTAACGAGACGGTTATGAACTTACTAATACAACTAATCAACTGTGGCTGTACAAGTAACGGTACATGAGACGGGCATACGACTATTTATGTTCGACGATAATAAATTATAACATTATTATGTGTTCTAACATAAATATTCATAAATATCTGTCGAGATTGTGTCAGTTGAGTTGAGTGAGCAATGGTTATTATGACACTCGTATGGAAATTATAAAACTCACTTCGCTCGATTTATAAACATACTCGGGTCTTAATTATTTCCATTATAGGCTCGTTGCATAATGTACTATTTCCATTCATCAGTTAGAATCTCCAACATCAAGTCCAGGAATGGAGTGATCGTTTAAGTCAATATGGCCTGCGGCTTAACAAAGCTAAAACAGAATATATGACAATGGATGCTGGAGAAATCGGAACAATCCAAGTCGACGGCGATGATCTGCCTCGAACGACAAAATCTAAGTATATTGGCTCTGCGATAACTGCTGAAGGTCGTCTCACCGAGGAGGTCAACATAAGAATTAATGCTGCGTGGATGAAGTGGCGAACAACGACAGGTGTCATGTGCGATCGCCAGATGAAAGACCATTTAAAATCAAAGATTTACCGCACTGTCATTCGTCCTGTAGCACTTTATAGTATCGAATGTTGGCCGACCACGAAGGAAGCAGAACGTCGGCTAAGTGTCATGGAGACCAAGATGCATAGATGGACAGCAGGCATTACTAGGTTGGATCACATCCCCAATCAAATAATAAGGGAACGATTTGGTATCGCAGCAATCAGTAACAAAATGCGTGAGGGTCGTCTGCGAAGGTTTGGGCATGTGCTACGGTCAGGAGCAGACACCATTGCAAAACAGGGCTACACAATGGAGGTCTCCGGGAAAAGACCAAAGGGGCGACCGAGACAACGTTGGGCCGATACACTGCACAGGGATTTGAAAGGCGTCAACCTTCATCCGGACATGGCCCTTGACCGAGTAAAGTGGAGACAGAGGATTCAAATAGCTGACCCTGCCACGAGGCGGGACAAACGCTAAAGCAAAAGAAGAAGAGTTAGGCAAGGCAAATTTAAATCTGACATACAGAACCCATACTCAAAATTCGTGTTGACTTGTGTAATTGGGTATCCCGAAAGTTGATTTCTCGTGAAGTGTTTTCATCCTATGTCCCAAGTATCTTACGGCAGTTCAGATCGTTCGTTGCTGTGGATTCGTTTAGCAGCATTGCCACATCATGGTCATGTGGCCCCGTATACTTGTGTGTGGATTTAATTTGCCTAATGAGAGAAGAGAGGAGTATTGGAGCGTTTTAAATGTGGTGTTACAGGAGAATGATGGAGATCAGCTTGGTAAATAGGGTTACAAATGAAGAGGTATTAGACGAGTGGGAGAGGAGAGATGTTTCTGGCGACTGCTATTGAAGATAAGAGATAGGTTGGTAGAACACATACTAAGACACCCAGGAATATCAAGCTTAGTTATGGAAGGAAGGGTCGAGGACAAGAACTGTAGGGGTAGATCAAGGATAGAATATGTTAAACACAATGCCTCGTATGTAGGGTGTAGTAGCTATGTAGAGATGAAACGATTAGCTCAGGACAGGGACGCATGGTCGGCTGCATCATACTAGTCAATAGACTGAAGACTCAAACAATAACCTCTAGTAGTGTTGTATGTTTACCTAAGTGCTTTGCGTCTTCGTGGTCTTTTAGCTCCGTGAACGGTAACTTGGGTATTTGTGTGGGTCTGCAATCTGCCCGATAACCTGTGTCGCTGTGATGTGTTGGGTAGCATTTAAAATTATAACTAGCAGAAGTACCCGTTCTTCGAACGGTCTTCGGTGTTAACACCAGACATTATCAATTAAGCTACTGTCGCAATGGTTAGCGGTTTGTCATTCCATCATAAGTTTATCAGAGCGAAGTTAGTTTTCTTGGAATATCACACACACTGTTAATTTAAGGGCCTTAAAATGTGGTTTTCGGAGACCCTTTATAGACTCCCGAATTTTGTGTCTCACATTGGGAAGCGCAACATATGCTTTGGTCGTCCTTCTAGGATAATTTTTATATTTCGCCTATTTTAGCATGCATTTTGAGAAGTTTTTCCCTATATCCACCCTTCTACTCTATGAAAAGTACGGTGAAGAGTTTTATAAATGATTTCTGTATTGACTCTCATGGTTACCATACCTAATTTTACGATGCTCCAAGCACCCGAACATGAATAATAGGCGTGCATAAAGATACACAGAAAGACAGACAGACAATTCTATTGTCAACAACATATCACATAGATATCCAAATAAGGGTATATCTACCACACAGTATCAAACAAAACCATCCTTACGATGAGCCCGTATGTCGACAAAATAAAGAGATTAGTTAAAATGTGCTCTTAAACTAAATTCACCTAACGCATAGCCTACTTCCTGACGTGAAATAGAATTGAAAGCCTTGTAGACGAAACGCAATACACGTCACATAAAAACTGACTCTCTACGTTGTGTTAGGTCTCCATACACAGGAAGACACCTTTCATAAATTATAAAGGCTTGAGGTGCATGAAAATTCAGGTTATTTAGCCTCAAATGGTCCAAATTCCTAAAAGCCGCAAAAAATGCTGATTCAATTCAGGATTTCTTTAAAATAATGTTGCTGTTTGGAGATATAATAGACCTTCTGTACGATATATCGCACGTGAAAATCGCGTGAAAACATTGTAGGGTACCCCTTGAACCCATTAATTGCATTGATGAATTATACAGTCCAAGTTGGTTCCGTGATAACCTTATAGCCATTTACAAATTTTCACAGAAATGTAATACATGGAGTGACATTGCTTCTTACAGAAATAGATGGAAAGTTGGATTTCACCCCTTGAGGTACTTTAGTCATGGTTACCGACTTGCATTCATTCATTAGTTTATTAAATTAAATTAGTTTTTTGGGATTAGCTAAGAAACTGTTGGTTTTAGAGCCTTATAATGTAGCTTTCGAGGACCCTTTAGGGCCCCCGAGTTTTGTTTCTGGCACCGAGGGGCTTTGTCTCATCGTTGTACGCCTTAATAATACTACTACTACTACTACTACTACTACTACTACTACTACTACTACTACTAATAATAATAATAATAATAATAATAATATAGGGATATGAATATAATAGACCATACGTACCACACCCGCCGGTGTAAATCGCGTGAAAAAATCTATAGTACCCCTTGACCCCCTTAAGCGCATGATACGTATTGATGAATTTGACAGCTTAATTTGGTTCCGTGATAACCTTCTAGCCGTTTGCAAACTTTCACAGTAATGTAATAAATGGAATTGCATTGCGTCTCACAGCAATAGGTGGACCTCTGAGATTCTGTTGCCATGGTTACCAGCTTGCTTTCGTTCATTAGTTTAAATGAAATTAGTCTTCTGGGAATATTTCAAAAACGGTTGGTTTTAGGGACATAAAATGTGGTTTTCTGGGACCCCCTAATAACTTCTAAACAGGTGGAAAGATTTCAATGAAACTAGGTAAGATTATAGTACTATTTTGGGCGACCCCACCATGCCCTTCAAATTTTATTACGTCTCACCAATCCAACTTGGCACCTGTGCGAAATATTTCACTGGCATTCTATATCTCCGAAACTATTACCGATATCACCCTGAAACTCTATACGGTGATAAAGGGCACAACTAGACGTTCACCTATCGCACATTTGAAAACCTGTCAACTACAAAACGAACATGGCGGCCAAGCGAAGTTTAAACTTTTAATTAGACTTTTCTCGTGATTTAACCATCCAAATGCAATGAAACTTGGTACAGCAGATGTTTAAACACATTGTAATGCACTGGTATCTAATTTAGTTCAATGATATTACTTTGATCGTGCAGGATCAACGATTCCAGGGAGCTGAAGCATCATTAACATCAGACCTGAAGATAATAGATGAATACTTCAAACATAATTGTTTACGACCGAATCCTCAAAAGACCGTTGTATCAACTTTCCACCTGCGGAACAAAGATGCGAACTACAAACCTACAGTTACATTCGGGGGCGAGATTCTTCAACACTGCAGCAATCCAAAATATCTAGGGATGATCCTGGACAGGTCAATGACGTACAAAATTCATATAAGAAACCTAGCAGCTAAAATCAAAACGCGGAACAGCATACTCCAGAAACTAACAGGGACCTCCTGGGGTGCCAACGCAACCGTTCTGAGATCCACAGCCCTAGCTCTTACATACTCAGTTGCAGAATATTGCTGCTCTACCTGGCTTAACTGTGCCCACACCATAATTATTGACACACAACTCAATCAAGCGATGCGCCTCATCACAGGATGCATGCGATCCACAAACACACATTGGCTTCCGGTTCTAAGTAACATTCCACCTCCACCCCTGAGAAGACTTCAATCATTGCTGAACTCTTGGAAGAGAATTGAAAACAACCCATCGCTGCTCGCAGTACCTTTACCGCAGCGACTGAAGTCCAGACAACCATCATGGCGAACAGCAGTCAACCTGCAGGATAATCACTTCAACATTCTAGATGCCTGGAACAATCAATGGCAGGAACAAACTTCCCTGACACATCACCACCGAATTGTGACTCCTTGGGAACGACCTGCAGGTTTTCGTTTACCTCGACGTCAATGGTGCACACTGAACCGGATAAGAACGGGCCAAGGCAGGTGTGCAGCGATACTGAATCAATGGGGCTGGAAGCCCTCCCCTGAATGTGACTGTGGAGAAGATCGGCAAACTATGGACCACGTAGCTTTCGAATGTCCTCTCAGAGCATTCAAAGGGACAATACAAGAACTCCACCAGCTTAATCAAGAAGCCATCGATTGGATTCAACAACTTAAAATTGAACTCTAATTTTACAAACATGAGATCATGTGTATCTTGTTGTATATATTTTCGTACATATTCCTCCTTTCATCATACGATAAATAATAATAAATAACCACAAAATGGAGGCTGTGCGCAATTCGATAATTACGTTTTTATTTCTTGTGTAGTAATCATGCGATGGAAGTGAACGTTTGAATAATGAACCTAAAGCAAAAATCGTTATCTAATATTACATACCTCGATGGTCTAAATATAAAAATCATCATGGCGACCAACCGAAATATTCAGACGTTTCTTTATATCTGCGAATCTATTACAGCAATCAAACTGAAATTTAGTATGTTGATTGAGGCAATTAAGATAAGTAGGATATATGAAAATAGGCTGTATATTTTTTTACGATACTACATGCTCCCTATGCTGTGGTATATGCTGTACAATTGGGGTGATTTTCAGTTCTTGCAGGATGTCTTCATTCCTCCGATGATCGAGTAAGGAGTAACCAGAAGTTCGTCTCATGAATCTCATTTCTGCTGCTGTTAGTGTTTTTTTATCTGCCTTCCTGATGGTCCAGGCCTCACTTCCAAATGCAGAAATAAATATAACCATAAAATGGCGGCCGGGAAATCCTGGACACGTGGAAAAGATGTTGGCCCTTGTAAACTTCAAGGTCAAGTGGCGTCATCTGAGGTGACCATCCTAGAAGTGTGATGATCCATAATCCCCTACAGATTTGAATTTTGGTTCGAGATTTTAAATTTTGATCTAAGATATCATTTGTATGGAGTGCACTGCTCTACGGAAGTGATAGTTGGACTTTGCGTGAATTTTAAATGGATCGACTTGTAGCTGCTGAAATGTGGATATGACGGAAAATGATAAGAACGAGCTGGATGGAAAGAAAAACCAACCTGGAAGTCTTAAGGGACGTCAAGAAAGAAAGAAGATTAATGAAGGAAATCGGAAAGGGAATAATAAAATTTATTGGACATTTCATCAGACACAACACTTTCATCGCTAACATTCTTGAAGGGAAAATGCTGGGAACGAAAGGAAGAGGACGGCCTAGGACGAAGTATTTGGATGACATCAAGAATAGAATGGGAAGTGACAATTACATGGAACTGAAACGAACCACCAACGACTGAAGAGTGTGGTTGTATCGACAAGACTATAGCCTTTACAATATGAATGAATGATATAAACAAAATGAGACTCAGTGGTACTGGTGTATCAACCTATGGGTCATGCAATCTCCTGAGCTTCATTTCAAAATCCTTAAGATTCCAATATTGGCCACAGAATAAATAAAATGGGTGACCAGGGAGACTCAGTGTCGGACATACCAACCTGTGAGTCATGAAACGTAACCTAGATTTTTTTCAGAATTACTTAAGATTCGAGTTTTGAATGATGGGTAGATAGGGTAACAAATGAAGAGATATTAAGACGTGTGGGAGAGGAGAGATGTTTCTGGCGACTGCTAATGAAGAGAAGAGATAGGTTGGTAGGACACATACAAGGACACCCAGAAATAGCAAGCTTGGTTATGGAACGGAGGGTCAAGGACAAGAACTGTAGGGGTAGACCAAGGTTAGAATGTGTTAAATAGATTGCCTCGGATGTAGGGTGTGGTAGCTATGTAAATATGAAGCTATTAGCTCAGGACGGGGAGGCATAGAGAGCTGCATCAAACCAGTCAAAAGACTGAGGACTCAAACAACAACTAAATGTTTCACATAATAAAATAAATGGGAAAGTCCACTTTGAAGAATCAGGGGAATTTTCTCATTCGTAGGTTAGCAACCTTGATCACCTCATGGTGCCAGAATTCAAATCTGGGGAAATTTAGGGAAAATGTAGGAAAATTTCAATCCCACAGGTTGGCAACACTGGAAAGCCAACATGGCCACCGATTGGTTATCATGGCAACCATTTTTGTTTACACATTGGTTTGCCAGTCCTTCAAGCATTCTTCTGTAGAACCATCACAATGTCATAGGTTATCACATTCACCCAAGTACACAGGACTACATGTTGCAAAGCTAGGTCTGTAAAGTAACTCTCTTGGTCACATTGTTGTCACTTCTAAGGTGACATTTCTGTATACTGCGGGGGTGAAGCTTGTCTTGAAGCCAAGGGAGCTGAGGTCATTGCACCCAGCTAATGCTGACGGATGAGCTGTCAGGTCCATATTGGAGGTAAGAGAGGGGACATTGGTTTGGTTCCCGGTCCTGACAAGCCACCTGTTGTTAATGGCTACCCCAGGCTTGTTGACATACATCCATCAACGTCACTACAAGTGTTTCTACAACCAATACTGGCATGTTTCGATTGTTCCAAACAAGCATCGTCGGGCCATTGCAACAGATTACATGCTACTGTATTGCTACCTATGAGGGGTGGTCAGCAAAGTTTGAGATATTTCATTGCCACGTATAAAGGTAGATTTCATTAGAAAGCTAACCATTGCAATGGGTACCAAGTTTCGATTTCCGGAAAATGTCGACATATCTTCGCGTTTCACATCACCCAGCCCCCTAAACCACCGTCAGTTCAAAAGTTTATTTATAATTTATGTACCTATATACGGGGTCATTATCTATGTGTTCGCGAGTACACATGGTATGCTAAGCTGGCTGTGACTGGCGCAGATCACGAGTGCGCGTACCCGGTTCAACCGGTGGTGGCGCGCACTTTCACACTTTTACCAAACATGTTTAATAATGTGTACTTACAATGCTCTCTTGTAACACACACCTGATATCTTCTGATGAAAGAATATATGGCAACTCATTTATTATTTACGGAACCTGTTTCCTTGAATCGTTTAGCGAGCCTCCTAATTGTACTGTCATTAGGCACAGGTCTTCCTGGAAACTTGATTCGAAATTTTCGTCTCGTTTCAGAACAAGATTTTCTGCTTTTCATATATGAATTATGGATATACATACGTTCGCGCAATGTGAATTGGTGTCTAGGCATGACTAACAATCACAGTAATCACAATACTCACTAAACGTGCAACACGTCTAATCTTTGCAGATACACGTCCGTATGAATGACAAAACACGTGTGAACTAACGATATGAGTGAGCGGAGCGAGCGACCACTGGCTGAACCGCGTACGTGCGCCCGCGATCTGCGCCAGTCACAGCCGGCTTAGCTTGCCGTGTTTACTCGCTCGCACATACATAACGACCCTGTATATATCACGTTCTTGTGGACACGTTAACTATCGCAATTTGGCACGAATCACTTTCAAATTTATAGATAATATAATTATATCCTTTTAAAATCTCCGTCGAATTCGTTAATGGGCATAATCCAATCAAGGGGTGAAATATCACTATAACTCTGTTAATATGTGAAATATCGAATCCATTTTATGTTCATACTATTTGTTGGATAAGGGGCCATAAATGTATGTTTGGTAAGTTTTTGATAGCACCAACCATTGACCAAAGGTGTGGGAAAAAGTGAGTTGTTAGAGAAACATCAACCATTATCATCATAAATATTATTTCAGTAGTATAGATCCCTCCTGCGGCACTCACAAGCGACCGATCGTGACAAATGGGCATTAAAATGAAAGAAAATATACATTAGCAGTGACGAATTGCAATCTAATTTCATAAATATCAATAATTCCTTTTAAAAATGACTTTTTTAAAATATGTACGAAGTGTGCGATTTGCAGATACTGTTGCTGTAGGAGAATACGCCCATAATTGCTGTCCACTTCACATTTTGGTCACTGTGACGCCCGTTTCATGTTATTTTAACATTCTGAGGTCTTTCCTTTATTATTTTTCATGGATTTCAGAAACAGTAAATCAAAGGAATGAGTACTCAAATCGAATAATTTCCTAAATATCGAATAACCGGTGAGTGTTACAGCACACTCGGCACACAAATGGCATTATCAGTGACAAATTGCATTCTAATTTCTTAAATATCAATTTTTGTAAGAAGTGCTCGATTTGCAAAACCTGTCGGGGAAAGTGTGGTTTATGAACATGCGAGATTTCTCGCGCGGGTCCGCTAGTCTCTCTTAATAGGCACAATATCTAAACCACTCAAAATGCTCAATACTCCTCTAATTATTACCTAAAACTTTTGTCTGAAAGAATTTTGGTATGACCCACCGTTACGCCTAGGGATGAGCAAAATAATTTCGGAATTATAAGAAAAATGCCAAGTTGATGGGGCGAAGAGCCATCAGAGGTTGCCATGACAACGCCACTGCACGAGATGACATTCAGTTTTCCATCTATCTCTGTGGGAAGCGGCTTCGGGTGGCGTAGCTGGTAACATGCTGAACTTCTAAGCCTAAGATCGTGGGTTCATACCCAGCAAGGTCGTCGGATTTTTAAGAGCGTTAAAAATCCCTCAGTATGCCTTCCTTCGGAAAGGAAGTGAAGCGGCGGGCCCAATGTCCAATGTAAAAGAACCTTCCGCTAACTACAACAGTGTGAAGCAAAATTTGTAGGTTAGATTTGATTAATGCTCTAAGTTCCAACGTTCGTTGCTAGGTTCTGGTTACGATGGCATCTAGTAGTCAATTTCAGAGCTAGGTGTCGTTGACGGTAGCATTTGGTAGAAAAAGTAGCAACTACTTGAAATTGATCGTCTGCAGTCCTTAGCTGAATTACAGATTAAACACTCTATTACAGTCATCCCAATTAACACCGGGTATGAGACAGTTTCTACTCACACCCAAAGTACACGGGGCTACATAACCGCGTTGTTACAGTTCCTAAACTGAGGAACCAACCTCTGGTTTAAGAGCTTGAGTTTTTTAAAACATACACCATAGGATTATTATGATGATGATTCTGATAATCTGACCACATCTGTAAAACTATCGCGGTCGGAAGAAATCAAGAGTTGACCAAGGGAGGTCAACAGGAAATATAATGGAAATCAGCCCAGCACAAGTTAATGGAAGCATTACTGGACTCAGCTGGGGTCCCCTGATCACCAACTCACGTCCACTAGTTGGTCCTTTTTGCCTGTTTTCAAAATATCAGTGAAAAAGCTGCCCCGAAAAATAAATAACACATCCATTATTTAAAGTTGGCAAATCCGAGCGTAGGCCATATTAAACTATTAAACACGAGGCAATATGCACTCCACCGTCCATCTATTTGCAAATGAGAGGATGGACCAGCAAGTGCTCTACAATTACCAATGGAAATGACCAGAAGGGATTTGCAACATGCGTGGGCTTACGAGGATCAATGAGTTTTATGAAGTTATTCTGACATTTCATGACGACCAGGGAATTCCAGCTGAGTGTTGGGACTCTCCAATTATTATTAATAATAATAATAATAATAATAATAATAATAATTAATGTTATTATTATGAGGCGTCCTTTCAGTTGGAGATATGTATATAACGTAAAAGTTTTGATGCCATTTTTTCAGTATTGGCAATATAAACTGTTAGTTGATAATCTTCTGTCCGTCATAGAGTACAGTTACATTTCAATTTGAACGTTCTATTTAGCTTTGAGCGGCTTCGGTGGCGTAGTCGATAGCATGCTAAGCTTCTATGCCCAAGATAGCGGGTTCAAACCCGGCCGAAGCCGTCGGATTTTTAAGAGCGTTAAAAATCCCTCAGTATGACTTCCTTCGGAGCGGAAGTAAAGCCGGGGGTCCCATATCATAGATTAATGGCATGTTAAGGAACCTTCCTGTAATTACACCTGTGTGAAGCTAAATTGTATAGGTTAAGAATGTAAACAACGCTCTTAGGTTGCTACCTTCGTTGCCAAGAGCCGACCGCGGTGGCTTCTAGTAGCTAAGTTCTGAACTAGGCCTAGTAGTCATTGACGGTGGCGTTTGGCGGCAAATGTAGGAACTATTTGAAATATTCAAAGTTGCAGTTCTTACTTGAATTAAAAAAACAGATACACACACTAATACAGCCATCACAATTAACACCGGTTATCATACAGATTCTACACACACCCAAAGTACACGGGGCTACACGACCGCGTTGTCGCAGCCCCTAAACTGAGGAACCAACCAACCTATTTAGCTTTGCCAAAACACAAAAGAACTCGATCTCAGGGGGCTGATATATACCATTAATTAATGTTTCCCTCGTAGTCACTGAATTTGATACGAGAGATCCTTCACAAGCTGACATCGCACAACTAGGAGAGTAGAAGTGTTATCCCGCTCTTCAGTAATCCGAGTTTCTCGGCCCACGAACTTGGAATATTCTACCTCTGACACTTCGTCAATATTGTTAACAGACTTTCAGAAAGTTATATCCTGCTCCTCTTCACAACTATGGGTGTAAATAGTTGCTTGTACCAACTTATAAAGTAGTTTGATTCATATGCAGATGAGCTGACTCTTGGAATCGCACGACTGTGACGTTAAGACTGCAAGTAAATCCCCAGTCCACAGACCAGTAACACATTCTCCCAGGGTTACCAACTTAAGCTAAAATCGGCAATTGTAGGGACTTTCAGAGGTCATTTGAGAAGATGAATTCCAAACGGTACTTCTACTCCTTCTTCTCCATCACCTTCTTCCTCTCCATCTTGTTCCGCTTCAAGCGGTGTCCGTGCTTTTTCCACTTTATTCTCTCCAACACTTCATCTCCTCGTAACTCTTTCAGGTCTTTCCGAATATTGTCAATCCATCTATTTCACGTTCCATCCACCACCGGATCAATCAATCTCCACCATAGCCTTCTTTAACCTGGGTTTTCTTAGCTACTTCTAACAATGGTGACCTGGTCATCGGCCCCGTCAAACACGCTAACATTAAATTGAATAAAGGGTTGATTACAATTTCTCCCAGTTAAAACTCAGTAACATTCCTAGGTTTGTGCCGTGTCTTGTGTGGGGTTTTACCTAGGACACCAAGCTGGCTCATCAGCGAGAATTGCTAAGTTTTAATTCACTGGCCACGAAAGCCAATATACCATCTTTTTAAAAGCCTTCACAGGGAGATTATGACCGCTTGAGCTTTTAGTTCTAGCAGTGAAGAGGCGCAGGTGCGCTTCTTAAAAAGGGAGGTAGTGCGCAGTTCGCTACTTCTGTGGGGGTCTGGGCGGGGACACCAAGAGCCCGCTGATGAGCCAGATTGGTGTCATAGGTGAAACCCCACACAAGACACGGCACAAACCTAGACAAATTAGTGAGTAATAAAAATGACCAGCGGACCCGTGCGAGAAATCTCCCATGTTCATAAACCACACTTTCCCCAATAGGTTTATAATGAGGGACTTAAGGAGAAAGGTTGTTATGTTTTATTTCAACCAAATAATTATAGAACACTATTTACATTTCAGTTAGAATTCCAAGTCTAAGTTCCCTAACTTAAGAATACAATCACTGAAAATTGGATCATCATAACACTCACCGGTTATTCGACATTTATGAAATTATACGATTAGAGTTCTCATTCCTTTGATTTACTGTTACTGAAATCCATGCAAAATGACAAAGGAAAGACCTCAGAATATTAAAATTACATGAAACAGGCGTCACAGCGGTTAAAATGTTAAGTGGACAGCAATTGTGGAGTGTATTTTTCTACAGCAACAGTATCTGCAAATCGCACACTTCGTACATTTGTTTAAGTCGATCTTTAAAGAAATTATAGATTTTTATGAAATCAGAGTACAATTCATCACTGCTAATGTGAATTCTCTTTCATTTGAATGCTCATTTGTCACGTTCGGTCGCTTGTGAGTACCGCAGGAGGGATCTATACTGCTGACATAATATATATGCTATTATTCATTCATTTCGTATCGGCCATCTATGGACCGCGTCATTCCAACTGTCTATTTCTTCGGGCTTTGATGTTTGCCCGCATTCGTCCTCAGTGGCTTTCCCTCCTTTCCCGGGTCCAAATATTTCCCGTTTTCAGCCTCGGTTCTTCTTGAAAACCATGAATTGCTCTCTTCAGTAGGCTGCGCTCCTGAATGTGATCGCCACTATATCCAGTTCAATGAACCAGGTCCTTTTGGCTTTCCTCTCCTCAAAGTAGGTAATGACGTCTGTCTCTGTGGCTCATTCGCTTCACATGCCCTTGAAAGTGAATCCTTCTTTTCCAGATGGTGTCGGTTATCTTCTCCACATGGGTATACAGTATATGATTATGCTGTCTACTATATTCCCCATTGTCTTTGGTTGGTTCCTCGGTTTAGGGGCTGCGACAACGCGGTCATGTAGCCCCGTGTTCTTTGGGTGTATGTAGAATTTGTCTGATAACCGGTGTTAATTGTGATGGCTGTGTCAGTGTGTGTTATCTGTGATTTAGGTAAGGACTGTAGACAATCAATTTTAAAGTAGTTCCTTCTTTTGTTACCAAATGCTACCATCAACGACATCTAGCTGCGGACTTGGTTACTAGATGCCACCGAAACCGGCACCTGGCAATGAACGTTGGAATTAACCTACACATTTAGCTTTACACAATAGTTAGTGGAAGGTTCTTTTACATGGCATACATCTATGACATGAGTCTGCCGGCTTTACTTCCCCTCCGAAGGAAGATATACTGAGGGATTTTTAACGCTCTTAAGAAATTCGACGACTTCGGCGGGGTTTGAACCTGCGATAATGGGCATAGAGGCTCCTTTTCAAAAAAATCCTTTCTTTGGCCTCCAGTGTTTCGAGCAAGCCATTTTTGTGAATCGTGAGGCATTCGGAAGCGTACAAGACCTCCGGACGTATCACACTGCAGTAATGATTTAGCTTTGCGCTCAAGGATATTCAACGTTTGTTATAAACGTCTTTGGTTAAATGGAAAGCCATTTTACTCATGCATAATGCTTCTTATTCTGAGAGGCTACATTGGGTGTTATCATTTCTCCCAAGTATTTAAATGTTGCCTCTCGCTTGATTTCTTCATCTTCCACTACACGGTGTTTCGGCGCCGGATCAATATTGGTTATGAACTCTGTCTTCTCGAAGGAGATCAGGAGTCCTGAATTCCCTGCTTGTGCAGTAAGCTGATGTATCTGTTCCGTGGCTGTCTCGAACAAATCAGAGAATTATTATTACTAGCGGACCCGAGCAAGAACTCTCGCCTAATGGGTTGTGTGCGCCCCATGTGTACAGACTACTCGCCCGGCTCTACTGTTATGCGGGATGTACGCGACACAGTTCTGCCAGGGACTAGAGTCTTTTTTGTTAGTTTAAAAGCTCTTTATAAACAAATACATATATATCCGTTGACTTTTCAAGAAATGTAAGTTTTTTCCTGTACTATTGAGACAATTTGGAAGATTTTGGTACAAACCACACCTTCTAACTCCCTCTGGTTTAGGAGCTTGAGTTTTGTGAATCATACACCTTAGCGTATTATCTAATAAGATTATTATTATAATCATTAGGGTTGGGGAAAATATTTACTTTTTATGTATTAAAAATACCTGAAATATATGACAAAACGGTAAAAATATTTAATTATAATTTAGTTTATTAATGTGAATATAAACAATATCCGGCACTCACGAATGCAATTTATTCTATATCTCACTGACTGCCGAAGCATTACTTCACACAACGAGATACATCTTCAAGTTGTCCATCACAAATAACCGACGATTATTGCGAAACACTTATTCTGAAGGTGCAAAACTGTGGCATTCTACCCCTTGAGGTGTTGTCTAACTTGAGATCGCTGTTCAGCCTTGATTGCTTTCCCACATGTTTGGCAGAACAGAACGCCCCCCATCAGAAGTAACATTGTCTTTAAATTCTGCAACAGACGATAGCTTGTAGTTGGTTTTACTTTAGGCATCGTAGAACTGCCTAACACTTCATAGTGCTAGAAATGAACTGCATGTGAGTGACACTGGTTCCAGGTATCTGGGGCAGGGGGTGGTCTAGCACGTGGTGCAATATGGCTATGGATAAAGAAATCCTTGGCTTCCACAGTGAGTGGCACGGGGCGACAAGTTAAGAATATCACAGTTGCAAGCTGACATACGCTCTGAATGAAGATTCGACAGCTGACAGGTTCTTCCCCGTTGAAGTAACACAGAAACAAATGCAATAAACTGTAAGATCTAGCATACTGATTTTTTAAATGTAAATATTATGTCTTTTTATGTGCTAATAAGAGAAAAGTTGGAATTAAGGTATTTATATAAAAAGAAATCTTAAAATATGTATTTACATAAAAAATATCTATTTACCTAAAAATCCGAATCCTAATAATCATTTTAGAAAGGAAGGCAACCCTTAGGCTATATATGTTTTGCGTCCCGAGAAGTGTTTACTGCAAGATTGGAACAAGAGGAGTGTTAATTCCTATACTCACTGTGTTTAGCGATCCTTACTCTCTACTGTAGTACTAGCGGTCATTGTTTACACAACACCGCGGCTCTCAAGTGGCGCTCACTTGATCTTTGTTATTTACCTCAAATACTGAGCTGCGGTCACCATGGCGATGAGTCACGGCCCCCTGAGAGAAACAAAGCCACGGAAGTTATATTGCAATGGGCGGAGCAGTAGAGGCTTGGCATACTGTACAGTAGAAGATGGCTCAATATAGACCAGGATGGATTTGTATTTGTAATTATATATGTCATCAGAAACCCCTGGCATATAAAAAGCTAAAGGAAGTAGGAGATTTCTCCTTAGCGGCTTCGGTGGTGTACTTGGTAGCATTCTGAGCTTCTATGCCCAATGTCGCGGGTTCAAACCCGACCGAAGTCATCGGATTTTTAAGAGCTTAAAAAATCCCTCAGTATGCCTTCCTTCGGAGGGGAAGTAGGCCTACTGTAAAGCCGGCGATCCTATATCATAGATTTATGGCATGAAAAAGAATCTTTCACTAATCACTCTTGTGTGAAGCTAAATTATAGGTTAGATTTAACTAACGCTCTTAGGTGCCAACGTTCGTCGCCAGGATCCGACTGAGGTGGCATCTAGTAACCAAGTTCACAACTAGCTGTCGTTGACGGTGGCGTTTGGTAGCACAAGTAGGAAGTACTTGAATATTGAATGTCTGCAGTCCTTATTTGAATTAAAATCACAAAACACACACTAACACACCCATCACAATTAACACCGGTTATCAGACAGATTCTACACACACCCAAAGTACACGGGGCTGCATGACTGCGTTGACGTAGCCCCTTAACTTAGGAACCAACCAACCAGAAACGTATCCACGTATCCAGGTCTTGCATGAGTTCACCGAGAGTAAATGCCACAGTGCATTGCCATGGCAACCGTCTGCCTTTTCATCAGGAGTGCGTCGTAGTCTCTGATTGGTTATGTAAATGAGATGACAGATCCTGTATTGTATATTCTTTCATTCGTTGTTGATGAACACGGCTCAGTGCAAAGGATCTCGAGGAGAAGAACGAGAAAGGGCAATACATTTCTATTTTCTCTGAGCGAGTTCGGGGGGGGGGATGGAATATCATCCTATTCTAAGTGATTATCTCATTCCTTCCATCTCAGGCTGTCGAACAGCTGTAGCGCCACTCTGCTCCAGAGTTTGTTTTTGTTGGATATCGTGATCATCAGGTCCATGTACTTGGACACGTATGAAGAATTTGACAAATAGCATGTGTTTTTGTGATGTCTTTACCAGTGTGTGTGTGTGTGTGTGTGTGTGTGTGTGTGTGTGTGTAATTGAAGGTAGGAATGGGTGTCGTGAGATTCGTCGTACTTATAAATTCACGATGGAAAACGAATAAATAATTTACTAATGCAGCCAAATGGCCAGTTATAGACTATACATTCAAGTTGATTCACAACAAAATTGAGACAATGATACAATTCTATCTGTACAACCCATCACGTGACATCTCTCACAGAGTTCCCACACGTACGACAAACACAGTCCTTGCATGGATCATGAAAACGTATGGTCCTACAACACTTGTGATGGAAACCATGCACTAAAAATCAGCTAACAAGATGTCTGAGCTGATAATTTGCTTCTTTCCAGTCCGTCGTGATCATGGCATCCGAGGTGTAAAATTCCATCCAAATATCTTTTTTCTTTGATATGTGTTCTCTGACTACCTCTTTGAAGGCCGGGTGGGCGCAAGTAGCATTTTCAAGCGTAGATCTTCTAATAGGAGAGTCTCTTTAGATAGTTCGTAAACTAATCTAGATCTTGTGCACCTGGATACTCCGATAGTTGTTTTTAAAAAGTGCGCTTAACCTTCTTCAGCATCCTTAGGAATAATTTTGGTATCGAATATAGCCATGACAGTCTTCAGAGGCAGTCTGTTGGGACGTTTAATGTGGTATATTGCTTTTACTGTCGCAGTAGCTCGTAAATTTGTGTGCATCCTGTGGGAAAGTACCTTGAAAACGAATAAAGGACCTGTGATAAAATAGTACACAAGTCACGTCCGTTGCCCAGTAAACCCCTTACTAGCCATGACCAAGAAGCATCCCTTACTAATTTTGGTTTTTAAATGATAATCATGATAATCATTATCATGATTATCATTTCTGTCGCTCATGAGAAACAAAGCATATTCTCTTCAAGAAGTCAGAATGTTACAACAGCTCACTCCAAGCCCACGGGCAGAACATGTATAAACTAAAAGCATGCTCTTGTGAACAGTAGCACTTTATGTGGACATATTTCCATTAGATATTTCTTAGAAGACTTAAACTGAGAGTTGGTCACAGCAAACATTCCTAACTTTCCGGACTGTCTCCGCATTTTCGAAAGGGACACATATTTCTGTTCCTTTCTCATAACATTTCTTAGTATTGGAGTTTCCACAACAATTGTAAGGTCAAGCCAACCCAGCCCTAACGCTTATGGTCTTATTGGCTGCCACCCCCTCTTACCACTGGAGATGCACGCTATTGGTGAATCTCTGTTTTGACAAGCATTCCTCCCACCAGAGAAATGTTATGTTATATACTGATGCAGAGCCCATTCTCGCTCTCTTCACATACAGTAGACCATGTAGGCTCTCCACAACAAGTAACAACTTCATTACTACTCAAATCGAGGCTGGATGGATATTTTACAATACTAAATGTAAACCAATATGACAGGACTGCACCCTCCAGCTCTTGTGAACTTCAACTTATCGATGTGGAGGAACTAAAAAGCAACCAGACTTGAAAGCTTGAGTACCAAGAGTCAGGTTTCCCTTCAACAAGATTTTCCTCACTTGAGTAAAGTAGCCCTCATCGTTTTGCTGCAGTTTTCTGCGACATATTCGTGTGGAAGTACGTTTTCTGTTATGGCCAATACAAAAGCAGTTAAACGTGGAAGTTTGAGAATGTTAGATGAGGAAATGCGTGTGAATTTGTCCCGCAACTAAACCGAAATAAAGCAGACTTGTAATGATCGCCAAGCCCAAAGCAGTCACTGAATTGGAACATCAAGGTGCAAATTTTGCATCTAAGAGAAAGGTGTTTTGGAAAATAATATATATACTATGAAAAAATTAAATTTGTTTAAAATGAATCTCCTTTGTTAAAATAGTCTATCTTTATTATTACAATAATTAAATGGGTGTCATGTGTACTAATAGGGTGTCACCATGAGAAAAAGTTTCGAAAGATTTGCTCTAGAGAGAAATTGAATAATAAAACTTGTTGGTTTACTAATAAAACGCACGGTTGTGGGAAAATATAAGTAGGCCCTAAAGTAGTCTTAACAAGTAGTTCCGTGAAGAAATATAAAGCCTATTTTCATATATCCTACTAATGTTAATTGCCCCTATCAACATACTAAATTTCAGTTTGATTGCTGTAATAGATTCGTAGATATTGAGAACTGTCTAAATATTTCGGGTGGTCGCCATGTTGGACTTTTATATATGTAGGGCTTAGTGTTATGTACTGTTACATGAAGATTATTCTGTACGTGTAGTATTCAAACCAAGAGTCAGGTTTCTCTTCAACAAGATTTTCCTCACCTGAGTAAAGTAGCCCTCATCGTTTTGCTGCAGTTTTCTGCGACATATTCGCATGATTAGTACACAAGAAGTAAAAACGAGATTTTAAAATTTCGCACAAATGCCATCTTGTCGTTATGGAAACAATTGACAAACATTAGATGCCAGTGGATTAACATTTGTATAAGGATTTACTCTACCAAGTGTCACTGCACTCGGATGGTTAAATTGCGAGAAACGACAATGTGAATATTTATAATTCGCTCCGCCGCCATGTTGGATTTGTGATCACCAGGTTATTGAAAGTCCTATAGGTGAACTTATGTCCATAGCCCCTATGAACATTAAAAATTCAGTTTGATTGCTGTAATAGATTCGTAGATATTGAGAACCGTCTAAATAATTCGGATAGTCGCCATGCTGGATTGTTATATGTACAGGCCTTAGAGGCATGTACCTTTAAAGGGAAATTATTGCGTAGGTTCATTATTGAAACTTTCATTTCGATCGCATGATTACGACACAAGAAACAAAAACTTAATTTAAAAATTCGCACAGCCACCATCTTGAGGTTATGTAAATAATTGAACTAAATTACATACCAGTGCATTACAATTTATATAAACATTTGCTGTACCAAGTTTCATTGCGCTTGGATCATTAAATCGCGAGACTATTTAAAACATTCAAATTCGCTTGGCCGCCATGTTCGTTCAGTAGTTAACCGGTTTTTGAAAGTCTCATATATGAACTTCTAGTAGTGCCCTTTATCTTCGTGCAAAATTTCAGGGTGATACCGGTAATAGTTTCAGAGATATAGAATGCCGGGGAAATATTTCGCACAACCGCCATATTGAGGTTATGTAAACAATTGAACGAATTTTGATGTCGGTGCATCGCAATGTGTACCAAGTTTCATTGCGTTTGGTTGGTTAACTCGCGAGAAACGTCTATTTAAAAGTCGCAAATTCGCTTGGCCGCCATGTTGGTTTCGTACTTACCAGATTTTCAAATCTCACATAAGTGAACTACTATTAGTTCCCTCTGTCACCATACAAAATTACAGGGTGATATCGGTAATAGTTTCGGAGATATTGAATGCTGGTGAAATATTTCGCACAGCCGCCATGTTGAATTGGTGAGATGTAACAAAATTTGAAGGGCACGGTCGGGGTCGCCCGGAATAGTGCTATGAACTTACCGAGTTTCATTGAAATCGCTCCAGTCGTTTAGATTTTATTAGGGGACACACATACACACACACACACACTCCTCACACACACACACACACACACACACACTCACACGGACAAAAGGTGATCTCATAAGCCTATTTTCTCAAAATTGAAAATAGGCTAAAAATGCGGCATGAAGGAACCGTTAGCAAGCAAAGGGCTCGTAGTTTAATCTGCTGTAGAAGTGAAATTTTGAATATATTCAGCATCAGTTCTTGGTCTCTATTTATCCGTTACAGGACTTATACAGGCTGTCATTTGTAGCTCTTCAGTCGGTCGACATGAATTTGTGGGGTACAAAGTATAAATATGTAAACACTGTACACTCCTGGAAATACAGTAGTTACATGTATTAGTTAATTATCACAGACTATTAATGGGGCAACATCAGATCCTGTTCACTGTGTTGAAGTTTACATTCTCACTAATATTCAACTTAGGAACCATCCCGGCATTTGCTTGGGGTAGAAGTGGAAAACCAGAAAAAAAATTGACGGGATTTGACCCCCATTGTTGTTAATGCGTATTAGGAGTTTGGAGCAATTGTTGTGTGGTTTGAAGCCAGTTTTTTCAGTGTAGCCCTAGTAAACAAAAGTTTGGTGCTTTTCAGTCGGTCAACACGAATGTGCCCAAAAAGAGCTGGGTTATGTCCTAATCCGGAAATAAATTACATGAGATCAATAAATACACTAGGATGACCAGTTTCGATCGTCAAGCGATCATCATCAGATCCATTACACTTAGGGTATAAAATGAATGTTTGAAAATACAGCGCAGCTCCAGCAAGGAAGACTACCAGATAAGTAGTAGCCTGTAATATTACATAGTTGATTTTTACAACCATATAATCACTCCAAATTACAAACTCCGGATATTTATCACCATTTAGCATACACCGACAGTTGCATTACCAATACTGCAACTAAATAATTGAACATATTGTTAATATTTTCACCTGTATTTTCAAACATAGATTTTATAGCCTAAGTGTAATGGATCTGATGATGATCGCTTGACGATCGAAACTGGTCATCCTAGTGTATTTATTAATCTCATATAAATTATTTTTTAATCTCATGTAAATTATTTCAGTATTAGGATATAACCCAGCTCTTTTCGGTATATTTGTGTTGACCGACTGAAAAGCACTAAACTCTAGTTTGGAGCAATTTAAATCATTAGCCCCTTGTACTTGCATGTGTCCAATCTGTTCGTTATGACTGCAGCAGTAGCGTGTGTCGGGAATAAGGTACTATGCCTGGAGGGAGTGCGGTAAACCCCGGATAAAATCACTCTAATAACCGGAATTCAAAGTTTAGCCCCGTGTACTTGCATGTGTCCAATCTGTTCGTTATGACTGCAGCAGTAGCGTGTGTCGGGAATAAGGTACTATGCCTGGAGGGAGTGCGGTAAACCCCGGATAAAATCACTCTAATAACCGGAATTCAAAGTTTAGCCCCGTGTACTTGCATGTGTCCAATCTGTTCGTTATGACTGCAGCAGTAGCGTGTGTCGGGAATAAGGTACTATGCCTGGAGGGAGTGCGGTAAACCCCAGATAAAATCACTCTAATAACCAGAATTCAAAGTTTCAGTCTCCAGACATTTTCAGCCCCCCACGGTGATTCAAATCCAATTCTTCCCAAGTTTGTCCTCACGAGGCTGAGCGGATCCCGTTCCAGACCTCAGACAAGAATTAAATTTCTAGGTAGTGCCGGGAATCAAACCCGGACCTACAGCCAATAACGCTAGCCTGCTTGATTGTCGTCTTATTAGATGGTATAGTGCTTGTTCCTTACGTGAAAGTCCCCCCTCCCCTCTCTGGGACTCACAGGCGTGGGTTGGCTACCAGGGGACTCCAGCTGAGTCCAGCGTTGCTTCCACTTACTTGTGCCAGGCTCCTCTCCGTCTTCTTTCTTATCGACCACTCTTGGTCTCTTTTTGTTTTCCGACCCCGACGGAATTAGGTTATCCGAGGCCTAGGGAGTCTCTTCCTTTCCTGGCTTAATTGGCCATCGTCTCATCTTACCTGATACCCTCCTTCTGCGAGGGGTCAGCCTTCTTTTTCGTTTCATGTTATCTCCTGCCTTCTGCTCAAGGCTCTCAAGGACGCAGGATGTATGTAGCCCCACCACTTCTGGTGTATCCTGGATAGTGCTACACCCTCAGAACTCACGGCTGGTGAGTTTGGGAGTTGGCGATCCCGGTGGATTCCTAAGCTATGTCCGTTTTTTTCCCGTTTTCCTCTGACTTTGGGGTAGGCCCTCTCCTCTTTCCCTTTCCTGTCTGCCTTTCATGGCTCTCCTTCCTTCCAAGTCCCTCAATCCTCATTATTCGAGGGTTGAGGGCATTTCGTTTCTTCCTGTCCTTTATTTGCCTTATCCTTTATTTGTTTACCATTTCTTCTTCTAGTATGTAAGTCTGTAGTTAGTATTAGTTATAGTTTTCATTCTCATCTCATCTTTCACTATCACCCAAACCATTAGGGACCGATAACCTAGATGGTAGGCCCCTTAAAAATCCTTACGTGAAAGTCACGACCTGAGGCACAAGCTACTGAGAACTCATGGACTCAGTTCTATCTCACTGCCTCAGTGAGCAAAGCTATTGCAAACTACCTCAGTTGTCACCTTGAATAGTACTCCTCATTATAGCTCTGCTTTGGGATTTTGAGGATGCAACTAACCTTCGGTCTCATCACAAAATAGACAGTTAAAAGAGTGATTGACTCTAGGATGACATTATGCACCCTTTGGTAGGAACGTTAAGTTACCTCGCCAGTGGGTATTACAGAAATGGGAAACTGCAAGCTGCATTTCCCCTTATCATCTTTCTTTCCTACGGCCTGGGACAAATGACTTCGCTGTTCCGTCCCTTGGAACAACAAACATCATCACTATTCTTCCTTCCATCATTCCTCTTATCCTTTTCACTTTCGTTATATATTTGTTTGGTTGGTTAGATTAGGTAAGGTTAGGTTAGGTTAGGTTAGGTGCTGCGACAATTAAGAGCTGCTGTCATTGCACGTACAGTAGTTCCTACTTTCGCTACCGTCCCCGACACCTACCTGTGAACCTCGCTACTACTAGATGCCATTGCAACCAGTACCCGCTGATGAACGTTGGAACT
This sequence comes from Meconema thalassinum, assembly GCA_946902985.2. NCBI lineage: Eukaryota > Metazoa > Arthropoda > Insecta > Orthoptera > Tettigoniidae > Meconema > Meconema thalassinum. The sequence goes on from OX336398.1 coordinate 227,548,585, forward strand.
TAAGAGCTTTAATCAAACCAATCCTACCAATTTTGGCTTCACACAATAAAATTGTAGTTAGTGGAAGGTTCTTTTGCATGCCATAACTCTATGACATGGGTCCGCCGGCATTACTTCCCCTACGAAGGAAGGCGTACTGAGGGATTTTTAACGCTCTTAAAAATTCCGACGACTTCGGCCGGGTTTGAACCCGTGACCTTGGGCATAGAAGCTCAGCATGCTACCAACTAGGCCACCGAAGCCGCCCTTTATATATTTAACTAAGTTCCTTTGTTTCAACATTCTTTTTTCATTTCTTCTTGCCTACTTCCATCCATCTTCCCTCTGACTTTCTTTATTCCTTCTCTCCTACCTTTAATCCTGCCCTCATTTCCTTTGGACGACCTCATGGTGTAGCGGCTAGTATTCTTGCCTCTCACCCTGGGGGCTCGGGTTCGATTCCCAGCTTTGCCAAGAAATTCAATTCTGGTTTGCTGGCAGTAACGGTCTACATTCATCTTTGCGAAGCGGGTCCGAATCCCAACTCAGCCATCCTGGATATGGTTTTCCGGTGTTTCCTACTTCTACCCCAAGCACATGTCGGGACGGTTCCTATCCTGAGGCCACAGCTGCCTCCTTTCCAATCAATACCTGAATTACAAACACAATAGACTATATACTAATACAGCCATCACAATGGCACTGGTTAACAGACAAAATTTCACACACACACCCAACTACATCGGGCTAAATGAATACGATGTCCAAGCGCCCCTTAATTCTTTCTTTCTTTCTTTCTTCTTTCTTTCTGTCTTTCTTACTTTCTTTGTTACTTTCTTTTCTTCTTTCATTCTGTCTTCCTTTCTTACTTTCTTTCTGTCATTCTTTCTTTCTTTCTTTCTTCTTTCTTTCTGTCTTTCTTACTTTCTTTGTTACTTTCTTTCTTTCTTACTTTCTTTCTTACTTTCTTTCTTTCGTTCTTCCTCCCGAAGGTTGCAGGTTCGAAACCTGGCGCAGTCAGCTGGCATTTGAGGGTGCGCAAATGCGAGGGAGCCGTGTCAGTATATTTACTGGCACATTAAAGATCCCCTTCGGGGCAAAATTCCGGCATCCCGGCGTCTCTAAAAGCCAGTGTAGTTAAAAGGGACGTAAAACCAATACCATTATTATTATTCTTCCTTTCTTTATTACTTTCTTTCCTTCTTTCTTTCTTTCTTTCTTTCTGACTTCCTTTCTTACCTTCTTTCTTTCTTTCTGTCTTTCTTTCTTACTTTCTTTTTTCTGCCTTCTTTTCTTCGTTTTGTCCTCCCTTCCTTGCCATGGTAAATGTTCGAAAGACTATTCATCATCTCAGGAGTGATGGGTGTTCCTTAAGTGAAATTCAACCAATTAACGTTAGTGACTCTGGGATGTTGGACAGGCCATTATCCCTCAGGCAAAGGGACACAGTACGTTTCTATGGCAACCACCAGACATGCGATCCTCCTAGTTTTGTAATGAATCCCTATATCTTCTATGTTATCATGTTGATGAACAAGGCACAGTGAGACCGAAAGCAGAAAGGTCTTATCCTATCGGCCCTCACGTGTATGTGCTTCGTGCTTCGTTCTCCAGTGAAGGTGAGAGAGCAGCAAACTGCTCCCTGTACGCTCATCCAATCAGAGATCTGCTCGAGGACACTCCCCTCCAATATAGAGTACACCTTCCTCTGTGATGATTATGTCTCTTCCCTTGGGAATGGGTTATTCCTTAACGAGATCTTTCAACCCCTTTCTTTCATCTTTATACAACAGCGAAGCAAGAAAATCATTGCTTCCAGCAGATATCCACTGATAGCGGTAAAGAATAATAAGATCACCTCCGAGCTCCAGCTTCCACAGCGGAAAAAATTGGCCTGAGTAGAATACAGAACTTCCGCAAGCTACGTCATCTTCGTCCGTGAACTAACAGCTCTGATAGCTAGCGGTGGTGATTTATATAATTATGAAATCAGAAACTCTGCATTTTGATTTGAACATCTATTATTTTTCAGGGTCAACCCTAGCAATACCCACGGGGCGGGGAGTAGGAGGGGGGGGGGGGGGGGGGGGGGGGCTATTTCGTGTCCACGAGTTCCAATTTTTACAGTTTATTTATGGGATTCCTTTCGTAAGCTTACTGTGCACAGAGTTATTGTCTATTTTGAATCCGTTTACCTAACCACACATTTACGTTTTTAAAATTGAATTCTTGTATAAATTATTGTTACGAGTGCCAAACAGATTCGCGCGTGACTCAGCCCGCCCCAGGCTATCCTGACTGTGTTTTACCAGCGCCTTACGCAACGGGGCTGTAAGAACAAGGACATGGTCCAGAAGGTTCGTGCCCATCCTAGTATTGGAAATCTCGAGAAGGTGTGAACCCTGATCTACTCTAGAAACATCTGCGAGTCATCAGTCCCGATATATAATGAGTGATCCTGGCCGGTGACGGGGACTGTGAGTTATGGGAGTGTGCTTTCCTGTGCGATAGTGGTGTTACGGTGGCGTGAGAATTGCGAAACAGTGTGTATTCAAGAACAGTGAGTGACAGACTGTTGCTTGTGTGCAAGAGGAAGAGTTGTTGTTACTTCTAGCCGAGGACACCGGTCTCATTAGTGAGGGGATTAACTGCAGGAGCAAGTGAAAGGGCGAGTGTGCTCCATAAAGGAGGAAGCTTCTGTAAGACAGCTAATTGTGTGGTGTAACTTTCTAGTCCTGCAATAAAGCTAATATTTTACAGTAAAATTTGTGTTGTGCTTTTACCCACTGTAATCCAATTAATGAACTTGCTACCAGCGCAGGGGTAGCACGTATCAATATTAACAATTTTTTTTGGTGGGCACGGAAAACCTTCGTGTGCCTCGTCATACTGTGCACTGTGGTAGGGGCAAGAGTACAACAAAGTTAAAAAAACACCATAATTTGTTCTGCTTGCAAGAGGTACACATGTGGAAAACACAGTAAAGAACAGTCGTATGTTCCACGTGTGTTAAAGATGGCGAAGAATAATTTACTTTCTGAACATCTTTCTTCATGATTTATTGATTTTGTTTGCAACTGTTGTTAATTTAGTTACATTTCTGCCATTTAAGGTTCAAAATACAAGATATGTTGATTAAACGATAAATCAAATCACACAAAAGGAATTTATTTTGGTGGTCACAAAATACCCTCCTCCCCCCGTTGTTGGTAGCCCGTGGTTTGAAAAATAGCATGGTATTGCAAGGGTGAGAAACGTAGGAACAAGGGAAGCTATACCCTACCCATAGGCTGATCATAGATGGTATAAAATAAAAATAAAAGAACGTTCGTGGCATTTGTGGACTTGGAAAAGACTTTTGATAACATTGATTGGAGTAAGTTGTTGGACATTTTGAAGAGGATTAGAATAAAGTAGAAGGTTAGGAGGCTGATCTCCAAACAGTACAGAAACCAGACGGCACTTATTCGAGTTGAAGTAGGCTACATGAGAGAGAAGCTGGTATTCAGAAAGGTGTAACGCACGGCTGCAAATATCACCCATACTTTTAAATCTATACACTCAGCAAGCATTGAAGGAATCTAGAGAGAAACTTAAAGTGGGAGTAAGGATTCAAGGAGAAATAATTTTAACTTTGAGATTTGCTGATTACATCGTCATCTTAGCTGACACACCTGAGGATTTGAATGAGTTTTCAAATGGTTGGTTGGTTCCTCAGTTTAGGAGCTGCGACAACGCGGTAATGTAGCCCCGTGTACTTTGGGTGTGTGTAGAAACTGTCTGATAACCTGTGTTAATTGTGATGACTGTATTAGTGTGTGTTACCTGTTTTTAATTCAAGTAAGAACTTCAGACAATAATTTCAAGTAGTTCCTACTTTTACTACTAAATGCCACCATCAACGACACCTATCTGCGGACTTGGCTACTAGATGCCACTGCAACCAGCACCTGGTGGCGAACGTTGGAACTTAATAGGGCGTTAATCAAATCTAACCCACAAGTTTAGTTTCACACAATTGTAGTTAGTAGAAGGCTTTTTAGATGGCATAAATCTATGGCATCGGTCCGCCTACTTTACGTCCCCTCCGAAGGAAGATATACTGAGGGATTTTAATGCTCTTAAAAATCCGACGACTTCAATCAGGTTTGAACCCCAGATAGAAGATCGGCAAGCTACCAACTGCGCTACTGAAGCCACTGGTTCTTAAATGGTATGGACTCTGTATTGTACCCGATAGGGCAATCCTTTAGGCCTGGATAAGATAAATTGATCTCGGGGATGGTGCGTTCGTTGTAGTAACTGACTTAAAGGCCTAAAATGAAGAAAACAGGTGTCTAACGATTACAGAAATGGCGTACACTCACATCTTACTGAGTCCGTAATTTATTTCCAACAAAAAACTGACAGAAAGAAATTACAGAAAAAAAACAAATAAAAACCCAACTGACATCATACAGAGAAACACCAACACCATCAAAATTAAATATAAAAAAACAAAGAATATGTGATATCCCAGTGTGCCCCTCTTATAAAAAAAACTAGAACAAACCTCATCCCACAGGATTAAACCTTAATAACAGCTGAGTTCAACCACTGAATTTACATTTAATCATTACATCACGTTACTCAGCTGTGCGAGGTGGTCAAAAACTACTTTAAATTGACTGTCAACTGCCTCTAACACGAATTTGGGTCAAAAACAAGCTGCAGTTGCCCTTACTGATTTTATTACTGTATAAACAAATAGTGTTATTCTGATTTTTATGTCACACAAATATACACTCTAGCAGGGAACAGGACAATTTTACACAGATAATGACGAGTACCTTTCATAGACGGGCTTCGGACCAAATGGGGCCCAACCTATGTCGGGCTAATATAACTACGATATTTAGGGCGGGCGGATCATATCCAAGTATACGGGCAAGGCACAAGACAAAATTACTAAAAAATAAACACGGGCTGAACCCAGATGAACATAAGAAAACTACAATCCACGAACAGTAGTACAAGCAAAGAAATACGAATCAGCATGGCAAAACGACATGAACCCTTAAATATTATCTAACAACGGTAAACGGTAATTACAGCTTTGACCAAAACGAGACAGAAGGACTCTCCCTGCTTACACAATGGCTCGCGCGGGCCGGCCGTGACTATAAATAGCTCTCTACCTGAGCAGCTGTCAAAACAAAACAAACCTCTACTGTGCCTACATTATGCGAATATACAAATGGTAAATTTATAATATGCTGGTGTACATCGGCGGGGGCATTGAACCAGTGTTTCTTCATGGTGTCCTTGAAAAACACATATATATTTTCCCATGCGTGTGTGACCGAACTATCTCTGTTATGAGGCATGGACCCTCTCATACAGAAACAACAACAACAACAACAAATGTACCATCACGTGCATCACGACGCCCCTCGTATCAACATACGGTTATCGCACGTGGTACGAACCTCGGCTAACCTCGCCGGCAACCTCGTTCCCCATCACACATAAATATCACACACGCTTCTGCGGGAACAACTCACCATAACACACTCGTAACCTCTCGCCGGACACTGGTTCGACCCCGCTGGTATCACGGAAAGTAAAGGGGCAAAGGGTCACTCAGTATGCCTCATTATGTGGCGAAAAACTATCCTCAGTGGAATTTATTAATCTCACGATAAACAAAATATAAACAAACTGTGGTCAAAGTCATTAACATCATTACATTAAATGCCACACGAACAAAACACCAAAACTTCACGTGAATTTAATCTTACGTGCCCTGGCTCACAAATCATTCTTACCTATATGGACATACTCGTACCATTTGAGCCCTAAAACATGCATTAAACTAATAATGGCGAGTACACACACAACTCCTAACTAGAACATGCCGACCGTTATATAACTTGCCTCCCGTACCTATACTGTCGGTGACTAACATCGTCACGCAAGCTACTGAATCTACTTTACTGTCCGCCCCCCTTTCGTAAGTTATGTACCCATAATTTGAAAGTCAATACTCATCATTTCTGCCGTCCAGGTGAGGTGGTCTGCATGGTGTCCTGGGTTCGCTCAGACCCACAAAGTGCCACCTTAGCCCATGGTGCGGAGTCGCCAACGGGACACCATAATCCTGCCCATTCTTACGCGCTGGGATTCACTCACACTGATATCTGCCTCCAACACAGGCAACACTGATATTTTTCACATACACAGAAATTACACTGAAAATACACTGAAATTACACTGAAATTGATAACACTTTTTTTTACACCTCGGAAGTCACTAGTAAAAATGTTCTTCCCTATCACTTCTTGCTGGTGGGACTTGCCCCTATCGGGCTCCGAACCTCGTTCACTTGGTCTCGCGTTGGTGGACCCGTACCGTTTTGTTCGACACACCCTCAGGATTCAACACAAGATTAACCTGGACCGAACCACAGTTTCGTTAGGCGTTAACTTTGAGAGTCCGTCTGGCAACACTAGTGACGTCATGCTTCGAGCGCTCAGTCCCGTACTTCGGCAATCAGCGGGGATCATCCTGTACCCCGTGTACTTGTCGCTATCGCACTGGGTGCTATATCTAACACCCTATTTCCCTATCGGCGTAAAGACTCAAACCAATATCACAATACACGCGATATCTCAAACCCAAGTACTTCGCGGCTCCAGCTCGCGGCTGGTATACATACGCGACACTCAGGTACCGACACGACCTCAACAGTCAGTCGCATGAAGTCTATACAGGAAAATGAACCCCCGCTCCTCGTGCTCTGGGCTTATATCGGCAAGCCGTTGGTACACAATGAACATATTGCCGCCAAAGAATCCGCTCCTCGGGAAATGGTCGCAGATTCACGAGCGATAGCTCATATTGTCCCTTTAAATGGGCAGGTACCTAATATGCAGTTCTGATTAAGATTCGATCGTGGGAAGACTCTACATATGCCATTGCATCATGACGCTAGCAAATAGTTCCAGGTAGCGTCCTCTACTCCCCCACCAGGCTGAGTTTCACGCCGTTTCGGAGATCACTACGCCTGCGAACTTAAAAATCCACCAATACCGAGTGCTATCTCCGGTGTCTTACCAAAGTTAAGGATTTTTCTTGCACCAAAAAAAAACCGTTTCTTTTCCTGAACACAGCTCTTCTTTCCTTTTAAATTTTCATCATCTAGTTTTCCAATTAATTTATTCGCGCAGCTTTCTATTGTCCTGGGTCATGTACCTTGGTTTTACAACCCACGCTGGTCCATCCTGCAGCACTCGTATCATAAATTTTCAGTGACTAACATACAATAAGTCTCCAGCACAAACAATGAGCTGGGGCTGGCCAAGTCTTCTAGGAAAAGGGCTAGTGCGTACCTGTGCTCTATTGTCCTGTGGTGGGTGCGCCTTTTCATCTCTGCACTGTGCTCTGAGCTGGCAATATTCTACCAGTAGCGAAAGAATTTATTGATAACTTTCTGTCTTAAATGCTTCAAAATTACATTCAAATTTTGCCCTTCGGTTTCAGTATTGAGGAAAGAATTCCTTAGGAAAATAAATCAGAAACTCATATTGACGTGAAATTGACAGGTGGAAAGCCAAAGTAGGAGAATTCTCCTACTTAGAAAGCAAAATAACCAGTGAAGGACGAAGCAAAGAGGATATAAAAGAGGTTGGCTCAGGCAAAGAAAGCATTTCTACAGAAAAGGAATCTGTTAACATTGAATATAGATGTAGGTATTAGGAAGTCATTTTTGAAAGCCTTTGTCTGGAGCGTGGCACTATATGGAAGTGAAACTTGGACTGTTGGAGCAGCAGAAAAGAGGAGAATTGAAGCACTTGAAATGTGGTGTCACAGGAGAATGATGAAGATCAAATGGGTAGAAATGGTTACATACGAAGAGGTACTAAGACGCGTGGGAGAGGAGAGATGTTTCTGGCGACTGCTAATGAAGACAAGAGATAGGTTAGTAGGACACATACTAAGACACCCTGAAATAGCAAAGTTAGTTACGGAAGGAAGGGTCAAGGACAAGAACTGTAGGGGTAGACGATGGTTAGAATATGTTAAACAGATTGTCTCAGATGTGGATGAAACGATTAGCTTAGGGCAGGGAGGTGTGGAGATATGCATTAAACCAGTCAAAAGACTGAAGACTCATACAACAAAATGAGGGAAATGAAATAATGCAAGAGTGATTACTGTAAATAATCCACAGCGACAATAATGAATAAAAACTCAACAAGTATTTCTAGGTTTATGCCGTGTCTTGTGTGGGGTTTTGCCTAGGAGCACCTAGCTGGCTCATCATAGGGCTCTTGGTGTCCGCGCCCAGCTAAAAGTTAAAGCAGCCTTAACCTCCCTATGAAGGCTTCCAAAACTATGGTATATTATATTGAATAGTTGTTGAGGAAATCTGATGTCAACCACAAAATAATGATAATAATAATAATGTTAATGATTTTGTCCCATTATTAATAACTGCAGCTTTTAAATACGCCAGGGTGTGGGAATTTCTCCCCGAAAGGGATCTTCAACGTGCCAGTAAATGGACTGACACCTCTATCTCACATTCACGCACCCTCAAATGCCAGCTGACTTCGCCAGGATTCGATTCAGCACCTTTGAGCACAGCAGGCGAGGACGTTACCGCTGATCCACGCAGCCAGCCTCAAGATATTGAAAAATTAACGTAGTTACAATAAATACTTCCATCACCCTAGATCAAAATTTGAAACATGGAATTTATAATTCCAAGCATGCGTGTAACAAATGGATATATTCTGAGTACTGCAGTGGTGTGTTGAAACTGACAACTACTTGTATCCAATAATGGAAATCACCTCTGATACATTCTCCAAATGATCCGTGTGTCGCATCAGTCGGGTGACGACCTCTGAACTTTAGAATGGACACACAGATATACATGAAATAAACCCTGCCCTTTACCGTGTATTCCCTCAAGCTTCATCTCACTCGATAAATGGTAAATAAAATACATATTTTTCTGAACAACAAACATCGACACCATGTTCTGTAGGCTATAGATTCTCCGGGGAAATGTTGAACGACTGTGGGCTTGATAATAATAATCCATACATATAAAGCTCAATGTTCGTAGTTAGGCCCATTGGCACAAATCTACACCGTTCCGCCGATCTGAACCAAAATTTTCATACTTATATTTGGGAACCCAACAAGTAAAAGTGATCTGACAATGTTCACTTGACGAACGAAACATGTGCAAATAATAAAGAATCAAAATTAATTCTTTCAGTTAAAATCTCTTTATTTCCCAACTCATCATCTTCATTTCCCGTTTCCAGCTTCCAGGGTCGGGTTGCGAATTAAAGACCTCCATCATTGCCTGTCGCTCCACAAATTCTCTCCTTTTTAGCCTATTTTGGATTTTGAAAGAAAAAAAAATAGGCTTATGAGATCACCTTTTGTCAGTGTGTGTGTGTATGTGAGGTGTGTGTGTCCACCTAATAACTTCGAAACGGTTGGAGCGATTTCAATGAAACTCGGTAAGTGCATAGCACTATTCCGGACGACCCCAATCGTGCCCTTCAAATTTTGTTACGTCTCACCAATCCAACATGGCGACTGTGCGAAATATTTCACCAGCATTCTATACCTCCGAAACTATTCCCGATATCACCCTGGATTTTTTTACAGTGATAAAGGGAACTACTAGAAAAACACCCATGTGACGTTTGAAAACCTGGTAACTACAAAACCAACATGGCGGCCACGCGAATTCGCGACATTTAAATAGACGTTTATCGCGATTTAACCAACCAAACGCAATAAAACATGGTACGGTATATGTTTATACACATTGTAATGCACCGACATCTAACTTCGTTCAATTGTTTACATAACTACAAGATGGCGGATGTGCGAAATATTTCACCGGCATTCTATATCTCTGAAACTATTAGCGGTATTACCCTGAAATTTTGTACGGAGATAAAGGGCACTACTGGAAGTTCATCTATAAGACTTTCAAAAACCGGTTAACTACAAAACGAACATGGCGGCCAAGCGAATTTGAATATTTTAATAGACATTTCTTGCGATTCAATGTTCCAAACGCAATGAAATCTGGTACAGGAAATGTTTATGCACATTGTAATGCACTGGTATCTAATTTAGTTCAATCATTTACATAACCTCAAGATGGCGGCTGTGCGAATTTTAAAATTAAGTTTTTATTTCTTGTGTCGTAATCATGCGATCGAAGTGAAAGTTTGAATAATGAACCTACGCAATAATTTTCCTTTAATGGTACATTACTCTATGGCCTATACATTTAACAATCCGACATGGCGACCATCCGAAATATTTAGACGGCTCTGAATATCTACGAATCTATTATAGCAATCTAACTGATTTTTTTATGTTCATAGGGGCTATGCACATAAGTTCACCTATAGGACGTTACATAACCTGGTGATCACAAATCCAACATGGCGGCGACGCAAAGTATAAATATTCACAAGGACGTTTCTCGCAATTTAACCATCCGAGTGCAGTGAAACTTGGTACAGTAAATACTTATACGAATGTTAATCCACTGGCATCTAATTTATTTCAATTTTTACCATAATCACAAGATGGCAGCTGTGCGAAATTTTAAAATCTCCCTGTTATTTCTTGTGTCCTAATCATGCGATTGAAGTTTGAATGCTATACGCACACAATAATCTTCATGTAACAGTACATAACTCTAGGACCTTCATATATAAAATCCAACATGGCGACCATCCGAATTATTTAGTCGGTTCTCAATATCTACGAATCTATTACAGCAATCAAACTGAAATTTTGTATGTTGATAGTGGCAGTTAACATAAGTAGGTTATATGAAAATAGGCTGTATAATTCTTCACGGAACTACTTGTTGAAGTATATCTTCTGGTTTTCTTCCCCTCTTCTCTATGCACTCCCAGACTGCATCCGTCCATCTCTTTCGGGGTCTTCCTCGTGGTCTCTTCACTGTCATCTTTTCGAATAAAGCTTTCTTTGGTACGGTACCCTCTCCTCTTCCTCCTCATCATGTGACCGTACCACTTTAACTGTCCTGCAGCTTCTTTTTCCCACCTAATATAAGCTAATTGAGCATATGTTTATGTTGACTGACTGAAAATACAGTACAATACGACCGAAAATTACCATTCAATTCTTAATTTAGCAACACGGAAAAATAGTGTCAAAGATTTCCATGCTTATTCCATTATTTGGATCATCCTGAACCATTTGTATACATTAGCACACGTTAGGACATTGTCAACTCAAGGCAAGCAGAGTTTTATGAAACAACAATAGATGGCGCGAACTTCTACATATTGTTAGTAATACAGTTCACAGAATAACAAGTAGATAGCGCCACAATTTACAAACGAGGAGGCTGACGGAGCTCGCAGCAATCATTCCGAGGTGAACAGTGTGTGTGTATAGGACTCAGCTTTCAATGAAAAATGCTTGCTTGCGGTTTGTTCTCAATGTACCAAGAGAGTCTCACACAACTCCGTTTTACGTCAAGATTGGATGGCTAAAGTTAAAGGAACGGAGACAGTATGCCATGGCTCTGACTGTGATAAAAATTCTAAAATTCAAAATTCCGTCTTATATTTACTGCACACTAACTCCCATGCAGTCAGTGCATAGACACACTGCACAAATGCCCCAGATACCTCATCATAGAACCGAAAAATGCAAAGGTTCATTCCGTATTTCAGCTAGTATTCTCTGGAATAAATATAAATTGCACCAGTATTCAGGACTTCCCATCAGAGCGATAAAACACTCCCTTCATTGTAATCTATCAGCTATATAATTATATAATTATCATGATCAAGGTGAACGGATGAAATAACATGAACTTCTATTGTCAACTGAAAGTTTAGGTTTTTTTTCTTTCTTCAATTATTATATTGTACTTAACCGCCCTCTGAATGAAGAGAGCAGCTTAAAGAAGCTTTGTAGCCTCAGTGGCCTGTATAAGAGAACAATAAATTAAATAAATTCAAATTCATTAAGTTTGCATAACCTTATTTAATTATAGTGTATTTTATGATTTGTGTTCTCTCCATATTGTAAGCTAACCACGTTGCAATTGGCCACCAGTTTAAATAGGAACGGTTGAATTGTTGTTTGAGTCTTCAGTCTTTTGACTGGTTTGATGCAGCACTCCATGCCTCCCTGTCCTGTGCTAACCATTTCATATCCACATAGAAACCACACCCTACATCCGAGGCAATATGTTTAACAAATTCTAACCTTGGTCTACTCCTACAGTTCATGTCCTCAACCCTTCCTTCCATAACTAAGCTTGATATTTCTGGGTGTCTTAGTGTGTGGCCTAACAACCTATCTCTTCTCTACATTAGAAGCCACCAGAAACATCTCTCCTCTACCACTCGTCTTAATACCTCTTCGTTTGTAACCCTATCTACCCATCTGATCTTCATCATTCACCTGTAACACCACATTTCAAACGCTTCAATTCTCCTCTTTTCTTCTGCACCAACAGTCTAAGTTTCACGGTTGAATAAGTATCTTAATAGTTCATTATTCAACGAGCCTATAATGGCCATAATTAAGACACGAGTATGTTTATAAAACGAGCGTAGCAAGTTTTATAAACATATTCGTGTCTTCAATACCATGATTGCCGAGTTGTATACGACCGTTTATGTTGGACGATAATTATAACTTTATTATATGTTTTAACATAATTATTCATAAATATATGTAGGATTCAGTTATTCCAGTTAGTGAACAGGGCGCGCTGGCTTTGCTGACTGAACAGAGCGCATGCGTGGGTCAAAGCACTTCGAAAGCAGAGACCATTTACTTTGCTTGGCAATGCTATTGTTTACAGCCTGCGTGATGACTAGTGCCGTCCAGCTCTAGCCTTCACTAATATAGTCACCGAAGTCGTTTGAAAGCAATGCGCTGTGTAGAAATTGGGGTTGGGGATATTAAGGTACAGTGCTATTTCTTGTCTCATATTTGCCAGTATATTTACGCGAACATATGGACGGTGCAATTTCCATGTCGGTAATTTATATAGAAGGATGCTGTGTTGCTAACTTCTGGACGTAGTTTCATAAATTTCTTGCATATGGCATAGTATTTTCTTGTTACCGTATAGGTTCGTGCTGATTATCCTATTTTCCGTTTATGAAATAATAGGCTTATGAGATCACCTTTTGTCCGTGTGTGTGTGTGAGAGAGAGAGGTGTGTGTGTGGGTCCCTAATAACTTCTAAATGGCTGGAGCGATTACAATGAAACTCGGTAAGATCATAGCACAATTCTGGCCGACCCCGACAGTGCACTTCAAATTTTATTGAGTCTCACCAATCCAACATGGCGGCTGTGCGAATTATTTCACCAGCATTCAGTATCTCCGAAACTATTACCGATATCGCCCTGAAATTGTGTACGGTGATAAAGGGCACTACTAGAAGTTCACCTATGAGACTTTCAAACACCTCGTGACTACAAAACCAACATGGCAGCCAAGCGAAGTTGAGACTTTTAAATAGACGTTGCTCTCGATTTAACCATAAAAACGTAATGAAACTTGGTACAGAAAATGTTTACACACATTGTAATGCACTGGAGTCTAATTTAGTTCAATTGTTTACGTAACCTCAAAATGGCGGCTGTGCGAATTATTTCACTGACATTCTATATCTCCGAAACTATTACAGATATCACCCTGAAATTTTGTACGGTGATAAAGGGTACAGCTATAAGTTTATTTGTGTAACATTCATAAACCTGTAAGGTACAAAACAAACATGGCGGCCAAGCGAATTTGAAACATTTTAATATACTTTTCTCGTGATTTAACTCTCTGAGCGCTGTGAAATGTGGTACGGTAAATGATTTTACATACTGTAATGCACTGGCATCTAATTTAGTTCAATTGTTTACATAACCTCAAGATGGCGGCTGTGCGAAATTTTGAAATTAAGTTTTTATTTCTTGTGTCGTAAACATGCGATCGAAGTGAAAGTTTGAATAATGAACCTAGGCAATAATTGCCCTTGAATGGCACATAACTCTATGGCCTATACATATAACAATCCAAAATGGCGAGCATCCGAAATATTTAGACGGTTCTCAATATCAATGAATCTTTTACAGAAATCAAACTGATTTTTTTATGTTCATAGAGGCCATGAACAGATGTTCACCTATAGGACTTTCAGTAACCTGGTGAGCACAAATTCAACATGGTGGCGACGCGAAGTATAAATATTTAAATGGACGTTTCTCGCGAATTAACTAGGCTATCCGAGTGCAGTGAAACGTTGCACTTTAAATGCTTATACAAAAGTTAATCCACTGGCATCTAATTCATTTCAATTGTTTGCATAATCACTAGATGGCAGCTGTGCGAAATTTTAAAATCTCGTTTTTTGTTCTTGTGTCCTAATCATGCGATTGAAGTTTGAATACCACACGTACACAATAATCTTAATGTAATAGTACAAAGAAACCAACCTGGCGACCATCTGAAATATTTAGACGGTTCTCAATATCTACGAATCTATCACAACCTTCCAACTGAAATGTTGTATGTTGATAGAGGCAATTAACATGAGTAGGATATATGAAAATGGGCCATATATTTCTTCACGGAACTACTTGTTTTGTCTTTGTGTTTGGGTTTGTAACTACTATGGTTGATCCGATATCCAATTTGAACTTTCAAATCATGTAATTCATGTCCGATATGTTGGATTTTGAGCGTATGCGCGAAGGTATCCTTACCTAACTGGTCAATGAATGAGCTCTGATGGCTGGAGAAATAGTCTCATAATGACAAACAGTTCTGTAATGACCATCATTATGATACAGTTTTCTGACGTATAATATTTACATATCGACATCGTCGAACATAAATAACAAAATAGTGTAGACAACATCATTCTTGAAGTTCACAATTATATGTTAATAGATAAACTACATTAACAATAACTCAACAACTATAGAAATAAGGAATGAAAATGAAAATCCACAGCCTGCTTCCAGTCTCCGACCGGGTCAGGAATGGAATGAATGAAGCCCCCAACTAGCGGCAAGGATATGGACTGTGCCGGCTGCCGAGGCCTGACGCACTCCTCTGGAGCAATGATTAAATGAATGACAGATGAAATGAAATGATAGTGGAGAGTGTTGCTGGAATGAAATTTTGACAGGGAAAACCGGAGTACCCGGAGAAAAACCTGTCTGCCTCCGTTTTGTCCAGCACAGATCTCACATGAAGTGACCGGGATTTGAACCACGGACCCAGTGGTGAGAGACCAGCGTGCTGCCGCCTAAGCCACGGAGGCTTCAGAAATAAGGAATAATGTCTATAATTAAGATTGACACGTTACACAAATTTTGAAAATTCTGTAATCTAAAAATTGTATTTATATTTATGTTCGAGGATTCGAAATGTTGATATTATATATCAGAAAACTGTATCATAATATGGGTCATTAAAGTACTATTTTTCATTATGAAACAGTTTCTCCAACCAAGAAGAGCTAATTCATTTAACAATTAGGTAAGGATAGCTTCGCACATGCGCTCAAAATCCAACATGAATTATATGATTTGAAAGTTGACAATTGTAGTTACAATCCCAAACACAAGGACAAACTCAGCACGAACCTTTACGGCATCAAGAAAATACTATGACCTATGCAAGAAGTTTATGAATCTACGACCAGAAGATTGCAACACAGAATACTTCTATATGAATTAGCGACATGGAAAGTGCACCGTCTCATATGTTCACGTAAATAAACTAGCGAATATGAGACATGAAATAGGACTGTACCTTAATATCTTCTACTCCAATTTCTACACAGGGCATTGCTTTCAAACGACTTCAGTGACAGGTTGAGTAAATGCTGGTGCAGATTGCCAGGCTGTAAACGTATGGCATTGCCAAGCAGACAGAGCGCATGCGTGGGTCAGACAACTTGTAAAGCACAGACAGCAAACCCAAGCGCTTGCACTCCGATCACTAAATTCATGTAACAGATTCTCGTCAGATATTTATGATTATTTATGTTCGAACATAAAATATAATAGAATAAAGTCATAATTATCGTTGAACATAAACAGTCGTATGCAACTCGCCTATAATGGTAATTAAGGCGGGAGTATGTTTATAAAACGATACTCGTGTCTTAATTATTGCCATTATAGGCTCGTTGCAAAATGTACTATTGAGCATATGTGTAATTCATTATCATAATCTGCCAGTCAAGTATTAGGCCAAGTGGCCTGTTACGGTCTCATTCCATCTTTTAGCTGGACGTCCAATAGATCGAACCCCTTTTGGTTGGTATCGTACACTCTGCTCTGGGACTCGTTCCCTAGGCATTCTGTTGACGTGGTCTCTCCAGTTCGTCCTATAGGTTCCTATGAAGTTTAATACAGGTTCTGTCTGTAGTTCTTTCATCACGTCCTCGTTCCTCATTCCTTTTGTGACCCCAACATGTGTATCCTGCTGTGTGTCTCATAAACTTCATCTCAGCAGCAGTGATCCTAGTTTGATCTTGTTTTCAGACTGCCCATGCTTCACTTCCATATTTGAGGACAGCTAGCTAGTGTTTTGTAGACCCATAGTCTTGTGTCCCTCTGGACTAAGGATGGTTTCATTACTGAGATCACTGTGCCTATGGTTTTATTATACTTAATGATCTTATTTGAAATATCTCCATCATTGTCGAATGATGAAGAGTAGGCAGAAAGAAAGGAAGAATAAAAGAAAGAAAGAAAGAAATAAATAAAGTAAGAAAGAAAGAAAGAAAGAAAGAAAAGAAAGAAAGAAAGAAAGGGTATGAAGTTTGAAGGTGTTTACTCTTTCCAACAGTTTGTTTTTGAGGCAGATCTTACTCGGAATTGGTTCTTTGCCTTTGAAAGCGAGTGCTTTTGTTTTTTCTGAAGATATTTCCATGTCGTATTCAGTGGCTATTCTACTGAGATGATGTATGGAACGTTGTAAGTCGTCCTCTGTGCTAGCGAATAGTACTGTACTCGGTCATCTGCGTACAAAAGCGTGTCTGATTTCAGGTTTCTGTTGATAGTGATACTGCCGTGGGGAAGACTTCTTCAATCATTGATAAGGGCATTTATGTATTATGACAAAAAGCAAGGGGCGAAAGGCCGCAACCTTGTCGTACTCCTGTGTTGATTGGTTTCCTTGTGTTGTTAATTCATATTCATCGTATGCTACATTATCTAAGCCTAAGCGAGCAGGATTTGATTAAGATCACGTCATGATCTAAGTATGTCTTCGAATTACTGCAAGTAACCCCCCCCCCCCCGCCACTTTTTTCCCCTTCACATAGAAGCGTGTTATTTTGTGATAAATCTCTCGTGTATTATTTATTTCAGGTTAGGATGTATTAATACATGTTTCCCCATTCCATAGTTATTCCATTAATCAATGTTCGCTGTCCCCTTAAGTGAGAGCTCAGAACCATAATAATCACCTGTTTGTCCTACGATTACTGTGTAAGCAGTCATAACACATTACAGCATTTCATCCACTATCGTAGTTGCAATTCCATCATGCTACGCTACGGTGAAGGAAATTTCTACTGCAATCTCATCGCAATGCCATGTCCCCCTTAATCATTGTGGTAGGGACAAACAAACACACAGAGTGACAATTCAACTCTGTATCGGCAATCAATGTGACAGGTCCTGGGCTCGTCTCTTTCTGCCTGCGATAACAACTGGTGAAGCCAATGACAGATGGCCTCCTCTCCTCTCGACAATTACCCTACATGTGTACATATTGTGTTAGATATGATAATACCAGGACCACCTCCGTACTGTACATATGTAGTGACAGAGTGCGGGAAATGATGTTACACAGTGTGCCACAAAATGAACACGAGGATGAAATACTTGAATTTGTTCTCTACGTATGAAAAGTCAAGAATATAAAAAGGCAGCCCTTGTCCTTATGATTTGTTTCTCATTTCTATCATACTAGGCGCGGACCCGTGCGAAAAATCACGCATGTTCATAAACCACACATCCCCAATAGGATTATAATCAAATGCATAAGAAGAAAGATTGTTATGTTTTTATTTCAACCAAATGATTATAGAACACTATTTACTTTTCAGTTCGAATTCCAAGTTCTACGTTCCCTAAATTAAGAAGGCAATTACTGAAAATTGGATCATCATAACACTCACCGGTTTTACGATAATTATGAAATTATACGATTAGAGTACTCATTCCTTTGATTTACTGTTACTGAAATCCATGCAAAATGATAAAGGAATTACCTCAGAATATTAAAATGACATGAAAAAGGCGTCACAGCGGCCAGAATGTGAAGTGGATGGCAATTATGGAGCGTATTTTCCTACAGCAGCAGTATCTGCTAATCGCACACTTCGTACATTCTTTTGAAAGTCATTTTTTAAAGAAATGATAGATATTTGTCAAATTAGAGTTCAATTTTTCCCTGCTAATGTCTATTCTCTTTCATTTGAATGCTCATTTGTTACTGTCGGTCACTTGTGAGTACCGCAGGAGGGATCTATAATACTGAAATACTGTATATATGATGATTCTTCTTTTTAGATCACTGTTTCAACGCAACGCTGTTTTTATATCAATATTTATATCTTTCATTTTACAACACATTGTAATAGATGTGATTTTTAAAAATTTTAAAGTGTTTTTTCAGCCTTTGGACTGTTAGTATTTGAAGCAATTATTTTGATAACAACTTTTGAAAAGGAAATCTTTGTATGTAAGTCCTGTGATTAGTACAACTGGTTATTGACTTAAGGTTTCAACTTACTGAATATTTGTTGTAGCCTTTACCTTATATTATCAAAAGTACTAGAGTTTAAATGAATTTTCCGAGTGAAGTGTTAATAACGGTATTTCTGAAAAGAAATGAGTATTATTCTCGTCACAATCGATAATAATTGAACTTTAAAAACTAAAAATAAAATAGGAGCACCTAAAAGATTGCCGACACAATAAAGAAAAGAAGAATTGACTTCCATGGCCATATTCTAAGAATGGACCCGAAACGGAAAACTAAAAGAAACTTTGACAATTTTCGCAATAAGAAAACCAAGGCAAACTGGCAGGGGACTGAGAAGGACCTACAAGAATTCCAAATTACAGAAGGGAAGCTTGCAGATAGATCCGCGAAGAATATAACAAAAGATTAATGAAGACGTTCATGGGCCAAACGACTATACTCAATTTCTGAAGAAAGAGAGGACGGCAAGGGCTGAAAGGATGTTTTCGTTTGCGGTTTCAGTTTCGTTCACATTTTCGTTTTCGTTTTAGTTTTAGTTTTAGTTTTAGTTTTAGTTTTAGTTTTAGTTTTTGTTTTTGTTTTTGTTTTTGTTTTTGTTTTTGTTTTTGTTTTTGTTTTTGTTTTTGTTTTTGTTTTTGTTTTTGTTTTTGTTTTTGTTTTTGTTTTTGTTTTTGTTTTTGTTTTTGTTTTTGTTTTTGTTTTTGTTTTTGTTTTTGTTTTTGTTTTTGTTTTTGTTTTTGTTTTTGTTTTTGTTTTTGTTTTTGTTTTTGTTTTTGTTTTTGTTTTTGTTTTTGTTTTTGTTTTTGTTTCATCCGGTATATCAGGGAGATCTAGGAAAAATATTTGGGCTACATTTTCAGAAATAGCCTATCACTTTCACAATAATAGGCTAATACTGAACTATTCAACAATCATCTCCTTTCATGATTTACTCGTTCACGTACAGCCATCACAATAACAAATTCCTCACACTGCCAAATACAAGGGGCTATATAACCACAATGTCGCAGCCCATAAAATGATTGTCCGATAATCACTATCATACTGTATAGTGCCAACAACATTCCGATTCAGAAAACTGTGGAGGATATGATATTTTCGAGGATTGTGACTTAACAGCAATCTCAGTCATACAGTATTAGGGTATTGCCAATCAGGTGTGGGTGTCCTTCATTACTCACCTCTAGAGACCTCACGACATATTGATTATTGTATCACATGAGAGATACTCGAATGGAGCAATAGTGGAGACTGGGGACGCTAAATATTGGATCACGATTGGGGGTTTATGGCATTATTCATACAAGTAGGACTTCCACACAATGAAACAAACCGCAGTAGATAGATGCACCGTTTGGCGACTTCAGTAGCGTATTTGGTAGCATGCTGAGCTTCTTATGCCCAAGGTCGCGGGTTCAAACCCGTCCGAAGTCGTCGGACATTTTAAGAGCGTTAAAAATCCCTCAGTATGCCTTCCTATGGAGGGGAAGTAAAGCCGGCGGTCCCATGTCATAGATTTATGACATAAAAAGATACGATCCTTACAGTAGTCGCTTATGATGTGTAACATCAGACATGTTATCCTACTCGTATACTACACAGCTTGGACATTCTTAAAATGTTAATTTACACTCCATTTTCATACTGGTACTATGATGAATGTATAGATTGAGTTGGAGATATGCTACTGTCACATTTGTGGCGCAGTGGTCAAGCTGTTAGTCTCTCACCAAGGTAGACCGGGTTTGATTCCCGGTCAATACCTGTGAGATTTTCGAATTGAAATGCCATGTCCTGTGGTTCGCATTCCACGTAAAAGGGAGGTACCGTGGATCATGATCGTGAGATTAACGGACACGCAAAACTACAGGCTTCCTTCCTTCCTTTTACAATGATAATTCATAATAACAAAGTGACACACAACGTCGACAGTACACTCAAATACTGTGAGCACATTCCTCAGTAACTATAACATTCATTATTCTCAAGGCTCTCATACAGTTCGTCGTACACAATCAAACCATGCCTTCCTACAATCATGAAATGACCTAGTCTCACATATGATGAAAATACAGCTTTTATTCCACTCATATAACAACATTCTGTTATGCATTTAATATTTGACTACTCGCCCACAGCTTGACAATAATGCCGCTTACTTAAATGTCATTTGTCGTCTTTGTCCTACCCCATGTGATATTCAACCTTGATCGTGAAGCTTCATAAACTGCTCAATGACAAATGAAAGTCGGTGAAACATTTGCCACTGTGCTCGTCAAACCAGTGCCTGCTAAATGCACTGCCTACTGTATTGCCATAACATTCTCGCTCTACAGAGCACACACTGCCTTGTTTCCAATACACACATTTTCAATTGTACATCCAGCTGGCAGTCCGATCCACTTCCGTTCGATCCACTTCCGCCCGATTCACTTCCGTCCCCAATTTCCGAAATCACTCCCAAAAAACTATCCAGCAACCGAGCGGAAAGATGTTACACATCAAAAGGAACCTTCCACTAACTACACTTGTGTGAAGCCAAAATTTGTAGGTTAAGGTTTGATTAATGCTCTTAAGTTCCTACGTTCGTCACAAGGCAGAGGTTGCGATGGCATCTAGTAGTAGCGAAGTTCACGGCTAGGTGTCGTGGACGGTAGCATTTGGGAGCGAAAGTAGGAACTACTTGAAATCATCGTCTTACGTGCAGTGCTTACAGTACTTGAATTAAAACAAAACAGTAAACACACACTAAAAAAAAACATCACAATTAACATCGGTTATCAGACAGATTCTAGACACACCCAAAGTACACGGGGCGTTGTCGCAGCCCCTAAACTAAGGAACCAACCAACATTACGTACAGGTTTTTTGCTGCAAATCCTTTGTAACTCATTATGAATTACCAACGTACACTACTTTCATAGTACAAATATCAACAAACTAAAGAATAATTTAGTCCTCATTTTCTATTAAGAGCAATCAAAACGTTGTACTCCCTCGATTTTTCCTCTAAGCATTTGAAATGCGGTGTTTGATGATAATTATTTATTTAGAGTATGGCTTTTACTGCCGAGAGTGTCCGAGGTCATGTTCGGCTCGCCAAAGGCTCTAGCAGCTTCAAGGGGACACCCATGGGGAGCACTACAAGTTCCGTTCAATTTCAAGTAGTTCCAACTTTCGCTACCAGATGTCACTGACACCTAGTGGTGAACGTTGGAACTATGATAGAGTGTTTCAACGAAATCTAACCTACAATTTTGCTTCACACAAGTTTAATTAGTGGAAGGTTCTTTTACATGCCATTAGTCTATGACATGGGACCGCCGGCTTTACTTCCCCTCCGAAGGAAGGCATACTGAAGGATTGTAACGCTCTTAAAAAATCCGACGACTTCGGCTGGGTTTGAACCCGCGATCTTGGGCATAGAAGCTCAGCATGCTACCGACTACGCCACCGAACCACTGTATGAGAATGATGAATAGCAGATTGCTGGATAGAGTAATAAATGAAGAGGTATTAAGACGAGTGGGAGAGGAGAGATGTTTGTGGGGAGTGCTAATGAAGAAAAGGAATAGGTTGGTAGGTCACATACTAAGACTCCCAGGAATAGCAAAGTTAGTTATGGAAGGAAGGGTTGGTGATAATAACTTTCCGTAGCGATAGACCAACGAAAGAATATGTTGTACAGTTTGCCTCGGATGTAAGGTGTGATAGCTATGTAGAGATAAAAACGATTAGCGCAGGACAGGGAGGCTTGGAGGGCTGCATCTTACCAGTCAAAACACCGAAGATTAAAACAAATTTCTTGAATATGAAGATAATTGTGTAGGAGTTTTATTCAAACTTCAATCGCAAGATTAGGACACAAGAAATAAAAGCGGGATTTTAAAATTTCGCTCAGCCGCCATCTTGTGGTTATGAAAACAATTTAAATGAATTAGATGCCAGTCGATTAAAATTTGTATAAGCAAATACCGTATCAAGTTTCACTGCGCTCGGATGGTTAAAACGCAAGAAACGTCCATTTGAATATTTAAATTTCAAGTAGCCGCCATATTGGATTTCTGCTCACCAGGTTTTTGATCGTCATAAGTTGAACTAATGCTTATAGCCTCTATACAACACAAAATTTCAGTTTGATTGCTGTAGTAGATTAATAGATATTGAGAACCGTCTACATATCACGGATGGTCGCCATGTTGGATTTTAATATATGTAGGCCATAGAGTTATGTACTATTAGATGATGATTATTGTGTACGTTCCTTATGCAAATGTTGATTCCAATCGCATGATTACTTACTTACTTACTTAATTCCTGCCGCTCCTTCCCGAGCATAGGGCCTTGGCGAAATTTCTCCACGCAGTACGGTTCCTGGCCATTCTCTTCACTTGACTCCAGTTCTTGTCCACCTCTGCAATTTCATTTTCGATCGTCCTCTTCCAGGTCTTCTTAGGTCGACCTCGCTTCCTGGCGCCATGAGGATTCCAGTCTAGTACCGCCCTCTCAATAGCTCCGTTCGGCTTCCTTAGTGTGTGACCAATCCAGCGCCATTTCCTCTCCTTGATCTGGATGCTAATCGGTAGTTGATTGCTGATGGTCCAAAGATCTTCATTTGAGATTATGTCCGGCCACCTCATATTCATGATGCGACGCAGACATCTGTTAATGAACACCTGTAGTTGGTTGTTGATCGGTTTTGTGACTTTCCATGTTTCACAGCCGTAGAGAAGAATCGACTTTACGTTGCTATTGAAAAGGCGGAGCTTGGTCTTCCTGGAAATGTTTCTATTTCTCCAGATGGGGTAGAGCTGGACAAAGACACCATTTGCCTTCCTGATACGGCTTCGAACATCTTCCTCTGCTCCCCCATCATTTGTGACTATACTTCCAAGGTAGAGGAAGGACTCAACTCGCTCAATGTCCTTTCCGTTGACTGTCAAACTAGTCGTGATGTCAGAATTTATCCTCATCTCTTTGGTCTTGTTGGTGTTGATCATCAGTCCTGCACGTTCTGCTTCTCTCTGCAACCTCCCCAGCTTATCTTCTATGTCTCGGTACCGTTGTGCCATAAGACAAATGTCGTCTGCGAAATCCAGATCTTCAAGCCTGTCATTTATACCCCTTTGAATATCCCTCTTCCGTCCTCCCATTACCTTCTTCATCACACTATCCAGGACCAACAGGAACAGTGTGGGGGAAAGGACACACCCCTGTCTCACTCCGGAACTGACCTTTATCTTTTCTGTTAATTTGCCTTCGTGCAGAACCTGGCACTCATACCCTTCGTACATCTCTTCCATGATTCTGATGATCTTTGTTGGAATTTTATGTTCCTCGAGGGTCTTCCACATGATTATTTGATTTACGGAGTCGAAGGCTTTCTCGAAGTCAACAAATGTGAGGTAAAGGGTATTCCGCCACTCCACACTCTGCTCCAGGATGGTTCGGAGGGTGTTGATGAGATCCACACAAATGCGATGTTGTCAAAAACCAGCCTGTTCCTTACGAAGCCTTTTTTCTACGCAGTCTTTTATACGATTCAGGATGACTCTCGCCAGCACTTTGCTTGGAATGGACAGCAAGGTGATACCCCTCCAGTTGTTACAGTTTGTGATGTCCCCTTTCTTCGGCAACTTGACTATCAACCCCTTCTTCCAGTCGGTTGGTATTTTCTCCTCCTTCCAGATCTTCTCCAACAGCGGGTGAAGCAGATCGATCGTAATATCCAGGTCTGCTTTCAGTACTTCCGCTGGGATATTATCCAGACCTGGTGCCTTCCCACATTTCATCTGCTTCAACGCTGTCCGTATTTCGCCCCGAGTTGGGGAGTCAAGGCTGATGCTTGGGTCACTTTCTGTTTCCTCTTCATCTTCTCCTCGCTGCTTACTTTCTGGTCCTCAATCTCTATTAAGAACCTCCGCAAAGAGTTCTCTCCATCTTGTCAGCTGCTGTTCACACGCCGTGAGGATCTCGCCCGTTTTGCTCTTAACAGGCCTAGTTTTATTAAAACCTTTCTTCGAAAGCATCTTTGTGATGCCATAGAGCTCCTTAACGCCCCCCCCCCCCCCCTTCTTGCCGCTTCTTCTGCATTCTCCGCCTGCTCATCAATCCACCTCCTATGATCCTTCCGTACACTCCTCTTTACCACCCTGTTTGCTGTTGAATACTTTGCTTGTGTGAGAGCCTTCTGCTGCCTAGTCTTGCAGGTGTTGAGCTTGGCCTTAATCTCCTTCCTATAATTTATCTTGTCCCAGGTCTGATCGGATATCCATTCTTTCCGCAGGTAGTTCTTGTACCCGAGCTGCATCTCACTGGTTTCCACGAAGATATTCTTTACCTCGCTCCACACAGTCTCCACGTCCTTCTCTGTCTCGGAGTCCAACACCTGGAATTTATTTCTGAGCTCCAGTTTAAATTGGTCCAATCTCTGCTGGTTCTTAAGCTTGCCCACATAAAACTTGTTGTGCCGAGTGTTAAACTTTCGGCGGACTGCGACGATCTTCATGCGGATGTTGGCAACCACAAGGTGATGGTCACTACCAACGTCCGCTCCTCTTTTTTTCCTAACATCTTCCAAGCTTCTTCTGAACCTCCTGCTCACTGCGATGTGATCAATTTGATTTTCTGTGACTTGATCAGGAGACACCCAGGTGACCTTGTGGCACCGGCTATGAGGAAATACCGTGCCACCCATCACCAAATCCTGACTGGCGCAATATTCCGTAAATTTCTCCCCATTGTCATTCATCTCACCAAGGCAATGTTTACCCATGATCTGCTCCAACCCCTCATTGTTTGGAGACTTCAACGCGAAGGTGGGCTCAAACGCATGATTAGAACACAAGAAATAAAAACTTCATTTTCGAAATTCGCACAGCCAACATCTTGAGGATATATAAACAATTGAACTAAATTAGATACCAGTGCATTATAATGTGTATAAACATTTGATGTAGCAAGTTTCATTGCGTTTGGATCATTAAATCGCGAGAAAAGTTTATTTGAAACTTTCAACTTCGCTTGGCCGTCATGTTCATTTTGTAGCTAACCGGTGCCCTTTAACTCCGTACAAAATTTCTTGGCGATACCGGTAATAGTTTCAGAGATATAGAATGCCGGTGAAATATTTCGCACTGCCGCCATCTTGAGGTTTTGTAAACAATTGAAAGAAGTTAGATGTCGGTGCATTGCAATGTGTATAAACATATACTGTACCAAGTTTCATTGCGTTTGGTTGGTTAAATCGCGATAAACGTCTATTTAAAAGTCGCAAATTCGCTTGGCCGCCATGTTGGTTTTGTACTTACCAGATTTTCAAAAGTCACATAGATGAACTTCTAGTAGTTCCCTTTATCTCCGTACACAATTCCAGGGTGATATCGGTAATAGTTTCGGAGATATTGAATACTGGTGAAATATTTCGCACAGCCGCCATGTTGGATTGGTGAGACATAACAAAATATGAAGGGCACGCTCGGGTTCGCCCAGAATAGTGTTATGAACTTACCGAGTTTTATTGAAATCGCTACAGCCGTTTAGAAGTTAATAGGGGGGGGGGGCACACAAAAATCCATCACACACACACACAGACAGACAAACGGACAAAGGTGATCTCATAAGCCTATTTTTTTCATAAATGAAAATAGGCTGATGAGATCACCTTTTATCCGTGTGTCTGTCTGTGTGTGTGCGTGTGTGATTCGAGTGTGTGTGTCCCCGTAATAAAATCTAAACGGCTGGAGCGATTTCAATGAAACTCAATAAGTTCATAGCACTGTTCCGTACGACCCCGACCGTGCCCATCAAATTTTGTTACGTCTCACCAATCCAACATGGCGGTTGTGCGAATTGTTTCACCAGCATTCAAATCTCCGAAACTATTACGGATATCACCCCGGAATATTGTACGGTGATAAAGGGAACTACTAGAAGTTCACCTATGAGACTTTCAAAAACCGGTTAACTACAAAACGAACATGGCTGCCAAGCGAATTTGCGACGTTTAAATAGACGTTTCTCGCGATTTAACCAACCAAACCTAATGAAACTTTGTACAGTACATGTTTATACATATTGTAATGCACCGACATCTAACTTCGTTCAATTGTTTAGGCCTACATAACCTCAAGATCGCGGCTGTTCGATATACTTCACCGGCATTTTATATCTCTGAAACTATTACCGATATCACCCTGAAATTTTGTACGGAGATAAAGGGCACTACTGGAAGTGTATCTATGAGACTTTCAAAACCGGTTAACTACAAAACGAACATGGCGACCAAGCTAATTTGAAAGTTTTAAATATACTTTTCTCGCGATTTAATGATCCAAACGCAATGAAACTTGGTACAGTGAATATTTATACACATTGTAATGCACCTGTAGTTCAATTGTAACCTCAAGATGGCGGCTGTGCGATTTTTTAAATCAAGTTGATATTTCATGTGTTGTAATCATGCGATCGAAGTGCACTTTGAACAAAGAACCATTGCAATCATTTTCCTTTAATGGTACGTGACTCTATGGCCTATACATATAAAAATCCAACATGGCGACCATTCGAAATATTTAGACGGTTTCCAATATCTACGAATCTATTACAGCAATCAAACTGAATTCTTTATGTTCATTGGGTCAATGAACGCAAGTTCACCTATAGGACTTTCAATAACCTGGTGATCACAAATCCAACATGGCGGCGACGCGAAGTTTAAATATTCACATGGACGTTTCTCGCAATTTAACCATCCGAGTTCAGTGAATATTGGTACGAATGTTAATCCACTGGCATCTAATTTATTTCAATTGTTCCCATTGCCACAAAACGGCAGCTGTGCGAAATTTTAAAAACTCTTTTTTGCTTTTTTGTCCTAATCATGCGATTGAAGTTTGAATACTACACGTACACAATAATCTTCATGTACATAACTGTAAGACTTACATATATAAAAATCCATCATGGGGACCATCCGAAATATTTAGTCGGTTCTCAATATGTACGAATCGATTACAGCAATCAAACTGAAATTTTGTATGTTGGTAGAGGTAATTAACGTAAGTAACATATATGAAAATAGACATTAGTTCGTCACGGAACTACTTGTTTGAAACGTGATGCATATTTGACCAATAATCAGCGCATTTTTGTATGCATATTTATTGGTTTATTAGTGCATGAACTTCCGGGCCTTAGATTTGACATTACATTTAGAGCTGGTGGGAAGCAGTGTGTCACATATCCTGTGTCCTGTGTCCTGATGCTCATACAGTATTACAGAAGACGTGTGGAGATGATTCAGTGCATACAGTTAGACCTTCTGGACACAGGAAAGGGTGGACCCCATTAGCAGTCGTCTCGCGTTTTCCAAGTCATTTATCTTCTTTCTCTGCTCCAGGTTACTTTATTCCTTTCTGTTCTGCTGCTTTTGGGATAATGTCAAATACTGATTCAAGTGACGAGGAATGCTGCTAGCATTGCGTACCCCCAGTTTGTGCTGAAGGAGTAACGAATCACAGTTTACTCTTAAAGCTCAACACTTGTGATACTTGTGAAAGACGTTAGCTGGACTGTGGTTATATTCTGTAATGTGAGAGTATGAACGCGAAGGATATAGCGGGAACTTGTAACAGCTGAGCTGTGTTGTTAAGTTTATATTTTGTTGTAAATCAGCTGATTCGAATAACACACGGAAAAACAAATTAATTAATTAATAAATTACACACAAGAGCTATGCTACCTGTATTCAATTCAATGAATACAACAAAGAAGGCAAACACTCGATAGCTAATACAAAGTAATCTGTTGGATATATCAACTCTCATTATGCAATGATTATCATCAAGATGAAACAAGAGTCTGAGTGGAGGTCGTTCACAGTGTATCGCTACACTTAACGGTTAATAATTGTTTTCGGGATGTTACAACAGTAATGTCAAGGTGAAGAACACTCAAGCAAGCCACTATGTGGCGATATTATTGGCATGCTTTTGTATTGTCGAGATG
The DNA here is from genome assembly GCA_946902985.2 of Meconema thalassinum. NCBI lineage: Eukaryota > Metazoa > Arthropoda > Insecta > Orthoptera > Tettigoniidae > Meconema > Meconema thalassinum. Next base: position 227,577,391 of record OX336398.1, read on the forward strand.
TAGGCCATTGGATGACAGGCGATTATATTTAAACACTACGATAGGAAACAATAGATTTTTTTCTTCTTCTTGACATTTCGGCCAGCTATGGACCACTGCTGTTCTCTACCTCGAGCATTAACATTCGCCCAGTAACGCCTCATGTGGTCTCGATGCTGCTACTTCCTGGCTCAGTCCACGTCTTAAATTTGTTCTTTCATATTTGAAGCTCAGAAACAGGAAGTTCGTAGTTTTCTTCGTCGACTTCAAGAAATCCAATGACTCTATTGATCGAACCACACCCTTCCAAATCTTAAAAGAAATGGATTTGGACGACAAAACACGAGCAATTATCCAGCAGACCTTGGCTAACACAAACTCCAGAGTGATATTTAGAGGAGAAATTTCGGACGAGGCAGGGAGATGGACTGTCAAGTTTAGTTTTCAACTGTGTTCTGGAGAAAGTAATTCGTGAATGGCGCAAGGAGATGGGTAAAAAGTGTTAGAAAATGGTGTCAGAATGGGCTGCAGGATCTCGGACCTGACAATTGAATGCCTAGCTTTCGCAGATGATCTAGCAATCTTTTCTGATTCCCTAGACACAGCCGCAAAACAAGTCAACCAACTCAGAATACAAGCGACAAAGGCAGGCTTACAAATTATAACTAATATTGGCCCTGCAGTCAAAGAATTAAATGTTGAACATGGAAATATCTGTCAGGCAAAAAAGTTTAAGTACCTAGGGGAGTGGATCGAGCCCAACATATCAGAGATGCCTTCACATCAAGTATGAACAAGATGGAAGTGGCCTACCAGCTAACGAAAGGAGTGAACAACAAGCGAACAGTGTCTCGCAATGCCATCTAAGACACTATCGTACAGTTATCCGACCTGGGGCGCTGTACGCAGCAGAATTCCTGGCAATTAATAGGAAGGCTCTGGTTGAGAAACTGGAAGCCAAGGAAAGGAAGATCCTCAGGAAGATCTTAGGGCCGTTTAAAGACGATGGTGAATACAGCAGACGACATAACAATGAGCTGTACCTTCCAGTAGAAAGGATATCTCAAGTAACTCGGAAAAGAGGCATATCTTTCTATGACCACTTAACTAGTATGAAACCCGAGAGAATCGCCAATCGGATATTAACCTATTTTCTTAACGAAAAACCAAGGACCCCTGGTTTTGTGAGGTAGACAAGGATTTACACGAAGTACGGATCACCCACGCAGACATTATGGAACGTGACCTTTTGAAGGAAAAGCTTGGAGCACACGACCAATTCCAAGAAAAAGCGAAATTAAAAACCGGCAAGAAGTGGTCTGATGAAAGAAAGGAGTTTCACAGGCAGCGAATGCGTGAACACTGGGCTAAGATCAAGGCCCAGAGACAGAAACAGTTGAAATGACGTGGTCCATAGCTGGCCTGAACGAAGAAATAATAATAATAATATTTATAGAAATAACGAACTAATAATAATAACAATAATAATAATAATAATAATAGCTTATGGCCCCTGGTGCTGAGTGCGAGCTTTGTTAATTGCACCCAGAGGGCAGCTTGCATGTTTAATTTGTTGTTCCTTGGAGCGCTATGAAAGTCAAGGAGGTTAGATATCAAAGCTCCTTGACACCTCTAGCCAATAGCGCTTTTTAATAGAGAAAGTAGGAACTTCTGTGTTGGCGGAAAATCCCGAGATTAATTTTACCATTGTGAGTATGGATTACTAAATTCAAATGGGTTCTTTAACATTCCAACAATGATTGACATGCGTGTCGCGATTTTTGACGCCTTTCAAAAGCCACTTACCACGGTCAGGAGCGAACCCGCAAGCTTTGGGTTGGTGATCCGACACGATAACCACTCACCCACCGTGGCAAGCTTAATAGAAATTACGAAGTAAAATGGAAACAAAAGTATTACCACTCGATGCTAAAAGTAAACGAAACAGTGGCAATGCCGAACGGTTCCAGTCTACCGTAGACCAATCTCCCAAGTGGCCCTAACAATATGATCACCCAGTTTAAACTGTGATGCCCTAAATAGAATCCTCCACAACAAATGCACGTGAAGCCACAAGAAGTTACAGTAACTCGCATTAAACTGAGGTTTCCCTGCCCTCAGGGGGAATAAATCCCCAAGCCAGTTCATCACAGCCAAACATATATTATAGAAAATCGATGAGAAAGCATTTGGTGCAGACCGCCTTTATGGCTAACCAATAGTCACCTCTCGTGCTGACACGGCACAGAAAATACTGGCACTTGACTAACTAGGTCCATGCACGGTAAATGTGTGCGTTGTCGTGTTGGTGACCATGTTTGAGTGTTGCCTCCGTAATATAATGTTTTTCAGTCGACCAACACGAGTGTACCCAATTCCAATGGTTGTTACCCTAAACCTTAAAATATTCATGAGATTAATAAACACACTTCTAACACCAGTTTCGATCGTCAAGCGATCGTCTTCAGATCCATTATAGTTAGGGCCATTTTCATCACCGCAAATTATCGGTAACTATTGCTACTTACTGGCAAAATGCAATTTGATTCGGACACGGAAAATAAATAAATAAATAAATAAATAAATAAATACATCTCTCAATTCAATATTTAACGTTATTAAACTTTGCACGAGCATTTCATTAAACATAAATACTCGTTAGCTTACCTCTAATAAGCAATTACGTTCATCATCATCATCAGTTTATCATCCTGATGGCAGGTTTCCTCTCTCCACCTTACCCGGTCTTCAGCCGCACGCTTCATCAGCTTATAAGATTTATCAATCTTGATGGAATCCAGCATCTGAAACCTTCTTCTACCTCTTCGGATTTTCCCTTGGACTGCCCCTTCTAAACCACATTTTACCAGACCATCTCCTCTTAGGCAGTGTCCAATCCAGTTTATATTTCTCTTCCTTATCTTCTTTAGCATCATCCTTTCTTTTCCTACTTTCTAAATTATTATCATTAATGTTTCATATACGCTTGGTCACCATGTTCGTTCTGTACAAAACAAGTTTCTGAAAGTCACATAGGTGAACTTGTAGTAGTGCCCCCTATAACCATACAGAATTTCAGGCTGATATCCGTAGTAGTTTGGAAGATATAGAATGCCGGGGAAACATTTCGCACAGCCGCCATGTTGGATTGGTGAGAAGTATGAAAATTTGAAGGGAATGGTCGGGATCGGAAGAAATAGTACTATGTCCTTACAGAGTTTCATTGAAATCGCTCCAGCTGTTTAGATTTTATTGGGGGGAACGGACGTACACACGCATACACGGACAAAAGGTGATCTCACATTCTTTTTTTTTATCATAAGTGAAAATAGGCTAAAAACTGTCTTTGTCTACTAATAATGTGTTGATATGGAGACCAATCTGGACTGTGGAATGCCTAAAGGCTGCTCTGACAGCAACTGTTCTGAGACAAATACAATCAGAACAACTCCCAAATGTCCTCTATCAAGATTAACTCTTCTGCATGTCCCAGTAGTGGGGTTAAATTGCGTGACCGACTGAGAAGATGCAATATTCATTGATAAAATGACGTCACTGATAATGGCTTCAAAGCTCTGTGTGTGTAATTTCCTTTCCCAGTTGGAGTTTATGTTCAATACCAGCAGACACAAGTCGATCCCTCTGTATGATGTCAACATAACTTCCCTATCTGTTACAACGAGAGTAGAATGAACCGCGTCGTCAAGCCTTGGTAGGCTATGTCCAGAGATCAAAGAATGATACATATCTCCAATAAAGGCTAAGCTGTTCAATGGCAGCAAGCTTTACGTCATTCCAACCGCACACAAATGCACACACATTTCTGAGATATCCTCAGCTCAAAGCCACCAAAAGTTAAAGTTTGGGTCCCAGGGATAAGAGGCATTCCATCCGTGAGTTCATGACAGAGGCAATTCCAAACCGCAATTCCTGGCCCTTCTCCCTACCGCCCTTCCCTGTGCGGCCGAAGGCGGTAGCTACAGAATGCCCTTAAAAACCACGCTAATTCTACCTAAAAGCTACTTCCATATCAATGTTAATTAGTAACACCCGAAAGTTCATGCAAAATCCTATTTTTGCATAGACTACTTATGCATATTTTGGTTATTTTGCCACAATGCATAATTTTTTTTCTCCTTTGCCTGTTTAAGTGCATATCTCTGCTTGAGAAAGACCTATACAGCAGGCTGTTCCAATTCCACGAGTTTGAGTAAGCGTACACGCGAGTACTCAGCAGTGATGCTCGGAGGGACTGGGGTTGATAGCCAATACGTTACTGGGCGAAGGTCATAACACAAGTCCATGCTTTACATGCCAGTCTTGGTGTATCCACCGCGCAGTGACGGCAGCCGCCACAGTAGAGCTGTATTGCATGTTACAGGTTTACTCGCGTAAGGCGGAGAGTACTCCTCTGCTCACAGGCGAGCAACTCGGCTGGAACAGCCTGCTATACAGTATTCAATTTCCTATTATTTTTAAGCGCTTTTTGTTGCTTCATGTTCTCAAAGACGTATATTTCAAATCGGACTCCGACAGAATAATACTGAAATTGTTTTAATATCTAGTACGTTTCAGTCCTTTTTCAAGTTAATATCAATTATTTTTATTCAGCATTCACAATGTAAATATTGTAAAATTATTTTCATTTTAAAAAATTCAAAAAATATGAGTTACACTTAAGAATTAACACAATGAAATAATTGAGGCGCCTTGAATCAAAACCCGCCAAGTCCATCGAACATTAAAAATGAGATGAACTTGCACGTGAGCAATTCAATGGTGCCACGATTTTCCTTTAGAAGACGCTATTTCCCTACAAAAATTTCAAACAAAACGTAGGCTTAATTTCAAAATCCGCCAGATTCAATTGAACTTCCACCATTGTTAGTTTCAAAACCCACCAAGTCGCTTTCAGCCAATCAGCACATAGATTTGCATTACGCATTTGTTTGAACTTACAAAGTGTAACCTATTCACAACTGATACTGCTGTTGTATTTCAATTATAAACATAATCATAATTCAGGCCAGGTTTTCATTTCATACATAATTTGGAGGGTTCACGTTCAAATGCTTTCTTCTTCCCTTTTTATTCTTAGAGCTGCTTTTGTTACTTTCAAAAGCGTCCATATTATGTGCATTTCACTTTCAAAAACAGTTAACTCCTAATTAATCTTAAGAAAGGTGTTACTTTCCATAAAGGGACAATCCTGTAATTTGTTGAAATGCATCGTTTGATGATAAAGTATTTAAACTAAATATTCATATTCCAAGCATACTTTTAGCCTAGTTTTCAGATTTTGCAAATTTTGTAAGTAAAATGTGTTCATAAACAGATATGACTGAGCGTATTCTTAAGAGCCACCAGGGCTGCCAACTGTTAATAATTGCTCTCTCTATGCTTTTATCCAAATACCAATATATCAGAAATTATGCAAGCCGACAGCTTTAAACTATGCACGCGTATAGTACCTGTCATTCCACATTAATTTGGAGTAACTTATATACGTCAGTGCTACCAACATGAGTATAAGCCTGCTGAGAGGTCCAACTTGAAATATATGTAACTTCTATACTATCATTTGGATTTCAACCAAATTTCGTGTGTGCTATGTGCACCATAACAGATATGACTATGCCGATTCTTAAGAGTAACCAGGGCTGCCAACTGTTAATAAATACTGTCTCTATTTTTTACCCTAATATCAATATATCAGGAAGTATGCAAGCCAATAGCTCTAAACTTTGCACACGTATAGTACCTGGCATTCTAGATGAATTTGGAGTAACTAATATAGGCCTACGTCAGTGCTGCCAACATGATTCTATGCCTGCTGATAGGTCCAATTTTAAAATTCATGTAACTTCTATACTAACTTATGGATTTCATTCAAAATTGACACAACAATAGATCATAGTATATCAGATTATTTCTGACCAATACATGTATGTCATTGTTGCCAACATGATTTTACGCGCGCTGTTAGATCCGATGTTTAACTGCATGTAACGTCCATGCTATCCATTGGACTTCAACCGAATTTTATAATCTGTACCTTAGGAGATGGAACTAAGAATATATTCAGTCACCAGGGCTGCCAACTGTAGTGGTCTATTAGGCTACATTATGCCAGGTATACAGTATTTCGAACTAATTAGACATTTTGATATTACCTACTTAATTTCGTCATTATTCTAGTTTGATCCATATAGATTAATCCTTGGCATGAATCTTACATTTTAAGAAAAGTAGGCTCTTTAGTTCGTCACGGAACTTCTTGTTTTGAAAAGTGATCCATAATTGACCAATAATTAGCGCATTTTTCCACGCATATTTATTCTTTTAATAGTGCATGAACTTCCGGACCTTGGTAATCAATAATTTTAAACATCCCTCATGTTGATACTTTTATGAAATCTCAAAATAGGAACGAAAATAGCAAAAACGTAAAATTAAGCAATCTCCTCAATAGTGCCAAACGTTGAAGGGGTAATGAACCCGTACACGGTCACATTGCTCAGTCAAGGACACCCGGAAAGATTTCAAATTGTGGGGCATGGAAAGCTCTAGGCCTACAGCACTAAAAATCCACTGCAGTTCCGGAAAAACAGCCTAAAATCACTTGTTCCCTTACTCGCTTTTTGTTTGATTCAAATCCTAGCCAAATTAATTAATTACATAATTCGTTCTTTAATATATTCCTTGGTTCAAAACCCACAAAGGTTTTCTTGATTTATCTAAAATCTTCACACCAGAAGTACTTAAAAGAGCTTATGTGAAACTCTTCATTGACTCATACTAGCGCTCGTAGTGGTAGAAAATGCAAACTGCTAATCGATCAGATGTGGTTGAGTTTTCGGTAAACAATCATCAGTTTACCGCGCGCACCTCGTATAAAACGCTTAGTGTGTGCTCTACGTTTGGCGTACTTGGTAGCATGCTGAGTTTCTATGCCCAAGATCGCGGGTTCATGTCTGGCTGAAGTCATCACATTTTTTAAGAGCGTAAAAAATTGCTCAGTAAGTTTATGCATTCCTTCGGAGGGGAAGTAAAGCCGACAGGTCCATATCATAGATTTATGGCATGTAAAATAACCTTCCACTAACTACAATTGTGTGAAGTTAAATTTGTAGGTTAGATTTGACTAACGCTCTATAAGTTTCAACATCCGCCGCCAGATGCGGTGGCATATAGTAGCCAAGTACAGAGCTAAGTGTTGTTGACAGTAGCATTTGGTAGCAAAAGTATGAACTACTTGAAATTGATCGTTTGCATTCCTTACCAGAATTGCAGATAGTACACACTATTACAGCCATCACAATTAACACCGGTTATCATACAGATTCTACTCACACGCCCAAAGTTCACGGGGCTACATGACCGCGTTGTCGCAGCCCCTAAACTGAGGAACCAACCAACCTTTAAGTTTGTAAAAGAGGAGAAAACAACGAAAATTAATTATAAATGCATACATCATCAATAAGTGTCAGTGATGAACCGGGTCTAGTCTCTGCCATTGAGTTGAAGGGCTACCCACAATGGTACCCGAGTTCATCATAATTTTACGGAGGTGTGCACATTTTTAGACTCGAATAACGAATTCAAATTAGATGCAATTTCTTATTCAAAATCGTTTTTGTTCGTGTTGGACGATTTGTTCTCTGGCTCAATAACTTAGTTGTAGCTACTTGATAAGTGGACTGTAGGGTTTGGTCAGTATATGATAATCATTTCATACTTATTTAATAAATGGACTGTAACACACATAATATCTTGTATGTAGTAAGATTAACTAACACTCGTTTATTATTCCTACGAATAGTTCATAGTTCTACAACTGTACCTGGTACATTTCTGTAGTGGCTTGGAGATGCCATTAGATGCTTATGGTATTGCTTATAGTTCCGTAGAGCCGAACATTTGGTGTGAATGTAGTGTAGGCTAGCTCCTTATTGCGTCTGGCTGATAATATGCTGAGTTAACCATATGTTAGAATGGTAACTAATTACTGCGTACGTAACAGGTTTCTTGTACAGATTGCCTCTTTTGCAATTCAGAACAATCTTATTCCAACAATTCAACTCTTCCTCTGTTTGAATACTAAACAGAAGGTATCCACGGCCTCTCTGTCCACTGCCTCCTATAGACATGGGTCATACACAAGGAGTGTGCTGCCATCTAGTTGAGGAATGGAGAAGGAGCCGATTTGAGTACACTAGAGATAATAAACTCTTTCCGTCAGAAAAGGAACAACATAAACACAGGCCCATAGGCGCAAATATACATACCTATAGAAGGGGAAGTTAAAGAACATCTCAAACCTAAACAGTTTAATTTTATTTTACTTTATTTTCATTGTCCTATTTAGTTATATTTTCTCCCCTGTGGACATCAACGTTTCCCATAAGGAATTGCATCTGGAAAGTTTCGAAATTGGAGATTCTGAGGGTTACCTGAGCTGGGATTGTTTTCCCTTTTTTCATTGACTTTGGATTGTATCCTCTAGATCCAGTAATTTCAATACATTGTCCACGAATCTTTGAATAGTTAAAGAGTGTACAATCAGTAATAAAATACTTCCAATCTCTCTGGTCTAAACTTACACGCAAACTCGAATAAAGTCATCAAAACAAAATGTGTGGCATTAACAAGGCTCCTGTCTTATATTATTAGTGGAAACTGTAACAAATCTGTTTACTGTCAGATTCATCTAGAAAATGTTGTTAGGACTGTTGATTAAACATTTGAAATAGTTTCAGCTCCTGGAAAAACATTTCTACTCTATTAGCACACAAAACGTACAAAGTAAATTTTGGAAAACTGCCATCGAGTCTAATGATTTCCACACCTCTGTAATTAGTTTCATACATTGTACGATATTCCTTTCAACGGCTTTTCTACTGTTGAGACGTGTTCTATGTATCATGTTATCTGGCATTTCTCAATCAGTGCGGATGGTATTTTCAAAGTACGTTTTTCCAAATGTTTTAAACTGATGCTTTTGTCAGTGTATGCAAGCTGTTGGAATGTTTGCGAATCAGCACAAAATGCCAAGAGAATCCTGCAGCTCCTTTAGACAGTCCTGGTTTTCGTTAGTGCATGGATGTGTCATTGTTATAGACGCTAATTGTGAGAGAAATTGTAAACGCACAATCTCAACTGGAAAATCGTGACTCGTCAAATTAATAGAATTTGGGAACGGGCAATAAACCACACCGAAATATTCAAATTTTGGTTCCCTTATTTACGTTACTAGCACGGTAACCTTTTAATTAGCCCCTAATAACTAGAAACATAGTGATTTATATAGATCCCGTCACTTTAAATACGTTACCAATAATAATAATAATCGTCCTCGAGAGCCAACACCAAAACACAACTAATTGACTAAAGTACCAAGAAAATAATGACATAGTGCCAAGATGGCTGAATTGAACTTCAGTAGGTCAGATGGATTACGTCAAGGATTTCCGGGACAAGGATAGATCGGTTTTAAGTCCACCACACACAGAATTCTGCACACTGGTGCAACCTGTCGCCAATAAAAGCAAATGCTTCAACCAAATACAGAGCGATTTCCAACAGACCGCGAGCCTAATTAATACATACAATTCATAATTACAGAGTACAGCCAGTTTACAAAGTCTTGAGCTGAATTCACGGCTCAATAATACTAATATTTTTTTAGAGGAAAGAAATGCATTTACGCAGATACTGTCAGTCTCCTGAGTTGCAGACTACCGCCTCCATTACTTCCGAGCAATAGCCTGGAACCGTTTATCACATTATTTCAGGCTAGAGCCGTTTTGTCTTTACCAGTTTTCTTTCTTCGGAGGATATTTTTAACAAAACTTGCTACCAACTTCCAATTTTCTTCATTTGGAGCATCACCTCAACAATATTGACAGAAGATATCTCTACCTCAGTATGCGTAGAGATTTACGAATGTAGTAATAGTATACTGAAATTAATTGACAATAAGGAACATGTAACTGGCCTATTCTTGGATTTATCGAAAGCATTTGATGTAGTTGACCATAAAATCCTCCTTACCAAACTAAATCAATATGGTGTTAGAGGTCTAGCTAATAAATGGATAGAGTCTTACTTAACAAGGCGTAAACAAATAGTAAGCTTGAGACACAAGGATGATGGAACCAAATTACTTAATGAAACATTGTCCAATGAGGGAATTATTGAATTTGGAGTACCCCAGGGATCGGTTTTGGGCCCACTACTCTTTCTTCTATATATCAATGATATAACACAGAACGTTCATTCACATAAGGAAATTTTGTTTGCGGACGATACAACACTCGTAATAAAAGGTGAAACTAAACAGGTCATACAGCAGTCTGCTGACTCCGTTACAGGCGAGTTAACCAAATGGTCACAAGATAATCGCCTCATAATAAACAATAAAAAGACAGTATGTCTAAATTTCCACACTATACAGAATAGGAATCCTGCGATGCCCAATATAACATTAAATGGTCATCAAATAGAAAATAAATCAGAAACAAAGTTTTTAGGACTATGGATACAACAAGACTTGAAATGGAATAAACATATACAATATCTGAATACTAAACTGAACTCGATGTGCTTTGCGTTACGTATTTTGAAAACCTGCACTAGCATGCACACATTAAGAAATACTTATTTTGCTTATTTCCATTCATACTTAAGATATGGGATCATATTTTGGGGTATGTCGCCAGATGTACTAAGCACGTTTAGGATACAAAAGAGAGCGATTAGAATTATGGCAAATGTAAACTCGAGAGAATCATGTAGACCTCTGTTTAAAGATTTAAACATTCTCCCACTGCCCTGCATATATATCTTTGAAAGTATTATGTTTTTTAAAAAGAATTTAATGAATAAAGATGTTTTTCTTAAAACAAACAATGATGTTCATAGGCATAACACAAGACAAAATCAAAACATTCATATTTCACACACACACACAAGCATATATCAAAAAGGAACTTTTCACACTGGAGTTAAATTATACAATAAACTACCCCAGTATATAAAACTGGCCCCAAAAATAAAAACCTTTGATAGAATGTTGAAAGCTTATCTGCAGTGCCATTGTTTTTACTCAGTAGTTGAATATTTTAGCGTATAGGAGTGATGGAATCTATAACTATATTTTACTTTTTTAATTTAATTTTAATACCTAGCTGTATGTTGTTGTATTTATAGAATTAAGTTTTCATATTATGATAATAGAGTGAGGTGTAAATAGTTGTGCAATAAGATTGTATCTATTAAGATTTGCTATTATAATAAGTTATAAATAGTTATAATCTTAGTAATATATACCTGTTAGTTCTTTTATTTTATGCATGTAAATTCTGACGTGTCCTATATCAAAAATGTATTGAATGCATGTATTTGATCAAATGGAATTAATAAAAATCTATCTATCTATCTATCTATTATGGAATCCTAGGTATGTATAGTATTTTGCATACTCAAATGTTTCACCGCCTATGTGTACTGGTCTTTCTGTCGCATCTGTCTTTGTATTTCTCGGATTCATGGTTAGGCCAGTTTCTGTATTGACCTTGTCTAATTCTGTTCATCTGTTCTGAGTCCGTTGCTGATTTTTCCATCAGTATGATTTAGTCTTCAAACCATAAGTATGTCAGGTTTAGCCCGTCAATGTTGACACCATAATTTGTTTTCCATTTCATTTACCAGTAATATAACCTTGCCATTTGTCCCCCATCGCCACAAATATAGTAATTTATAGTATAATCCGTTACTGTTGGTTTAACGTAGGGTTATATTCACTGATAACACCACATTTGCAGACTATGAAACTAGCAGCATGATCAGACGGTCGTCAGTCGGTGTGGCGTCATCCGGGGTTTGCCAGGTAGGCCTAGCAACAATATTCTTTATCCAAAGCCATAAAATTCCTTGGCACACTCTACAGCTTCTCAGAAATATCAAATCCCACAGCGCTTCGCCTCTATTACATCTCGGTAATCCAGCCCATTGCAAACTACTTCTCTCCAATTTCGACAACTTCTTGTTTGTCAAACATAGCTAAATTAAACAGAATTCAATCCTTCTTTGCTGCCATTGTAAGGAACAGAATGGCAAGGTTTAGACACTTCACCACTCAGCTAGTACTTTCAGCAATAAACATCCCTCCCTTCAACACGACACGACAGGTAACTGACCTCTCCTTCCTACATTCTATCTTAAATGGCCATTACCGTTTGGACCACCTGCTGTCACTTTTCAAACTAAGAGCCCCTTCCCGTTCTACCAGGCTCAAAGATATTCTCCACACTCCACACACTAAACATTCCATAATCCAACGATCCTTCCAACACCGCATACCATCCATGTACAATAGCATACTGGATATATCCACGAACAAGAGGACGTTACTGAAGCAGATGAACAAAAAATTAAACTGTATTTAGAACTGTCATTGACAACACGGCTACGAACAAGGACATTCTACAGACTCTTGATCTGGACTTGTTTTGTTTGGAGATTTGTTAAATTTTATTTTATATTTTACTTTTGATATTAGTTTATACAAGCGTGAAGGGCTCGCCTAGCTGTAGTTTGTGCTTTGATTAATAAATAAAAAAACATAGAACATAACCTATAATGCGATGCGTACAGAGGAACATTGATACATTCTCATTTCAGGCAGACCGCACAGAGATCAATTAAAAACTATGACATGAACACAGAGGTTATTGCCCAATCAACAGACTGACGTAATTCAGCCCATCAAAACATCAAAGAGATTATATACACACAGTTATAGTTCATAAATGAACAGCATATGCTAACACTAAATAAATCTACAAGTGTGGAACTCGAATTAACTCATATTTCAATGTTTACACTTTATTGCAGCTTCTAAATTGGTTCTCTTTACAGTAGTCTGTATGCTAAAAATTTAATAAAATAAAATAAAAACTATCCCAGAACACAATTTAGGACAACACTAATTGTCACTTACGAGACGACACAAGATGCCTTGAGTAGATATCTGATCTAGGGTATATTCAACGTTCGAAGTTTTTTAGTTACGATTTGTAGAAAACCCGGACACATATTCTCCGAAAAGAAAATTCGTCATGACCTTCCGTGTAGTTTGCCGTTCAACCTGACACTTTCGCTCCTGAAAAATTGTAAGTTTTAACGGGCATTCTTCAAAAGTACGCACCTGATTTTCAAAAACAAGAAAAGGATGAATTTGTATAAGAACTGATATCTTGTTTTATAAAAAAACAAGTAGTTCCGTGACGAACTAAAACGCCTACTTTTCTTCAAATTATAGAGGCCATATATATGAACAGTTGGCAGACCTGGCGACTCTAAAAATATTCATAGTTCCATGTCTTAAGGTCCACGATGCAAATGCAAAATTTGGTTGAGATCCCATATATAGTATTGAGCCCGAATAGCTCATGCTGGTGATAGCTTGTACACGAACCATGCAATTTATAATGTTCAAGAATTATGAACGCACCCACAGATGTATGCCACTACATCAGATGTTCTTTTGACTTCATTAAGAAGCTATGGAAGATTACCCCACATGATCAAATAAGTTTTCTTTGATGTGCAATCTGAATTTATAATTAGAAGTCATTCAGCTTAATTAGCCACATTTTCATGGGCTGGTAATATTTATTTACGGTTTACAACCGAAGGTATAACACCGCAGACACGCGGAAGGAATGAACTTAGACGCTAAATGACTAGGAATTGATAGAACTGAGCACACCTACTACCGTGAAGGAACGACTCTAATCCGTGCTTGCTTGGCGAGCAGACGTAAAATTGTGAAGGTCCAAGGTGACCGAGTCTTAGTATCATAGATATTCAAATCTGTGAAGTGAATACGACTGAAAGTATTGATTATAGCACGAAGTGTGCTGGTGACGCGAAACGTCCGTCCAAGATCGTGAATTTTGTTATATTTCCACTCAGTGAAGTGATTGACCACATGGTTGCAGCATGGTTAATGGCTGACCAGGGTGGCAAGTGATTTGTGTACCAGTGATACACGAGTTGAGAATCTGATCGAAATATTCAGCAGTTTCAGTGAAATATTGACGAGCCGTGCAAAGGCCGAATGTAAAACGAATAAGATTGAGCCGATACACTTAGATAAGATATCTAAAGCGTGTGAAGTTGTTAGCTTCAGTGGAAAGACACATGTCTAGTGTCAAGGCTACTTTCTGTGAACTTAGCAGACAAGGCCATTTTTGAATATAGTCTGCTGGCTAGAAAGTGTAAAAGCTGTGAATTTAAATACGCTAGAAGCAGTGTCTACTATTCTACAAATTTCTACGATTCTACAAGATGCCTTCATTTAACCAAGTGCTGAGGCATAATAGTCCGATACTCAAGAAGAAGATGACTATGGCTTAAATATCCAAATGGGAGGAATGCCGAACACCTAAGCCACACTACGACTATGGAGAACCACCAGTGGATAACCATGCTTATGGCCAAGCAGAGAAGATATTTGTGGATTGCCTGGACGAAAGGCAAAAATCCTCAATCCTCGTGTCTGGATAATGATCTGCAATAGCTGTGAGTCATGATTTCCTAATCAATTTCTGTACGGTGGATGGTCATGGGTGGATTAGTATGTAGCATCCGTAACTCATTGTCAGTCATCAAGGTAGGATTCTTTCATTCTTTTTGACCACCTTCTTAAGGTGTTTTTCACGCTTCAAAATGTTTTCTTTGCATTTCGTTACTCGACTCTGAGTTAGTCACCTGATTGTGTGCGTTTACACGGTGCAATATTGTTCTTGAAAGGTAATTCCGCATGACGGAATATCAATTTAGTCGTTTGTGACAGGGGCATATTTTTAATTCAGCTCCAGCTGATTTTTGTCAAAGTGTTGAAGTCCCCATTTTTCTATTATTTTGTACGCCACTGACGTTTTTTATTTAACATTATGGCATATCGATTAGGCATGGAAATGATCCAGCCCAATTGTTATTGCAAAGTACATTTTTAAAGAGTGAGCAGTTTGCCACCAGAATTCAGGTAATTCACATCGCTGTACATGAGTCAAGTAATGTTTTGAACTTACTCATAAATTTTCTGTTACACGATATTCGTATCATTTCGTTTATTTCCACCTAAGGTTAAGGTGTGAAACCAGTATTTATTCTCATTTAAACGTGTTTTGTACGCAGCACCCATTTGCTGTGAGCTTCAGTGATGCTACACAATGTCAAAGCCTTTCAAAGGGAGAGAGATATCTTTCCGCTACGTCTATTTGGTTTTGAGAAGCCAAACATATCATTCTTATTGTAATTTATTCGTCTTTAATGGCATCACAACCTTTCTTACATGTGTATAATCCTATAGAGTGAATGCTAAGAACACTCAGCCTACATTTATTGTGAATTTAATGTGTTTTAAATATCAGTGAATGACATTTCTTTGAGAACTCACTGACACGCTATGATGCGTAGTGCTGGGCGCTGGGAGCATAATGACAGGTGCTTGCCCAGTTCACGCCGATGACATTGCCCAAGGTTATTTACGATCTCTCTTGTGAGACAATTGACTAACGACTTCATTTTCATTTTTATTTCTAGACCTTGCTAGGAATGATCTTATGGGCCATGCTTTGTTTATGCTCATGCTATTGACCTTGATCAAGTAGCTTTTTTTGTAACGTTGTTCTGGTACAGGTGAATTAATATGTAATGCTAAATATTGAATATACTCGCAGGTATTTGTGAGCGAGCCCCAATATGTTTTGTCATGATTTATATTTAATTTGAGTAACCATTTGATAGGTTGGACCCTTAAGGCTATTGTGTATTCTCACTTGTAAGTGAATGATTATTTACCGTGTTTTAATACACGTCATCGGGTTGGTTACCATGTTTATTAGAGAATGCCGGCCAAATCTATGTTACAGAACAAGTTTGACCGAGGAGGAAAAGGTATGGTCTCTTTCGAGTACCGATTGTGTTATTGTTAACGTGCGAGCCACGAATTCTTTGTTGAGGTGTACCACGTGTTGGTAGCACATTCTTGCAGAGCCTTGCATTTGGTCAACTATCTTAATAATAATGGACTCATAAATCTACGGCATTAAACTTAGGACTAAATCATGAACCATCAATTTATTTCATAAACCTACGATGCTAATAATACAGTTAAACTTTAATCGTTGTTAAATCTTGATCTTGTTTCTTTATTCGAGCGGACCAATGCATTGCGCTTTCGTTCGTTCTTACTAGTAAGTTTAGTAGCTAACACTGATAGACTTTTGACAGAGATCGCACGAACCCAAAGTTCAGAACTCGTGGGTCGTGACCCTATCAAGGGAATGCTGTTCTTGCACAGTTTGATTCTCAACTTTAAATACACTGATAGATGACGGTGGACAACAAACAGCTGTTCATCTGTTGCAGGCAGGAATAATAAGATGACTATTTGTGTGTACAACTTATTTATTTACTAATATGTTTTCCCACTGTTACCCTACTGTCTCTTGTAATATAATATCTTTGTTGTTGTATATAATTGTACCATTGTACTGTAAATGATGACTGACAATCATTAGTTTTTGTTTAGTTTGTTTATCACGGACCTCTAACGCAGTTGATCAGCTTAAAGCGGGCTTAGTTCAATTTAATTAGAGCATAAATGTAAATATGGGATGGTACCAGTCCTTTAACTTTGCTGTCATGTTTGCCATGTTTTGACGACATGATGCCTTCTTCCTAGAAGAAAATACGGCTGACATTTTTATGCATCCATCAGATGAGAGCTAGAAAGCGAATAGATTAACAATGTGTCAGAATATCGGACACCTCGATAGTGTGTGTTATCTGCAATCTTAGTCCTCACAAAAGGAGACTGTTTTAGAGACTGATTTGTACGAACGAATTTAACATCCACAGTAGCTCTGTTGGGCATTTCGTATCAACATTCAACATTTTATTGGAAGATAAAATTGCACCCATTTGGACTGAATTGTTGTCTTGACATGGGAAGAATACTGTATAAACGGAAAATAACAATATGGCTGGCATTTGTTGTTCCCTCAGCAGAAGTGGATGAGTTAAACATCAGAATTGAAACGGATGCGGAACGAAAACGGTTAGCTTCCGGACATTCGGTGCTATTGAAAATAGCACTCCCCTCTACAAGCCGGAATTTCCAAACATCCTGTACACAACGATTTGGTGCTGAATTTCGATAGTCAATTGTTTATGCTATGTCATGTCAGATTAACAGATGTTTATCTGTTGGTAGGTTTGTTCCTTAGTTTAGGGACTGCGACAACGCTGTCATGCAGCCCCGTGTACTTTGGGTGTGTGTAGAATCTGTCTGATAACCGGTGTTAATTGTGATGGCTGTATTAGTGTGTTATCTGTTTTTAATTCAACATATGTTCACCTATGCGACTTTCAATAACCTGGTAGCACAAATCCAACATGGCGGTAACGCGAATTATAAACATTTAAATTGACGTTTCTCGCGATTTAACCATCCCAACGCAATGATACTTGGTACGGTAAATGCTTATACAAATTTTAATTCACTGGCATCTAAATTATTTCAACAGTTTTCATAACCGCAAGATGGCAGCTGTGCGAAATTTTGAAATCTCGTTTTTGTATATTGTGTCGTAATCTTGCGATTGAAGTTTTAAGTACTACGCCTACAGGATAATCTTCACGTAATAGTACATCACTCTAAGTCTTACATACATAAAAAAAAACAACGTGGCGACCATCTGAAATATTTAGATGGATCTCAATATTTACGAATGTATTACAGCAATCAAACTGAAATTTTGTATGTTGATAGAGGCAATTAACAGTATGATAAATGGAAATAGTCTGTTTAGTTCTTCACGGAACTACTTGTCACCTATGATTGTAATTAACAATCTTAATTTTGAATATCAAGCCATTTGAGTGAAAATTCCATCATGAAGACTGTTTTGAGAATTGTTAATCATAAAAACTTCAGTTCCGAGTAAATGCAGTTTAATAATTCAACATACCTAAAAAAGTGTTTATCAATAACTTAACAATTCAAAAGTTCCCGGCAGCATACATCGGACCTTCTGATGCCTCATTCCTACCTTCTTGAGCAATTCTTCGCAGTTTTTGCATCTTCCATAATTTCTAAACAACGCCCTTACTGGACTCGACACTACGCTGTATACGACGCTTGTTCCTAACAGCACAACATTTTTTAGAAGATTCACTAAGCCTTTCCCTCTATACTGCTCCTTTCAGTCCATTAGTGATCATACACCCCATATTAAAGTCACATAGATTGAAAATTAGCGGCTCCGGTGGCGTAGTTGGTAGCATGCTGAGCTTCTGTGCTCAAGATTGCGGGGTCAAACCCGGCCAAAGTCATCGGATTTTTAAGAGCGTTTAAATCCATCAGTATGCCTTCCTTCAGAGAGGATGTAAAGCCGACGGGTCCAGGTTATAGATTTATGGCTTGTAAAAGAACCTTCCACTAACTACACTTATGTGAAGTTAAATTTCTAGATTAGATTGATAAAGCTATATTAGTTCCAACGTTCGTCACCAGGCGCTGCCTGCGATGGCATTTAGTAGCCACGTCCGCAGCTAGGTGTCCTGGATGGTAGCATTTGGTAGCAAAAGTAGGAAATACTTGAAAAAATTAATCGTCTGCAGTACTTCTATATGTATCACACTAATACAGCCATCACAATTAACACAGGTTATCAGACAAATTCTACACACACCCAAAGTACACGGGGCTACATGATCGCGTTGTCGCAGCCCCTAAACTAAAGAACAAATCAACCAATGTCTGAAATCACTGATATTTGAAGTTATTTTCTTGGAAACGAAGGTTTCGTCATATATCGTCTTCTTCACAAAATGCTGTTCTATAATGTTACGAGGGATGATTTTTTTTTCAAATGCCGATGCACAGTATAACAAGTAGTTCCGTGAAGAACTATACAGCCTATTTTCATATATCCTATTTATGTTAATTGCCACTATCAACATACACAATTTCAGTTTGATTGCTGTAATAGATTCGTAGATATTGAGAACCGACTAAATATTTCGGATGGTCGCCATGTTGAATTTTATATATGTAGGTCCTAGAGTTATGTACTGTTACATGCAGATTATTGTGAACGTGTAGTATTCAAACTTCAATCGCATATTTAGGACACAAGAAGTAACAAGGAGATTTTAAAATTTTTCACAGCTGCCATCTTGAGGTTATGGAAACAATTGAAATAAATTAGATGCCAGTGGATAAACATTCGTATAAGGATTTACTGTACCAAGTTTCACTGCACGCGGATGGTTAAATTGCGAGAAACGTCCATGTGAATATTTATAATTCGCGTCGCCGCCATGTTGGATTTGTGATCACCAGGTTTTTAAAGTCCTATAGGTGAACTTAAGTTCATAGCCCCTATGGACATTAAAAAATGCAGTTTGATTGCTAAAATAGATTCGTAGATATTCAGTATCGTCTTAATATTTCGGATGGTCGCCATGTTGGATTGTTAAATGTATAGGCCATAGAGTCATGTACCATTAAAGGAAAATTATTGCGTAGGTTCATTATTCAAACTTTCACTTCGATCGCATGACTACATCTCAAGAAATAAAAACTTAATTTTAAAATTCGCACTGCCGCCATCTTGAGGTTATGTAAACAATTGAACTAAATTAGATACCAGTGGATTACAATGTGTATAAATATTTACTGTACCAGGTTTCAGTGCGCTTGGAACATTAAATCGCGAGAAAGGTCTATTTAAAATTTTCAAATTCGCTTGGCCGCCATGTTCGTTTTGTAGATAATCGGTTTTGAAAGTCTTATAGATGGACTTCCAGTAGTGCCCTTTATCTCCGTACAAAATTTTAGGGAGATACGGCTAATAGTTTCAGAGATATAGAATGCCGGTGAAATACTTCGCACATCCGCCATCTTGTGATTATGTAAACAATTGAACGAAGTTAGATGTCTGTGCATTAAAATGTATGTAAACATATACTGTACCAAGTTTCATTGCGTTTGGTTGGCCAAATCGCGAGAAACGTCTATTTAAAAGTCGCAAATTCGCTTGGCCGCCATGTTGGTTTTGTAGTTACCAGGTTTCCAAAGGTCACATAAGTGAACTTATAGTAGTTCCCTCTATCACCATAGAAAATGTCAGGGTAATATCGGTAATAGTTTCGGAGATATTGAATGCTGGTGAAATATTTGGCACAGCCACCATGTTGGATTAGTGAGTCGTAACAAAATTTGAAGGGCACGGTCGTGGTCGCCCGGAGTAGTGCTATGAAATTTCCGAGTTTCATTGAAATCGCTCCTGCCGTTTAGATTTTATTAGGGGGGGACACACACACGAATCACACACACACACACACACACACACACGGACAAAAGGTGATCTCATAAGCCTATTTTTTTCAAAATTGAAAATAGGCTAAAAATAACAGATAGACATACCAAACTGATTTTACTACTAAATGTTTGCTTGTTGCATCATTATGTCTGAACATAATAGCCAAAACGATTGAAGGTGAAAATCATTCAGTCCTGGTTTAGACTAAACGGTAGATGGTCCAAAACTTCACACTTGAATTCTTTGAAAAAGTCTATCGTAACGTTAGCACAGTGTGGTCGTGAATGATTTTCACCTTTTTCGGGAATTGAAGGTATGGTTGGGTAGCAACTCCTCGCCAAAAAGAAAAAAAAACTTCTGGAGACTCGCCAGACGTGCCCACGTCAGTGGCAACTGATTCTTTTGCCGAGGGCATTGGAAAGCTGGTGTAACGATACGAAAAATTTTTCAATCGTTTTGGCGATTATGTTGAGACATACGAATAAAACAAGCATACATTTAGTAGTAAAATCAGTTTGGTATGTCAATCTGTTATTATCATTTTAAATGATCTTGTCGACTTTGTCGTTACGCTGGGGTCTGGCGTTACGTTACGGTGACGGGACAAAATGTACCCAGATGCACTGAGGTGTGTGACGTCATAGTACTGCTTGGTGCATGTGTTCCCCGACAATCTCTACTTCGTTAGTATAAGAGAAAAATCCCCGATTCTTGGATGTCACGGGTAATCTCGAGAACCTCTGGATGGATTTTGATGCGGTTTTCACTATTCTGTAAAGGATATCATGAGGAAAGATTCTGTAGAAAATAATTAGTATGATCAAAGGAAGCCAAGCAGTAACGATTCCAGTGAAAAATTCGAAAACAAACTTGGCGTCCGTGCGCTTCTTAAGCTTACGCTGGGCAAACCGTTAAAAATGTCAATATACTTACTACGAGCGTAAGAATTGGTCAGCATGAAAAGTTCTACAAAAACGTCCGTGGGAGCATATCTCTATCTTCAATACATCGCCCACTATAAGTGTTTTTAGACTGGATGGAAGGGGCACGTCCCCGCGCGCTCTGGAGAGCTTGACGTCATCCCGCGCGCTTGACCTTGCTTTGCCCTTGGTTTGCACTTGCCGTTCGCGAGTAATTTGAAACAAGATAAGCAAGATAAGTATTATGCAGATACTTTTCTAACTTGTCAAGAGTCTTTGGCTTCGAGCGAAGCGAGAAGCCTCCAGCCTTTCTAGCATTTTTCAGCATTTGTAGCATTTAAAATGATACAAAGTCTAGTCTTTCAGGCTGATTGTTACTTTTTATACAGTCCATCGGTACTTGAAAAAAGAACAGCGCTCGTATTATGAGAATATTAGTGCCTACAACAATATACTGTAAGCTAGTGGTATAAATTGCTCTCTGAAACACGTGATATACTTTTGAATTTCGCAAGTCATGTCAGTGTGTCTGTGTAGGTTGTATGTATGAGATATTAGCATGTAGGTGTACTCAGTGTGGTTGCGCCGCCCAAGTTAACCTTTTACGATCCCACAATCTGGTCCCATGTCTCACAGCACACAATGGCTGCCCGAGACCATAAACTGTTTCTCTTATTGATCTCTCTCTGAGCCCTTGATCCTCAAGAGGATAGCTCCACAAACAATGAAGCTAACCTTTGTCTTACGACACTTATCAACCTTTTGGATTCAAACTTATTATTGGATCAGAAATGCTTTAGAACTGAACAGAAGACAAATACCCTTCTCCTCTGATGCATCAGTCACGTTGCCAGCAAACATTCTGACGGAGAAGATCAAACAAAGTTATATTTGTCTAATAACATGCTTATACAAAATTATTCAACCTGAATTCGATAATAATAATAATAATAATAATATCGTATGGCCTTGGGTGTTGAGTACAAGCTTTGTTAATTGACGCTCAGAAGGCAGTTTACATGTCAAATGTTATCCCTCCTTTGAGGAGGAGCTTAGATATCTAACCTCCATGACTTTCATAGCCCTTTTTAGTACAGAAAGGAGGAACTTTTTGTGTTAGCCGAAAATCCCGAGATTAATTTTGCCATTATGAACATGGTCTACTGAACTAAAATGGGTTATTTAACATGCCAACAACGTGTGACATACGTATCGTGATTTTTGTCGCCTTTCAAAAATCACTTGCCATGACCAGGAGCGAACCTGCAAATTCCCGGTTGGTATTCCGACATGATAACCACTCACCCACCGTGGCAAGCTGAATTTGATTAATTTGCGATTTAATTGAATTGAAAGCTACAGGGTGAAAAGATTAGGCCACGCAAACCGAACTATTCGGGAGAGAAATTGGAAGTTTGAAGACAAACATCAAATTGAATATCAAAACTACTACTATTTATATCTTCATAGTATCGAGATTTGATATTCAGTCGGTCAGCGCGTTGTACCCAATTGTGATGAGTTGTTCCGTAACCCTGAAAAACTTTAAATTAAGATTAATAAATGCACTTGGATGATCAGTTTCGATCGTCAAGTGATCATCATCAGATCCATAGAAGCTATTAAATCTATGTCTTAAAGTATGGTTGATAGTATTTACAATATGTAGACTAGAGTTCAATGCAGACAGTGACGAGGTCACCAGATAAGTAGACAATAACATCTGAACCGACCATCGCATATTCACACTAAGCAAGCACATTTGAAGATCGGTTGGTTGGTTCTTAAGTTTAGGGGCTGTGACAACGCGCTCGTGTAGCCCCGTGTGTGTAGAATCTGTCTGATAACCGGTGTTAATTGTGATGAGTGTATTAGTGTGTGTTTTTAATTCAAGTAAGGACTGCAGACTTATGAATTTTTCAAATAGTTCCTACTTTCGCCGCCTAACGCCACCGTCGACGACTACTAGTTCAGAATTTTGCTACCAGACGCCACCGCAGTCGGCTCTTAGTAACGAACGTAGGAAACTAAGAGCGTTGTTTACATTCTTAACCTATACAATTTACCTTCACACAGGTATAATTAGTGGAAGGTTCTTTTACATGTAATAAATCTATGACATGGGTCCGCTGGCTTGACTTCCCCTCCGAAGGAAGGCATACTGAATGATTTTTAACGCTCTTAAAAAAATCCGACGACTTCGGCCGGATTTGAACCCGCGATCTTGGGCATAGATGCTCAGCATGCTACCGACTACGCCGAACATTAGGGAGACTAGACTTGGCCACATACAGTCACATTTGTATGACGAACACTGAAACTTAGGCAAGCGAGAAGTGAATATAAGAGACTCTGGCACAGAGAAAGCTCCCCCAGTTGAGTGTAGATAGTGACGTAGATAACTGAAAGACCCAGCCTGTTTAATACAATCTGAATTGACCATTTAACTACAATCACATATTCACTCTAAACAAGCAAGTTGGAGGTCAATCACCACTTCCAGTATTTTAACAAAACATCACATACTTGAACTATCGCAACTAATACCGCAACTAAAGAAGTGTACATATTGTAAATATATTTTCCCATACTTTCAAACAAACAAAAAATGTGTATCCTAAGTGTAATGGATGTGATGATGATCGCTTGACGATAGAAACTGGTCATCCAAGTGTATTTATTAATCTCATGAATTTTTTTCAGGATTAGGGAATACGCCATCTCATTTGGGTACAATTGTGTTGACCGACTGAAAAGCACCAAACTTCGATTACTAAGGTTACACTGAAAAATGGCTTCCAACATCTTTCATTATTGAAGAAACGCGCACAAGTTGTGCATTAAGCATACAAATACATTTACACTACATTCAATTTGTTTCAGTCTTATGGTTCTAAACAGGTCTCGATTATTGACTTGGTTAGTTTTTTGCATCTTGTAATGTGGTATCGATCACATGGGCGTTCACAAAGATCACATACAGATGTTTCGTTCGGCTCGTGATGGTTCCACACTTTACACACTCTATGGTATCCGTGCGTTGCCAAAGAGTTCACGAAATGGCGCAGGTCTTGGTTGGTTTCCATCCATGATCTATTCACCATGGCCTCCGTTGCATAGAAGTCAGGCCATATCTCTTTTGCCTTTTTTTTATTTTTCACTTGTTTTTCCCAGTTCTTAGTAAAAGGTAGATTATATTTGGTCCTGAGATCTTCCATCAGAAAGTTTCTCTTGCTAGGACATAGACAAGTCATGAGCGGGTGTGTTTGGATATTGCTAGGGTGGACTTCATGAACCGAGCTTTCACGGCTTCCATGGCTGATAGGTCTTCCATTCCTACAGTAGTTTTCCCAGGTTATTTCTATTCCGTACGTTAGGATAGGTACGATTTTTGCATCGAATAGTTTCATGGCAGTTTTGAGGAATAGTCTAGGGAGTGATGGTATGTCAAATATTGCCTTCGTGGCTGCTGATGTTCTTGTTTTAGTGTGAATCCTAAAGGATCTTACGGTTGTCTGGAGGGTCATGCCCAGGTATTTAAGGTGTTAGCCGATTGAAGTGGTTCGTTTCTGTAATAAACTTTGTCGTGCGGGTTCTCTCTCCCACCTTTTCTGAAGGTCATCTGGCCTGTTTTCCTGGCGTTAATCTGGAGCTAGTTTTCTTCAGCCCAGGTTTCTAAAGCCTTGATTGCTTTCTGTAGGTCAGTTTTGTCTGACCATCCAACATCCTTCAAGAACCATGTTTGGTGCAAACATACACAATATGTTTACAACTCTTTCAGTAAAATAATAACATCACGCAATGGACCAGGATGGAGTTAAATACAAACAAAATGTTATTATTGCAAGACCGAACTAGGACAGTTCGTGCGATAAACATGTTGTTTACATAATATATCATTACAAAATGCTTAATTAATATGCCAGTAACATAAAATTCTCTCGTCAGCACTGCTCAAACGTGCAGAACTACAATTGGATCAGAATAGCAAGGTGTTTATCAAAATAATAATCTTAACACTATTCTACAATTGAGACAACTCGTGTATGTTTGTTTGTTTGTTTGTTTTATTCATACAAAATAGTCCAATTTTTCCTCTTTCAGAAAATGATTCTATTTTAGTCATTCCGGCTATTTTTAATCTTCTGGAGGCCTTTTAATACGATAGCCTGCATGACATTTAAACATTTGAGATGTTTTATAGCAATAATAATAATATAGAAGAGGGCCGTGATCAGGAGAAAATTATTAGGACACGTAGAAAATGGCAGAAGAAGTGAGGAGATGTGAAGGAGAAAAAACTCCAACATGGCGACCATCGGAAATAATTACACGGTTCTCAATATCTACGAATCTATTACAGGAATCAAAGTGAAATGTTGTATGTTGATAGAGGCAATTAACATAAGTAGGATATATAATAATATTAATATCATATGGGCTCAGGTGCCGGGTGTAACCTTTGTTATTTGACACCCAAAGGGTAGCTTGCATGTCGAATTTCGTTGTTCCTTGAAACACTAAGAAAGTCAAGGAGGTTAGATATCTAAGCTCTTTTAACACTATAGCACTTTCTAGTAGAGAAATGAGGAACTTTGTGTTGGCAGAAACACCCGAGATTAATTTTGCCATTATGAACACGTCCTACTGAATTCAAATGGCTTCTTTGACATGCCAACATCGTATGACATGGTGTCGTAATTTTTTCAGCCTTTAAAAATCACTTACCATGGCCAGGAGCGAACCTGCAAGCTTGGGGTTAGTAGACCGACACGTTGACCACTCACCCACCGTGGCAAACTAGTAGGATATATGAAAATAGGCTACTTAGTTCTTTACGGAACTACTTGTTTGAAGTGAAATATAACGTCCGTGGTTCGGATTGCATGTAGAAATTTGAGTCCCGTGACTCATGATCGCGAGATTAACGGTCACGTAAAACTACAAACTTCCTACTTTCTTCCGGAACGACCATCTCGTTGTGTAGCAACTAGCATTCTTGGCTTTCATCCCTGGGTCAGAGTACAATAATTCCCGGCTCTGCGAAGAAATGCAATTCTGGTCTGAGGAGCGGAACGGGATACGTGATGCATAACTAAGAAGAGGCCGGTTAGATTCCCATCTTGGCGTAGTTGGTAGCATGCTGAGCTTCTATGCCGAGGTCGTCGGATTTTTAAGAGCGTTAAAAATCCCTCAGATGCCCTCCTTCGGAGGGGAAGTAAAGCCGGTGGTCCCATGTCATAGATTTATGTCATGTAAAAGAACTTTCCACTAATTAGGTTAAAATGTAAACAACGCTCTTAGGTTCCTACGTTCGTTGCCAGGAGCGTCTAGTAGCCAAGTTCTGAACTAGTAGTCGCTGACGGTGGCGTTTGGCGGCAAAAGTAGGAACTACTTGAGGAATTCAAATTCTGCAGTCCTTACTTGAATCAAAAAAACAGATAACACCTACTAATACAGCCATCACAATTAACACCGGTTATCAGACAGATTCTACACACACCCAAAGGACACTGGGCTACATGACCACTTTGTCGCAGCCCCTAAACTGAGGAACCAACCAACCAACCAGATTCCCACCTTGGCCATCCAGAAAGTGGCTTTCCCTGGATTTCCACTTCTTTTACAGGCAGATGCTGGAGTGGTACCTAACCTTAGGCCACGGTCTCCTCCTGTCCAAATCCTCCCCCAATTACAAATACACACACTAGTATAGCCATCGAAATGGTACAGGTTATCAGGCAGATTCAACACACACCCAAGTACACAGGGGTGGATGACTACGAAGCCGGAAAGACCATAAAGGAATCAACAACAACACTATTTGTCATCCCATGTAAATGTTAATATATGAGGGGTGATCAAATGCAAATATACGAATCGTAGAGGACGGACGAACCATTAAAGCTTTACCCACAATGCGCTGTCGGCAGCAGCAGATTAAGTCAGAAATCGGTAGTTCACAACCTAGCCACCCACAATGCGCAGTCGTTAAAATGCTAGGAGTAAATAATAACTTGACTTTCATTTATTCCTTGAGAAAGTTGTCAATTTTCGATAACCTAACCTAAAATTTGCAAGGATGGACGACTTGGAGCTGTACGGTTTATTTTTATTGCTGCTAACTGGAACAGCATTGTTAAAGTAGAGGAAAAATACTCGTACATCCAGTATCCCCTCTTGTAAATAATTAATAACAAATCCAACTCTGAATTAGGCCTACTGATTTTTGAACAGAATTGTTTTTGTGTAGCTGGTGATATTTGATTGAACGCCTGAGGGCTCCCAACACGTTCAATCTATTATGACATCATTTCCTAATTTATTTTTCGTCATTAGAAAATGTATTTTGGCTAATTTCAGTACCGGTAGGCCCTACTTTAGAAAATGTTATCGTACGATGAGCTTTCATTCAGCGTTACCTTCCATTGCATTACATTTGCTACAAAGGAAAACATTATAATCAATGAACTGTTTCCTTTTAAATACTTGGGCTCACACATGGCATATATCCAACGGCGTTCCCTCACAAGATCAATGAATATATCTTCTATCCCATGGTCAGTACATTCAGTCATCATCTTTTTATATACTGTACTGTAATTATGAGAAGAATATGACGCGAATACAACTAGTAATGACGAGCGGGAAGCGACCAAGTGACGTCAGCTTGTGATCTTTTCTGATTGGCTCTTAAATATGCAGTTGGCTGTCAAAGATAAAATTGGCGACAGCCGATTGTCAACTATCTACTACCGACATACAACTTCACATTGTGAATGACGCCATAAGAGAGCACGGGTCTGACTTCAACTGCCGTCTGCCCACTACCGTCTGCCGACTGCGCATTGTGAGTAGAGCTTAACAGTGACGGGTATTGTGCGACACTCCGTAGCCTACGCAAGTCCATCAAGAACAACCGGCCTGGGCTTCTCACGAAGGGAGTGATTCTGCTCCATGATAACGCTCGTCCACACGTCTCTAAGGTAACACACACGGTGTATTGGACACGTTCAAGTGGCAGCAACTTGATCACTCACCCTACATCCCGGACTTGTCACCGTGTGACTTCCATCTGTTTGGTCCCTTAAAAATCATCTGAAGGGAAAACTTTCCAATCGGATGACGAACTAAAGGACACCGTACAGGATTGGCTCCTGTCACAACCACAAGACTTCTGGGAACAGGGAATCCTGCGGTTAGTGAAGCAATAGGACACCTGTGCACAGACCTGTGGTGATTACTTTTGAATAACGAATAAATTGTACCCACAGTATCGTATCGTTCCTTTTCATTTGAACACCCCCTCATATATTATTAACTTGAAGGAAGGTAATATCCAATTTGAATTATAAAATACTTAACATAATATGATGATGATGATTGTTGTTTTAATGGGCCTAACATCTAGGTTATCGACCACTTAACATAATAACCATATTAGAAAAACTGCAATATTATTGCACTTAATCTCCTCGATTTAGATATAAAGAACTGACAGATATATAATAAAAACTGTCTCTTTGCAACTGACATGCGAGTATAAACATATGTTGGAAACAAATAATTATATCCTTAATATTTTCGCAATAGGACGTAATCTCGTAGAAGAATCGGTTCACCAAGGGCACTGAAACAAAAACAACTTCACGAAAATGGCGAGAAGCGTGAATCTTAGGTTTTAACCGTCTCTGTCAGTCAACTAGGTGAAAATCCACAGCCTGCTTCCAGTCGGCCGACTGGGTGAGGTAATGGAATGAATGAAGTCCCCATCTAGCGGCGAGGATATGAACTGTGCCGGCTGCCGCAGTCTGTCGCACTCCCCTGGGACAATGATTAGACGAATGACAGGATAGTGGACAGTGCTGCTGGAATGAAATTGTGACAGGGCAAACTGGAACACCCAGAAAAAACCTGTCTGCCTCTGCTTTGGCCAGCACAAATTTCTCATGGAGTGACCGGGATTCTAACCACGGACCCAGCGGTGAGGCGATGGCGTGCTGCCACCTAAGTCACGGAGGCTCCTCAGTCTGTGAACTAGCTAAAAGAAGAAATTAGTGATGATTGAGGAATACTTAGGTTATCTGCCTCCTATGTGATATAATACAATGGGTTTGAAAGTGAAAATCTGAAGTTATTTTAGCCGCTGAGTAGTGTAGTGTAATTGGAAGCTACCAGGTGGGAGCGCTCGGTGGTGAAGGCTGGATGACAGCTGCTAAATTGATGAACCAGCTAATTTATTAAGTTATTGTGACAACAAGAGGATATCCATTAAAATTACCATCACTTGGCTATTGTCATGTCAGTTTAATGGCACGTGTTGTTTCATTCCCAGCTAATAGTTCTTTGTGCCCGTGATTGACGGATTTCAGGAGAAGCTATAGCAACACTGACCACAAAGCTAGCGATTTCTGCAGCATGCTCTGGCTGGTGGGCAATACGGTGAGCGCAACAGACAAAAAATAAAAAAATAATCAAGTTGGCGGCGGAGAGACAACGCGCTGTCGTTGTGATAGGTTCTTCGTGAAAATAACGATAATTTTCTTCTTCTTCTCCTTCTTCTACTCCACTGCTTCCTTGGTGTCCCTGGTGGTCTCCTTCCCGTGTGGTTGAAATCCTGTAGCTTCCGTGGCCATCTGTGGTCTTCCATCCGGGCTACACTCCAGTCCTATGGTTTTCATGGTTCCAGCTATGTTGACATGATGGTACAGGTCTCTTCTACTTCGTGATTGTGTATAATCCTCCACACACCCGTGTGTACATCCCCCACCGATCCGAAGATCTTCCGAGGAACTTTTCTCTCAAATAGTCTACGAGTAGTTTATGAAAATCCTGTTTTCGGATACTCGATGTCTCACAGCCAGGTTGGATCAGAGTTTCATAGAGACGAATTTTGAACTGTCTGGAGAGACATCTGGACCGAAGAAGCTGTGTCAGGCTGTAGAGAGTTCGGTTTCCTGCTTGGATCCTGGTGTTGATCTCTGCCTCACATTATGAGTTCTCCGTGAAGAGCGCTCCTAGGTATTTAAATTCATGGAACCTCTTGTAGGACAATAATACGAGAGGAAAGCATTGTAGTGTTTGTGATTAAATTTGCAGACGCAGGCGAAGGCTTACGGTAGAATAGCAAGAGCATCCGGAGGGATTATGGAAAGGCTGCTACAGACAATCAAATGTATTTCTTATTAGTTTCGTCTCGATTCGTTTCGATTAATTTCCTTTTGTTTAGTTCTGTTTCGTTTTGTTTGGTTTGTTTCGCTTTGCTTTATTTTGTTTTGTTATAATCGGCCGGCAATAAATTCAAAAACAAGATGTTCAGATATAGCCTACTTTCTCCTAAATGCATGGGTATTGTTATAACTCTTTGTCCTTTTCAAGGAGTATATTTGAATGTTGATTGTAGTAGCTTGTTGAAATACAACGTGCTATACGGATATTAAACATGAATATGAGGTGCCCTTTGCTAGTGCAACCTCTGTACAAAAATGCATTCAATTCGGTTTCACCGTGTTTGAATTGATATGGGAAATCGATTTGCACACATACATGGCCGCTATCTGCAAACTATTGGGCTGATGACATTGTAGTTCAGTCAAAAGATGCTTCCCACGAAAAGGTATGTTGTTGCAAAATTTGGTAGAGATAAAATAATTAGGTTTGTCGTAATTTGATTTAAGCTTTTAACATTTGGGTGGCCACCATTCCGTTTCCGTCAAGATGGCGGCGATATAAAACATGACGCTGCGGTGCCCTTTGCTAGTGCTTCCTCTGTACCAAATTTCGTTCAATTAGGTTTTACCGTGTTTGAATTGATAGGGGGAATCGATTTGCACACATACATGGCCGCCATATGCAAACCATTGGAATGATGACCTTGTAGCTTGGTCAAAGAACGCTTCTCACATAAAGGTATAATATTCCAAAATTTTGTAGAGATCAGATGATTAGGTTGGTCATAATTTGATTAAAGCTTTTAACATTTGCGTGACCACCATTACGTTTTCGTTAAGATGGCGGCGATATAAAACATGACACTGAGGTGCCCTTTGCTAGTGCTACCTCTGCACCAAATTTCGTTCAATTCGGTTTCACCGTGTTTGAATAGATAGGGGGAATTGATTTGCACATATACATGGCCACCATCCGCAAATTATTGGGCTGATGACCTTGTAGTTAGGTCGAAAGAATCTTCGTACATAAAGGTATAACGTTGCGAAAATTGGTAGAGATCAGATGATTAGGTTGGTGGTAATTTGATTTATGCTTTGAACATTTGGGTGGCCGCCATTACGTTTCCGTCAAGAAGGCGGTGATATAAAATATGACACTGACGTGCCCTTTGCTAGTGCTACCTCTGCACCAAATTTAGTTCAATTCGGTTTTACCGTGTTCGAATTGATAGGGGAGACAGGCATTCAGAGTACACACACTCACACACCTACACACACACATACACACACACACACAGACTCACACACACACACATACACAGACTCACACACACACACACACACACACACAGAGACACACAATTTTTCGCCCTGTGTTCATCTCATAAGACTACTTTCATATTTTGCAAAAATCGAAAGTAGGCTAATAACCGTAGAAATATTTTATTCTGTACAGAGCTGAGGCTTTATTGAATACCCCAAACTAAAGTAATATTCTAGGTTAAAATATATCCAAAGTATCCATGGCTTAATGAAACTGCTAAGATGACCCTGTTGATTGTTTGACAGCTTTGCTATTCTGTAACATTTGCCTGTAGCGTGACCAATGGCCACCTGCGAACATACACTTGTCATCACGGCGGGCATGAGGACATTGCGTGTGTTTATCGGCCAATGTTCGTGTGGCGTAGCGTGTGTTTATGATTCTTTGATTCACTCAGTTGATGGTAAACACTCATGGGAGGAGCTAAGCTCTTTAGCTTTACGTCACTTACAGTCTAATATTGAATAATACAGTAATAATTACTGTATTTACAAGCCGTATTGTTTGTCATTTATTACCCTAATTTCATGTATGAATAACTAGGCTTATGAGATCCGTGTGTGTGTGTGTGTGTGTCTGCCCCTAATAAAATGTAAACGACTGGAATGATTTCAATGAAACTCGGTGAGGTCATAGAACTATTTTGTCCGACTCCAACCGTGCCCTTCAAATTTTATTACGTCTCACCATCCAACATGGTGGCTGTGTGAATTATCTCACTGGCATTCTATACCTCCGAAACTATTACCGATATCGCCCTAAATTATTTTACGGTGATAAAGGGCACTACTAAAAGTTAATTTATGTAGCTTTCAAAAACCTATTAAGTACAAGATGATCTTGGCGGATAAGCAAAGTTGAAATACGTATTAAAATAGACTTTCTCGCGATTTTACCATCCGAGACCAGGGAAACATGGTACAGAAAATGTTTATACACATTGTAATGCACTGACATCTAATTCAATTCAATTGTTTAAATAACCTCAAGATGGCGGCTGTGCGAAATTTTAAAATTAAGTTTCTATTCCTCTTGCCCTAGTCATGCGATTGAAATCAACGTTTTAATAATGAACACACTCAATAATCGTCATCTAATAGTACATACTCTATGTCCTACATATATAAAAATTCAACATGGCAACCATACGAAATATTTCGACGGTTTTCAATATCTTCTAATCTATGACAACAATCAAACTGGAATGTTGTATGTTGATAAAGACAATTGGACTTTCAATACCCTAGTGAGCACAAATCCAACATGGTGATGACGCGAAATTTAAATATTTAAATGGACGTTCCCCGCGTTTTAACCATCCTTAAACTTCGTAGGTTAAATGCTTATACAAATTTTAATCCACTGACGTTTAATTTTTTGTAATTGTTTTCATAACCACTAGACGGCGGCCGTGCGAATTGTTAAAATCTTGTTTTCATATCTTCTGTCCTAGTCATGAGATTGAAGTTTGAATAATACACCTACGTAATAATCTTCATGTAATAGTAGTCTACATCACTCTACAGCCTACATATACAAATATCCAACATGGGCACTATCCGAAATATTTAGAAGGTTCTCAATATCTACAATTCTACGAGGGCTCTTTTCTTTTTCAAGTTCCAATGGACTGTATAAAAATAACTGATTTTCTACTAAATGTTGGCTTGTTTTATTCTTATGTCTCAACATAATCGCACAAACGATTGAAACACTTGTCGTATCGTTACACAAGCTCTCAAATGCCCTCGGAAAAAATTCTGCCGCCACTGAGGTGGGTACGCCGGAAAGTCTCCTGAAGTGTTTCCTCTTTGGCGAGGCGTTGCCGTCCTAACCAGCACTCAATGATTTTCCCCTTTTTCGCGAGTTGAAGTTGTGGTCGATAGTGAACAAGCCAACTGCTCTCACCAGGACACGCAAGACTGTAGCCTGTACAATACAACCTGAATTGACCATTTAACTACAATCACATATTCACTGTAAACAAGCAAGTTTGGAGACCAATCACCACTTTCTGTATTTTAATAAAACATCACACAGACTATGGCTAACAAACAATAGTGATGAGTTGAAGATTTTTCTCAACTCATTCTGCAACTAAATAAGTGTATATATTGTAAATATTTTCACCCATACTTTCTGATATAAATTTTAGGGCGTAAGTGTAATGGTTCTGATGATGATCGCTTGACGATCGAAACTGGTCATCCAAGTGTATTTATTAATCTCACTTTTTTTTCAGGATTAGGAAATACCCCATCTTTTTGTGAAGTAATCGTGTTTACTGACTGAAAAGCATCAAATTTTCGTTTAGAATTTGTTTAATAACCTGTGTCACTGTGGTGTCTTTAGAGGTGTGTATTAGGAAGCGGCCGTGGCCTTAAGTTAAGTACCATACCAGCATTTGCCTGGAGTAAAAGTGGGGAAATCACACGGAAAACCACTTCCAAGATGGCTGAGGTAGGAATCTAACCCGCCTCTTCTCAGTTTTGTCTCACGAGGCTGAGTGTACCCTGTCCCAGCCCTCAGACCAGAATAAAATTTCTTGGCAGAGCGGAGAATCGAAACTGGACCTCCAAGGTGACCACCATTATGCAACGAGGAGGACAATTCACAAATGATTTACTCCTCTCAACAGATTTCCGTCAGGAAGGGCATTCAGCCGTTAGAACTACTCATCACATACAGAAAGTATGTTTCAATCCCGCAGGGTAGTCATTAAATCGCTGCAACAAGTTTGGAGTCTGGAGGTTTCAATCCTGCCTCACGAGATTAATTTTGCCACTATGATCACGGCCTACTGAATTCAAATGGTTTCTTTAACATGCCAACAACGTATGACATGCGTATTCTTATTTTGCTGCATTTCAAAAAATACTTACCCACAGCTAGGAGCGAACCTGCAAGCTTGGGGTTGGTAGCCCGACACGATAACCACTCATACACCGTGGCAAGTAAACGGGGCTAAACGACCACGCTGTCGCTAACTCTGAAATTAACCTACAACAACATTGCGCGGTGCAGTACGTTTCGTTTGACCGCAGAGTGTGGCAGATATCGACATGCTGTAAGCATTGAGCGTGAAGCGACTGGGCGTGCCGGGCTGCGTATATCAGTGGCGGCTTGAATACATGGGGTGCACAAGATCATAGAGACCTGCAAACCGCTCTCCAGTTCCAACCGGTCTCGATAGATTAACGTAATTGACAGTTCCGGAACCGCTATTCCCGGTAACGTGGTATACACATTCTCGTTCGGCCAGCATGCTCTGGCAATATTGGTTTCAACTAGGGTGGCTTCGGTGGCGTAGGTGGTAGCATGCTGAGATTCTATGCCCAAACCCACGGGTTCAAACCCGGCCGAAGTCGTCGGATTCTTTTTTTAAGGGCGTTAAAAATCGCTCAGTATGCCTTCCTTCCAACGGCCCCGTGGTGTTGGGGTAGCACGCCTGCCTCTCACCCGGAGGCCCTGGGTTCGATTACTGGCTCCGTCAGGGATTTTAGAAACTGACGTGAGGACTCCTCCACTCTTCCCGTCAATGTAGTTATATTCAGAGTTCCAATTCGCAGTCCATTTCCATAGCCAGGTCTGTTTCCTTTAGATCTGTCCTTTCCGAGGCCCGTTCCCGTTTTAAAAGCAGTTCCATATCCACTACTGCCTTGCTAGGCCTAACGTAGCTTCACCATAACCCTGGCAAGGGGCCTGTTTTTGGTCCGCGAGAGGTATTTTATTTCCCTCAAACCCTCCGGACAAGTCCGGCGAGCCCCCCTATCCGCCACCTGGGACGCGCCCGATAGAGGAACAGGCAAACCCCCACGGTCAACAGTTGACCTTATCTTTGCTGTAAGACAGCTACAAGAACACCATTATGAATATGGGAAAGATCTGGTGATGACCTTCTTGGATATTGAGAAAGCATATGATAGTATTACGTAATAGAAACAAGGTATGGGAAGCAATGAGAGCAAAAGCAGTGAACAAGGAGACAGAGGCAAAAGTGAAAGCAATGTACGAGGGAAGCAAAAGCTGATGACCTTCTGGTATGGGGAGAGGATGAGGAAGAAGTACAAGAGCAATTAGATGAGTGGGAGAAGGTAGTGTTATCATATGGGATGAAGTTCTCAGCACAAAAGAGTGAAGTGGTCATCACAACGAGGAGGAAGAACAGACTGGATATGGGCATAACACTTGGAGGACAGCAGTTGCAGAGAGTAGAATGCTTCAAGTACGTGGGAAGCATAATTGAAGAAAAGGGAGGCAATAGGATGGATGAGCAGATGGATTTTTCAAGAGTGTTAGGGGGATGATATGGAATAAAGTTGTACCACAAAAATATAAAGGAATCATCTACAAGACCTACTTGGTGCCAATTTTGACATATGGTTCAGAAACATGGGTGATGAAGGAAAGGGACAAGAATAAAATACGAGCAGTGGAGATGAAGTTCCAGAGGAGTAGGGTAGGAGTAACAAGAATGGACAGAGTAAGGAATGAGAGAGTCAGAGAGATGGTAAGAGAGGAACCATTGCAAAATAGGATAGAGCGATGTAGGTTACAATGGTATGGACATGTGAGGAGGATGCAAGAGGAGAGGATACCGAAGAAGATGTTTGGAATGGAAATGACGGGAAGGAGGCCAAGGGGAAGACCAAGGGACAGATGGACAAAAGGAGTTAAGAAGAGTGTGGAGGAAAGAGGAGTGTGCTGGGACTCAGTGAATGACGAGAGATGGTGGATTGACAGGAAACGATGGAGAGGCTTATGGTTAGAGCCCTGCGCGGATAGACAAAACGTTATCTGCATCCGCCCCGCATCCGCACGACTGTTATCCGCATCCGCCCCGCATCCGCACGACTGTTATCCGCATCCGCCCCGCATCCGCACGACTGTTATCCGCATCCGCCCCGCATCCGCACGACTGTTATCCGCATCCGCCCCGCATCCGCACGACTGAAATCCGCATCCGCCCCGCATCCACGCGACTTTTATCCACACGTTTGTTATCCGAATCTACTGGCATTACAATATTTTCAATGTGTTGCTTTATACTTTATCTTTTAGACATTTGAGCAGAAAGTCGAACCCTTAGGCTATGTACTGTATGTCATGTGCTATGTTTCAAATGCATGCTACACAGCCAGAATTGCAACCCTTTCCAGTTCAGAGTCTTGATTATGCTTAATGACATATTTTAAATGAGATTAGCGTAAATCATCATCTTACAATTGTCATGAGAAAACCATAACCGAAAAATATATGATATGTCATAAACAACCGGGCCCTAGTAAGGGAGAGTGGGGGAATTGTGCGCACTAAAGCAAGAATCGGTCTTGTGATGATGAAATTATAGATAACACAACTGCAGTTATGAATAAGGGAGCCTTAGTAACTCTATATTCGATGTTCGGAAACGAATTTAATTCAAAAATGCATTTGGTGGACTATAATTCGAAATCTCGCAAATATGCATTTGCGCACTATTACCCACCCTGCAGAGTAATCATGCGCATGGGTTGGAGAATTGTTCGCATGGGATGAGTGTTGGAAAGCCTTAATAATACAATGTGAATTGGCTGAAACTTGCACTGAGCATTAATATTAGTATATTCCAATACATTTTACAATAGCATAACAATGCAATGGTACTAAAATTCTGCCGTTTTGGATATTAGAATAAAATATCTTCGTTTCGTCAGCATTAAAGGAGGCAATCCTATTAGGGCTTGTTCCTTCAGGCTGTCTCAACGTTAATGCAGGATATCTCTTCAAGAACTCATACAACCAACCTTTGCCTGCTAGACTTTTAACTTTATGGAAATTATGGGGAAACTTATTCCTCTCTGCAAACTTGAACTCTAACCGTCTGACAAGCTTGGTGGGCGTTAAACCGTAAAATAATTTTGCCAATGTCAAAAGGTATTCGGATAATTATGTCTCCATTTCGTTGGTAAAAAGAGCTTTAAGGTCTAGACGAGGTGGAGCAAGACAATTTTGCAGCAACTATACTTTCGTAGGATTGAGTGGGGAATGTTGAAACTTCTCCCCACTTCCCTTATTTTCCTCCCATCAACCCTAATTGCACGTAGAGCTTTCTGCACATATTCTGCTGGGTAGGAGTTTTTCTTCGCCTTCCGCGTATAATTTCTTGGCATCTGGTGAACAAACACGAAATATTTTGCCATTAATGTCGCATTGTATTTACTTGTATCATATAATTATGATCTGCGCACCTTACCCCACTCTGCTTTTAAAACGTAACTCACTGAATCCCGGTAAACTAATCTTATTATATTGAAAAATAAATACGTGCAAAACCACTGTAAACACTGGCATTTAAAACTACATTTAATTTTAAATAATTGAATCACAACTGCAGGCTTAGCTTCTTATTTGCTGGCTACAGAAAATAACATGCAACGTGTGATGTTTCTTCATCCAAGCCTCCGGTTATCACATAGCAACTGGCATCATGCTGATTGTCCCTATCTGATAGGTACGATGACAGCTTGAGGGTAGCAGTGAACTGAGTTGCTAGTTGTACTACCAACTCGAAAAACATAGGTGCGCAAGATTACCCGTTGCGCACAATTACCCAACTTTTCCCATGATATTCAACAAGTTCGGATTATATTCTAAAAACTATCCGCAAATTTACTCCAAACATTATCCGCAGCTCATCCGCTATCCGCACAGCCATGCAAACTATATCCGCATGGTGAAAAATGTTGCGGATATCCGCGGGTTTATCCGCGGATATCCGCATCCGCGCAGGGCTTTACTTATGGTCCAAGCAGACCCGACCAGCGGTCGGAAACTGCTCAAGATGATGATGATGACGTGAGGACTGGAACGGGGTGCACTCAGCCTCGTGAGTACAATTGAGTAGCTGTCTGACAGTGAGGCAGCGCCCAGATCACGAAAACCAAGATTAACGGCCGAGGGGACCCGATGCGCTGATTACGTGTCACCCCAATATCTGCAGGCCAAATGGCTGGGCAGCGGTCGCTTGGTAGGCCTAGGCTCTTCATGGGCCGTAGTGCAAGGATTTAATTATTCCTTCCTTCCTAGGGGAAGTAAAGCCGGCGAGCCCATATAGATTTAGGGCATGAAAAAGAACCTTCCACAAACTACACTTGTGTGAAACCAAAATGTGTAGGTTGGGTTTGATCAATGCTCTTAAATTCCAACGTTCGTCACCGGGCGCTGGTTGCGATGGCATTTAGTAGTAGTCAAGTTCACAGCTAGGTGTCGTGGACGGTAGCATTTGGTAGCGAAATTAGTAACTACTTGAAATTATCGTCTGCAGTCCTTACTTGAATTAAAAGCAGATAACACACACTAATACAGTCATCACAATTAACACCGGTTTTCAGACAGATTCTACACACACCCAAATTACACGGGGCTACATGACCGCGTTGTCGCGGCCCCTAAACTGAGGAACCAACTAACCGGTCTCAACTAGATAATTATTTGATCGTAATTTAATGTTTTTCTGTCTGTCAACACGATTGTACCCAATTGTACAGGGTGTTTTCCTAATCCTGAAAAACATTCATGAATGTAATAAATACAATTGGCTGACCAATTTCAATCATCCAGCAATCATCGTCAGATTCTTTACACTTAGGCTATTAATGTAAATCTATCTATTAAATCCCAATTCAGTGCAGGCAGTGGTGTTGGCAGGGGAACAAGAACGGACCACAATCAGCTCAGTCCACTATACTGTACACTCCAAACATTTAATAACAAACACAGGTATCACACTAAGCGAACAAACTTAAGGGGATACGGAACGTCCTATGGTTACAATGTTAAATCATGTGACATTTAAGGAACATTTTCTCAGAATAGTTTTAAGGTATCTATTTGTAATTTTCTCAGTTTTTATATGCATGTATTGGTACTTTACTGAAATGACAGTTTTGAATCAATGTAATTGCATGAATTCTATTTAAAGTCCAAACATTTTAGTACTTTTCCCTGGATATTAGGATCATAAAACAAGAAAAATGTTACCGACCACCGAAGTGCCATTTCTGCACGCGGATACTAATATTATAAATGTCACCAGAAAGTTTCAAGTTCCTACATTCTACACAAACTGAGAAAATGTTACTTAAGTGTTAAATAAAACGTACTTTTCGGGAAATGAAATTTCAAGTTGAAACACTAATGCATAAAAGTTATGCATGATGATGATGATGATGACCAGGTGCCATCAAGTCGGCGTCGACTCCTAGCGACTGCATGGATGGACTGTCTCTATATGATTCGGTCTTCAACCATATACTTCAGATCCTTCACTGACATATTCATGTGGGATTTGATGGAGTCGATCCATCTCAATGCTGGCCGCCCTCGTCTCCCAATTGTCTTTTCCAACGAATCAGACGCCTCATAATGTGTCCAATATTCAAACCAAAGAAGATTTTAATTAATTATGACAGCTGTAATCGTGTTATCAATGCTTCAAGAGACAGATCTGGTTTGATTTTTTGAATCACCCATACATTTCTCTTCTTGGCTGTCCAAGGAATACGCAGTATCCTTCTCCAACACCAGAGCTCAAAAGCATTAATATACTTCCTATTTCGTTTCCTTATGGTCCAGCTTTCATAACCATATGTAGCTATGGGAAAGACTAGTGCCTTAACCATTCTAATTTTTCGGAACATGATATTACAGAACAATTAGTTAAAAACTTCTTTGGTTTGAATATTGTCAAAATTTAAAAACAGTTGGAAAGTAAAATGT
The DNA here is from genome assembly GCA_946902985.2 of Meconema thalassinum. NCBI lineage: Eukaryota > Metazoa > Arthropoda > Insecta > Orthoptera > Tettigoniidae > Meconema > Meconema thalassinum. The sequence goes on from OX336398.1 coordinate 227,617,949, forward strand.
AACAAATTCTAAATTGAAAATTTTAAAAAGTTTTTTTCAACAAAAATTTGATTCCAGGTCCCTTTAAAGGACAATCACAACTAACAATATCTTAGCACATAAACATAGCTAACTAATCTTGATTAGTTGCGCTAACTTAATCACTACTAAAACTAAATAAGTGTATATAAATACCATCACCCCTACTTGTAGAGATGTTACCCTACCAGTGAATTGTAACCTGTGGTGGAAATCGGAACTAATGCGCTCCGCCCAGCCACACGCCTGCGATAGACGTGCAGTTGTCGCCAGCGAAACCTCATCGCGTGTCATTTGTGTGCATGATTCGTACTGGGTCGTGCGCTGTGCGGTGTGTTCTCATTGTATGACTGTACATGCGTTCCCCCTCTTGTCCCACAACCGCTCGCTGCAGCCATAACGAGGCGAGATGACGTAATGTATACACAACAGCACCGCTCCACGTCTAGCAGTAACGATTCCCTGGTAGGGTAGTAGTACATGACTTCTGGTCCTCAATGCGTTCTCTGTATGCCGGTATTTCTGCGTGTTACACCTTTCCTGCAGCTCTAAAAATGAGGTCATTATTCATTCATAATGCGGAACTTTCTGGATGTTGTAACTTAAGGATTACTTCGTAAATAATAGAAAGCTCCAACTTTTTGTAACTTCCTTTCCTAAGTACACAGTTCCTCTTATACCGCACACATTTCCGGTTCATTTCCGTCCTTGCAAGGTGGTTTTTTACCCTTGCTTGGTCGACAAATAATTTAAATACGAAGTTCAGAGAACTCTGTCTTAAGGCGCACATACGAGGGATGATAAGAATGTAAGGTTACAGTGAAACATGTACATTTCATTTCACGCAGCCAATGCTACCAACTATAATACAAGACCCCAGGGAATGTTCTCCGCAGCGACTATGTTCTTCTGCCAGGGTTAGCGTCAGCAGTTAATTTGGCAGTACGGTGTCCTTGACTAGACAGCGGTACAGTGAAAGCCACACGTGTGGGTTGTGGGGTGTCGAAATCAGCAGTGTGTGCCACAGTAAGCGAGCGTTCAGATAGATTAGACTATTGGAAGTGTGCGGCAGTATACAGGCGGTAATGTTTACTAATGAAGAGAGAGCTTTTTTGGTGGAAGACGTTTTTCGCGAAGGCGATCGGTTTATAGAAAATGTAAAACTAAAATTTCAGGCGCGATTTCCTAATTCAAAGTGTCCAACCCGGGATATCGTTCAGGATTTGATAAGTAAATTTCGTGTGACCGGCGCAGTTCACTATGTACCGGGAACAGGCCGGCCTACGATTTTAACAAACGAACAACTCGATGAAATCTCCGATATAAAGCTCCGTAGTCCAAGAAAATCAACACGCAAATTAGCTGAAGAAAGCCTTCGACAATGTGTAGACGTGTTGAAGTCTGTCTTCCAACACTTCCAGCATCTGTTATGAATGGCTGTGGTGAGCACAATGTTTACTGTTTATTTGTTTTGATACAAGCGGCAGCCGTGCTGCCAACGTAACTGCTGATGCTAGCTCTCGCAATAGCAAAAGTAAATCTGTATGTAGAAAAGTTACTCCGTATTCTATGACTTCAGGGGAGATGACCTTGAAATTACGCCCCTTTAAACAAAAATAACTAACTAACTAACATTCTTTGAATTCGATTAGCTTCTAGAAAAGCAGTTATCAGTTAAGAAGTTTTCACATTAAGTGTGGAATTGAAATAAATTATCGACGGGAATATGGTAGGTGCCTCGGGACTTGAATGAAAGTATTATCCCGGCATTAGCTTGGTTAGGGAAAATACCACTGTCAGTGCCCTAATTGGAACCTCGGATCTAGTTGTAGTTCCCCGCTGAACACACACCCAGCAACTACGCGGGGCTCATGATCAAGCCACTTATACAAATTAAGAACACATTTTCAATATGCACCGAGTTTGGTTGGTTGGTTCCTCAGTTTAGTGGCTGAGACAACGCGGGCATGTAGCCCCGTGTACTTTGGGTGTGTGTGGAATCTGTAATTCAGGTGAGGACTGCAGACGATCAATTTACAAGTAGTTCCTACATTTGTTACCAAATGCTACCGTCAACGACAACTAGTTTGGAACTAGTCAACCACAGTCAACTCCTGGCGACAAACGTTGGAACTTAAGAGCGTTCGTCAAATCTAAGCTATAATTTAGCTTCACATAAGTGTTATTAGTGGAAGGTTCTTTCACATTCCATAAATCTATGACAAGGCACCGCCGGCTTTACTTCCCCTCCGAAGGAAGGCATACAGAGGAATTTTAACGCTCTTAAAAACTCCAACACTTCGCGACCTTGAGCATAGAAGGTCAGCATGCTACCAACTATGCCACCGAGTTTATTGCTCGTGTGATCTTTGAGGTGGAGAGTAGTAGTCCTGTGGCTTATGCCAGCCAAGCTAGCATCACCAGCTGTTGCAGAGCTGTAGCGTGCGCTGGAGTGGATTTAGACGCGAACTTGGGGGTGGGGAGGATGTGACAAGCACAGTGCAACAATGGAGTGAATGAGTGAGTGAGTTATGTCATGGAGAACGTCACATATTATCGACAGTTTTGTTCAAGGCTTCCTCTGTCTCTCCGATATTCATAGAGCTTATATAGAATACTGTACTGTCTGGTGTTCGTCAGCAGCGGGCTGCAATGGAGCCTGGAAATCCGGAGATGGAAGGTTCAAACCTCAATTCTAGACAGTTCCACACATACTACTACAGTCAACTCAAAAACATTGGTCATCGGTACGAACCTTGGTTTATGGTAATATTAAATATGGTAGGATCAAACTCAAAAACAAATCCAACATACACTTACTGTCGACCAAATTATTATGTGCACTCGAGTTCGATGGTTGATTGTGAAGTAACCAATAGACCTACACAAAGTCCAATAACATCATCATTTCCGTTGTTCTATTTTACGTTAGTTCATGTAGGTTTGGAATTTTAATTTATATTTTAATATTTTTTTTATCGCAGTTGGAACAGAAAAAGGGCCCGTTTTAAGCGTGTTTCAACCATGCGTCACATTTAAGAATTATTATCTCACCAGATCGAATCCAAATTTCAACACTATATACATTGGAATGTTGTATAACTAGTTTATTAATTTCAAAATTTTGTGTGTCCAAGAAACAAAGTTGTTATCATTTTTGTAAGGAAACATTTCTCGGCAGGGGGTGGTTGGAAAATGTAGTTCTTGGTCGCGTTGTTATCCTTATAATCAAAACGTTATGCTGTATGACTGTGAAATACGTAAATTAATTCACTTATTTTATATCAGTTTGTATTTGTACGGGAAAATAAGACATGGTTCACCAGCTAGCCGCAACGGGAAACCTGTACAGCGTTGTCGAAGTGGAGCCCATCACGCATCATGACGCGCCTCGCTCGGAAGTGATGGTCTATTGGTTACTTCACAAACAACCTCCAAACTCAAGAGCACATAATACTTTGGTCGACAGTAAGTACACGCTGGTGAAACTACCTGTTGAGTAAGCCTTAAGGAAAGAATTCATGAAGGAAACCTATAAATGTAAAACAAATATAATGGAATGCAACTGGAGGAAACAGAAACCCTTATTTATATCGATTTGCCAGGTTAAAAGCTAAAGAAGCCTTCTGGTAATGGTAATGGACGAAGGAGAAGATAGGCTATAACAAGTAAAGAACATATAGCCTAGTTACTCCTAAATGTATGGGTATATTTAAAACTCTTTGACCTCACCCATAAAACAATAACCTCCAACACCATGTATCTTTAGCCTATTTTCATTTATGAAAAAAAATAGGCTTATGAGATCACCTTTTGTCCGTGTGTCTGTCTGTGTGTGTGTGTGTGTGTGTGTGTGCGTATGTGTGTGATTCGCGTGTGTGCGTCTCTAATAAACTCTAAACGGCTCGAGCGATTTCAATGAGAGTCGGTAAGTTCATTGCACTATTCCGGAAGACCCCGACCGTGCCCTTCAAATTTTGTTACGTTTCAGCAATCCAACATGGCGGCTGTGCGAACTATTTCACCGGCATTCAGTATCTCCGACACTATTACCGATATCATCCTGGAATTTTGTACGGTGATAAAGGGAACTATTAGAAGTTCACCTATGTGACTTTTGAAAATCTGGTAACTACAAAACCAACATGGCTGCCATGCGATGTTGCGACATTTAAATAGACGTTTCTCGCTATTTAACCACCAAACGCAATGTAACTTGGTACGGTATATGTTAATACACATTGTAATGCACCGACATCTAACTTCGTTCAATTGTGTACATAACCTCAAGATGGTGGCTGTGCGAAATATTTCACATGCATTCTATATCTCTGAAACTACAGTATTACCGGTATCACCCTGAAATTTTGTACGGAGATAAAGGGCACTAGTGAAAGTTCATCTATGAGACTTTCAAAAACCGGTTAACTACAAAACGAACATGGCGGCCAAGCGAAGTTGAAAGTTTTAAATAGACATTTCTCGCGATTTAACGATCCAAAAGCAATGAAACGTGGTACAGCAAATATTTATACACATTATAATGCGTTGGCATCTAATTTAGTTCAATTGTATACATAACCTCAAGATAGCGGCTGTGCGAACTTAAAATGAAGTTTTTATTTCTTGTGTTATATTCATGCGATCGAAGTGAAAGGTTGAATAATGAACCTACGCAATAATTTTCCTTTAATGGTACATGACTCTATGGCCTATACATATAACAATCCCACATGGCGACCATCTGAAATATTTAGATGGTTCTCAATATCTACGAATCTATTACAGCAATCAAACTGAAATTTTGTATGTTGATAGTGGCAATTAACATACAGGAAGTAGGATATATGAAATTAGGCTTTAGTTCTTCGCGGAACTACTTGTTTGCTTTCTTTTTATATTGATAATTAGCCAGGAAGTATATGTTTAAATCAATAGTATGTACTTTATGATGATTGAATAACAAAACTACTAACGAAAGTTAGATGCTTTTCAGTCGGTCCACACGTTTGTACCCTAATGAGATTGTTTATTCCCTAATCCTGAAAGAATGTACAAGAGATTAATAAATACACTTGGATGACCAGTTTCGATCGTTGAGCGATCATCATCAGATCCATTACACTTAGGCTACAAATTTTTTATGTCTGTAAGTATGGGTGAAAATATTTACAATATGCGGTGTTAGTTGTGATAATGCAACTCGTCAATATATGTTAGATAGTTCAATAGACTACTATAGTGATATATGAAGTCGCTGCTAATTGTTATACAGTAGGATGCTGTTCTGTCTTAAGTCATCTAACCTCGAAATATTCCAGTTGAATCTTACTTGATGATTATAACCAACCATATTGAAGGAAGGGGGCATAGGCTGTCCATTAAGGTAGATTTTTAATCGACGATGTCAGAACACTGGATCATAATGATAGTCATTAAAGTACTAGTTTTCATTAAGATACAGTTTCTCCAACCAATCAGAGCTCAAGATTTTCATTCATTGACCAATTAGGTAAGGATAGCTCTTCACATGCCCTCAAAATCCAACATGTTGGACATGATTTGACAATTGTAGTTACAATCCCAAACACAAGGACAAAATCAGCACCAACCTTTACGGTAATAAGAAAATACTATGAAATATGCAAGAAATGTATGAATCTACGTCCAGAAGATTGCAACACAGCATCCTTCTATATAAATTACCTACATGGAAAGTGCACCATCCCATATGTTCGCCTAAATAAACTGGCGAATTTGAGAAAAGGAATAGCACTGTACCTTAATATCCCCAATTCCAATTTCTGCACAGGGCATTGTGTTTCGTAGGACTTCAGTGACAGTTTGAGTGAATGCTGGTGTAGATCGGCAGGCTGTAAACATATGGCATTGCCAAGCAGATAGAGCGCATGCGTGGGTCAGAGAACTTGTAAAGTACAGACAACAAACCCAGCGCTCGCACTCCGATCACTCAATTCAAGAGACAGAATCTCAACAGATAGACCTATTTATGAATATTTATGTTAGGACATAAAATAAAGGTATAATTATCGTCGAACATAAACAGTCGTATGCAACTCGTCTATAATGGTAATTAAGACAATCGTATGAAAATTATAAAACTCGCATACGCTCGTTTTATAAACATACTCGTGTCTTAATTATTGCTATTATAGGCTCGTTGCATAATGTACTATTTTGAGCATTGATTGTAATTAATGTATAATGTTTGTAAGGATATCCATTTCTATTTTGGCTTTGTTAACATAGTTTTTGTAGCGGCTTCGGCTGCATAGTCGGTAGCATGCTGAGATTCTATTCCCAAGATAGCGAGTTCAAACCCAGCCGAAGTCGTCGGATTCTTTTAAGAACGTTTAATGTCCCTCAGTATGCTCTCCTTCGGAGGAGAAATATATCCGGCGGGCCCATGTCATAGATTTATGACATGTAAACGATCCTTCCGCTAACAAAATTTGTGTGAAGCAAAATTTGTAGGTTAGGTTTGATTAATGCTCTTAAGTTCTAACGTTCGTCACCAGGCGCTGGTTGCGACGGCATCTAGTAGTAGCCAGGTTCACAGCTAGGCGTCGTGGACAGTAGCATTTTTTAGAGAAAGTAGAAACTACTTGGAATTATCGTCTGCAGTTCTTACTTGAATTAAAAACAGATAACAGACACTAATACAGCCTTCACAATTAACACCGGTTATCAGACAGATTCTACACACACCCAAAGTACTCTGGGCTACATGACCGCGTTGTCGCAGCCCCTAAATTAAGGAACAAATCAACCAACATAGTTTAAAATTCATATATTATTCAATCAACGCCGACTCGGGTATCATTGTATACCGAAACATATCCCTACGTATAATCAATCATTTATTAAACTTCGTTTTTACAGTGTTTTATATTGCAATCAGTCAACACGGATAATATTAATTATTACCTTTATCAAAATGGTTAACGCACGCTGATTCCGACTAAAGTTGCTGGTATTTCTGTACCGTATGCGTTTATGCATGAACTTGTGACCCTATATTCTTGATGGCAGAGGCAAAGAGCAAGGCAAGAGCTCCCAAATGCTTTTCACTACAAATGTTCCCATCTGTTATTGACTCCTTGTTTCACTGGACACTTTTATCCTCCTTTAAAGAAAGACACAGTAAGATTTATCTTGCTGTTGTTAGCACAACACGCTCACTTCAACAAGGAGTCTTCACACTTTATAGCGATGCTACCGACATCTGCGCGTTATGGCAAGTACTTGACTAAAAGTAGGAATCTATAGACCTCCTTCAAGAAGCGTACAAATCATTGTGAGAGTCGTTCAGAAGATATAAGCCTCTTAGATGGACCAGTATAACGAGGGGTTATTGATTTAGGTTATAGCTGCAGACATGTAAGAAGTGGGGGAGCTACGAAGTGTGGAAACACACAATATCTCATCTCCTATTTACTGTAACTACTTCTTATGTTGAACTCATATGTATTTTAACAGTAGCCTAATAGTCATATGACCAGAGGAAGGGGAATGCCACACTATGAACAAGAAAGGCCTGGTAGAAAAGTTGGAGATAAAAGAAAGGAGGAAAGAAGGAAAGAAAGATCTTGAGGAAAATTCTTGGCCCGATTAATGACAAAGGTGAATATAACCGTGAGCTGTATATTCATGTCCAGAAGATCTCAGATGTTACGAGGAAATGAGAGTTGTATTTTATGGCCACTTGCTAAGAATGAAACCCTCACGACTGACGAATCGGATTTTTACCTATTTCTTTAAAGATAAGTAGACCAAGCCAGCCAGGTTCGAAGAGGAAGAAAGTGACCTACATGAGTTGCAGATTTTCTGAAAAGATATTCCAGAACTCATCCTCCTCAGGAAGAGACTAAATGACCAACAGGGTTTTCAAGATAAACCGAAATTGAAGACGGGAAAGATGTGGATGCAAGAAAAAAAAAGATTAGATTAGATTATTGATTTATCCAATTGATAAATTACATGTATACGATACATTTTTATATAGAAACGTCAGAAACTACATGTATAAAATAAAAGAACTTATAGTATTACAAATACAATAACTATTTATAACATGCTATAATAATATATCTTAAGAGATACAATCTTATTGGACAACTACTTACACCTTACTCTATTATCATAATATGAAAACTTAATTCTGTAAATACAACAACTTTCAGCTAGGCATTACAATTAAAATAGAAAAGTAAAATATATTAGCCTATAGATTTCATCGCTCCTATACGCTGAGATATTCAAGTACAGAGAAAAAACAATGGAACTGCAGATAAGCTTAAAAAATTCTTCCAATTGCCTTCAACTCGTTTCCACGTCTTCATTGGGGTAATTTTGCCATGTGTAAACATATTGTCATAATATTATCTTGGTGTATTTCTGATCATTAATTGAGTGTTTTTGTTCCTTGCAGGTGAGTTCCAGAAGCCACAAAGCCTTCTTCTAGTTCTTGTACAGTAAGTAGTATCATAATATTATATTTATGTTAGACCATGGCGAAATGTAAATATTATATGTCAGAAAACTGTACTAAATGGGGATCATTATAGTACAAGTTTTCATTATGATACAGTTTCTCCCACCAATCAGAGCTCAAGAAACAGTTGTGTGACCAATTAGGTAAGGATTGCATCGCACATGCGCCGACTTACGCGGCCTTCTATTTTAAATTTCACTGCGTGGCTACTGTCACAGTGGGGTATTCCAGGAGGCCATGGTATTCTCTGCGTCACATGCGCTTCGTTAAGTACATAAAACTGGCGAAATCTCGACAAATATTAATGAATATTGATGTTCGAACATAAAGTAGTTATAATTATCGTCGAACATAAACAGTCGTATGCAACTCGCCTATGATGTTAATTAAGACACTCGTGTCTTAATTAGTGCCATTATAGGCTTGTTGCATAATGTACTATTATATAGCCTATCATGTCGGTGTAGTGGACGTCCTGTAGAGATTGTGAGGTACAGACTGGGGAAAGGAATCGTTCGTAGTAGCGAATAGTTCGAATTACCTGTAAGGGTTGTTCGTTGAGCTAATAGTTTTATCTCTACATAGCTGCCACACCTGACATCCGAGGCAATTCGTTTAGCATATTCTAACCTTCGTCTACCCCTACAGTTCTTGGCCTCGACCCTTTCCTACATAACTAACTTTGCTATTCCTGGGTGTCTTAGTAAGTGTACCAGCAACTTAGCTCTTCTCTTTAGCAGTCGCCAGAAACATCTCTCCTATCCGACACGTCTTAATACCTCTTCATTTGTTACTCTATCTGCCCATTTGATATTCATCATTCTCTTGTAACACCACATTTCAAACGCTTCAAATCTGCTCCTTCCTGCTGTTCCAACAGTCCAAGTTTCACTTCCATAGAGCACCATGCTCCAGACAAACGCTTTCAAAAATGACTTCCTAATACCTAAATCTATATTTGATATCAACAGATTCCATTTTTGTAGAAATGATTCCCTTGCCTGAGCCAACTTACTTTTTATCCTCTTTGCTTCGTCAATCACTGGTTATTTCGCTTGCTAAGTAGTAGAAGTTTTCTACTTTCTTGAGCTTTTCATTTGCCAATTTGACATCTATAGGGGTTTCTGATTCATTTCGGCTGCATTCCGTTATTTTTGGTTTACACTTATGGTCATTCATCATGAATTATTCTTTCCTCAAGGACTAAGCTGCGGTCCCGTTGTCACCAACGCACGCTCCACAAGTCAAGGGCCCCTTGGTAGCTGGATATGACTTGTCCCATTGTATTGCGCCTTAGTGTGCGCGGCTACCGTGGTCGGGTTCGGTCGTAAACATGATAAAATTATATCAATGTAACTCAATGAGCTCATCGAATGAGACAATGAAAACTGAAGCTCTAAAGTTGGGGGACGTGGTATCAGCGGCTGGGAGGGGGGGGGGGGGAGGGGGGGGTGATGTGAGGGTGTAGCACTATCCAAGGTGTACCAGGAGTGGTGGGACTACCTTACCTACACCCTGCCTTCTTGAGGGCTTGTGCAGAAGGCAGTAGATAACACGAAAAGAAAAAGAAGGCTGACACCTCAAAGAATGAGGCTATCTGGAAAGATGAGACCAGGGCCAATTAAGGCGTAAAAGTGAAAAACTCCCTAGGCCTCAGATATCCAAATACCGTCGGGGTTGGAAGAGAACTAGAATTCACCAAGAGAGGCCGACAGGAATGAAGACGGAGAGGAGCCCGGCACAAGTAAGTGGAAGCAATGCCGGACTCAGCTGGGATCCCGTGGTCGCCAACCCACGTCCCAGTAGATGTGGCCCCGTGGGCGGAGGAGCAAAATCAAGCCTGAGAGCAGACGCGCGAACAAGACCACGTGTACTTGCGTGAAAATAAACTCTGACCATACGCGACATGTTTCAACTCACCAACGATGTAATAGTTGCTTTCATTTTCCCGCATTATTGCTACATGCAAGGTTTTATAAGTTTTATAATTATTCCATTATGTAATGGAATGATAGCAGATCTGAATGCAACCTGTGAGCAATATGGGATGTGCATTAATACGAGCAAGACGAAGAGTATGGTGATAAGCAAACGAGGGAACTAAGTAATAAACATCAGGACGAAATTGAACAAGTGTCAGTTTTTTAATATCTAGGAAGCATACTAACGGATGATATGAGAAGCAGTAAAGAGGTAAGAACTCGCATTGCCGTTGCTAAAGAAGCCTTCAAAAGAAATAAGAGACTATTGTGTGGATGCTTGGACTTGAGGTTAAGGAAGAGGCTGGCAAAATGCTTTGTTTGGAGTGTGGCGCTATACGGAGCCGAGACGCTAAGGAAGGATGATGAAATAAGACTAGAAGCGTTTGAAATGTGGTTATGGAGAAGGATGGAAAGGATATCCCGGGTGTAAAGGTTCCGGAATGAGGAGGTATTGGAGCCAGTTGGAGAAAATAGGAGGCTGTTACATACGATCCATACAAGGAAGAGGAACTGGCTCGAAGGATCAGTAAACGGCAAGAGAGGAAGAGGACGGAGAAGGTACCAGCTGGTGGACAGTGTCAAGATAGCAGGAAATTACCACCAAACAAAGAGAACGGCTGAAGACAGGATTGCATGGAGAGCTGCTGTGTGAAGACCTGTCTGAGGGCAGAACACGATATAATAATCAGTTTAAGTCTAAATCCTCCACGTCAGTTTATCGAAGAGATTATATAAGCGACGGTGAGGGTACGATGACCACCCGTATCTGAAAAGGGGGGCGTCAGCTGGCAAAGGTTGGGATCCACTGTTATAAAGCATTCTGGCAACACCAAACACCTTGGATTTCAGACATGGTAGATAGTTGAGACTTGTAGACAAAGTGCACTTCGCAAACATGACACACAAACCACATCAAACCTGGGAGCGTAATAAATATTGCCCCGACTGTAAAATAAACTCAGGGCTGTTTGTATATTCACATTTGCTATTGCGCTAAACGGATTACAAACACGACTAAATTATTACGTGGTGTACACGTTTGCCTCATATAATCTCTACTTAGTATAAATAAACGATTGATAAACTTGTGTATCAGGCCTGTTTGCCATCTCTTGATGAATGCAGTACATTTGCATTTGTCTGTTGGCACAGGCTAGAGTATCACCGATGTCTCAGTCTCACTCATGGCTGTGGTTATATGGAAGCTACTGAGGTATGGGTGGTGCTTAGTAATGACATTCGAGGCACAGTCAGTGCCTGTGGATGCTGTGAAATGTTCTACTCATCGGGTTATTACTGCTGTTCTGACTCAGTGAGGAAAGCAATGGCAAACTACCTCACACCTCATATTGCCTACTACGCCTCAATATAGCGCTGCCTTGGATTTTTGTGGGTATCTACCCACATAACCTAACAGCGGTGCTTTTTGAGGATCCAACCAGCCTTCGGGCTGACTACCTAACAGACAGACTTGTGATGAAAATGTATTAATTGATTTTTTGCCACAACAGCAATCATAGAATGATGATCAAGAGAGCATGAGTATACTTAATTTCGTAGTTGTAAGGTAATGGGATAACTTAGCAAGATAACACACGGCCATATTTACAAAGGAGACGACTGTGGAGCACACGTTCAATTCTCGATAAATGGTCACTTTCTTAATTTGATCTTACCACCAAAACTACTGAATCAATTCTTATGAAAATAAACCTAGTACACATAGATGAACAAACAACACGTAACCAAGAGCTTGTGTTCTTATAGCAGTGTACAGATGACGCTACTGACCTAGTATGCATAGATGGACAAACAATACGTAACTAAGAGCTTGTGTTCTTATAGCAATGCACATATGACGTTACTGACCTAGTATGCATAGATGGACAAACAATACGTAACTAAGAGCTTGTGTTCTTATAGCAGTGTACAGATGACGTTACTGACCTAGTATGCATAGATGGACAAACAACACGTAACTAAGAGCTTGTGTTCTTATAGCAATGTACAGATGACGTTACTGACCTAGTGTGCATAGATGGACAAACAATACGTAACTAAGAGCTTGTGTTCTTATAGCAGTGTACAGATGACGTTACTGACCTAGTATGCATAGATGGACAAACAATACGTAACTAAGAGCTTGTGTTCTTATAGCAATGTACAGATGACGTTACTGACCTAGTGTGCATAGATGGACAAACAATACGTAACTAAGAGCTTGTGTTCTTATAGCAATGTACAGATGACGTTACTGACCTAGTGTGCATAGATGGACAAACAACACGTAACTAAGAGCTTGTGTTCTTATAGCAATGTACAGATGACGTTACTGACCTAGTGTGCATAGATGGACAAACAACACGTAACTAAGAGCTTGTGTTCTTATAGCAATGTACAGATGACGTTACTGACCTAGTGTGCATAGATGGACAAACAACACGTAACTAAGAGCTTGTGTTCTTATAGCAATGTACAGATGACGTTACTGACCTAGTGTGCATAGATGGACAAACAACACGTAACTAAGAGCTTGTGTTCCTATAGCAACGCATGCCTACTATGGGGTCGTGAAACTGACGATGCTAATTCGAAATTAACCCTAAGCCCAAAACGATATTCATGTTAAAATCAATTGAATAGATTTGGGTTTCGTTGGCGTAGCCTCTGTAATTAGTTATTGTTGTTTTGAGGGGCGAAACTACGCGGTCATCTGCCCCTTGCTGAGCTTCTATGCCCAAGATCACGGGTTCAAGCCCGGCCGAAGTCGAAGCGTTAAAAATCCCTTAGTATGCCTTCCTTCAGAGGGGACATATCCATGTCATAGGTATATGGCATGAAAAAGAACCTTCATCTAAATAAGCCTTCAATATTGTTTGAAGCTACTTTTTTAGGATATATTTGATTTTCTTTATAACTTTTTTTTAGCGTATGGCTTTTTAGTGCCGGGAGTGTCCAAGGACATGTTCGGCTCGCCAGTTTTGTAGCTGCTTCGAGACGGACACCCAATGGGTGAGCTACAAGTACCGTTGGGGAGGAAAGTTTGAATGTAAGGTCGAGGAGTTGGAAGGTAGCGGATGTGGCCTATAGTTAGGGACCAACCCCGGCATTTGCCTGGAAGGAAGATGGGAAACCACAGAAGACCATCTTCAAAATTTGCCGGCGGGGGGATTCGAACCTCCTCGCCTTCCGGATGTGAGCGACTGCCAGCAGTCATGCCATAACGCCCACGGCTAACTCACCCGTTTATATTTGATTAATCCAACGTTCACCGCCAGGTGCCGGCAACGGTGGCATCTAGTAGTAGCCAATTTCACAGCTAGGTGTCGTGGACGATAGCATTTGGTAGCCAAAGTAGGAACTACTTGAAATTATCGTCTGCAGGCCTTACTTGAATTAAAAACAGATAACACACACTAATACAGTCATCACAATTAACATCGGATATTACCCATTTAATATTTGACTGCCGCTGAGCGTGGCTGCGCCAGTGTTGACCATTGTAGCAATTGCCTCGTGGGGCAAAGCGGAGAACACAGCGATGACAGACTGCATTCTGCACATAAGTTAAGCAGCATTGCGTGTCATAAGAGCTCATGTCACCACGGACAATTAAACGATGACTGAGTCTACTGGAGCTGAGTCATATCCTACTCGCGCAACAGTACCTGTCAACGAAGCAGGCTGACGTGTGACACAAGTAAACAAAGAATAGTTCCCATATCGACCGCCGGCAATCAATTTTTAAAAGGGTAATATCAGACAGATTCTACACGCACCCAAAGTACACGGGGCTATATGACCGCGTTGTCTCAGCCCCTATACTGAGGAACCAACCATAGATTTGGGTGCAATATTTGCTTGGTGGTTATGTGTGTTGGTATTGGAATTTGAAATGGAGCAGGTTTCTATGGGAGTGTCGCGAGTTAAACTGACAATGAACTCTCACCGAGTATTTATAGCAGCTTTATATTCTATTTACGGTGACACAAAGGACCAACACGTGCTCGTACAGACCTATTCATACGGATCACGTGACATCGCCGTATGCACGCCCACCGAGCCGGAGTTCTATGAGGTGGAAACCTTCATGCAAGGAATGTCATTGTCTCCCTCTTGAAGATCAACAGGCGAGGGATATGAAATCAGGTATCCTACGCCTAGCCTAATTTCAGAAACAAAGATGCACATTACTGCTAATTTCAGCGCTTGTGTTGGTGCTCCTGATCTACGATGGACGAAAGCAATATACCTAGGTTATATCTGTCTGTTAGGTAGTCAGTGAAGGCTGGTTGGATCCTCAAAAAGTACCGCCGTTAGGCAGCGCTATAGTGAGACGTACTAGGCAAGATGAGGAGTGAGGTAGTTTGCCATTGCTTTCTCACTGAGTCAGAACAGCAGTACTAACCCTATGAGTAGAACCTTTCACAGCAACCTCAGGCACTGACTGTGCCCTGGATGTCATTACTGAGTACCACCCATACCTCAGTAGCTTCTATATAATCACAGCCATGAGTGAGACTGAGAGAGCGGTGAAAAGCCACATTTTACTCCAGCCTGTGTCAACAGACAAATGTAAATGTACTGCATTCATCAAGAGATGGCAATCTAGGTGATATAATTATTATGAATTTAGAACATAGTGGCTATTTTCCACAACTATTGCCTTACCGAGAGTGCACTTTCGATGTCCAGTGATTTAAACCAGTTCTTCACGGGTGAGTTGGTATGTTCGAAGTCAGGCGGCCTTGGTCTCCGGGGTAAAGTGGTGCACCATTGTCTCATCCACTGTGATGATCCTGAACTGGTGAGCTGGGATGTTTCCATGACATTGAGGCGACCTTGGTCTCCGGGGTAAAGTGGTGCACCATTGTCTCATCCACTGTGATGATCCTGAACACGCGAGCTGGGATGTTTCCATGACATTGAGGTGACCTTGGTCTCCAGGGTAAAGTGGTGCACCCTTGTCTCATCCACTGTGATGATCCTGAACAGGTGAGCTGGGATGTATCCATGACATTGAGGTGACCTTGGTCTCCAGGGTAAAGTGGTGCACCCTTGTCTCATCCACTGTGATGATCCTGAACAGGTGAGCTCGGATGTTTCCATGACATTGAGGTGACCCTGGTCTCCAGGGTAAAGTGGTGCACCCTTGTCTCATCCACTGTGATGATCCTGAACAGGTGAGCTGGGATGTTTCCATGACATTGAGGCGACCTTGGTCTCCGGGGTAAAGTGGTGCACCCTTGTCTCATCCACTGTGATGATCCTGAACAGGTGAGCTGGGATGTTTCCATGTCATTGAGGTGACCTTGGTCTCCAGGGTAAAGTGGTGTACCCTTGTCTCATCCACTGTGATGATCCTGAACAGGTGAGCTGGGATGTTTCCATGTCATTGTGGTGAACTTGGTCTCCAGGGTAAAGTGGTGTACCCTTGTCTCATCCACTGTGATGATCCTGAACAGGTGAGCTGTGATGTTTGCATGTCATTGAGGAGACCTTGGTCTCCGGGGTAAAGTGGTGCACCCTTGTCTCATCCACTGTGATGATCCTCAACAGGTGAGCTGGGATGTTTCCATGTCATTGGGGTAACCTTGGTCTCCAGGGTAAAGTGGTGTACCCTTGTCTCATCCACTGTGATGATCCTGTACAGGTGAGCTGGGATGTTTCCATGTCATTGAGGTGACCTTGGTCTCCAGGGTAAAGTGGTGCACCCTTGTCTCATCCTCTGTGATGACCCTGAACTGGTGAGCTGGGATGTTTCCATGTCATTGAGGTGACCTTGGTCTCCAGGGTAAAGTGGTGCACCCTTGTCTCATCCACTGTGATGATCC
Organism: Meconema thalassinum; assembly: GCA_946902985.2. Lineage (NCBI taxonomy): Eukaryota > Metazoa > Arthropoda > Insecta > Orthoptera > Tettigoniidae > Meconema > Meconema thalassinum. The sequence goes on from OX336398.1 coordinate 227,634,298, forward strand.
TGAACAGGTGAGCTGGGATGTTTCCATGTCATTGAGGTGACCTTGGTCTCCAGGGTAAAGTGGTGCACCCTTGTCTCATCCACTGTGATGATCCTGAACAGGTGAGCTGGGATGGTTCCATATCATTGAGGTGACTTTGGTCTCCAGGGTAAAGTAGTGCACCTTTGTCTCATCCACTGTGATGACCCTGAACAGGTGAGCTGGGATGTTTCCATGTCATTGAGGTAACCTTGGTCTCCAGGGTAAAGTGGTGCACCCTTGTCTCATCCACTGTGATGACCCTGAACAGGTGAGCAGGGATGTTTCCATGTCATTGAGGTGACCGTGGTCTCCAGGGTAAAGTGGTGCACCCTTGTCTCATCCACTGTGATGATCCTAAACAGGTGAGCTGGGATGTTTGCATGTCATTGAGGTGACCATGGTCTCCAGGGTAAAGTGGTGCACCCTTGTCTCATCCACTGTGATGATCCTGCACAGGTGAGCTGGGATGTTTCCATATCATTGAGGTGACCTTGGTCTCCAGGGTAAAGTGGTGCACCCTTGTCTCATCCACTGCGACGATCCTGAACAGGTGAGCTGGGATGTATCCATGTCATTGAGGTGACCTTGGTCTCCAGGGTAAAGTGGTGCACCCTTGTCTCATCCACTGTGATGATCCTGAACAGGTGAGCTGGGATGTTTGCATGTCATTGAGGTGACCTTGGTCTCCAGAGTAAAGTGGTGCACCCTTGTCTCAACCACTGTGATGATCCTGAACAGGTGAGCTGGGATGTTTGCATGTCATTGAGGTGACCTTGGTCTCCAGGGTAAAGTGGTGCACCCTTGTCTCATCCACTGTGATGATCCTGAACAGGTGAGCTGGGATGTGTCCATATCATTGAGGTGACCTTGGTCTCCAGGGTAAAGTGGTGCACCCTTGTCTCAGCCACTGTGATGATCCTGAACAGGTGAGCTGGGATGTTTCATGTCATTGAGGTGACCTTGGTCTCCAGGGTAAAGTGGTGCACCCTTGTCTCATCTACTGTGATGATCCTGAACAGGTGAGCTGGGATGTCATCGAGGTGAGCTTGGTCTCCAGGGTAAAGTGGTGCACCCTTGTTTCATCCACTGTGATGACCCTGAACTGTTGAGCTGGGATGGTTCCATGTCATTGAGGTGACCTTGGTCTCCGGGGTAAAGTGGTGCACCCTTGTCTCATCCTCTTTGATAATCCTGAACAGGTGAGCTGGGATGTTTCCATGTCATTGAGGTGACCTTGGTCTCCGGGGTAAAGTGGTGTACCCTTGTCTCATCCACTGTGATGACCCTGAAATGGTGAGCTGGGATGTTTCCATGTCATTGAGGTGACCTTGTTCTCCAGGGTAAAGTGGTGCACCCTTGTCTCATCCACTGTGATGACCCTGAACAGGTGAGCTGGGATGTTTCCATGTCATCGGGGTGAGCTTGGTTTCCGGGATAATGTGGTGCACCCTTGTCTCATCCACTGTGATGATCCTGAACAGGTGAGCTGGGATGTTTCCATGTCATTGAGGTGTCCTTGGTCTCCGGAGTAAAGTGGAGCACCCTTGTCTCATCCATTGTGATGCTCCTGCACAGGTGAGCTGGGATGTTTCCATGTCATTGAGGTGACCTTGGTCTCCAGGGTAAAGTGGTGCACCCTTGTCTCATCCACTGTGATGATCCTAAACAGGTGAGCTGAGATGTTTGCATGTCATTGAGGTGACCTTGGTCTCCAGGGTAAAGTGGGGCACCCTTGTCTCATCCACTGTGATGATCCTGCACAGGTGAGCTGGGATGTTTCCATATCATTGAGGTGACCTTGGTCTCCAGGGTAAAGTGGTGCACCCTTGTCTCATCCACTGCGATGATCCTGAACAGGTGAGCTGGGATGTTTCCATGTCATTGAGGTGACCTTGGTCTCCAGGGTAAAGTGGTGCACCCTTGTCTCATCTACTGTGATGATCCTGAACAGGTGAGCTGGGATGTCATCGAGGTGAGCTTGGTCTCCAGGGTAAAGTGGTGCACCCTTGTCTCATCCACTGTGATGACCCTGAACTGGTGAGCTGGGATGGTTCCATGTCATTGAGGTGACCTTGGTCTCCGGGGTAAAGTGGTGCACCCTTGTCTCATCCTCTTTGATGATCCTGAACAGGTGAGCTGGGATGTTTCCATGTCATTGAGGTGACCTTGGTCTCCGGGGTAAAGTGGTGTACCCTTGTCTCATCCACTGTGATGACCCTGAACTGGTGAGCTGGGATGTTTCCATGTCATTGAGGTGACCTTGGTCTCCAGGGTAAAGTGGTGCACCCTTGTCTCATCCACTGTGATGACCCTGAACTGGTGAGCTGGGATGTTTCCATGTCATCGGGGTGAGCTTGGTCTCCGGGATAAAGTGGTGCACCCTTGTCTCATCCACTGTGATGATCCTGAACAGGTGAGCTGGGATGTTTCCAAGTCATTGAGGTGTCCTTGGTCTCCGGAGTAAAGTGGATCACCCTTGTCTCATCCATTGTGATGATCCTGAACAGGTGAGCTGGGATGTTTCCATGTCATCGAGGTGAGCTTGGTCTCCGGGGTAAAGTGGTGCACCCTTGTCTCATCCACTGTGATGATCCTGAACAGGTTAGCTGGGATGACATTGAGGTGACCTTGGTCTCCAGGGTAAAGTGGTGCACCCTTTTCTCATCCACTGTGATGATCCTGAACAGGTGAGCTGGGATGTTTCCATGTCATGGAGGTGACCTTGGTCTCCGGGGTAAATTGGTACACCCTTGTCTCATCCACTGTGATGATCCTGAACTGGTGAGCTGGGATGTGTCCATATCATTGAGGTGACCTTGGTCTCCAGGGTAAAGTGGTGCACCCTTGTCTCATCCACTGTAATGATCCTGAACAGGTGAGCTGGGATGGTTCCATGACATTGAGGTGACTTTGGTCTCCAGGGTAAAGTGGTGCAACCTTGTCTCATCCACTGTGATGATCCTGAACAGGTGAGCTGGGTTGTTTCCATGACAATGAGGTGACCTTGGTCTCCAGGGTAAAGTGGTGCACCCTTGTCTCATCCACTGTGATGATCCTGAACAGGTGAGCTGGGATGTTTCCATGACATTGAGGTGTCCTGGGTCTCCGGGGTGAAGTGGAGCACCCTTGTCTCATCCACTGTGATGATCCTCAACATGTTAGCCGGGATGTTTCCATGCCACTGAGGTGACCTTGGTCTCCAGGGTAAAGGGGTGCAACCTTGTCTTATCCACTGTGATGATCCTGAACAGGTGAGCTGGGATGTTTCCATGTCATTGAGGTGTCCTTGGTCTCCGGGGTAAAGTGGAGCACCCGTGTCTCATCCACTGTGATGATCCTCAACAGGTGAGCTGGGATGTTTCCATGTCACTGAGGTAACCTTGGTCTCCGGGGTAAAGTGGTGCACCCTTGTCTCATCCACTGTGATGATCCTCAACAGGTGAGCTGGGATGTTTCCATGTCATTGAGGTGTCCTTGGTCTCCGGGGTAAAGTGGAGCACCCTTGTCTCATCCACTGTGATGATCCTCAACAGGTAAGCTGGGATGTTTCCATGTCACTGAGGTAACCTTGGTCTCCGGGGTAAAGTGGTGCACCCTTGTCTCATCCACTGTGATGATCCTCAACAGGTGAGCTGGGATGTTTCCATGTCATTGAGGTGTCCTTGGTCTCCGGGGTAAAGTGGAGCTCCCTTGTCTCATCCACTGTGATGATCCTCAACAGGTTAGCTGGGATGTTTCCATGTCATTCAGGTGACCTTGGTCTCCAGGGTAAAGTGGTGCACCCTTGTCTCATCTACTGTGATGACCCTGAACTGGTGAGCTGGGATGTTTCCATGTCATTGAGGTGACCTTGGTCTCCGGGATAAAGTGGTGCATCCTCGTCTCATCCACTGTGATGATCCTCAACAGGTTAGCTGGGATGTTTCCATGTCATTCAGGTGACCTTGGTCTCCAGGGTAAAGTGGTGCACCCTTGTCTCATCTACTGTGATGACCCTGAACTGGTGAGCTGGGATGTTTCCATGTCATTGAGGTGACCTTGGTCTCCGGGATAAAGTGGTGCATCCTCGTCTCATCCACTGTGATGATCCTGAACTGGTGAGCTGGGATGTTTCCATGTCATTGAGGTGAGCTTGGTCTCTGGTGTGAAGTGGTGCACCCTTGTCTCATCCACTGTGATGACCCTGAACAGGTTAGCTGGGATGTTTCCATGTCATTGAGGTGACCTTGGTCTCCAGGGTAAAGTGGTGCACCCTTGTCTCATCTACTGTGATGACCCTGAACTGGTGAGCTGGGATGTTTCCATATCATTGAGGTGACCTTGATCTCCAGGGTAAAGTGGTGCACCCTTGTCTCATCCACTTTGATGATCCTGAACAGGAAGTCTTTGCCCTCATGCTCAAGTGTTCGAGCTTATTGTGATCAGGGTTGAGCTACCTCGGCAATTCCCGATATCCCAACAGTTATTTTACCAAGTGGCGGACTTGAAATTGTAGAACACTCAAAGTGGATGCGTCAACTGGCACAGTTACATCATTCTTTGTATTATGTCGTGGACGTAGAGTGGCGGTCAGATCGGCCTTTATCCAGCGCAATTTGCCTTCCTTCATTACACATTGTGACCACGTTTCCAACAAATGTATTTTTATGCCATACTGTTTGGACTCGAATGGAATCAGGCACACCGATGTGCTGCTTCTCTCACTCAGTGCATGCGCGAACACCCTTACAATGTAAGTATCAGGTAAGACCGGTCGAAACCTATCTGGAAACTTTGTAGACGCAATCCTTGTACTATAAGAGGGCAACTTGCGGAAAATCAGCCGCCAGATTGAACTGCAAGGCTCCGAAATCATGTGGTAAAACTCTCATATAAATCAATGGGAGGTAGCGAGTACCGTACATGTTGGCAGGGATAGTCCTGACTGCCCAGACACTCAAGGTCGGTCGCGCGACCGCCTGTATATACGCTCCGCCATGTAACAACCCCGAGTGTCCCAGGGATCTACACTTCAGTCAGCCGTCATGCCTGTGCACCAGGATGTCAGGTACGATTTCGGAGTCTTGCAGTTCAATCTGGCGGCTGATTTTCCGCACGTTGCCCTCTTATAGTACAACTACATATCGATTAACGCTGAATAGGTATAACAAGGAAGCCATATCCCTCAGAATGAAGTTACGACATTATGCCACTGTGATTAATCCGGAAGCTGTTTATAGTTCTGAATGCCTTATTTTGAACAAAATAGGAGATACAGGAGAGTTAGAAAAGAAAGAACGAAGAATCCTAAGGAAAATATTAGAGCCATTACAGAGAACAGATGGCTTAAGGAGGAGACAGAGGAATAGTGACTTGTACAACCAGGCGGAGAAACATACGGACACGATGCGTAAGAGAAGGATAACATTTTGTGACCACCTCACACGAATGAGCAACAATAGGAAATTAAAGTACACCACAAAATGGGTTTAGGAAACATAAGCAGATCTCAAAGATGTTGGCATCACTCAAGAAGATATTCTCAACAAATCACTGTTTCGAAGGTATGTTGATAAATTTGAAGGGCTTCAGGAAAAACCTAAGTCATCTGGTCTGAAGAAAGAAGCAGGAGACTCAGCGAACGCATGAAGAAATTCTGGGAGGAGAAGAAGAGATTGGCATGTCAGCCGATTGTTCAACGCGGTCCACAGTAGGTCAAAATCGACAAAAGAAGAAGGTGTACAACGATTGCGTCCACAAACTTTCAAGATAGGTTTTGACCTGTCTTACCTGATACTTTCCTTGTGATCTCTCGCCCTACCCTTCGAGAATACAGGAGAGATGAGTCATGACGATGTGTTTTCTGAATATCTCAAGTATCGTCCATATAAAATAATGTGAAGACGCGTATATTCGGAACGCTCCTGGTCCATACATATATTAACACGCTCCTCATGACCGCGATGTCTAATCCCTTAACGAAAGAACACTCATCATCATATATATTATTTCAGTAGTATAGGTCCCTCCTGCGGTGCTCACAAGAGACCGATCGTGACAAATGAGCATTCAAATGAAAGAGAATATATATTAGCAATGACGAATTGCACTCTTATTTTAAAAATATCTATAATTTATTTAAAAAATGGCTTTAAAAATTTACGAAGTGTGTGATTTGCAAATACTTTTGCTGTACGGAAATACGCTCCGTAATTGCTGTCCACTTCACAATTTTGACGCTGTGACGCCAGTTTTAAGTCATTTTAATATTCTGAGGTCTTTCCTTTATTATTTTGCATGGATTTCAGAAACAGTTAATCAAAGGAATGAGTTCTCAAATCGTATAATTTCATAAATATTGAGTATCCGGTGAGTGTTACAGCTAAGCTGTCAATCAATGGACTCAGCACACAAATGATATTAACAGTGACGAATTGCATTGTAATTTCATAAATATCAATTTTTGTAGGAAGTGTGCGATTTGCAAATACTGTTGCTGTAGGAAATTACGTAACATCATTGCTGTTCAGTTCACATTTTGGCCGTAGGGATGCCGGGGCAAGTGTGGTTTATGAGCATGCGAGGTTTCTCGCACTGGTCTGCTAGTAAGAATTGAATCCGCTAGGAATTAAGTAAGCCCTTGAAGTTGTCACTCTCCAGTTCTACACTGTGCAAGAGTTGCAATCTTGGCCACACCCGGTGTATTGGTAACACTCCTGTGCCGACGGATTAACGCACAGGTTAATTAGTTCCTAGCGTCGCTTCACAGATAGCGCTTCAAGGCTAATCAAGTAAATTGTGTTTTTGCGTTTCAAAGGCCGACTAAGTGCAACAGGCTCATCTAACTGTTTTATCCTCACATTATCTCATAAAGAACGGGCATCAGCTCACGTCGGCTAATCAACCACTTCATTGTACGAGGGAGTGACAGTAAGTTATCGAGTCCTCCCATGCGCTTAAAAGTATTCTGTAATACCGGTTATTAAGCATAGATAAAGTTGACGCAATCATCTTAAATTTTTGAGCAGTAAGAGTCAGATTCTCAGTGTGTCCGTGTCCGGTTTGCGTTGTTATCATTATCATTATTATTATAGTACTAGCGGACCCTTGCGAGAAACCTCGCATGTTCATAAACCACACTTTCCCCAATAGGTTTATAATAAGGTTGTTATGTTTTTATTTGAACCAAATCATTATAGAACACTATTTACGTTTCAGGCGTCCCTACGGCCGAAATGCGAACTGACCAGCAATGATGTCGCGTATTTTCCTACATCAACAGTATTTTCAAATCGCACACGCGCTCATCACGCGTCACTCCAATATACGCTGGCCAAATGGCTAGGCAGCGGTCGCTTGGTAGGCCTAGGCCCTTAATGGGCTGTAGTGCCGGGAATTATTATATTATTATTATTATGACTGTACTAGATGACGAACACTTGTTGCCATGGTAACCACGCTAACAGTAAGGAAGATGTTCTTATAGCAACATATAGATGTCGCTACTGAACTAGGTCAGTGGGTAGCTTCAAGTAGTTATGGTCATTGGTGTCGGATAAATGCGGAAATCAACCATAGACTACAGTCGGCCAGAAAAAGGATTTCTGGAATTCTGTGTGACAAGAGACTCGGCATAAAAGTGAAAGGAAATGCCTACAAGGCCACGGAGCAGAGACGCGGGCTAAAAAAGTCACAATGTAATAAACTGTATGTGATGGAGATGAAGATGCTCAGATGGATGAGTGGTGTCACTAAGGAGGACTGCATTAAAAATGAGAAAATCAGAAGAACTGTCAAAGTGACAGAAACATCAACGAATATCCAGGAGAAAAGAGTGTTGTGGTATGGGCATATTATACGAAGGGACGAAAGCTATGTAGGGAGGAGAGTAAAGGATCTAGATGTAGATGGAACAAGAAATAGGGGCAGACCCAGAAGGTGATGACTGACAATATCCGAGAAGACCTGAAGGAGAAAAAGTTAGAGCAAAGTGATGTGTGGGACAGGAAAAGTGGAAAAGAACGGCCAGAAACATCGACCCCATTTTGAAGCGGGATAAGATGATGAAGAAGAAGAATGAACTAGATGACGAACACTTGTTGCCATGGTAACCACTGGATATCCGTGTCAGTTTTATTTCTTTGTCCACGCTGGTTGGTTGCTTCCTCAGTTTAGGTGCTGCGACAACGCGGTAGCCCCGTGTACTTTGGGTGTGTGTAGAATCTGTCTGATAACCAGTGTTAATTGTGACGACTGTATTAGTGTGTGTCATCTGTTTTTTTAATTCAAGGACTGCAGACTTTGATTTTTTCAAATAGTTCCTACGTTTGCTGCCAGACGCCACTGCCAACGACCACTAGTTCTGAGCTTAGCTACTAGACGCCACCGCAGTCGGCTCCTGGCAACGAACGTAGGAACTTAAGAGCGTTGTTTACATTCTTAACCTACATAATTTAGCTTCACGCTGATGTAATTAGTGGAAGGTTCTTTAACATGCCATAAATCTATGACATGGGGCCGCCGGCTTTACTTCCCCTCCGAAGGAAGGCGTACTGAGGGCTATTAATGCTCTTAAAAAATCCGACGACTTCGGCCGGGTTTGAACCCGCCATCTTGGGCATAGAATTTGTCCACGCTAAACTTGACTAGGGGGGCACAGCTTACAGACTAATGACGACCTTCAAAACAAAGCTAAGACTCGTATCAAGTCAGTGGCGGCAACATTCTATGAAGCAGGGATTAGATAAGTCGTCCACAGAAGTGAAAGTAACCCTTTTGTTTCGAAGCAATTAATGAATGGTTATGCTATAGTTACCAACCCAAGTTTAGTGAAATTGCAAGTGTTCGATTAAAAATATCTCTACCTATATTTTGCACGATAGTATGTTGATATTTTTTCTATAGCAGGTAAACATATTCATAACGTACCAACAAAAATTATAGTGTCAACCAGAAATCCCTACTAAGTTACTGAATTCAAATATCTTAGAAGTTTTTGAAATAAAAGAAATATGTTCAAAAAATTAAATTGGAAATTTTGATATAATTTCGTCAGCCTACGCAATGTAAATAGTGTCTTTTGTGATAAGCATGTTAATACTTACAGAATTGTTTATGAATATCACAAGTTTAGTGTAACTCTAGCCAATAGGTTTCGAGTATGCAGTATTGTGGCATTAGATGGATTGTCGTCAGCAGAATTAATGTCGCCGTCAGCAGCCGATTATTTATTCTCACACGCTTCACTCACCATATTTACTTCCCCCTCTTTCACCACGTGTCATAATTAGCTCCAAGCAAGATCATAAACATACACGACTTCAAATGATAACAATCGCGGGAGGCCAGGTAACTGCAGCATGTTCAAATAATCTACTATATAAAGCTCAAATACCACTGACTCACTGACTGACTCACTCACTCATTCATTCATCACGAAATCTCAGAAACCACCGAACGGATTGGAATGAAATTTGGAATGCAGCTTCCTCAAGGGCCGCAAACGCCCACTAAGAAAGGATTTTTGGATATTCAGGTTCTAAAGGGGTGTTAAGGGGGTAGACCTGCATTTAATTGAATAGCAATATCTCCCGATTGGTTTCATTGGGGGATGTGATACTCGGCATATAAACTCATCATTAAAAATAAGAAGACATGTGTCTGAGGGTTTTTCGATGTGGTGTATATTATGAGGTGAAAGGTGTGGAAAGTGTGGGTTGAAGGATTCCTAACGGAGCATGTATCTCTTAAACGACATAGGCGAGGAGTTTGGAACTCAGCCGAAAAAATAACTAAACAGGTGTTTGACCGGTTTTTCCTAAATCCAATTTAAGGGGCCCATGTGGAGGGGTGAAATTATGGGGGAGGGGGAAGGGGGGAACGTAATATGTCTGAGTGTAAAATCATACATGGCCTATGTTGAAGAAAATAACACATTACATCTTTTTGTCTCTTGCTATTTCATCATACGACGAATACTTAGGGAGTTATTAATGATTTTGTACTTTTTGGCCGGAATTTTCTAAGTCCCAGGAATGACAAAAATTGATTCGAATGAAATTTCAAAAAAAAAATTTTCTTAATACTTTTATTATATTTTTCACGTGTTTTAGGGTCCGAAACCAACATGATATTTTGATGTTTTTCTTTCGTCCCATGCATTTCTGGTTTCAGGTGATAGAATTATTTTCCACTAGGACCGATGTTTATCTACTACTAGCAGAAGTACCCGTTCTTCGAACGGTGTTCGTTGTTAACACCAGACATTATCAATTGAGCTACTGTTGCAATGGTTAGCGGTTTGTCATTCCTTCAAGTTTATCAGAACGAAGTTAGTTTACTGGGAATATCATACACACTGTTAATTTAAGGCCCTTAAAATGTAGTTTTCGGAGACCCTTTATAGATTCCCGAATTTTGTGTCTCACATTGAGAAGCGCAACATATGCTTTAGTCGTCCTTCTAGGATAATTTTTATATTTCGCCTATTTTAACATATATTGAGAAGTTTTTCTCTATATCCACCCTTCTACTGTATGAAAAGTACGGTGAAGAGTTTTAAAAATGATTGGTGTATTGACTCTCATGGTTACCATACCTAATTTTACGATGCACCAAGCATCCGAACACGAGGTATAGGCTTACATAAAGATACACAGAAAGACAGACAGACAATTCTATTGTCTACAACATATTACCCAGATATCCAAATATGGGTATATCTACCACACAGTATCAAATAAAATCATCCTTATGATGAACCCGTTTGTCGACAAAAAAAAGTTAAAATGTGCTCTCAGACTAAATTCACCTAACGTGTACTTCCTGACGTGAAATACAATTGAAAGCCTTGTAGACGAAACGCAGTACACATCACATAAAAACTGACCCTCTACGTTGTGCTAGTTGCCCGTACACAGGAAGACCCCTTTCATAAATTATAAAGGCTTGTGGTGCATGAAAATGCAGGTTCTTTAGCCTCAAATTGCCCAAATTCCTAAAAGCCGCAAAAAATGCTGGTTCAATTCAGGAATTTTTGAAAATAATGTTGCTGTTTGGAGATATAATAGACCTTCTGTACTATATGTCTAACGTGAAAATTGCATGAACAAATTCTAGGTTACCCCTTCACCCCCTTAATTGCATTGCCGAATTATTCGGTCTACGTTAGTTCCGTGATAACCTTATAGCCATATGCAAACTTTCACAGAAATGTAATAAATGGAGTGGCATTGCTTCTTACATAAATAGATGGAAAGTTTTATGCCACCCCTTGAGATAATGTTCTCATGGTTACCGATTTGCATTCCTTCATTAGTTTGTTAAATTAAATTAAATTAAATTAGTTTTCTGGGAATATTTTAGAAACTGTTGGATTTAGAGCCTTATAATGTAGTTTTCGAGGATCCTTTAGGGCCCCCGAGTTTTGTTGCTGGCACCGAGGGGATTTGTCTCGTCGTTGTACGCCATAATATAATACTAATAATAATATAATATAGGGAGTAATTATAACACCTATTTTTATTTTATTTTTAATTCAGCCAATGGCCATGTACTTTTCTTTTCAGGACGGGTCAGGGAAGGGATATTATCAGAGAAAGATGCATTCACATCATGCATGAGCAAAATGGAAATGGCCTACCATTTAACTAAGGGCATCTACAAGAAAAGGTCAATATCCTTCAACGCAAAACTAAAACATTACTGCAGTGTCATCCGTCCGGAGATCTTGCATGCTTCTGAATACCTCACGATGAACAAAACAGGCTTGGTCGAGAAACTGGAGGCCAAAGAAAGGAAAATTTTGAGAAAGATATTGGGTTCCATCAAAGACAATGGGGAATACAGAAGACGGCATAACCATGACCTATATACTCATGTGGAGAAGATAAGCAACGTCATCCGGAAGAGAAGGTTACCATTTTTTGGGCATGTGAAACGAATGAGCCCAGCGAGACTGACCAACCGCAACATAACTTACTTTCAGGAGAGGAAAACAAAATGGGCCTGGTGCATTGAACTGGATCAAGATCTGAAAGAAGTGGGGATTACACCAACAGACATTCAGGAGCGCGCCCCACTCAAAGGAAAACTTCAAGCTTGTAAAGGTTTCCAAGAAAAACCGAAGCTGAAAACGGGAAAGATTTGGACCCAGGAACGGAAGGAAGTCCACCGAGAACGAATGCGGGCGTACAGGGCAATCATCAAAGCCAGTAGGAGACGGTTGGAATGACGCGGTCCATGGATGACCTATATGAAATGATTGAATGAATGAATAATATGGGTATAGGAATATAATAGACCTGCCGTACCACACCCGCAGGTGTAAATCGCGTGAAAATATTCTAGAGTACTCCTTGATCCCCTTAAGCGCATTAAACGTATTTATGAATTTTACGGCTTAATTTGGTTCCGTGATAACCTTCTAGCCGTTTGCAAACTTTCACACTAATGTAATTAATGGAATTGCATTGCGTCTTACAGCAATAGATGGACCTCTGAGAATCCGTTGGAATGGTTACTGGGTTGCATTCGTTCATTAGTTTATTAAATTAAATTAGTTTTCTGGGAATATCTCAAAAACGGTTGGTCTTCGGTCCTTGAAATGTGGTTTTCGGGGACCCGAGTATTGTCTCTCACATTGAGGGGCTGAAGATGAGTTTTGTCTCGTCCTTCTACGCCTATTTCAGCATGTATTTTAAGGGGGTAGGCCCCCTTTTATGAGAGGTACGGAGAAGAGTTACATCAATGATTAGTGTCGTGCCTCTGATGGATATCTGTACCAAATTTTACGTTGATACACCCAGCCGTTCTCGAGTTATAAGGGAACAAATTTGTCCACAGACAAACAAACAAACAAACAAACCGACAGACAGATAAAAAAATATATTTTCGCGCGCATCCATCATAAAACAGTCTGAAACGTGTAAACAACTCAAATTTCCGTAGAAATTCAGAGAAAAACACACAAATTTTCATTTTTATATATAGAGATATATACTCCACCGCTCGGTGTTGACCGTGTTTTATTGCACAGATTCTGGTTTTACTCGCTAACCGTTGGAGATATACGAAAAGTGATAAGGACCTTTCGGATAGAAAATTAAATGTTAAAGCTCATGTATGTCATCAAAAGTTTGCTATTTCTTAGCGTTCTCTTTTTATTTGAAAAGGAAATATGAAATTTTGAAACCAAAGGGTGTAGTGACGTCACGAATGTCGGTTTTACTCGCTAACTGTTGGAGATACACGAAAAGTGATAGGGACCTTTCGGATAGGAAATTAAATTTCAAAGCTCGCATGTCCCATCAAAAGTTTGCTATTTCCTACCGTTCTCGTTTTATTTGATATGGAAGTATGACATTTTGAAACCAGAGGGTCTAATGACGTCACTAAAATTGTCGCCATATTTTAATAGTGTAAAATTTCGAAATCAAAAGTATCCTAAATGTAAACCTGGTAAATCAGCTACATCCATGCAAAATTTCATTTAAATCGGACCAGTGGTTCTTGAGTTATTGAGTAACAGACAGACAGACACACACCATCTCATTTTTATATATTAGTATGATATACAGCTCAAATACCACTCACTCACTGACTGACTCACTCACTCATTCATTCATCACGAAATCTCAGAAACCACCGAACGGATTGGAATGAAATTTGGTATGCAGCTTCCTCAAGGGCCGCAAACGCCCACTAAGAAAGGATTTTTGGTTATTCAGGTTCTATAGGAGTGTTAAGGGGGTAGACCTGATTTCATTGAATAGCAATATCTCCCGATTGGTGGTTTCATTGGGGGATGTGATACTCGGCATATAAACTTATCATTAAAAATAAGAAGACATGTGTCTGAGGGTTTTTCGATGTGGTGTGTATTATGAGGTGAAAGGGGTGAAAGGTGAGGGTTGAAGGATTCTTAACGGAGCGTGTATCCCTTAAACGACATAGGCGAGGAGTTTGGATCTCAGCCGAAAAAAATCAGCATAAAAAATAACTGAACAGGTGTTTGACCGTTTTTTCCTAAATCAAATTTAAGGGGCCCATGTGGAGGGGTGAAATTATGGGGGAGGGGTGGGGGGAAGTAATAATGTCTGAGTGTAAAATTATACATGGCCTATGTTGTAGACAATAACACATTACATCATTTTGTCTCTTGCTATTTCATCATACGTCGAATACTTAGGGTGTTATTAATGATTTTGTACTTTTTGGCCGGAATTTTCTAAATCCCAGGAATGACATAAAAATTGATTCGAATGAAATTTCAAAAAATAGTTATTTTCTTAATACTTTTATTATATTTTGTCCGAAACCAACATGATATTTTGATGTTTTTTTTTTCGTCCCATGCATTTCTGGTTTCAGGTGATAGAATTATTTTCCACTAGGACCGATGCTTATCTATATTATATAAAGCTACATGGCTGACTCACTCACTCACTCACTCACTCACTGACATAAATGTTTACCCACTTCCAAATGAGTTACAAACTTGATATTTGGCAAAAACACTCCTTTCACCTTGCAACCAACAGAAAAATTCCGAAAAGGTACATTTTTTAATTTTCAACCCTACAAAAGGCAAAAAATATAGGGGAAACTACATATCTCCAGTAATATCTCTGAGTGTGATATTGTACATGGCCTATGTTGTAGACATTAACACATTGCATATTTTTTGTCTCTTGCTATCTCATCATACGACGTTTAATTACGGAGTTATTAATGATTTTGTATTTTTTGGCCGAAATTTTTCTCTGAGTGTGATATTGTACATGGCCTATGTTGTAGACATTAACACATTACATCTTTTTTGTCTCTTGCTATTTCATCATACTACGTTTAATTACGGAGTTATTAATGATATTGTACTTTTTGGCCAAACATTTTCTCTGAATGTGATATTGTACATGGCCTATGTTGTAGACAATAACACATTACATCTTTTTCGTCTCTTGCTATTTCATCATACGACGTATAATTAGGGAGTTATTAATGATTTTGTACTTTTTGTCCGAAATTTTTCTGTCCCACGAATATCTTAAAAATTGATTCGAATGAAATTTCAAAAAATAGGTTTTTAATACTTTTATTATATTTTTTACGTCTTGTAGGGTCGGAAACCAACATGATATTTTGATGTATTTTTTCGTCCCATGCATTTTTGGTTTCAGGTGATAGAATTATTTTCCATTAGGACCCATGCTCAACTGTATAGCTTTGTTTATTGGTTAATTTCCAGTATGATCTGATTATGTATTGTATTATTTATAGAGGGGTTTTGTGGGATTGGAAACAATATGTGATTTTGAATGCAGCCTGTATCGTGTGAGTAGAGCTTTTTAAGAAGGAATAGTACCTAATATTTTCCGCTGTGTGCTTTAATTCTGATGAAGGGTTTTATTTTTCGTCAATTGAATATTTTCGTTTGCCAGTACTTGACTCTTCTTAGCCGTTTTTTGAAAGGAACGAGCAACTTCAATTCACAGATGAATGCGGCGAATCCTACCGACCTCCAGGGTAATTTCTTTATTTTTCTGCCTTTACTTTACGGTTGTATTGCACAAATGTATTTAATATAACTGTAGAGCTGTAGTGCTAAGTGATCTAAGTGCCACAATGTAGGTTTTTAAGTTTTTCTCCTTAAAGTGATCTAGGTGGCAACGCCAATGCAGTGCTATATGATGGCTGAACCTGTATGTCCAAAGCTCCTGCTGTGCTACTTGATCTAAGTGCGTGGCGTAACAGTAGCGAGTTACATTGCCGCCACACTCAGCACACTACCAGATAGCAACACATGCACCATTGCAATGGATTTGCAGAAGGTTTTTTCACTCCCTACACTAACACACAGTAGCATGTATTACAGTCGCCAATTATCGTGCTACAACTTTGGAATTCACATTGCCGATACTTCGGATGGAATGATGTGCGTGAGGCATGAGGGACAGTCCGGCCGTGGAGGAAATCAGATTGGTTCGTGTATGTTTCAAGCCATAAACTTGGGACTACTCACAACTTACAAAAGGAATTTGTGTGTATGGAGTGACAACTGTGCAGGACAGGTAAAAAATAGGATGCTACTATTTTTATACATTTTTCTGGTAGCTTCAGGGATTTTTGACACAAATGAACACAAATTCCTCTTGTCTGGCCACAGCTTTTCTTCGTCAGACAGAGATTTCGCTCTCATTGAAAAAGGTGCAAAACGTTCGAAAATGCAGACACTTAATGATGTTAAGAAGGTGATAACTACAGCAAGCCCTACCAGACCATATCGGGTATTATTAGATATGAGTGAAAATTTTTTAGATTTCAACAAAGCTTCAACTATGTATATTGACACAGCAAAGTTAGGTATTACTCAAGTGTCCTGCCTGCGAGTGACCAAATATAATCCTGGCTTTGTTATGTACAAGAAGAACACCTTCAGTGACTTAGTGGAATGGGAGAAATGCTGTGTGTTAAGAAGAGGAATTACTGCAAATGATATTCTGTCAGCTCAACTAACCTCCTTACCTAAAGTGCAAGCATTGCCTGAAAACAAAAAGAAAGACATTCGCAGTATGCTTGAGTTCATCGATGAAGAAAATAGGGGTTTTTACAATGACATTTTGAGTGTTCAATGTTCAGCGCCCCCTGCCCTTAGTTCAGTTAGCAGGAAATAACTGGACGGACTTAGATCATTTCCATTTTTTCGTTTTTGGAATGACTGTTTCTCTTTTGTTTATTGAATTGTGCATATAATGCTTTGGATAATATTGATGCACATGTTTTACAATGCTATCACTGCTAAATAAATTTTAAAATGCAATTTCCTTCACTATTATACTGTTTTTATCCTTTTACTCAAAAACTACTTTTTGGCACTTAGATCACTTAGCACTACAGCTCTACAACTGGTTTTAATCATTCTGCTGTATTTTTAGCCTACGTTTCTCATTTTGCAAAAAGGAGGAAAAAGTAGACTTATCTGATCAATCCGGGAAAATGTGTGTCTGTCTGTCCTTCTGTCTATCTGGCTGTGTGTGTGTCCTCCACTATCAACTCCTATACGGCTGCAGCTATCGAAACCAAATTTGGTATGAGTAAAGTTCTACACCTGAATATCCCACGGCCATATTTGAAATTGACGTCAGTACTACCAACTCCTGAAAAAACGCAATTGAAATTTTAGCTCTATGTTGGATATCTCAGAAGTTATGGATGCGAACTCTTCAAAAATTGGCACACAAATAGACGATAACATTCCAGATTAATTTTCAGTAGTTCATACATGCCAGTGTTGCCAACATGATTCTAATTCTGCCGATAGGTCCATAATGTAAATGAATGTAACTTTTATACTGTCAATTGAATTTGAACCAAATTCCGTATGTACTAAGTGTACTATAACAGATATGACTGTACGTATTCTAATGAGCCGCCAGGGCTGCCAACTGTTGATAAATGGTCTCTATATATTTTAACATTAATATCAATATATCAGAAAGTATGCAAGCCAACGGCTCTAAACTTTGCACACGTATAGTATCTAAAATTCTACCTTAGTTTGGCGTAACTTATATACATCAGTGCTGCCAACACGATTATATGCCTGTTGATAGGTCCAGTTTTTAAATGCATATAACTTCTATACTATCAAATGGATTTCGAGCAAATTTCGTATGTGCCTTGTGTACCATAACAGTTATTACTGTACGTATTCGTAAGAACCAGCAGGACTGCCAACTGTTAGTAAATGCTCTCTCTAATTGTTCAATCCTAATATCAATATATCAGAAAGTATGCAAGCCATCAGCTCTAAACTTTGCACACGTATAGCACCTGACATTCTAGATTAATTTGGAGTAACTAATATACCTCAGTACTGCCAACATGATTCTAAGCTTTCTGATAGTTTAAATTTTAATTTCATGTAACTTCTATACTAACAAATGGATTTATCCAAAATTGGCACTATATTAGATCGTAATATTTTCGTTTATTTCTGAGCATCACATACTTGACTTCGTTCCCAACATGATTTTACGCGCACTGATTAATCCAATATCAAACAGCATGTAACGTCCATACTATCCATTAGACTTCAACTAAATGTTGTATTTGCATTCTATACCTTATGAGATGGAACTAAGAATATATTCAGAGTCGCCAGGGCTGCCAACTGTAGTAAGTTACTCTATTAGGCTTCACTATTTCAGGTGTATTTCAAACTGTAGTACTTATAAATGTTAGTATTACCAACTTGATTTCGTCATTATTCTAGATAGGTCTATATAGATTGGCTTGAATTCTAATATTTAAGAAAAGTAGGCTCTCTAGTTCGTCACGGAACTACTTGTTTTTTTTTTTTTGAAATTATCATATTAGGACGTTAATCGAGGTGCATATTTAGAGGGGCATATTAAAAGGTGCTCAATATTGTAGAAAATTAATTTACATTCTACCACATAGAAACTGATATTCAATATATGTACGTATTTTTAGCCTACTTTTCACATTTTGCAAAAATGAGGAAAAGGTGGACTTATGAGATCAATCCGGGCAAATGTGTGTCTGTCTGTCCTTCTGTCTGTCTGTCTGTCCTTCTGTCTGTCTGTCTGGCTGTGTGTGTGTCCACCCCTATCAACTCCTAAACGGCTGCAGCAATCGAAACAAAATTTGGTAGGAGTAAAGATCTATACCTGAATATCTCAATGCCGTATTTCAAAATGATGTCAGTGCTACCAACTGCTGAAAAATCGCAACTGAAATTTGAGCTCCATGTTGGAAACCTTGAAAGGTATGAATGGGACCTATTTTCAAATTGGCACACGTATACATAATAATATTTCAGTTTAATTTCTAGGAGGACATACATGGCAGTGATACCAAAATGATTATAAGCCTGCTGATAGGTCCAATTTTTAAATGCATATATCTTCTACACTATCAATTGGAATTCAACAAAATTTCGTATGTGCTATGTGTACATAAACATATATGACTGAGCGTATTCTTAAGGGCCACCAGGGCTGCCAACTGCTAATAAATGTTCACAATTTATTTTATCCAAATACCAATATATCAGAAAGTATGCAAACCGACAGATTTAAACTATGCACATGTATAGTACCTGACATTCTATATTAATTTGGAGTAACTTATATACGTCAGTGCTGCAAACATGATTCTAAGCCTGCTGAGAGGTTCAACTTTAAATACATGTAACTTCTATACTACCATTTGGATTTCAACCAAATTTTGTGTGTGCTATGTGTACCATAACAGATACAACAATGCCGATTCTTAAGAGTAACCACGGCTGCCAACTGTTAATAAATACTGTCTCTTTTTTTGTTATCCTAATATCAATATATCAGAAAGTATGCAAGCCAATAGCTCTAAACTTTGCACACGTATAGTACCTGACATTCTACATTAATTTGGAGAAACTAATATACGCCAGTGCTGCTAAATGACTCTAAGCCTGCTGATAGGTCCAATTTTAAAATGCATGTAACTTCTAAACTAACTAATGGATTTAATTCAAAATTGGCACAACAATAGATCATATTATTTCAGATTATTTCTGAGCAATACATGCATGACATTGATGCCAACATGATTTTACGCACTCTGTTAGATCCAATGTTTAACTGCATGTAACATCCATGCAGTCCATTGGTCTTGAACCAAATTTTGTATTCTGTAGGTTAAGAGATGGAAGTAAGAATATATTCAGTCATCAGGGCTGCCAACTGTAGTGCACTATTAGGCTACATTATGCCATGTATACAGTATTTCTAACTAATTAGAAATTTCGATGTTTCCAACTTAATTTCGTCATTATTCTAGACAAATGCATATAGATTAATCATTAGCATGAATCTTAAATTTTAAGACAAGTAGTTCCGTGAAGAACTATACAGCCTATTTTCATATATCCTGCTCATGTTAATTGTCTCTATCAACATACAAAATTTCAGTTTAATTGCTGTAACAGATTCGTAGATATTGAGAACCGTCTAAATATTTCATATGGTCGCCAGGATGGATTTTTATTTTTGTACTATTACATTAAGATTATTGTGTACGTGTGGTATTCAAACTTCAATCGCATGATTAGAACACAAGGAGTAAAAACGAGATTTTAAAAGTACGCACACCAGCCATCTTGTGATTATGCAAACAATTGAAATAAATTACATGCCAGTGGATCAACATTTGTATAAGCATTTAAAGTGCAACGTTTCGCGGCACTCGGATAATTAATTCGCGAGAAACGTCCATTTAAATATTTATACTTCGCGTCGCCGCCATGTTGGATTTGTGCTCACCAGGTTATTGAAAGTCCTATAGGTGAACATATGTTCATAGTCTCTATGAACATAAAAAAATCAGTTTGGTTGCTGTAAAAGATTCATAGATATTGAGAACCGTCTAAATATTTCGGACGCTCGCCATTTAGGATTGATATATGTATAGGCCATAGAGTTATGTACCATTCAAGGACAATTATTTCCTAGCTTCATTATTCAAACTTTCACTTCGATCGCATGATTACGACACAAGAATAAAAACGTAATTTTAAAATTTCGCACAGCCGCCATCTTGAGGTTATGTAAACAATTGAATTAAATTAGATGGCAGTGCATTACAATCTGCAAAATTGTTTACTGTACCACATTTAACTGCGCTCAGAGAGTTAAATCACGAGAAAAGTATATTAAAATATTTCAAATTCGCTTGGTCGCCATGTTCGTTTTGTACTTTACAGGTTTATAAAATATACATAGGTAAACTTGTATCAGTACCCTTTATCACCGTACAAAATTGCATGATGATATCTGTAATAGTTTCGGAGATATAGAATGTCAGTGAAATATTTCGTACAGCCGCCATTTTGAGGTTATGTAAACAATTGAACTAAATTAGACTCCAGTGCATTACAATGTGTATAAACATTTGCTGTACCAAGTTTCATTACGTTTGGATAGTTAAATCGCGAGAAATGTCTATTTAAATGTCTCAATTTCGCTTGACCGCCATGTTGGTTTTGTAGTCACCAGGTTTTTGAAAGTCTCATAGATGAACTTCTAGTGGTGCTCTTTATCACCGTACACAATTTCAGGGCGATATCGGCAATAGTTTCGGAGATATTGAATGCTAGTGAAATATTTCGCACAGCCGCCATGTTGGATTGGTGAGACGTAACAAAATTTGAAGGGCACGGCCGAGGTCGCCGGGAATATTGCTATGAACTTACCGAGTTTCATTGAAATCGCTCCGGCCGTTTAGATTTTATTAGGGGACACACACACACACACCTCTCACACACACACACACACACGCACACACACACGGACAAAAGGTGATCTCATAAGCCAATTTTTTCAAAATTGAATATAGGCTAAAAAGTAGGCACTTTAATTCGTCACGGAACTTCTTGTTCTTCCTGTGATTAATAATCGGGTGAGTAAATACCCATAAAGTCTACACATCATATTAGTGAAAATGGAAGGAAGTTTGTAATTTGACATGGCCGTTAATCTCTTGAACATGAGGCACGGGACCTCCTCTTTTTGTGTTGATTCTCAACCACAGCACTTGATATTTCAGATGGTAAATCTCACATGCATTCGATGAGAATTGAACTCAGTCAGCCTTGGTATGAGGCAAGAGTCATGACTTCAGCATCACCACGTCACCTTCATAATAATAATTGTGACGTGCAAGAGCCCGTCCCAAAGTTTTCAAACATGTATTTACCTCTGGATGCAATTCTTGACATTTTTGAAACGACCGCTTCGTCGCTTGGTTCCTTCTGTGAACACGAGATGGTAGCTGCTGTCGGACTTTGGAAGTCTGCACGTGGTTCCTACTTCTCCAATAGAATGCGTTGGTTGTACCTTATTAAAACTCATCCTATTCCAGTCGTGTGTGAAGGCAATTATAATTCTACATCGTAAACAAAAGAATATTTATATTTCATGATACCGCCAAAATGGTTACTTAATTATGACATTGTTGATTGAGGTGTCAAGCCTTGATTGGACGTTGAACATTTTACATGAATGCAGTTCGGCATTTGACTGACGCGCATTTTTCTCCGCCATCTTGTGGAGTTCATGGACTGTCTGTTTGTAAACAAGAAGCCGGCCGCTGGTGTGAAGGAATATCTCTCTGTGTGCTAGGGGGCTTGCCCCCTGGCTTTTACCAAATATGAATACAAATTCAACTAAGAAACGCCTGTGCTACATAAGAATTTAATTTCTTCCTTTCGCCTGGACGATGAAAGTGATGGAGAATCGCAACTGGATGCGAACGAGTGCTGGTCATCTAAACGACGCATGTGCCGGGTTAGCCAGTTTTGAAGCACATGTAGTGCCGTACAGAATTTAAAAATTATGTGTTAATTATTTTATTATTAGTGTGTCTCCATTGAGAAGGAAATAAGGTACGTTATCATTTCATGTTTTTTATATTATTGTTATGGAGCTCCGATATCATCTTATAGTAATGTTTTAATTCTGTACCTTATTTTGTTTTATAGGCCTAATTTTATTTCTGTTTTAATAACGTTACCTGATTTATTTTAATTTTGTTATCTTTTCTTCGTACTGTCCCCGTTTACCTGGATAGTAGGCTGTCAGATATCCGCCCCCTCAATCGGATTGCCAATTATCAATCGCACCGGCACAGTTACATCAATGAAAATGGCACTGACAGATACTATCGAGATAAGAGCACAGAAATTCACATGAAATCATTGTGGAACACACCAAAATAGACGGGGGTACATACTTACCGTTGCTTACCTCTTAATTATCTCGGGGTTTGAGTTGACAACAGGATCACTTAAAGTCTGTTCACACAATAATCTCCGCCATGACATTTAAAAATGAACCAGAAACGAAGACGAGAACTTTGAACTGTACAAAAGCTTTATTTCTAATAAAGGGTATGATTTTCCTAACACAACAAAATATACGTGGCTATCAGTAGCCCAAGTCAATCTGACTACGTCCTCCAGTAGGACTTGCAAAATTATTATACAACATGATATATAAAACATTTTAGCTCCCAAGAGCTCCAAATAATGTAATATTCATAACACTATTGGATTGGAAAAGGACGTCAGGGTGTGACATATATAGAGCATTTGTTTCCTTTTAATAAACAAGAGAATGGTATTTATAGTCGCAAGGCCAGAGTGTACGACCTCACTCTCTGAAAACCATATGTTGACACAGCTGCGGGCTACCTTCCAGCCTGCTGCATACCGGTCAAATGCGCTCCCTTCTCACACGCTATGTTACGTAAGAATCCAGCCTGCACTCTCAAGCTTTTAAATGTCTTACAAGACAACTCACATTATATTTACGCAAATCTTTCAAGTACTTTGATCACATCCTAATGGATCATTACATAAATTTCTTAAACTTGTTAACTTCAATCCAAATGTTTAATTAGCTCTTAAATGTTTATAACAAAATCACATAAATTATTTATAACAATTAGAAATTGTTTATAATATTTGTCAAAGACAATAAAAATATTATAAGCACGCCTTTAACATCACTCTCGTTTCATATTATTTTCAAAAATATTTACAACAATTATTTACAATATTAATATTTAAATTGTTTAAATTATTAATTTGATAAATACATTAGCCACATGTTCATTCGGTTGGTAATTTTATAATCCTGTTTAATATAATCGACCAATGAAGGTTAGTTATACATGTTAGTGTCACAATCCGGTTTTAATAAAGTTTTTTTAATAATAATGATTTGTGACGGCAACCTTCATTCAACATCTTGTCTCAAATTCTTTCAAAACTCGTGTTAATTATAACAGTAAATCACTTGATTCATTTTCAACGAACTATAACAATCTTACTCCAGCGGAAAATCCTTCGCTAACAAGTTAATGCACAATCTGCATTAAAAATATGCCCAAAATCATCATATATTAATCTATATGGCATTTACAACTTTCACATCACTTACAAAACTTCCACAAATAATTCTTTAACATTACTTCCTGTGGGAACTTCCTTCATATTCAAGGGCATTATATCTCAGCGACTTTCAACACGCGCTGCACTAGCGATTATACATTCATAGTTCCACTTAAAAATTTTATAATCATAATTTGTTTCAAAACTGTTTTTCTATTTAACCTTCGTAGATTTCATTCATGAACTGAAATGAAGTCAAAACTTGCCAATCACAAACAAATTTAATAGTGAATACGCTTATATACGCCTATCTGGTCTATCAAAATTTAAGACTAACATCTTAAAAGAAATTGTAGTATGAAAATACTATCTTCAAATAAAGTGCGACTAAACTGCAAAGTAGTCGAATAGAATCCAATTAGACTGGGGAATGCAAACATCGTTATATAATTCTCTAATTGAGAAAAACTCCTAACAAAAGTACTTGACTTTAATGCATTCAATAATTCATTATTAACATTACTCTTTCACAAAAGTGTCTATAATGCAATGTTCATTCATAACTGACGATAAATGTCTGTGTTGCAATCAATACAAATAACGACTAGTATTTCCAAGATCGTCGATAACGTAAGATTTTAACTCTCTAAAATCATTTAAATGTTCTTCCTTCTTGATGATGACAGAAAATTGTTCAAAGTAATTAAACTGGGGTTGAATTACTTTAATAAATTGACACGCTGTCTGAATTTAAATCTGCCATAAAAATCATTAACTTACAGTCAAATCGTGACTACAAAAAAAATATTAATTACTGAAAAATCTAAATATCAGTCTCAACTGATTCAAAAT
The DNA here is from genome assembly GCA_946902985.2 of Meconema thalassinum. Classification (NCBI taxonomy): domain Eukaryota; kingdom Metazoa; phylum Arthropoda; class Insecta; order Orthoptera; family Tettigoniidae; genus Meconema; species Meconema thalassinum. Next base: position 227,659,106 of record OX336398.1, read on the forward strand.
CGTTAACTATGCCCATGACATAACAATGTCTTAATAAATCGACGAAAAATGCAAAACTCAACAAGGTGTACTGAGAATAAGAATCTCAACAAGAAAATAAGGCAAAATACATGAGGATAAAAAATATGGGAAAAATGGTTGCTCAAACATTACTAGGTTACTCAAATACAATAAACGTTCACGACTACCTTATCTGCCGATTGACGTTCCAGAGGAAAATTCCCCAAATAAGACTGCTGATGGATCCATTTCACCACGTTAAAGCTGAGCTCCATCCTCGAAATAGGAAATTGCACCCTCGGAGAATCGAACTGCTTCCTTCTCCGTGAATCACTCTGCTCCTCGAATACGAATAGACATCCTTCCGGCAATAATCTTCTTTGTGAGTCGGGACTACCCTGACCTCTCTTGAAAAATTCCCTGAAGTTCCAGTAGACAATCATCATGACGTTTTGTAGAAATTTCCGAAGAAATTATTCATATTCAGAGTATGAAATTGTTTCTATGGCTGTTCGATGATATTCAGCCTTTACTTACGAAACATGAGTGTAGATGGTATTCACCGCATGTTCGCTTGTGTGGAATAGCAATTAGCGAAGTTCCATGTCGCTATCTTACTCCAATGAAGTATGTCCCAATTGCAATAAGCCTTCTTAGCCTTCCATTTGCACTTCAGTTGTAGTGTCAAAAGAACAAACTGCCGTATTCAAATGCTCCATTATACTGTATCGTTCTGTAAGCAAGCAATCTGAAGTCTTTCTACTCCACTCACAGCGTTAGCCTTGCGTTGATTTTGGCTTATACAAAAGTGTTTCTCTAGTGGTGAGATAATCACTTTTGTCAGTCGTATAAAACAGCTAATATCTTTTGAAGTACTCGGTCGAAATTGTTCAGCTTTTCTCTATAATTGCATGTAGTACTGCACAATACAACTATCTTATCGTAGACCGCTAACTGTTTGAAGCTAAACTTATATAAGCTTTCTAAGGTCCGTCTCAACTTCACCTAGTTTGACCTGTATCTCGTTAACATAGTGGCCTCGCCACGCGTTATAAAAACGATTCTTTTCACTTGCTGTTCACTTTGATGTCTCACTATATTGAATGTATAATAAACTGACTTTCACAAATACTTCGATGATCTGAGCATTAGATCTCAGAATGATCAGCGAACGTAAGAGAAGAGAAGAGAAGAGGCTCCTTTCTTCTGCGCAAGCCCTTTTATTACCTTCACGAGGGGCGTTACCATCCCTTCCAAAGCGTGATACTGCGTCATCGCTAGAACTTCCAACTTCGTTAATACATGACGGATTTTCAAAATTCAAAAACTGAAAATAAATTTCACCAAAATTCCAAATCAATGCTTTTACTGCAAATGGATTTCCACAATTCTGCATTCAAAAAGTCATAAAAATACCATAGTTTCAGCAATCTCCGTCTTCCTTTAAACTATCGTTCATTGGTTCATGCCTCTCCTCCAATAGCATAGTTTCTTCCTCAGCAGAATTCCTCGTTTCCTGCGACTGCGTCGTACATCTTGGAACATTCTGGACTAAAATGCTGACGTCACTGAGAATCTCAGCTCAAGTAGCTTGCTGGCATAACATTTACGTCATTCGTGCTTACGTCATGACTACCCACGTCATAACTATGACAGCCATAACTCTAATCATAATTTCAAATATAGCCACCGTGGTCTCTACATAATTCAATTACGGGGGCAGTACCTTCTGGAGACACATTTCTAGTTTATTTTACGTATAAATTATTATTTATTTTCTTTTGCCAATCTTGGGATTGACATAGTATTTAATTTATTCATGATCCGTTGCCCTTCAATGTTGTTAATAGTATTTAGATATAATTGTTTTCCGCCGTTCATTTCCTTCTGCTGATGTTTAAATTTAATTTTATTAATTGTTTGCCGTAGTTTCGATCAGGCATGCGATCTCCTGTTGTTTTTAGTGGCCATGTTTTTTTTTTGCCGTGATGCATGATGGTCTTAAGGGGAGTCTCTTGGCGCCGACCGCGAAGCTCAAACGTGTTGTGTTAACTTAATATATGTTTATTTTATTTTACCTTGTTGGTTTAACCTTATGTTTTTTGGTGAATGTTCTTGTGTTTTTCTTAGTCTCTAATATAGGGAATTTCTTAATTGATCATATTTTATTTAATTTAATTTAATTTTATCCTGTCGTTTTTTGGTGTGGCCTGGACCTCCGCATGTCGGATCGATATTGCATTGCCTTGTAAATTACCAAGCCCGTTATCATTTAATTATGCCTATATATATAATTTATTTTAAGTTTTGGGCTTGAACATTTTAATTTAAGTCTTTTCTTTTGTTGGCCTTGCAAGCAAGCATGTTAAGCGGTCTCTTGCCTTCCTTGTAAATTATTCTGGTTGATGCATGTTCTCTTTCTGGTGGAGGTGTTCTTTATATTTTAACATTAAATTTTATGTTAAATTTAATTTTTTTTTAAATCTACTGTTGTGGCATTATTTCGTCGGCAGCAGTTCCGTTGGTTCTTGGGGGGTGTCTGTTAAATTGCCTGTGCGTTGTCCCCTTCTCCATCTTCCTTCCACTCCTTTGAGCTCTGCCATCCACGCTGTCCTTTGGGCGGTGTCATTCTGGTTGCACTGGTGAAGCAGAGCGTTGGTTATCGAGTTACCGACGTGCTGCTGGCCAGGCCGTCCATGCGGGGTTGCAATAATAATAATAATGATAATAATAATATTAATCGGAATAGAAAGTCGAATGTTATTGCCAAACACATATAGAACTGAATGAGGAAAAGAATCTATATTTGCAAATATGCGTAATGTTGTAAACTAATTACTGGAGGTTATGCGTTCGTGTAAGTTTCTTAGTTCCAAGAAATTTACAGTTTCTGTGATATGTTAATGGGTTAATATATTACATGTTCTGAACAGCAGCGCATCGGCATTTTGGAACCGGTTAGCCACACCACACAATCTAAAACTGACTGTTTTGCTAGGGGGACCTGCTTTATCAAGTCTTCCCGCCATCATATACAGTAACTGGCAGTAGGCTAAATAACTTTTCATAATAAAACTCCTGAAAACGGTATTACAGGTAGGCTAGGGGATCTGCGTTAACGAAATTTCCTGTCATGATATAACTGGCAGTAGGCTAGGGGACATGCCTTGGCAAAACTCCCCCCCCCCCCCCCTCCATATTATTATAACTAGAAGTATACTAGAGGACCAGCCATGTCCTAACAGACTTAAACATATCAGTGCGCACATTCCACCCTCAATTGGAAATATATTTTATAAGTGGGAAAAGAGAAGTCAAAAGAGGCAATAACACTATAGAGAATTAAAATTTGGACTCGTAACAAAACATTGTCATATATTAAGTAGTGCATTTTATGGACTTGAGGGCAAGTGCAAAAAAAAAAAATCCGAAAATTTGACACGCAACAAATGTGCGGGACTTCGTACACTGAAGACACTATAAACTTATAGAAAAATTATAACAAAGCAAAACTAAGATTTTATTCAGACCAATAGCATAATTTATTTTGGTAGGTGACACCCACGAATCAACTAAAACATTTACATCAATGAAAAATCTGCATGCAACATATTCGTCTTTATTATTATTACAAAGTCACAGCAAACAGAAAAACCGTAAATTAAGAACGATATATTTTAAACACTTCAAACCATTACTTTCCCTAAAAATACACGGATCGTCAAACGCACCGGGGGATAGGGGGCGGAGCCCCCAACGAGCAAAGTGAGTCTACTATATAAAGCTCAAATACCACTCACTCACTGACTGACTCACTCACTCATTCATTCATCACGAAATCTCAGAAACCACCGAACGGATTGGAATGAAATTTGGTATGCAGCTTCCTCAAGGGCGGCAAACGCCCACTAAGAAATGATTTTTGGATATTCAGGTTCTAAAGGGGTGTTAAGGGGGTAGACCTGCATTTAATTGAATAGCAATTTCTCCCGATTGGTGGTTTCATTGGGGGATGTGATACTCGGCATATAAACTCATCATTAACAAGAAGTTCCGTGAAGAACTATACAGCCTACTTTTCATGCCAATGATTATTCTACAGAATATGAACCTATCTAGAATAATGACGAAATTAAGTTGCTAATATCGAAATTTCCAATTAGTTCGAAATACTGTATACCTGGCATAATGTATCCTAATAGAGCACTACAGTTGGCAGCCCTGATGACTGAATATATTCTTAGTTCCGTCTCTTACGGTACTAAATACAAAATTTGGTTGAAGTCCACTGGATAGCATGGACGTTACATGCAGTTAAACATTGGATCTAACAGCGCGCGTAAAATCATGTTGGCAACAATGTCATGCATGTATTGGTCAGAAATAATCTGAAATAATATGATCTATTGATGTGCCAATTTTGAATGAAATCCATTAGTTAGTATAGAAGTTACATGCATTTTAAAATTGGACCTATCAGCAGGCTTAGAATCATGTTGGCAGCACTGACGTATATTAGTTACTCCAAATTCGTCTAGAATGCCAGATACTATACGTGTGCAAAGTATAGAGCTATTGGCTTGCATACTTTCTGATATATTGATATTAGGGTAACAAAAAGAGGGACAGCACATATTAACAGTTGGCAGCCCTGGTTGCTCCTTAGAATACGCATAGTCATATCTGTTATGGTACACATAGCACATACGAAATTTGGTTGAAATCCAAATGATAGTATGGAAGTTACATGTATTTAAAGTTGGACCTGTCAGCAGGCTTAGAATCATGTTGGTAGCACTGACGTATATAAGTTACTCTAAATTAATATAGAATGTCAGGTACTATACGTGTGCATAGTTTAAAGCTGTCGGCTTGCATACTTTCTGATATATTGGTATTTGGATAAAATAAATTAGGAGCATTTATTAACAGTTGGCAGCCCTGGTAGGTCTTAAGAATACGCTCAGTCATATCTCGTTATGTACACATACAACATACGAAATTTGGTTGAATTCCGCTTGATAGTGTAGAGGTTATATGCATTTAAAAATTGGACATATCAGGAGGCTTATAATCATTTTGGCAACACTGCCATGTTTGGCCTCCTGGAAATTAAACTGAAATATTATGGTCTGTATGTGTGCCAATTTTGAAATAGCTCCCATTCATACTTTCCAAGATATCCAACATGGAGCTCAAATTTCAATTGCGATTTTTTAGCAGTTGGTAGCACTGACATCATTTTCAAATATGGCCGTGAGATATTCAGGTTTAGATCTTTACTCCTACCAAATTTTGTTTCGATTGCTGCAGCCGTTTAGGAGTTGATAGGGGGGGACACACACACAGCCAGACAGACAGACAGAAGGACAGACAGACAGACAGACAGACAGACACACATTTTCCCGGATCGATCTCATAAGTCTACTTTTTCCTCATTTTTGCAAAATGTGAAAAGTAGGCTAAAAATAAGAAGACACGTGTCTGAGGGATTTTCGATGTGGTGTATATTATGAGGTGAAAGGGGTGGAAAGTGGGGGTTGAAGGATTCCTAACGGAGCGTGTACCTCTTAAACGACATAGGAGAGGAGTTTGGAACTCAGCCGAAAAAAAATCAGCATAAAAAATAACTAAACAGGTGTTTGACCGTTTTTTCCTAAATCTAATTTAAGGGCCCCATGTGGAGGGGTGAAATTATGGGGAGGGGGGGGGGAAGTAATATGTCTGAGTGTAAAATTATACATGGCCTATGTTGTAGACAATAACACATTACATCTTTTTGTCTCTTGCTATTTCATCATACAACGAATACTTAGGGAGTTATTAATGATTTTGTACTTTTTGGCCGGAATTTTCTAAATCCCAGGAATGACATAAAAATTGATTCGAATGAAATTTCAAAAAATAGTTTTTCTTAATACTTTTATTATATTTTTCACGTGTTTTAGGGTCCGAAACCAACATGATATTTTGATGTTTTTTTTCGTCCCATGCATTTCTGGTTTCAGGTGATAGAATTATTTTCCACTAGGACCGTTGCTTATCTACTATATACAGCTCAAATACCACTCACGCACTGACTGACTCACTCACTCATTCATTCATCACGAAATCTCAGAAAACACCGTACGGATTGGAATGAAATTTGGTATGCAGCTTCCTCAAGGGCCGCAAACGCCCACTAAGAAAGGATTTTTGGTTATTCAGGTTCTAAAGGGGTGTTAAGGGGGTAGACCTGATTTCATTGAATAGCAATATCTCCCGATTGGTGGTTTCATTGGGGGATGTGATACTCGGCATATAAACTTATCATCATACTAATATATAACAAGAAGTTCCGTGAAGAACTATACAGCCTACTTTTCATGCCAATGATTATTCTACAGAATATGAACCTATCTAGAATAATGACGAAATTAAGTTGCTAATATCGAAATTTCCAATTAGTTCGAAATACTGTATACCTGGCATAATGTATCCTAATAGAGCACTACAGTTGGCAGCCCTGATGACTGAATATATTCTTAGTTCCGTCTCTTACGGTACTAAATACAAAATTTGGTTGAAGTCCACTGGATAGCATGGACGTTACATGCAGTTAAACATTGGATCTAACAGCGCGCGTAAAATCATGTTGGCAACAATGTCATGCATGTATTGGTCAGAAATAATCTGAAATAATATGATCTATTGTTGTGCCAATTTTGAATGAAATTCATTAGTTAGTATAGAGTTACATGCATTTTAAAATTGGACCTATCAGCAGGCTTAGAATCATGTTGGCAGCACTGACGTATATTAGTTACTCCAAATTCGTCTAGAATGCCAGGTACTATACGTGTGCAAAGTTTAGAGCTATTGGCTTGCATACTTGATATATTGATATTAGGGTAACAAAAGTAGGGACAGCACATATTAACAGTGGGCAGCCCTGGTTGCTCCTTAGAATACGCATAGTCATATCTGTTATGGTACACATAGCAAATACGAAATTTGGTTGAAATCCAAATGATAGTATGGAAGTTACATGTATTTAAAGTTGGACCTGTCAGCAGGCTTAGAATCATGTTGGTAGCACTGACGTATATAAGTTACTCCAAATTAATATAGAATGTCAGGTACTATACGTGTGCATAGTTTAAAGCTGTCGGCTTGCATACTTTCTGATATATTGGTATTTGGATAAAATAAATTAGGAGCATTTATTAACAGTTGGCAGCCCTGGTAGGTCTTAAGAATACGCTCAGTCATATCTGGTTATGTACACATACAACATACGAAATTTGGTTGAATTCCACTTGATAGTGTAGAAGTTATATGCATTTAAAAATTGGACCTATCAGGAGGCTTATAATCATTTTGGCAACACTGCCATGTTTGGCCTCCTGGAAATTAAACTGAAATATTATGATCTGTACGTGTGCCAATTTTGAAATAGCTCCCATTCATACTTTCCAAGATATCCAACATGGAGCTCAAATTTCTAGTGCGTTTTTTTCAGCAGTTGGTGGCACTGACATCATTTTCAAATATGGACGTGAGATATTCCGGTGCACATCTTTACTCATACTAAATTTGGTTTTGATTGCTGCAGCCGTTTAGGAGTTGATAGGGGGGGACACACACACAGCCAGACAGACAGACAGAAGGACATACAGACAGACAGACAGACAGACTGACAGACAGACTGACAGACAGACAGACAGACAGACAGACAGACACACATTTGCCCGATCTCATAAGACTACTTTTTCCCCATTTTTGCAAAATGTGAAAAGTAGGCTAAAAATGAGATGGTGTGTGTCTGTCTTTCTGTCTGTCTGTCTGTCTGTCTGTCTGTCTGTTACCTAATAACGCAAGAACCACTGGTCCGATTTAAATGAAATTTTGCATGGATGTAGCTGAAATACCAGGTTTACATATAGGATACTTTTAATTTCGATATTATGCACTATTAAGAAATGGCGACCATTTTAGTGACGTCACTACACCCTTTGGTTTCAAAATTTCATATTTCCATATCAAATAAAAAGAGAACGGTAGGAAATAGTAAACTTTTGATGGCACATACGAGCTTTGAAATTTAATTTCCTATCCGAAAGGTCCTTATCACTTTTCGTGTATCTCCAACGGTTAGCGAGTAAAACCTACTTTTGTGACGTCACTACACCCTTTGGTTTCAAAATTTCATATTTCCATTTCAAATAAAAAGAGAACGCTAAGAAATAGCAAACTTTTGATGGTATACACGAGCTTTAGCATTTAATTTTCTATCCAAAAGGTTCTTATCACTTTTCGTGTATCACCGACGGTTAGCGAGTATAACCTAAATCTGTGCAATAAAACACGGTCAACACCGAGCGGTATAAATAGAAAATTTGTCTGTTTTTTTTCTGAATTTCTTCGGAAATTTGAGTTATTTACACGTTTCAGACTGTTTTATGATAGATGCGCGCGATAATAATGTTTTGGCCTGTCTGTTTGTTTGATTGTCTGTGGACAAATTTGTTCCCTTATAACTCGAGAACGGCTGGGTGTATCAACGTAAAATTTGGTACAGATATCCATCAGAGGCACGACACTAATCATTGATGTAACCCTTCTCCGTACCTCTCATAAAAGGGGGCCTACCCCTTAAAATGCATGCTGAAATAGGAGTAGAAGGACGAGACAAAAATCATTTTCAGGCCCTCGATGTGAGAGACAAAACTCGGGGGCCCTGAAGGGTCCCCGAAATCCACATTTTAAGGCCCTAAAACCAACCGTTTTTGAGATATTCCCAGAAAACTAATTTCATTTAATAAACTAATGAACGAATACAAGCCGGTAACCATGGCAACAGATTCTCAGAGGTCCATCTATTGCTGTAAGATGCAATGCAATTCCATTAATTACATTGGTGTGAAAGTTTGCAAACGGCTAGAAGGTTATCACGGAACCAAATTAAGCTGTAGAATTCATCAATACGTATAATGCGCTTAAGGGGGTCAAGGGGTACAGTAGAATTTTTTCACGCGATTTACACCTGCGGGTGTGGTACGGCAGGTCTATTATATTCCTATCCCTATATTATATTATTATTATTAGTATTATTATTATTATTATTATTATTATATTATGGCGTACAACGAGGAGACAAAGCCCCCTCGGTGCCAGAAACAAAACTTGGGGGCCCTAAAGGGTCCTCGAAAACTACATTATAAGCCCCTAAAACCAAAAGTATCTGAAATATTCCCAGAAAACTAATTTAATTTAAAAAACTAATGAAGGAATGGAAATCGCTAACCATGACAACATTATCTCAAAAGGTGGCATCCAACTTTCCATCTATTTCTGTAAGAAGTAATGTCACTCTATTTATTACATTTCTGTGAAAGTTTGCAAATGGCTACACGGTTATCACGGAACCAACGTAGACTGTATAATTCATCAATGCAATTAAGGGGGTCAAGGGGTAACCTAGATTTTTTTCATGCAATTTTCACGTGCGACATATAGTACAGAAGGACTATTATATCTCCAAACATTTGCAAAGTGAAATGCCATGGCCTGTGGTTCAGATTCCACGTAAAATGGAGGTCCCGTACTTATGATCTCGCGATTAATGGTCACGTAAAACTGCAATCATCCTTTATATCTCCAAACAGCAACATTATTTTCAAAAATTCCTGAATTGATTCAGCATTTTTTGCGGCTTTTAGGAATTTGGGCCATTTGAGACTAAAGAACCTGAATTTTCATGCACCACAAGCCTTTATAATTTATGAAAGAGGTCTTCCTGTGTATGTGGACCTAACACAACGTAGAGGGTCATTTTTTATGTGAGGTGTATTGCGTTTCGTCTACAAGTCTTTCAATTTTATTTCACGTCAAGAAGTACAAGTTAGGTGAATTTAGTTTGAGAGCAAATTTTAACTAATCTTTCTTTTGTCGACATACGGGTTCATCGTAAGGATGATTTTGTTTGATACTGTATGGCAGATATACCCATATTTGGATATCTGGGTGATATGTTGTAGACAATAGAATTGTCTGTCTGTCTTTCTGTGTATCTTTATGTACGCCTATAAATCGTGTTCGTAGGCGTGGTGCATCGTAAAATTAGGTATGGTAAACATGAGTCAATACACCAATCATTTATAAAACTCCTCACCGTACTTTTCAAACAGTAGAAGGGTGGATATAGGGAAAAACTTCTCAAAATACATGCTAAAATAGGCGAAATATAAAAAATTATCCTAGAAGGACGATCAAAGCATATGTTGCGCTTCTCAATGTGAGAACAAAATTCGCGAGTCTATAAGGGGTCTCGGAAAACCACATTTTAAGGCCCTTAAATTAACAGTGTGTGTGGTATTCCCTGAAAACCAACTTCGTTCTGATAAACTTAAGAAGGAATGAAAAACCGCTAACCATTGCAACAGTAGCTCAATTGATAATGTCTGGTGTTAATATATAACACCGTTCGAAGGACGGGTACTTCTGCTATACTAATATATAAAAATGAGATGGTGTGTGTCTGTCTTTCTGTCTGTCTGTGTGCTACTCAATAACGCAAGAACCACTGGTCCGATTTAAATGAAATTTTGCATGGATGTAGCTGATTTACCAGGTTTACATATAGGATACATTTTATTTCGATAATTTGCACTATTAAAAATGGCGACCATTTTAGTGACGTCACTACACACTTTAATCAAAACTTAATATTTCCTTATCAAATAAAAAGAGAACGCTAAGAAATAGCAAACTTTTGACGGTACATACGAGCTTCACTTTTCGTTTATCTCCAACGGTAAGCGAGTAAAACCCACATTTATGACGTCACTACACATTTTGGTTTCAAAATTTGATATTTCCATTTCAAATAAAAAGAGAACGCTAAGAAATAGCAAGCTTTTGATGGCATACATGAGCTTTAACATTCAATTTTCTATCCAAAAGGTCCTTAACACTTTTCGTGTATCTCCAACGGTTAGCGAGTAAATCCTAAATTTGTGCAATAAAACACGGTCAACACCGAGCCGTGCAGTATATCTCTACATATATAAATAGAAAATTTGTCTGTTTTTTTTTCTGAATTTCTACGGAAATTTGAGTTATTTACACGTTTCAGACTGTTTTATGATAGATGCGCGCGAAAATAATGTTTTGGTCTGTCTGTCTGTTTGTTTGATTGTGGACAACTTTGTTCCCTTATAAATCGAGAACGGCTGGGTGTATCAACGCAAAATTTGGTACAGATATCCATCAGAGGCACGACACTAATCATTGATGTATCTCTTCTCTGTACCTATCATAAAAGGGGGCATACCCCTTAAAATACATGCTGAAATAGGAGTAGAAGGACGAGACAAAGCCCATTTTCAGCCCCTCACTGTGAGAGATAACATTCGGGGGCCCTAAAACACATTTTAAGGTCCTACGTCCAACCGTTTTTGAGATATTCCCAGAAAACTAATTTAATTTAATAAACTACTGAACGAATGCAAGCCGATAACCACGGCAACAGATTCTCAGAGGTCCATCTATTGCTGTAAGACGCAATGCAATTCCATTAATTACATTAGTGTGAAAATTTGCAAACGGCTAGATGGTTTGCCATCTCTTGATGAATACAGTACATTTGCATTTGTCAGTTGGCACAGGCTAGAGTAAAAGGTGGCTTTTCACCGATGTCTCAGTCTCACTCATGGCTGTGATTATATGGAAGCTACTGGGGTATGGGTGGTGCTTAGTAATGGCATTCGGGGCACAGTCAGTGCCTGTGAATGCTGTGAAAGGTTCTACTCATAGGGTTAGGACTACTGTTCTGACTCAGTGAGGAAAGCAATGGCAAACTACCTCACTCCTCTTCTTGCCTAGAACGCCTCAAAATTGCGCTGCCTTGGGTTTTTGTGGGTATCTACTCACATAACGTAACGGCGGTACTTTTTGAGGATCCAACCAGCCTTCGGGCTGACTACCTAACAGAGATGGTTATTATGGAACCAAATTAAGCTTTAAATTTCATCAATATGTAAAATGCGCTTAAGGGGGTCAAGGGGTAGTCTAGAATTTTTTCACGCGATTTACACCTGCGGGTGTGGTATGGCAGGTCTATTATATTCTTATCCCTATGTTATATTATTATTATTATTATTATTAGTATTATATTATGGCGTACAACGACGAGACAAAGCCCCACGGTGCCAGAAATAAAACTCTAGGGTCCTCGAAAAATACATTATAAGGCTCTTAAACCAACAGTTTCTGAAACATTACCAGAAAACTAATTTAATTTAATTTAACAAACTAATGAAGGAATGCAAATCCGTAACCATGACAACATTATCTCAAGGGGTGGCATCCAACTTTCCATCTATTTCAGTAAGAAGCAATTTATTACATTTATTACATTTCTGTGAAAGTTTGCAAATATAAGGTTATCACGGAACCAACGTAGACTGTATAATTCACCAATGCAATTAAGGGGGTCAAGGGGTAATCTAGGATTTTTTCATGCAATTTTCAAGTGCGACATATAGTACAAAAGGTCTATTATATCTCCAAACAACAACATTATTTTCAAAAATTCCTTTGCGGCTTTTAGGAATTTGGGCCATTTGAGACTAAAGAACCTCAATTTTCATGCACCACAAGCTTTTATAATTTATGATAGAGGTCTTCCTGTGTATGGGGACCCAACACAACGTAGAGGGTCACTTTTTATGTGACGTGTATTGCGTTTCATCTACAAGACTTTCAATTCTATTTCATGTCAGGAAGTATACGTTAGGTGAATTTAGTTTGAGATCACATTTCAACTAATCTTTCTTCTTTTCTTTTTTTTTTGTCGACATACGGGTTCATCGTAAGAATGATTTTCTTTGATACTGTGTGGTAGATATACCCATATTTGGATTTCTGGGTGATATGTTGCAGACAATAGAATTGTCTGTCTGTCTTTCTGTGTATCTTTATGTACGCCTATAACTCATGTTCGGATGCTTGGTGCATCGTAAAATTAGGTATGGTAAACATGAGTCAATACACCAATCATTTTTAAAACTCTTCACCGTACTTTTCATACAGTAGAAGGGTGGATATAGGGAAAAACTTCTCAAAATACATGCTAAAATAGGCGAAATATAAAAATTATCCTAGCATATGTTGCACTTCTCAATGTGAGACAAAAAATTCGCGAGTCTATAAAGGATCTCCGAAAACCACATTATAAGGCCCTTAAATTAACAGTGTGTGTGATATTCTCAGAAAATTAACTTCGTTCTGATAAACTTATGAAGGAATTACAAGCCGCTAACCATTGCAACAGTAGCTCAATTGATAATGTCTGGTGCGTCTCTAAAAGCAACAGTACTTAGAAGGGATGTAACACCAATAACATTGTTATTATTATTATTATTATTATTATTATAATGTCTGGTGTTAACACCGAACACCGTTCGAAGAACGGGTACTTCTGCTAGTTAAAAATAAGAAGACATGTGTCTGAGGGTTTTTCGATGTGGTGTATATTATGAGGTGAAAGGGGTGAAAAGTGGGGGTTGAAGGATTCCTAACGGAGCGTGTATCACTTAAACGACATAGGCGAGGAGTTTGGAACTCAGTCGAAAAAAATCAGCATAAAAATAACTAAACAGGTGTTTGGCCGTTTTTTCCTAAATCCAATTTAAGGGGCCCATGGGGAGGGGTGAAGTTATGGGGGAGGGGGGAAACATAATATGTCTGAGTGTAAAATTATATATGGCCTATGTTGTAGACAATAACACATTACATCTTTTTTGTCTCTTGCTATTTCATCATACGACGAATACTTAGGGAGTAATTAATATTTTTTTTTACTTTTTGGCCGGAATTTTCTAAATCCCAGTAATGACATAAAAATTGATTCGAATGAAATTTAAAAAAATATTTTTTTTAATACTTTTATTATATTTTTCACGTCTTATAGGGTCCGAAACCAACATGACATTTTTTTTAAAAAAATTTTCGTCCCATGCATTTTTGGTTTCAGGTGATAGAATTATTTTCCACTAGGACCGATGCTTATCTACTATATAAAGCTCAAATACCCCTCACTCACTGACTGACTCACTCATTCATTCATCACGAAATCTCAGAAACCACCAAACGGATTGGAATGAAGTTTGGTGTGCAGCTTCCTCAAGGGCCGCAAACGCCCACTAAGAAAGGATTTTTGGATATTCAGGTTCTAAAGGGGTGTTAAGGGGGTAGACCTGCATTTCATTGAATAGCAATATCTCTCGATTGGTTTCATTGGGGGATGTGATAGTCGGCATATAAACTCATCATTAAAAATAAGAAGACATGTGTCTGAGGGTTTTTCGATGTGGTGTATATTATGAGGTGAAAGGGGTGAAAAGTGGGGATTGAAAGATTCCTAATGGAGCGTGTATCTCTTAAACGACATAGGTGAGGAGTTTGGAACTCAGCCGAAAAAGATCAGCATAAAAAATAACTAAGCAGGTGTTTGACCGATTTTTTCCTAAATCCAATTTAAGGGGCCCATGGGGAGGGGTGAAATTATGGGGGAGGGGGGAAACGTAATATGTCTGAGTGTAAAATTATACATGGCCTTTGTTGTAGACAATAAAACAATTCATCTTTTTGTCTCTTGCTATTTCATCATACGACGAATACTTAGGGAGTTATTAATGATTTTGTACTTTTTGGCCGGAATTTTCTAAGTCCCAGGAATGACATAAAAATTAATTCGAATGAAATTTCAAAAAATAGTTTTCTTAATACTTTTATTATATTTTTCACGTCATTTAGAGTCCGAAACCAACATGTTATTTTGATGTTTTTTTTCGTCCCATGCATTTTTGGTTTCAGGTGATAGATTTTTTTTCCACTAGGACCCCTGCTTATCTATCTCTTTAACAAATGTTATAATGGGATTCCAAATATTATTGCGGGCGAAGCCGTGGGTAACAGCTAGTACTTATTATAAATCCAGTTACTCACAGAACACATTGAGATACGAGGGCTGTTAATGTTTCAAGTTCCGATGGACTGTATAAGAATAACAGATTGACATACCAAACTGATTCTACTACTAATTGTTTGCTTGTTTTATTCTTATGTTTAAACATCATTGCCAAAACGATTGAAACATTTGTCGTATCGTTACACCAGCTTTTCAATGCAAATGGAAATCCACAGCCTGCTTCCAGTCTCCGACCGGGTCGGGAATGGAATGATTGAAGCCCCCATCTAGCGGCGAGGATATGAACTGTGCCGGCTGCCGAGGCTTGACGCACTCCTCTGGGGCAATGATTAAATGAATGACAGATGAAATGAAATGATAGTGGAGAGTGTTGCTGGAATGAAATTTTTACTGGGAAAACCGGAGTACCCGGAGAAAAACCTGTCTGCCTCCGTATTGTCCAGCACAGATCTCACATGGAGTGGCCAGGATTTGAACCACGGACCCAGCGGTGAGAGGCCGGCGTGCTGCCGCCTAGGCCACGGAGGCTAAACAGCTTTCCAATGCCCTCGGCAAAATATTCTGCCACCACTGAGGTGGGTACTTCTGGAGAGTCTTCTGAAGTGTTTCCTTCTTGGCGAGCTGTTGCCGCCCAACAATACCTTCAATTCTCGAAAAAGTTGAAAATCATTCACTGTGGGTTTAGACTAAACGGCAGATGGTCCAAAACTTCACACTTGAATTCTTGGAAAAAGTCTACCGTAACGTTGGCACAGTGCGATCGTGAATGATTTTCACCTTTTTCGAGAAAAATTGAAGGTATGGTTGGGCAGCAACGCCTCGCCAAAAAGGAAACACTTCAGTAAACTCTCCAGACGTGCCCACCTCAGTGGCGGCTGATTATTTTGCCGAAGGCATTAGAAAGCTGATGTAACGATTCGACAAATGTTTCAATCGTTTTGGCGATTATGTTGAGACACATGAATAAAACAAGCAACCATTTAGTAGTAAAATCAGTTTGGTATGCCAGTCTGCTATTTTTATACAGTCCATCGGAACTTTGAAAAGAAAACGCCCTCGTATTCTGAGAGACAATAATTCGCGCGTTGTCTTTGTTACAATCGTGTTAGCGCTGCGTGGCTGGAAATAGCACTAACAATTCCAGATAATTGGGGCCGATATAATTGTCCCGTAGCAGTATTAGGGTTAACCATGATGTAGTTAATTTGAAGTAATAAATTCATATATAAGGGGTGTTGAAATGAAAAGGTACGAAACGATACTGTGGGTACAATTTAATCGTTATTCAAAAGTAATCACCACAGTCCTGTGCACAGGTGTCCCATTGCTTCACTAGCCGCTGGATTCCCTGTTCCCAAAAGTCTTGTGGTTGTGACAGGAGCCAATTCAATATGGTATCATTTAGTTCGTCGTCCGATTGGAAAAGTTTTCCCTTGAGACGAACCATAATAGTGATGTGTATTGTGCGTCACTCCGTGGCCTACGCAAGTCCATCAAGAACAAAAGGCCTGGACTGTTCACGAAGGGAGTGATTCTGCTCAATGATAACGCCCGCCCACACGTCTCTAACGTCACACAAGGTGAGTTGGCCATGTTGAAGTGGGAGCAACTTGAGCATCCGCCCTACCACCCGGACATGTCACCCTGCGACTTACATCTGTTTGGTCCGTTAAAAAACATCTCAAGGGAAAAAGATTCCAATCGGACGACGAACTAAAGGACACCGTATAGGATTGGCTCCTGTCACAACCACAAGACTTCTGGGAACAGGGAATCCTGAGGCTAGTGAAGCAATGGGACACCTGTGCACGGGTCTGTGGTGATTAATTTTGAAGAACGAATAAATTGTTCCCACAGTATCGTTTCGTACCTTTTAATTTGAGTCGTCCAGTTGCAAAACTCGTTTAATCCACTTGTGAATAAGAATAATGTTGTAACATTATTTATTTAATTAGTTTATTTTATTTTATTTTATTTTATTTTATTTTACTTTTAGCGGACCCTGCCCCAAAGCGGGACAAACGCTAGGAAGATTATGATTTTATTTTACTTTATTTTATTTTATTTTGTTTATCTTTGCTTAATTTAATCTAATTTTGTTTTTATTTTGTTTTGTTTAATTTTAAATTGTTTTGTTTAATATTTTGTATTGTTTTTTGTTTTGTTTTATTTTATTTTATTTTGTTTTTATTTTGTTTTGTTTATTATGTTTTATTTTATTTTGCTTTCATTCTGATTTTGTTTTGTTTATTTTTTATTTTATTTTGTTTTATTTTGATTTTCCAGCAAACAAACATAAAACAAAACAAAAACCCAAGCAAAAAGCAAAATTCAAAAATAAAAGCAAAAGCAGAAAACAAAAAACAAGGAACACAAAGCAAAACGCAAAATTTAAAAAAAAGCAAAAGCAGAAAACAAACACAAAACCAAAACCAAGAAAGAAAAGCAAAAAGTAAAATTCAAAAGCAAAAGCACAAAGCACACACAAAACCAAAAAACACAAAGTAAAAAGTAGGAAACAACAAACACAAAAGGTACGTGAGGCAAAGTCCAGAGAAACGTTTCTCATGAAAATGATTCTTATTCACAAGTGGATTAAGTGAGTTTTGCAACTCGACGACTCAATTGTATTTTTCATGTACGACAGGAGGTTGAAAATAAACCGCCCTTGTAATTGAGTGATCTTAGCGGAGTTGACCAACTCACAACATGAATGTGTCCACATGTGTAATGGTATGCTAATTCCAGTAAAAACATCACACCCCTTCCTATAACCCTTATAATTAATTAATAATGAGTTTGTTATAAAAAGCATTTTGTCAAAATAACATTGTGATGTAATTTGTAGGCACGTCAAAACGTCCACCGCATCACTGAACATAATACAATAACCCCCAACCCATTCTTGACACGGAACACTGCGTGTCGATATGAATGGAAACAATTATTATGAATTCAACATTATATCCCATCAGAAGTCACCACCAAAAAATTAAGTGATTAAAAACGAATATTGTGGAAATTAATTTTGCAAAGAAAGAAATTAGTAGACTACTGTTGATCAAACTATTATGTGCACTCGAGTTTGAAGGTTGTTTGTGAAGTAACCAATAGATCTACATGAAATCCAATAACATCATCATTTTCGTCGTTCTAGTTTACGTTAGTTCATGTAGGTTTGGAATTTTTAATTTATATTTTAATATTTTTTATCGCAGTTGAAACACAAAAAGTGCCTGTTTTTAAGCGTGTTTCAACCAAGCGTCACATTTAAGAATTATTATCTCACAAACTCGTCATCAGATCGTATCCAAATTTTAACACACTATACATTGGAATGTTGTATAACTGGTTTATTAATTTCAAAATTTTGTGTGTTCTAGAACGAAAGTTAATATAATTTTGTAAGGTAACTTTTTCTCGGCTCGGGGTCGTTGGAAAATGTAGTTATTGGTAGCGTTGTAATCCTCATACATTAAAAAGTTATGCTGTATGACTGTGAAATATGTAAATTAATTCACTTATTTTATATCGGTTTGTATTTGTACGGGGAATTAAGACATGGTTCACCAGCTAGCCACTCCGGGAAATGCTGTACAACGTTGCTGATATGGAGCCCATCACTTCCGAGCGAGGCGCGCCATGACGCGTGATGGAGCCCATCTTGGCAACGCTGTACAGCTTTCACCGGAGCGGCTAACTGGTGAACCATGTCTTAATTCCCCGTACAAATACAAACCGAAATAAAATAAGTGAATTAATTTACGTATTTCACAATCATACAGCATAACCTTTTGATGTATAAGGATTACAACGCGACCAAGAACTACATTTTCAAACCACCCCGAGCCGAGAAAAAGTTGCCTTACAAAAATGATAACAACTTTGTTTCTTGGACACACAAAATTTTAAAATTAATAAACCTGTTATACAACATTCCAATGTATATTGTGTTAAAATTTGGATTCGATCTGATGACGGGTTTGTGAGATAATAATTCATAAATGTGATCCTGTCTAGAATAATTTACAAGAGGATTGAGAGCCAGATAGAAACGGAGTTGGGTGAAGACCAGTTTGGTTTCAGGAGAAATGTAGGAACAAAGGAAGCTGTACTAAGTCTTAGGCTGATTTTGGAAGGTAGAATAAGGAAAGAAGAGAACGTTCATGGCTTTTGTAGACTTAGAAAAAGCTTTTGATAACGTTGATTGGACTAAATTGTTTGACATTTTGAAATCGATTGGAATAAAGTACAGGGATAGGAGGGTGATATACAATCTATACAGAAACCAGACAGCAGTCATTCGAGTGGAAGGACATGAGAGAGAAGCTGGTATTCAGAAAGGTGTAAGGCAAGGCTGCAACTTATCACCCATACTTTTCAATCTTTACATTGAACAAGCAATGAAGGAAATTAGAGAAAAATTTAAAGTGGGAGTGAAGATTCAAGGAGAAATAATTTCAACTCTGAGATTTTCTGATGACATCGTCATCTTGGCTGACAAGCCTGAGGATGTGAATGAGTTTTTGAATGGTATGGACTCTGTCTTACGGAAAGATTTCATGATGAAAATTAATAAATGTAAAACAAAAATACTGGAATGCAGCCGAAATAAATCAGAAACCTCTATGGAGATCAAATTGGCAGGTGAAAAGCTGAAGGAAGTAGGAGACTTCTGTTACTTAGGAAGCAGAATAACCAGTGATGGACGAAGCAAAGAGGATATAAAAAGTAGGTTGGCTCAGGCAAGAAAAGCATTTCTACAAAAAAGGTATCTGCTGACATCGAATATAGATTTAGGTATTAGGAAGTCATTTTTGAAAGCCTTTGTCTGGAGCGTGGCGCTCTATGGAAGTGAAACTTGGACTATTGGTGCAGCAGAAAAGAGGAGAATTGAAGCATTTGAAATGTGGTGTTACAGGAGAATGATGAAGATCAGATGGGTAGATAGGGTTACAAACAAAGAGGTATTAAGACGAGTGGGAGAGGAGAGATGTTTCTGGCGACTGCTAATGAAGAGAAGAGATAGGTTGGTAGGACACATACTAAGACACCCAGGAATAGCAAGCTTAGTTATGGAAGGAAGGGTCGAGGACAAGAACTGTAGGGGTAGACCAAGGTTAGAATATGTTAAACAGATTGCCTCGGATGTAGGGTGTGGTAGCTATGTAGAGATGAAACGATTAGCTCAGGACAGGGAGGCATGGAGAGCTGCATCAAACCAGTCAAAAGACTGAAGACTCAAACAACAACAACAACAAATGTGACGCATGGTTGTTACACGCTTAAAAAACGGGCACATTTGTGTTCCAATTGCGATAAAAATATTAAAATATAAATTAAAAATTCTAAACCTACATGAACTAACGTAAAACAGAACGACGAAAATGATGATGTTATTGGATTTTATATAGGTCTATTTGTTACTTCACAAACAACCTTCAAACTCGAGTACACATAATATTTTGGTCGACAGTAGTAATTGTGTACTGCATTACCTTTCAGCGTCTCGTCTTGTCTGCAAGCCTTTGATTCCTAACAAGTCACCTCCAAGGTCTCCCATTTGCAGTTAGCACTGCGGCCTCCTCTGCTTCCACTCCTCTCACTTTGAAATCATTCATCACTGAACCTAACCATCTCCTCCTAGGTCTACCTTTGCTTCTCTTACCCTCTACAGCCAATCTCTCGTCCCCCATTCTCCTTACATGGCCCCACCATCTGAGTCGGCTGATACGAACAGCTTCATCTAGCGTGTTCATTTCTAACTTACCCCCCAGGGGCTCACGACTATTGGGGCGTGGGTTGGCGACCATGGGGTCCCAGCTGAGTTCGGCATTGCTTCCACTTACTTGTGCCGGGCTCCTCTCTGTCATCTTTACTATCGACCTCCCTTGGCCAACTCTTGTTCTTTTCCGACCCCGACGATACTAGGGTATCCGAGGCCTATGGAGTCTTTCACTCCACCCTCTTTTTCTCATATTTCCTGATACCCTCATTCTTCGAGGGGTCAGCCTTCTTTTTCTTTTCATGATATCTCCTGCCTTCTGCACAAGGCCCTCAATGAGGTAGGTTGTGTGTAGCCCCACCAATTAGGTGCACACTGGATAGTGCTACACCCTCAAAGGTTCACAGCTGGTGAGTCTGGGATTTGGCAACCCCGAGGGATTCCTGAGCAGGATCCGTTTTGTCCCCTTTTTCCTGTGACCTTGTGGCGGGCCCTCTCCTCTTTCCCCTTTTCTATCTGCCTTTCATGGCTCTCCTTCTTTCAAAGTCCCTCAATATTCATTCTTCGAAGGTTGAGGGCATTTCTTTTCTTCCTGTCCTTTATTTGCCTTATCCTCTATATGTTTACCATTTCTTCTTCTAGTATGTAAGTCTGTAGTTAGTATTAGTTATAGTTTTCATTCTCATCTCATCTTTCACAATCACCCAAACCATTAGGGGCCGATAACATATATGTTGGGCCCCTTAAAACAACAATTATCATCATCATCACCGGGTGAGTTAGCCGTGGTGGTTACGGCATGACTGATGGCAGTCGCTCACATCCGGGAGGCGAGGAGGTTCGAATCCCCCCGCCGGCAACCTTGAAGATGGTCTTCTGTGGTTTCCCATCTTCCTTCCAGGCAAATGCCGGGGTTGGTCCCTAACTATAGGCCACAGCCGCTACCTTCCAACTCCTCGTCCTTACATTCCAACTTCCCTCCTTCCCTCCCCAACGGTACTTGTAGCTCACCCATTGGGTGTCCGTCTCGAAGCAGCTACAAAACTGGCGAGCCGAACATGTCCTCGGACACTCCCGGCACTAAAAGCCATACGCTAAAAAAATCATCATCATCATTTCTAACTTAGCCTTTATCTCTTCATTACGAGTACGTTCCTGACATTGCTTCCATCTATTTGTCCCAGCAATCATTCGTGCTACCCTCATATCAGTTACCACTAGCTTAGGTATCAGCTCTCACTTCCATACAGCAAGCTGAGTCTAAATACTGAGCAATGTAGGAAGAGTTTCGTCACTAAACTTGCAGAATACTGTAGATGTTTTATTAGTAGATGCTACCGGAGAACAAAACAAGAAACTTCAGAGAGCTTTAAATTCCTGCATTAGGTTTATTATCTCCTTGAAATTTTCCTCACACGTGTCTCCTTTTTACGATCTACTTTCCTGGCTAAGAGTAGAACAACAAAGAAACCTGCACATATGTACCCTCATCTATCGACTTCTCAATGAAAGTACACCTCACTATCTCTCTTGTAATTTTCGTTTTCTTTCTTCCTTTCATGATCGCCACACGCGATCTGGATCTGTAATTGCAAATCATCTACATCATTCATCTGCCTTCAGTAACTCTTTCCTCGTGTCGGGAACTAGATTTTGGAATAATTGTCCTCGTGACGTTAGAAATTGTACAACCCTATCAACTTTCAAACGTGCTGTAACGTGTTTTTCGAGGGGTTTTTATGCAACTGGCATAAGTCAGTAGGAAGCCATTCTATATTTATTTACGCGGCAAATTGTTCAGCCAAGAGAATTTTTCATGTTAATTTATTATTATTATTAATTTATTATAATTATTATTAAGATATTTTCGGAGCATTTTATAAAAATTATAAGCATACAGATAGGATTTCTATGTCTTAGAAAACGCTATCAAGCAAATTATTACGAACGACAATATCATAGAAAGTTATGTGATTACGGAATTTAACAGAGTTTCGTCAGTTAGGGTATATCGAGAGACGTGACTCACTGGGAATTCAAGTACACGCTTAATCTTGTCGGGAAGTATTACGCAAGCGGGGTTGCAGCGTCAAGAAAAGGCGGATAGTTGGATCGGAACCCTCCCGCCGAGTGTAATGAGCCAGAGGAGGGGAGTATAGCGCGTGGGGTGCAGCCAATCAGTGGAGACCACGTAAGCTAGAAGTCGGATGAAGAGAGGGGATGCGGCGGGTGCATATATCGCTCCGATGTGCCGTGGAACGAGGACAATCTGTGTACAACTTAACGAGTATGGTTGCACGCGGGAGTCGCTCCGATGTTCCGTGGAGTGGAGGACTAACTTTTGTAAAACCTAACCAGTGTGGTTGTACGAGTGTTTGGGTCCGATGTACGGACCATATAATTATCTAATCTACCAGAATATCATCAAATATCGACAAAGATGACGACGTCCAGGAGACTGTGGGAAGCTCACAGCATCATCAAGTACGAGGGAAAGGCTTCGGCCATTTCCAGTGGTAAGTGCGAATGACGCAGAAATACGCAATCTCTCATTTCTCTTTGTTTTATATTTCATATTTCAATAACTTCATAGCTTGGGAATAAGAGTAAAATCAATAATTTATCAGACTCCGTTTTCACGTAATTTTCTATCTGTAATATTCAAATCACAACGCTCCAATTTAAATTTTATACTTATTATTATTATTAATTTTGCTATACTTGTTTTATATAATAAATTCATTTCTTTTACAATGCAATCTTTGCTTTCAGTAGGTAGCATTAGATATAGACCAATTCCTTCTCCTGATACGATTGTTTGTTGGGTTAATGATCAAATCATACCACGATTTGAGTGAATAGATTCTTGAAGGTGTTCTACCAGAGCTAGACGTTGTTAAATACAAATTTAGATTTCAGCATTGCATTGAGGTCTTGGCGCCCATTAAAACAACATAGCTTAGGCAAAGGTAAACAGTTACATTTATCACCCAACAGTTTGGGGCAGCCAAACCGTTACATTTGTCGCTACCAACAGGGGGCATTAATTAACATAACACTTGTACGCTCAACGTGGAGCAAAGTGAAAACGTTACAATTGTCGCTCAACGTGTGGGCTAGCGAAACGTCACAATTGTCGCCGACAACTTGGGGCTGAAAACCTAATAACATTTGTGGAAGGAGAAGGGTATATATATCTGTCCCTGTATTTTGGGGGTTATTTGTCTGTATCAGTGTATATCATTATGGGGGATGAGAAAGAAAGACAGATGAGGTTACGTAGTGGTCATCAACTGGAGAGTGATGATACGAGCAGTATGTCGAGTGATGGTAGTACCGGGGTAGCGGAGGTAAATCCCGATACTGAAACAGGGAGTGTAGGCGGCCAACCAGAATTAAAAACTTTACTTCTCGAGTTCATGTATCAGAACAAAGTTAGTAGTGATGCCTTAAATGCAAAATTAGAACAAAACAGTAGGGAAAATAAAGAAAGTACAGACGCTTTAAATGCAAAACTAGAACAAAACAACGCTAAACTAGAACAAAACAGTAGGGAAAATAGAGAGAGTACTGAAACTTTAAATGCTAAATTAGAACAAAACAGTAAGGAAATTAGTGTGAAAATGGAGCAGAATAGAGGAGAAATCAGAGGAGTAATGGAAGAGAAGGTTAAAGAGATCATTGCAGATGTAGACAAGAAATTAGGAAAAGTACAGGAGGAGTTGGAAAGTAGAATCAGCACACAGGCTGAAAATTTAAAGGAATTAGTTAAATTAGAAACACTGCAGGTTAAAAAGAAATTGGGGGGAGAAATTGACAAGATTCAAGTATCAACTAAAGAGGTTAAGGAACAGCTGGGGGGGGGGGGGGTAGAATTGAGAAAGTCCACTCGCAAATAGTTGCAGAAGTAAATGATTTAAGAGAGAGTAATAGAGAGAGCATTAGCAATATTGAGGAGAAACAAGCAAAGCTATATGATAAAGTACAAGAATCAGAAGGAAACATTAAATTAACAGTAAACAGTATTGAGAGGAAGGCTGAGGAGAAAATCGCAGAATTAGAGTTAAAATTAAAAGCTAGGATCAGGCAAGAAAATAGTCAGAATAGGCCAGTTTTTGTGAATAGTACACACAGGGAGGTAGAACTAGGTAAGTTCAGCAATCGACAGGGGTGCCCAATGGAGTTCATGAACACTATAGAAAATAAATTCGGGGAGAGGTTGGAAAATGGTAGTATTGAGTGGTGCCAGGTAGTTGAAATTTTAGAACAAGTGTTTGTGGGGGAAACGAGGAATTGGTTTGCTGTCTACAGAGACAAGTTTACTGATATCAATGATTTAAAAATGAAATTCTGTGAAAAGTTCTGGAATGAGGTTATTCAGTCGCAGCATCGTGAGGGAGTAGTGTGTGGTAAATATAACCCTAAAGGAAGCTGCACCATGACCGAATACTTTTTAGGGCAGGTATTAGTTTGTAAATATCTGGATGGGTTGAAGGAGGAAAGTGATGTGGTGAGGTTGCTACTTAGGCACTTTCCCTATAGGATCAAGGAGGCTGCTTGTATCCAGAATGAAAAGACAATATCACAAGTAGAAAATGTGTTAAGCACATTTGATGCACTAGGGAGAGGGGGTTATGAGGACAATTTCAATCGTAACCAGGGTAATAATAATAATAGACCTAATGAAGCCAGGCATCAAGAAGTTCAAGGGAACGGTGGCGAAGGGTCCAACGCTCAAAATAGAAATAACAATAATCAGCTAAATCAGAACAGAGGAAATGGCTATGGTAATCAGTATCAAGGTAGGAACAATGATTTCAGGGGAAATCAAGGGAGGAACAATGATTACAGGGGAAATCAAGGGAGAAACAATGATTTCAGGGGAAATCAAGGGAGAAATTATAATGACAATAATTACAACCAGTATAGGGGTCAAGGAAGAGGACAGCCTAGTGGTAGTAATATACAGCGAAACAATGACAACACAGCCCAGAACAACCAGACCAGTTCAGTAGTTAGTAGTACTACGGCCAGCTGTAGCGGTTCTTTAAACGCGAACCAGGCTGCGAAGTAAGGTCAGAATCTCAGTCTGTAGCATGCCCTGTCCATACAATTATACAGGAACCCTATGACCTAAATGTAAGAAATGAATTATTACATGAACTAAATGATGAAGGTATTATTCAGGAAGTGGCTAGTAAGAGCCCCATAGTTAAATTTAACGTGTCCGAGGCGTACACAGATGTTTTAATTGATAGTGGTTGTATGAAGAGTTGCATAAGTAGTGCATTTTATGATAAAATGAAAGGAACTGGAGTAAATTTTGAGGAGATGCCAATTAAAAGCACTTTTGTTATCACAGCTGTTGGGAAGAGGTCTAAAGTAATTTCTAAGCAAGTTTTAGTAGACATTAAAATTAATAATCATGTAGAGAAGCAGATTTGCCTTGTAATTCCAAATTTAGTATTCAGTGTTATCTTGGGTTCAGAGTGGCTAAGTCGAGTGTCTGGTAACTTATGTTATGATGTAGGGAGTTTGAAATTTAAATGGGGAGATTCTGAAGTAGAAGAAGCGTTCAATGACCATATTCAGAGGAGTAGTATTGTAGGTGTGATTTGTACTTTAAATGAGATATCGCCAGCCGTAGAGCGGAGTTCTCCATGTTTTGTGGGCAGTGTGATTACGAACGGTAGTCTAGAGGACTCGTTACGTGATGCTGCATTTCAGGGAAATATAGAGGATGAACAGTGTGTTCGGCTCTATGATGTGTTATTGTGTAATAGGAGAGTTTTTGAGGATCGCATTGGTATGGCCAATTGCTATACACATTCATTGAACGTTATTGATAGGTCAGTATTCACAGGACATAGATATCCTGTACCTTTCGCTTATCAGAGTGCAGTTGAGGCACAAATTAATCAGATGCTTGAAGATGGGATTATTGAGCACTCTAACAGTCCATATGTTAATTCTTTGATCACGGTACCCAAGACCGACGGACCAGTTCGTATTTGTTTAGACGTTCGTTTGGTTAACAGTAGAATTAGTTCAGATCAGCTGAAATCTATGTCAATAGAGGAATTAATTCAAACATTTGAGGGGAAGACGTATTTCACTTGTGTAGATTTGAGTTCCAGTTTTTGGCAAGTGCCACTTATGTACGAAGATAGACCATTTACAGCGTTTAGTCATAAATATAACCTTTATCAATTTTGTAGAACACCTTATGGGTTAAAGAGTAGTTCAGCAGCTTTAATTAGGGCTTTAAACATCGCATTAGGGGATGACACAGGACAGTTTGTAACCATTTACATAGATGATATGGTAATTAGTTCACGCAGTTTTGAGGAGCATCTACGTCATTTAGATATAGTTATTCAGAAGTTAGATCAGGCAGGGTTCACTTTGAAGCTGTCTAAGTCGTCATTCTGTCAGTCAGAAGTGACATTTTTAGGTCATGGAGTGTCGAGTAGAGGTGTAACACCAGAAGAAAGTAGGGTTAATAAGATACTTCACGCAGAGGTGCCACAGAATTTTAACCGTTAAAAACTTACCTGGGAATTTGCAACTTTTTCAGGAGGTTCGTTCTTAAATACTCAGGGTTGGTAGAACCATTCAGGGAATTGCTTAAAAGTGGGACTCGGTGGAGATGGGAGTCCAAGCATTATCAGGCTTTTAGAGCGCTGAAGGAAGGTTTTGAGAAAGCTGTAGTGCTGAAATATCCGTTAAAAGATAAGGAATATGTGGTTATGACAGATGCTTCACATATAGGCATTGCTGGAGTATTATGTCAGAAAGATGATGAGGGTAATCTGTGCATTGTATCTTTAGCCTCGCGAGGACTGACAGCAGCAGAGAAAAGATACACGATTACTGAGTTAGAGCTTTTAGGTATTGTTTTCAGTTTAGGGAAATTTAGAATGTATTTAGTAGGGGGGAAATTTGAGATCCACACAGATCACCATGCATTACTGTATATGAGAACTTGTAAACTCAGTTCTAACAGAGTTAGTAGGTGGATTCTTGCTCTGCAGGAATACGAATTCACAGTAAAATATATTAAAGGTAAAGATAACATTCTTGCAGACATGCTATCGAGGGACACTAATTTATGTAGGGATTATCCTGTGGTTAAAGCAGAGGACGGTATTTTAATATGTGCATGTGTGGACAGTAGCAACAGGGCATCGTTACAGACACTGAGTAATATGCTAGTGGAGCAACGTGATGACGTTAAGTTAAAGGAGCCACTGGCTAGGTTGGAAATAGGTGAAAAAGAGTATGTGAAAGTAGGACGGTTCACGTACAAGATGCAGGATGGGCTTCTTGCAAGGAAATGTAGGAATAATCGGTGGGCAATATGTGTTCCTGCCACTTTGCGGGAGGAGCTAATTTGGTTCATTCATAGGGAATTAGGACACTTTGGTGCTGCCAAGGTCTTCTATGAAATTGGTCGTGACTTCATTTGGAATAAAATGGTAAGGAATGTTAGGAGGATTTTAGCTAAGTGTGACACCTGTCAAAGGAGTAAATATCCAGTTAAATATTAGTGGGGGAGAGATCTGCAGTTCTCACCAGTAGTCCCGGCGAACTACTGTGTGTGGATTTATTTGGCCCGATCGTTAAAGGACAGTACGGCTACGAGTACATTTTTATAGTTATTGACGCTTTTAGTAAGTATGTCAAGCTATATCCGCTAAGGAAAGCCACGGGACTAGCGTGTAGCCGTCTGATCATTAATAAGTACGGTATGTACCTGAGTTTGGCATTCCTCTCAGGATACTATCTGACAGTGGACCACAGTTTACTGCAAAGAAATGGAGAACCAGTTTGCAGGAAGCTGGTATAACACACGTTCATTCCTCTGTAAGGTACCCTCAGGGTAATTCTGCAGAGCGTCCATTAAGGGAAGTGGCTCGTCTTTTTCGGACTCTAGTGCATGACAAGCATGCGGCCTGGGTTGGACATCTTCCCAAGGTCGAGACTTGGCTGAATTCTGTCCAGCATGAGAGCACGAAATTGACGCCATACGAAGTTCACTTCGGAAAAAAACCACAAAATGAACTAGCGAGTGTGTTGGGATTAAATGAGGGTAAGCAACCGGGGATGGATTACATTGTCCAGTTGGCGAAACAGAATTTATCTAAGTCAGCACAAAAGAGAATTCGCCAACAAAAAGAAACTAAATTTGACCTATTCGAGCCGGGAGACAGAGTCTTACTTTGAGTGCCGAAACAGTCAAATAAGCTAGAGAAAGTCATGTCCAAGTTCTTTTTATCTCTACGAGGGCCCATTTATAGTTTCCACACGTATTGGAAAAACAGCATATGTGCTGGAGGATAGTAAGGGAAACAGATTATACGGGACGTATAATATACATAGTCTACGAAAATATGTGTCATAAAGTGAGTGTGTTTAGCTGGCGAGCCAGCCTATCAATTGAGTAAGTGTGGTATTTGGTGCGTGGGAGGAGATGGTCTTCCAGGCAGGCGTATCAGAAGTCACATAGGGGGGTAGTATGTAAGTAAATGAGAGTTTTTAAGGTACAGGGAAATATGACGGGATTGTCGGATGCTCTTGAGCACTAAAATGTCTCGATACACCAAGGCCAGAATTTGGTAGCGCTGGTGAATTCCCATTTGCCTCCTAGAGATGGGTGAGCGCTTGGACAGG
This sequence comes from Meconema thalassinum, assembly GCA_946902985.2. Taxonomy (NCBI): domain Eukaryota; kingdom Metazoa; phylum Arthropoda; class Insecta; order Orthoptera; family Tettigoniidae; genus Meconema; species Meconema thalassinum. Next base: position 227,688,478 of record OX336398.1, read on the forward strand.
GTATTTTTGCTTAAGGCGTCCACGAGGCAAAAGATGGGCCATCAGAAGGCGAGACAGTCCTTCATGAAACTCATACATATCAGCACACATGATTTCTGTTTACGGCCTCGCCATGTACGATTTGTAAGTGTGTAATTTAAGGTAATTTGTACAAAGGTATTATTTGTGTCAGGAGAACTGGTCTGTGTTGAGAACTAGTATTAAGTAGAATATGGTCTACGGGAACTTAACAAGACAGGGCGATTACGGCACAGAAATATTTGGTGTTATATGTAATGCGCATTTACTGTTTTTTTTTTCAGAAGTCAATATTAATTTAATCTACTTTAAAGAGAGATTAAGTATTATGGTCACGAGGCGCTGCCACAATAGTGTGATCGTGTGCTCAGTGATAAGTGAGATTAAATTTCACCATAAGGAAGGGACCTCCAGTGAAATTAGGAAGTTCTATGGAGATATAAATATATCAGAACACCTTCAATGCGTGTGATATGACATCATAAATACATAGTGCTTACACATTAATTATGTCTATTTCTTGAACATAGCGAAATTTGAGAGGCAGAAATATCCGTGGAACACTATTCTATATGTAAAACATTGGACTGGTTGCAAAGTGCAATCCATAGTGACAACAAACTTTGACGCAAAGTGCGTGAAGAAAAATTATGAGTGTATATATCTGTAATTTAGGGTGATCTCATTTATGTAATATGTATTTTGGATGGAGTTTATTAACATGTCTGGGATAATCGGATAATGGACCGTCGTCACGGTAAATCATCCGATGATCCGAGGCGAATATGTAACGTGTTTTTCGAGGGGTTTTTATGCAACTGGCATAAGTCAGTAGGAAGCCATGCTATATTTATTTACGCGGCAAATTGTTCAGCCAAGAGAATTTTTCATGTTAATTTATTATTATTATTATTAATTTATTATAATTATTATTAAGATATTTTCGGAGCATTTTATAAAAATTATAAGCATACAGATAGGTTTTCTATGTCTTAGAAAACGCTATCAAGCAAATTATTACGAACGACAATATCATAGAAAGTTATGTGATTACGGAATTTAACGGAGTTTCGTCAGTTAGGGTATATCGAGAGACGTGACTCACTGGGAATTCAAGTACACGCTTAATCTTGTCGGGAAGTATTACGCAAGCGGGGTTGCAGCGTCAAGAAAAGGCGGATAGTTGGAACGGAACCTTCCCGCCGAGTGTAATGAGCCAGAGGAGGGGGTATAGCGCGTGGGGTGCAGCCAATCAGTGGAGACCACGTAAGCTAGAAGTCAGATGAAGAGAGGGGATGCGGCGGGTGCATATATCGCTCCAATGTGCCGTGTAACGAGGACAATCTGTGTAGAACTTAACGAGTACGGTTGCACGCGGGAGTCGCTCCGATGTTCCGTGGAGTGGAGAACTAACTTTTGTAAAACCTAACCAGTGTGGTTGTACGAGTGTTTGGGTCCGATGTACGGACCATAGAATTATCTAATCTACCAGAATATCATCAAATATCGACAAAGATGACGACGTCCAGGAGACTGTGGGAAGCTCACATCATCATCCAGTACGAGGGAAAGGCTTCGGCCATTTCCAGTGGCAAGCGCGAATGACGCAGAAATACGCAATCTCTCATTTCTCTTTGTTTTATATTTCATATTTCAATAACTTCATAGCTTGGGAATAAGAGTAAAATCAATAATTTATCAGACTCCGTTTTCACGTAATTTTCTATCAGTAATATTCAAATCACAACGCTCCAATTTAAATTTTATACTTATTATTATTATTAATTTTGCTATACTTGTTTTATATAATAAATTCATTTCTTTTACAATGCAATCTTTGCTTTCAGTAGGTAGCATTAGATATAGACCAATTCCTTCTCCTGATACAATTGTTTGTTGTGTTAATGATCAAATCATACCACGATCTGAGTGAATAGATTCTTGAAGGTGTTCTACTAGAGCTAGACGTTGTTAAATACAAATTTAGATTTGAGCATTGCATTGAGGTCTTGGCGCCCATTAAAACAACATAGCTTAGGCAAAGGTAAACAGTTACATTTATCACCCAACAGTTTGGGGCAGCCAAACCGTTACATTTGTCGCTACCAACATGGGGCATTAATTAACATTACACTTGTACGCTCAACGTGGAGCAAAGTGAAAACGTTACAATTGTCGCTCAACGTGTGGGCTAGCAACACGTCACAGTGCATGTAAAGATTTCCTCTTGAATTCGTAGGCCAACTAGAACAATTTGTGTATGAATGTGTGAGTGAATGACCATAGTATAATTTTGTTAATAATGTATGTAATTTAAATTGTATAGCTTAGTTAATATCTCGCAGTCGCAAATTTAATTTAATTTAAATTAATTCTAGTATTTACGTTTTTCCTAGTATTTATGTTTGGTAGGTTAAGTTTATCCTATTTGAGTATCATGTAAGTTGCACTGTGTGTGGTTAAGTGTAAGAGAGGGCCTCGAGCCCTAACACTGTCACAATAAAGGCACCGATAAATAAATAAATAAATAAATAAATAGATCGCAACTGAGTACTCACTGCATTGGCTTTTCCACACCTCCCCCATACTACCAACCAGAGAGAATACACAGTCCAAGTAATTAAAATGTTCCACATGCGACTGGCTGCGTGGCTCAGCGGTAACGTTCTCGCTTGCTGGGCCCAAGGTTGCAGGTTCGTATCCTGGCGCGCAGTCAGCCGGTATTTGAGGGTGCGCAAATGCGAGGGAGCCGTGTCAGTAAATTTACTGGCAGGTTAAAGATCCCCTTTGGGGCAAAATTCTGGCACCCTGGCGTGTCTAAAAGCCAGAGTAGTTAAAAGGGACATAAAACCAATAACATTATTACTGTATTATTATGTTCCACCTGCACCAAGTTAGTTTCTCCATTCTATTTTTTTTTTTTGCGTTTCTTACCTACCGACATAGCCTTCGTAAGATCTTCTCCCTTCATTTCTGTGCAAGAACTACCACTTGACTTTGAACCTTTCGACGCAGTCCACTATTACAACCAGGTCGTCAGCATAGGTCAGACTGCGTACTTGGTTTCTATCTAATTGAATCCCAGCCAGCTAGTTTATGCCCTTCAGCAAATGGTCGATATATAAGATAAACAGTAGTGGTGAGAGGTTAGTGTATTGAACTGAGCAATATGTGGGGAAACGCAAACAGAGAAATACTAATACACACTCGGTGACGCTGTCCAACTCACCCCGAGCACTAATTCAACAGTTTTGGATCTCATGAAGTGTTATTGTTAATGAAAAATGAAAATCCACAGCCTGCTTCCTGTCGGATGCCGAGGCCTGTCGGACTCCCCTGGGGCAATGATTAAATGAATGACAGATGAAATGAAATGATAGAGGAGAGTGTTGCTGGAATGAAAGTTGTGACAGGGAAAACCAGAGCACCCGGAGAAAAACCCGTCTGCCTTCGTTTTGTCCAACACAAATCTCACATGGAGTGACCGGGATTTGAACCACGGACTCAGTGGTTAGAGGCCGGCATGCTGCCGCTTAAGCCACGGACACTTGTTATTGTTAATATGTAATTTAAACAGGGCCGCCGAGAGGATTTAAAGGCTATGTTTTTCTCTACCCCCCCCCCCCTTTGAAATACGTCAAATTATTATCACTATCCACTACTATCTATTCTGGAAAAACAATGCCATTCTCACAAAGGCATCTGATGCTCAGTCATAATTTAAAAAACAGGTTATCACAGAAAATTCCACACGTACCCAAGTAGACGGGGCTTAATGACCACGTTATGCAAGCCCCTAAAATGAAACAACATCACTCATTTCATGAACTGGCAGCTTACTATACAGCTTACGCCAAGAATGATCTTTTAGCCATCCTTCGCCACTAACTAAAACTGTCAGGGTTGTGACCAAGTAATCTGCAAAGAAAATAATATATTGTTTGATTTGTATCACTATATCTTAACCAGCCTCTACGATCACATTCTCCATTCTGTAGTTTTGAAAATCAAACTGTTCTCTGGAAGGATCTTCTCCGTCATTATGCAATGTAGGGGGTCCTCTTCGAACAATACCTTCAATAACACTAACACTTGTCCTACCAGCGTTTAAATAAAAATATGAAAAATTTAATATGAATGGTGCGAAGTGCAAATTCTGATAAAATGAATGTGAATTTTAGTTCACCATGGTCCCAACACATCAAGAGTGCCGAGTGTCATAAGAGTCGTTTACCTATTAGCTCGTGCAATGCAATAATAGCGCAAGCTGTATAGGGAATAACAATGCCTAATCCCAACGGTACTCGAACCTGTGACCACCGACCTACAGGGGGACACTATAAATCTCACTGACGTTGGACTCAGTGTAGAGTAGACTGGACAATTAAAATTCCAGATTGTGAAAAATAGCATCATTACATAGTTTGATCACGGGTGCTGTGGCTACAATTCTTGGCTGTCACATCTGAGGTCTGAGTTCGATTCCCACCTCAGCCATCGTCTTAGAAGTGGGTTACCGTGGTCACCCATTTCAACTCTAGCCAAATGGTCACTATTTTTCAAATCTTAGATTGGTTACAAATACATACTACGGCTGTACATGTTTAATTTGTTCGAATAATTTTGAATACGAATATTTGATTAGAACAAACGAATGACTTGTTCGAATTCCCAAACTATTCAAACCTAATTTCAAAACATTCTCATTAGTAAAATAATCGGAATATTTGGTCAGTAATCGAATGATTAGATTTGTTCGTTGAATCATTCTAATGTTCCAACAGTTTTTAATAGACATAGAAAGGTGTTTTTATGTGACAAAAGATATATATATATATATATATATATATATCATACATACTAATATATAACAAGTAGTTCCGTGATGAACTATACAGCCTATTTTCATATATCCTACTTATGTTAATTGCCACTATCAACACACACAATTTCAGTTTGATTGCTTTAATTGATTCGTAGTTATTGAGAACCGACTAAATATTTCAGATGGTCGCCATGTTGGATTTTACATATGTAGGTCCTAGAGTTATGTACTGTTACATGAAGATTATTGTGTACGTGTAGTATTCAAACTTCAATCGCATAATTAAGACACAAGAAGTAACAAGGAGATTTTAAAATTTCGCACAGCTGCCATCTTGAGGTTATGGAAACAATTGAAATAAATTAGATGCCAGTGGATTACCATTCGTATAAGGATTTACTGTACCTAGTTTCACTGCACTCGGGTGGTTAAATTGCGAGAAACGTCCATGTGAATATTTATACTTCGCGTCGCCGCCATGTTGGATTAGTGATCACCAGGTTACTTAAAGTCATATAGGTGAACTTAAGTTCATAGCCCCTATGAACATTAAAAAAAAACAGTTTGATTGCTGTAATAGATTCGTAGATATTCAGAGCCGTCTAAATATTTCGGATGGTCGCCATGTTGGATTGTTAAATGTATAGGCCATAGAGTCATGTACTATTAAAGGAAAATTATTGCGTAGGTTCATTATTAAAAGTTTAACTTCGATCGCATGACTACATCACAATAAATAAACACTTAATTTTAAAATCCGCACAGCCGCCATCTTGAGGTTATGTAAACAAATGAACTAAATTAGATACCAGTGCATTACAATGTGTATAAATATTTCCTGTACCAGATTTCATTGCGTTTGGAACATTAAATCGCGAGAAAGGACTATTTAAAATTCTCAAATTCGCTTGGCCGCCATGTTTGTTTTGTAGTTAACCGGTTTTTGAAAGTCTTATAGATGGACTTCCAGTAGTGCCCTTTATCTCCGTACAAAATTTCAGGGAGATACCGGTAATATTTTCAGAGATATAGAATGCCGGTGAAATATTTCGCGCATCCGCCATCTTGTGGTTATGTAAACAATTGAACGAAGTTAGATGTCGGTGCATTATAATGTATATAAACATATACTGTACCATGTTTCATTGCGTTTGGTTGGTTAAATCGCGAGAAACGTCTATTTAAAAGTCGCAACTTCGCTTGGCCGCCATGTTGCTTTTGTAGCTACCAGGTTTTCAAAGGTCACATAAGTGAACTTATAGTAGTTCCCTTTATCACCACACAAAATGTCAGGGTAATGTCGCTAATAGTTTCGGAGATATTGAATGCTGGTGAAATATTTCGCACAGCCGCCATGTTAAATTGGTGAGTCGTAACAAAATTTGAAGGGCATGGTCGGGGTCGCCCGGAATAGTGCTATGACCTTACCGAGTTTCATTGAAATCGCTCCAGTCGTTTAAATTTTATTAGGGTGGGACCCACACACGAATCACACACACACACACACACACACACACGCACACACACACGGACAAAAGGTGATCTCATAAGCCTATTTTTTCAAAATTGAAAATAGGCTAAAAATGAGATGGTGTGTGTCTGTCTTTCTGTCTGTCTGTCTGTCTGTTACTCAATAACTCAAGAACCACTGGTCCGATTTAAATGAAATTTTGCATGGATGTAGCTGATTTGCCAGGTTTACATATAGGATACTTTTGATTTCGAAATTTTGCACTATTAAAAATGGCGACTATTTTAGTGAAGTCATTAGACCCTTTGGTTTCAAAATTTCATATTTCCATATCAAATAAAAAGTGAACGGTAGGAAATAGCAAACTTTCGATGGCACATATGATCTTTGAAATTTAATTTCCTATCCGAAAGGTCCTTATCACTTTTCGTGTATCTCCAACAGTTAGCGAGTAAAACAGACATATGTGACGTCACTACATCCTTTGGTTGCAAAATTTCATATTTCCTTTTCAAATAAAAAGAGAACGCTAAGAAATAGCAAACTTTCGATGGTATACATGAGCTTTAACATTTAATTTTCTATCCGAAAGGTCCTTATCACTTTTCGTATATCTCCAACGGTTAGCGAGTAAAACCAGAATCTGTGCAATAAAACACGGTCAACACCGAGCGGTGCAGTATATCTCCCTATATATAAAAATGAAAGTTTGTGTGTTTATCTCTGAATTTCTACGGAAATTTGAGATGTTTACACGTTTCAGACTGTTTTATGATGGATGCGCGCGAAAATAATTTTTTTGTTTGTCTGTCTGTTTGTTTGTTTGTCTGTGGACAAATTTGTGCCCTTAAAACTCGAGAACGGCTGGGTGTATCAACGTAAAATTTGGTACAGATATCCATCAGAGGCACGACACCAATCATTGATGTAACTCTTCTCCGTACCTCTCATAAAAGGGGGCCTACCCCCTTAAAATACATGCTGAAATAGGCGTAGAAGGACGAGACAAAACTCATTTTCAGCCCCTCAATGTGAGAGACAAAACTCGGGTCCCCGAAAACCACATTTTAAGGACCGAAGACCAACCGTTTTTTAGATATTCTCAGAAAACTAATTTAATTTAATAAACTAATGAACGAATGCAAGCCAGTAACCATGCCAACGGATTCTCAGAGGTCCCATCTATTGCTGTAAAACGCAATGCATTTCCATTAATTACATTAGTGTGAAAGTTTGCAAACGGCTAGAAGGTTATCACGGAACCTGTTGTTGTTTGAGTCTTCAGTCTTTTGACTAGTTTGATGCAACTCTCCATGCCTCCCTGTCCTGAGCTAATCGTTTCATCTCTACATAGCTACCACACCCTACATCCGAGGCAATCTGTTTAACATATTCTAACCTTGGTCTACCCCTACAGTTTTTGTCCTCGACCCTTCCTTCCATAACTAAGCTTGCTATTCCTGGGTGTCTTAGTATGTGTCCTACCAACCTATCTCTTCTCTTCATTAACAGTCGCCAGAAACATCTCTCCTCTCCCACTCGTCTTAATACCTCTTTGTTTGTAACCTTATCTACCCATCTGATCTTCATCATTCTCCTGTAACACCACATTTCAAATGCTTCAATTCTCCTCTTTTCAGCTGCACCAATAGTCCAAGTTTCACTTCCATAGAGCGCCACGCTCCAGACAAAGGCTTTCAAAAATGACTTCCTAATACCTAAATCTATATTCGATGTCAGCAGATTCCTTTTTTGTAGAAATGCTTTCTTTGCCTGAGCCAACCTACTATTTATATCCTTTTTGCTTCGTCCATCACTGGTTATTCTGCTTCCTAAGTAACAGAAGTCTCCTACTTCCTTCAGCTTTTCACCTGCCAGTTTGATCTCCATAGAGGTTTCTGATTTATTTCGGCTGCATTCCAGTATTTTTGTTTTACATTTATTAATTTTCATCATGAATTCTTTCCGTAAGACGGAGTCCATACCATTCAAAAACTCATTCAAATCCTCAGGCTTGTCGGCCAAGATGACGATGTCATCAGCAAATCTCCGAGTTGAAATTATTTCTCCTTGAATCTTCACTCCCACTTGAAATTTTTCTCTAATTTCCTTCATTGCTTGTTCAATGTAAAGATTGAAAAGTATGGGTGATAAGTTGCAGCCTTGCCTTACACCTTTCTGAATACCAGCTTCTCTCTCATGTCCTTCAACTCGAATGACTGCTGTCTGGTTTCTGTACAGATTGTATATCACCCTTGGGTAGTTTATTGGCTGAGGAATAACCCACCCACCAAGGGAAGATGATTAAGAAAAGGAAGTAGGTTTTGGATTGGAGAAAAAGGATAGAAAGATAGGAGGAGAGTCCCACAAAATTGATAAGTTTAACTTTAAATACCCTTAGAAGCAGTTGCCACCGAAAATCCGCTCTCGGATACCTAAAATGAGTACGAGCTTGGTCGAAGCTGACGGGCACCGCAGCTAAGACTTGGGCGATTTGCCAGAGAAAGGCTTTAGTGTATTTCCTCCCAAGCATGCATAAAAGTACTATGGGGAAGGGTGATGGTCTGGCCAGACAAATAGTAGTAGATTTGTTCTGTATTAACGATGGCATGCACTTGGGAAGAGTCAGGGAAGTTAGGATCTTGCTTAACCGTTGTATTTTCGAAATTATGAATCCAAAAACAAATATTTAATTTATTTAACAATTCAGGAGAAATTAATGTTTTTAACAAGTAAATATTTTCCAATCTTATTAACAATTTGAGGTCGCAGACCTCCGACAACATTCAGAATTGCTCCAGGCAAATAACAATTCTTAAGGTTTTAAACCTGGTATTAAAATCTTTTTAAGAATTGAAAAAGGACCAAATGAAATGATTAAAGTTTAAACATTTACAAGAGTACAAGGAGTGTACTATAAGAAATTTCTGAAAGAATATTCTAGAGAGAATAACAACTTTAAAGCTAACTATAAGGAAAACATAAAGCATAAAATAGAAGTTCCTACAACTTCTTATATTTAAACAGGATTACTTTATGAGAATTATACAAAGGATGGCAGGTCACTTACTGTGAAACCTGAAGAAAGTTAAAAGGAAGGTTCTAGACTTCCCAAGTTTGAGTAGGAATCACTAGCCAAATGGGACAGTTTCCATTTCGTGAAACCTGAACATGACTAGCTCAAGAGTTTAAAGACTTGTTCTCCCTGATTATAGGAAAGGAACAATGTGAATTTGAAACTTGTATCACACAAGCAATTATGCAGAATTTAATTAATGCTAAACTAGCAAAGTTGGAAGGGCACTTCGTGAGTGACACCTTATAGAAAAGTTACCATTTTATTAATATGGGTTGTTAGTAGAAGGTTGAGGAAAGATCATTGGGATATAGGATCAATATTCATGGCCGTATTTAATGTAAACGGACGATCGCGACGCGGTAGAAAAGTTGAGCAAACCCTAGGTTTCACTATAGTTCGTTGAAACTTATGAAAAGTTCACTGTAGAAACACGAGAGTTTATGGCAAAGAAAGTTGTTTCAATTTGAAAAAAGATGACTAGTTGCACTAGATGAACAAAAGACTATTGCTGGAGAAAATGGTAGATTGCAATTAAATGCGCCATAATATGTCCAACGGAGGAAGTAAATTCGCTATATAGCTTTAATTCCGAAGTGAGATTCTTCAATTTTAAGTAGCATTTTCACAAGTGAGTGAAGATTTCATAACGGCAGGACTTGTAGATAAAATACGGAATCTAGAAGGTTCCAGAACGATCTCAGTAGAAAAATTGGGGCTAATGTAAATCCAACGGAGGAACTAGCTCGGTGAATTATAGACAGCGGGTATTTAGATAATATCCCACGTAGTGAGAGGATTTCTCATTTAAATAGCTTAAGACAAGCTCTTTTTTTAGTAAGGTTGGCTTATACAAGCAAAAGCTCAACATGGCAAATCCCACGAAGAATGATTTTTGCCCCAAAATAAATAATTTCACACTGTCTATAAAAGTATCATTAAAAGCAAATGGAAGTTAAAACCATGAAGATGAGGTTAAAACTTTTAAAATGGTACTTATCTTGATTTCATGTTGAAGGCGAAGTTTCCTTGGATGACAACTACCTTGCCCACATGGCGTAGAAGAGTGTGTGCCTCTTGGTTTGAGGAGACTAGCTCGAGAGGAGCTTTAACTGACCGAGTCAACTGCCGATTGCGAAGTGAGACCAGCTCATCGAAGCACAGAGGGTCCAAGGAAGGGAAAAGAGTGGGGGTAGGAGACAAAAGGTATACATATCAGCATAACCAACTTATCAAACATAAATGTTCTTCTTGATGAATGGTCTTCAAAGAGTTGATAGTAGGCGATACTAGCGCAGCATGGTGAGTGAAACAGTAGACGTAGTCCTCTTGCTCAAGGAGAAAATAGCTGGCGATGGTAACAAGATCTGGTGGCCAGATGGATATGTAAGTCCTCTCGCACCAGGAGAAATTGAGTAGCTTCAGAGATTCGCTGCTAGATGACGCTAGGTTGGTCACAGAAGTTATATATCTAGAACAGACTTATGAAGACATAAGAGATTTGCCCATCAAGGAGAAAACAGAAGATCACTGTTGGTGTTTTGACAAAGAGGAAGGAAAGAACATGCAAAAGCATTCAAAATTTTAATCTCTCGTACCGTGTATTCCAAGAATGCACCATACTGGGAGGGGAAAACACCAACAGGGAACAAGAAAAACAAGTAAACATTTAAAGGTAATAAGCAATTGCAGAGAAGTAGTCTTGTGATCTGACCATTAGTAGTCAAAACTCTGACTGCCCTGACTCTCCCATCTCTTCCAGGATAACACTCGGTCACTCTACCAGAGATCCATACTAGGGGGGGGGGGGGGGTGAAACATCCCTAACTAAGACCAAGTCTCCCACTTTAATGTCGGGACTGGAAAGAAACCACTTCTGTCTCCCTTGCAAGGAAGTTAAATATTCCAAGTTCCACCTCTTCCAAAAGGAATTGCGGAGGGCTTCAAGTTTACGCCAAACAATAGGTAAATCAGAATCCCTGAAAGAATTAGGAAGGGGAGGATGGGCAGAGAGAGAAGTGCGTGTAAGACAGTGACCAGGTGTGAGGGGAAGGAGGTCATCAGGGTCATTAGAAAGCGGAGTTAAATAACGAGAATTAACGACATCTTCCATCACAAAATAACTAGAAGCTGAGGGAAATAAAGCACTAGTAAAGATGGCGATACGATGCAAAAGGAGAATTAACAAGTTTAAACAAAGCGTATAGAAACAAGTACATCTATTAAGGATAAGAATATACCAAATAAACAAAGGAACTATGCGAGTAGAAAACAAGAACTCCATAGGTAACAAACTAGTAGCCATAAACAATGACCTCAAGTTATAATGAGTATCAAAGGGGTTGATCAGAAAAATACTTAAGTCAGCGAGAAACGTGACATAACAAGTATAAATGCAAAAACACAGCGAATGTGACGACGAGAAAAAACCAGTTTGTTCATTAATGAACAATAAGATTTCAAAATATGTGAGCAGAGTGCAATACATGAGCGCGTGAGAAATACGCAACGAAGTTTTGAAGCAAGAATCGAAGCAATTGTAAGATACGAGCGTGAGTAAGTGAAAGACGTAAGCAAGCGCGGCCTTGACCCACAGAGTACAGCGAGATAACGAATATAAATATCTGAAAGAGTCCTTGACTAGAACAAGTTTATTTTGGGAAATAGGTGAGCGGCTTCCGAACGTGCGGTAGCGACTCGCCAGACAATGGTTGTCAATCAGCCAAAGTTGAAATAAGAGAAACTTGCTTTGAACTTTGTCAAGCGTACAGGAAATAAACAGTGACTTGACCTTACTCCGGCTTGTATACAAACAAGTTTGAAAAACAAGCAGTTCAAAGTACACAAACAACACTAGTTGAACCAGCTGTAACTTAAAGCAGATATTCAGGTTGGACTGCATGCAGCCAATCGTAACTTGGACGTGAAAAACCAATTTAAAGCCGTATGAAACAGAGTAGGAAATCAATTTCGCATAATTTTGAGGATCACGAAATCGGACAATTTTCAACAGAAAGAAGCTTAATTCTTCCGAACAGAGAAGAAAAGCTGGGACATTGGGAAGGAGTTTATGCATAAGAATAGTTATTCTAGATGCTATAGAATTCAGATTTTCAAGCGGTTTCATGAGCGGCTTCCAATTGTGAGGAAGGAGGGAGGAGCCGGCCGTGGCCATCCTTCTACATAGCGAAAGAAGTGAAACATAGCTTAGAGCGAAGTGATGGAGACTGATAGCCATGGTTTTACACAAAGGGAAGATAGTTTTCGAGAAAGAGTTTAAGCAATTACCTGCTATAAAAAATGACATGAGAAGGTAGACGAAATAACACAAGACAAGGCGAACTTGAATTGCTATTTTATGCGGAAAGAAGGCAAAATCATTTAAACAACTTACAAAGGTAGCGTAGTTGTTCACGATAAGACATCGTTTCGGCAAGTGTTTTTCAAAAATATTGAGATCTGAAACATGAGCGTTCTCTTTTTCAGAAATGGGATTTATGTCAGCTGTAACGAAATGACATTGCGCTTTAGTTTGAACACTGGGATGCTGAATTTCACCAGTAATAACCCAACCCAAATCGGTGTCTCTAGCGACCACGGTTGAAGATAACTTGCGTGTTTGTTTGCGAATGCACTTCCAAAAGACATTGGCACTGAAAAGTACATCAATGGGACCTTGAGCATTAAACTGAGGATCAGCTAACCTTAAGTGCGAAGGAATCTTTAAACTGGAAGCATTAATAGCGCTGCTAGGAGTGTCTTTGCCAATACTGGTAAGAATGAGACAGTTTAAATTAAGATTGGTGTTTCTTTGGCAAACGTCTCTGATTTTCAATTTTGAAGACTGCAAGACTTGAGTTTTCAAATTGGCAATGCCGGTCACATTGATGGAAGTCGGCGATGACGAAAGACCTAGTTTTTTAATCAACGATTGCGAAACAAAGTTGTGCGTTGAAGCGGAATCGAGAAGACGCGCGGGTTCGAACCCAATTTCCAAATTTATCTTGGATTTCGAATTGTACTGTGGTCAAAAGGGTTTGCGCACTGTAAGAAGTTTCGGCGTTAGAAATGCAGGAAGAAGCATTAGTTTGTTCGGAGCTGCTCTGCATGGAGTTTGAAGAAGCGGGTGCTGATGACCTCGATTTATCATGAACGTGCAATAAAGAATGATGCGGTTTTTTACAATGAAAACAGAGGTTGGATGACGTACAGTTCGAAGAAGAATGCTTAGGTGACAAGCAATTGAAGCAATGTTTGCTACTGAAGACAAACTTCCTTCGATCTTCGACAGACATTTCTTTAAAAGATTTGCACGAATACAATGTGTGAAGCTTTTTACAGAGAGTGCATTTTAATGATTTGTTAAGCGGCCTGTTATGTTCTCTTGGATTATTGAAAGAAGAACGAGTTTGCTTGTTCTCGACAGATGGGGGCTGATAACCATTTGAAGAGACAAGTTTTTTTTCAAGAGTGCGACACGGATGACTCGTTTCGATATTTTCGCACTGAAATGCAAGTGCTGTAAGGAATTGACATCGACTGTTGAGAAACGAGATTAAGTGTTCGAACGAAAATTCCTCTTTGCGGGCAAGTTCGACCTCCCAAGCCTTTAAAGTCGAAAAATCGAATCTGGATGTAGCAAGATGAATAAGTATGGTGTCCCATGTTTGGACGGGCTGCTTAAGTTGGTATAATGCTCTCACATTTAACTGCATAGAGTCTAAGAGGTCTCTTAAAGAGGTGACGTCATTAGGTTTGACGGCTGGTAAGTTGAACAAGCAGCGAATGTGACGAGCGACACTCAAACGTAAATTGCCATATCTCTCTTTAAGGAGATTAAAGGCGATGTGGTAGTTCTCTGCGCTTAAAGGCAGTGATTGGACCAAGGCTAAGGCCTCGTTTTCCAAAGAAGTGCGTAAGAAATAAAATTTATGAATATCGGAAATTTCATTATTGTCATGAATGAGTGAACAGTAAAGTTCGTAAAAAGAATACCATTCACCTTCCTTGCCTGAGAAGTGAGGTAGGCTTATCTTTGGAAGTAACGGTTTCGGTTTATTTTCGTGAACTGAAGCGGGTGCGAACTGGGCCGGATTGATGACCCTAGTGTCCGGTCCTGAGATACTGCGAATCAATTGGTGGGCCTTGGCAATCCCTTCAAAGTACAAGGGTTCGACCTCGTCCCGATCCGATTGAAGTTCTGGGCAAGCGGATTCAATCTCGGTTTGAGTTTGATCATAATAATCATAGGACCGTTCGTACAACTTAAGGCGTTGTGTTAAGATATCTAAATCACACTCGGCGGGATTTAATTTGTTGATGAAATTTCGGAATCTAGTGAGTTGCCCTTTATAAGAAGAGCGTCTAGCAATGAGAATTTCATCTTTTTCAGGAGGAGCCATGACAAGGAGAATAAATTGAAATGTAACTCACGAAACTGTTGAACTTTGGAGATGCTGTCAAGTTGGCAACAGCGTTTAAGTAGAAAGAATGGGACACACCATGGGAGACAGGAGCGGCCCCTTTCCACTTCGCAGGTTTTGCACGATGTAGTTATGGCTGAAAAATTCAAAGCAGATATTAATAATTTGCAGGGTATTGTCAAATGGAAAAAAATGACAAATGGACTCTCCCGGGTTTCTGGGACCAATTTTTGGGTAGATTATAAGCTGAGGAATAACCCACCCACCAAGGGAAGATGATTAAAAAAAGGAAGTAGGTTGGGATTGGAGAAAAGGGATAGAAAAATAGGAGGAGAGTCCCACAAAATTAATAAGTTTAACTTTAAATACCTTTAGAGGCAGTTGCCACTGAAAATTAACTCTTTGATACCTAAAGTAGGTACGAGCTTGGTCGAAGCTAACGGGAACCGCAGCCGGGACTTGGGCGATTTGCAAGAGAGAGGCTTTAGTGTATTTCCTCCCAAGCATGTATAAAAATACTATAGGGAAGGGTGATGGTCTGGCAAGACTGATAGTAACAAATTTACTTTATGTCTTCTCAAAGAAATTAGTTTTTACAAAATAATTCGAAGAATGCCAATGATTTAACTCAGGTTAGGTATTTTCAATTTCCAAAATCATGGAGTTCCTGTAAGGGCGACTAAGTGTCTCTAAGAAGGAAAATGATAAAAGATTATGCCTTATGGAGTAATCTTGGTAAATAAACCAATGGTTGCATTGGAAAATGGCTAATCTTTTACTCAGCGAAGAGCCGGCTAAAAGTTTAGACAAAAAGAAACACTTATCTTTTAGAAAACTGACCATAAGTTTTCGGAGAGGGTCTCCACAAGCAGGTAGCTGGCTTAGCGAGCTTTACTTGCCTTACTGGCCAATTAGAATTAGCTATTAAAGCTAAAAAGAACTTTAGTGAGGTGAAAATTAAGAGTTCTTGCTCAAATGCAACAAATGGTGAAAGCCCTATTAATAATTTTAATGTCATTGAGTGAGGAGAGTCAAGGAACACGGGATTTTGCCTAAACTTTGTATTCGTAAATGAAAAAGCGAAAGGAAACGCTTCATTTATTTTACAATTCAAAGAAGTTTGAGGAAATTAACAATTATGTAATATAATTTTGACAAACATAGTTCATTTGAACTTGTTAACAAATGGGGTCGCAGACCTCTCAACATTAAACGTTTGCTCCAGGCAATTGACAATTTACAAGGTTTCAAACCTTACATGTTTCTAAAATGTTTATAAGAAAATAAAAAGACATGTGTAGTAATTAAAGTTTAAACATTTAAATTTAGTACAAAGAGTGTACTTAAAGAAATTCTCGAGAAAATTTTCTAGAGAAAGTGACAACTTCGAAAATAACAATAAGAAAAACATGAAGAATAAGATAGAAGTTCCTACAACTTCTTATATTTATACAGAATTAATGTTGGTTATTATGCAAATAAGGGCAGGTCACTTACTGTGAAACCTGAAGAAAGTTAAAAGGAAGGTTCTAGACTTCCCAAGTTTGAGTAGGAATCACTAGCCAAATGGGACAGTTTCCATTTCGTGAAACCTGAATATGACTCGCTCAAGAGTTTAAAGAATTGTTCTCCCTGATTATAGGAAAGGAACAATGTGAATTTGAAACTTGTATCACACAAGCAATTATGCAGAATTTAATTAATGTTAAACTAGCAAAGTTGGAAGGGCACTTCGTGAGTGACACCTTATAGAAAAGTTACAATTTTATTAATATGGGTTGTTAGTAGAAGGTTGAGGAAAGATCATTGGGATATAGGATCAATGTTCATGGCCGTATTTAATGTAAACGGACGATCGCGACGCGGTAGAAACGTGGAGCAAGCACTGGTTATCACTGTAGTCTATAAAGATGGATGCAAAGTTCACTATAGAAACACTAAAGTTTATGAGAAAGAAAGTTATTGAAATTATGGAAATAACTGATTGCACTATATAGGTGAGAGTCTATTTCTTGAAAAAGTTGTGATTTACAATTAAATGTACCATAGAACATTCCAGTGGTTCCAGCGGTGGAAGAAAGTTAGCTATTGCAACAATTTGTAAGGAAGATTCCTCATTTTAAATAGTATTGTCACAAGTGAGTGAAAAATACCTGACAGCAAGACTCGCAGATAGAGTACAAGATCTCGAAGGTTCCAGAACGACCTTAGTGGAAAAATGGGGTTGAGAAAATCCAACGGAGGAACTAGCTTGATGAATTATAGACAGCGGGTATTAGGTAATATCCCACGTAGTGAGAGGATTTCTCATTTAAATAGCTTAAGACAAGCTCTTTTTTAGTAAGGTTGGCTTATACAAGCAAAAGCTCAACATGGCAAATTCCACGAAGAATGATTTTTGCCCCAAAATAAATAATTTCACACTGTCTATAAAAGTATCATTAAAAGCAAATGGAAGTTAAAACCATGAAGATGAGGTTAAAACTTTTAAAATGGTACTTATCTTGATTTCATGTTGAAGGCGAAGTTTCCTTGGATGACAACTACCTTGCCAACATGGCGTAGAAGAGTGTGTGCCTCTTGGTTTGAGGAGACTAGCTCGAGAGGAGCTTTAACTGACCGAGTCAACTGCCGATTGCGAAGTGAGACCAGCTCATCGAAGCACAGAGGGTCCAAGGAAGGGAAAAGAGTGGGGGTAGGAGACAAAAGGTATACATATCAGCATAACCAACTTATCAAACATAAATGTTCTTCTTGATGAATGGTCTTCAAAGAGTTGAAAGTAGGCGATACTAGAGCAGCATGGTGAGTGAAACAGTAGACGTAGTCCTCTTGCTCAAGGAGAAAATAGCTGGCGATGGTAACAAGATCTGGTGGCCAGATGGATATGTAAGTCCTCTCGCACCAGGAGAAATTGAGTAGCTTCAGAGATTCGCTGCTAGATGACGCTAGGTTGGTCACAGAAGTTATATATCTAGAACAGACTTATGAAGACATAAGAGATTTGCCCATCAAGGAGAAAACAGAAGATCACTGTTGGTGTTTTGACAAAGAGGAAGGAAAGAACATGCAAAAGCATTCAAAATTTTAATCTCTCGTACCGTGTATTCCAAGAATGCACCAACCCTCCTATCCCTGTACTTTATTCAAATCGATTTCAAAATGTCAAACAATTTAGTCCAATCAACATTATCAAAAGCCTTTTCTAAGTCTACAAAAGCCATGAACGTTCTCTTATCTTTCCTTATTCTACCTTCCAAAATCAGCCTAAGACTTAGTACAGCTTCCCTTGTTCCTACATTTCTCCTGAAACCAAACTGGTCTTCACCCAACTCCGTTTCTATCTGGCTTTCAATCCTCTTGTAAATTATTCTAGACAGGATCTTTGAAGCATGAGTAATCAAGCTGATTGTACGGTAATCTTCACATCTGTCAGCTCCCACTTTCTTTGGTATAGGGATAATTACATTCTTCTTGAAATCGGGGGGTACCTCACCTGTTTCATAAATCCTACACACCAAGTGAAATAACCTGATCAGACCTTCATCTCCTATGCAGCGTAGCAACTCAATCGGTATATCATCTATGCCTGGTGCTTTGTTCCTGCTTAAGTCTTCCAAAGCTCTATCAAATTCTGATCTCAATATTAAATCTCCTTTCGCATCTTCATCAATTTCCTCCTCCCTTTCCATTACATGATTCTCAATCTCCTTTCCCTTATACAAACTCGCGATGTAATCTTTCCATCTCTAAACCTTTTCTTCCCTATCTGTTAGAGGCTTTCCATTTGTGTCCTTAATATTACAGCACTTAGTCTTCTTTTCCCCAAAAGTATTCTTAATCCTTCGATAAGCTGTAAAATTCATCAATACGTTTAACGCGCTTAAGGGGATCAAGGGGTACTCTAGATTTTTTTTCACGCGATTTACACCTGCGGGTGTGGTACGGCAGGTCTATTATATTCCTATCCCCATATTATTCATTCATTAATTCATTCATTTCGTATAGGCCATCTATGGACCGCGTCATTCCAACCGTCTCCTACTGGCTTTGATGTTTGCCCTGTACGCCCGCATTCGTTCTCGGTGGACTTCCTTCCGTTCCCGAGTCCAAATCTTTCCCGTTTTCAGCTTCGGTTTTTCTTGGAAACCTTTACAAGCTTGAAGTTTCCCTTTGAGTGGGACGCACTCCTGAATGTCTGTTGGTGTAATCCCCACTTCTTTCAGATCTTTATCCAGTTCAATGAACCAGGCCCATTTTGTTTTCCTCTCCTGAAAGTAAGTTATGTTGCGGTTGGTCCGTCTCGCTGGGCTCATTCGTTTCACATGCCCAACAAATGGTAACCTTCTCTTCCGGATGACGTTGCTTATCTTCTCCACATGAGTATATAGGTCATGGTTATGCCGTTTTCTGTATTCCCCATTATCTTTGATGGAACCCAATATCTTTCTCAAAATTTTTCTTTCTTTGGCCTCCATTTTATCGACCAAGCCTTTTATGTTCATCGTGAGGCATTCAGGTGCATGCAAGACTTCCGGACGGATGACACTGCAGTAATGTTTTAGTTTTGCGTTGAAGGATATTGACCTTTTCATATAGATGTCCTTAGTTAAATGGTAGGCCATTTCCATTTTGCTCAAGCGAGATGTGAATGCTTCTTTCTCTGATAATATCCCTTCCCTGACCCGTCCTGAAAAGAAAAGTACATGGCCATTGGCTGAATAAAAAATAATAAAAAATAGGTGTTATAATTTCTCCCTATATTATATTATTATTAGTATTATATTATGGCGTACAACGACGAGACAAATCCCCTCGGTGCCAGCAACAAATTTCGGGGGCCCTAAAGGGTCCTCAAAAACTACATTTTAAGGCTCTAAATCCAACAGTTTGTGAAATATTCCCAGAAAACTAATTTAATTTAATTTAACAAACTAATGAAGGAATGCAAATCGGTAACCATGAGAACATTATCTCATGGGGTGGCATACAACTTTCCATCTATTTCTGTAAGAAGCAATGACACTCCATTTATTACATTTCTGTGAAAGTTTGCAAATGGCTATAAGGTTATCACGGAACTAACGTAGACCGTATAATTCATCAATGCAATTAAGTGGGTGAAGGGGTAACCTAGAATTTTTTCATGCAATTTTCACGTTCGACATATAGTACAGAAGGTCTATTATATCTCCAAACAGCAACATTATTTTCAAAAATTCCTGAATTGAACTAGCATTTTTTGCGGCTTTTAGGAATTTGGGCAATTTGAGTCTAGAGAACCTGAATTTTCATGCACCACAAGCCTTTATAATTTATGAAAGGGGTCTTCCTGTGTATGGGCATCTAGCACAACGTAGAGGGTCAGTTTTTATGTGACGTGTATTGCGTTTCGTCTACAAGACTTTCAATTGTATTTCACGTCAGGAAGTACACGTTAGGTGAATTTAGTCTGAGAGCACATTTTAACTTTTTTTTTTTGTCGATATACGGGTTCATCATAAGGATGATTTTATTTGATACTGTGTGGTAGATATACCCATATTTGTATATGTGGGTAATATGTTGTAGACAATAGAATTGTCTGTCTGTCTTTCTGTGTATCTTTATGTACGCCTATACCTCGTGTTCGGATGCTTGGTGCATCGTAAAATTAGGTATGGTAACCATGAGAGTCAATACACCAATCATTTATAAAACTCTTCACCGTACTTTTCATACAGTAGAAGGGTGGATATAGAGAAAAACTTCTCAATATATGCTAAAATATGCGAAATATAAAAATTATCCTACAAGGACGACCAAAGCATATGTTGCGCTTCTCAATGTGAGACAGATAATTCGGGAATCTATAAGGGGTCTCCGAAAACTACATTTTAAGGGCCTTAAATTAACAGTGTGTGTGATATTCCCAATAAACTAACTTCGTTCTGATAAACCTGATGGAATGACAAACCGCTAACCATTGCACAGTAGCTCAATTGATAATGTCTGGTGTTAACTACGAACATCGTTCGAAGAACGGGTACTTCTGCTAGTATATATATAGCTTATCCTGGAACACTAAATTAAGGCACTATCAAACAGTGGTCAGACCTGAAACTCGATATGCGGCAGAAACACTTAAATT
The DNA here is from genome assembly GCA_946902985.2 of Meconema thalassinum. Lineage (NCBI taxonomy): Eukaryota > Metazoa > Arthropoda > Insecta > Orthoptera > Tettigoniidae > Meconema > Meconema thalassinum. The sequence goes on from OX336398.1 coordinate 227,709,421, forward strand.
AACAAGATTTGGTGATTTAGACAAATTAGAGAAGAGAATGATACTGGGAGCTAAACGAAATAATAACGCAGAATATAGGTTAGACCAAATAGAGAGTTATATTTGAAATGTGAAAAATTAACTGATGTAATGAAAAATAGAAGATTACAGTTTTTTGGGCACATTTATAGAATGGAAAATACGAGACTAACCAACCAGATCTTCAACTTACTTAATAGTTACAAATCCAAATCCACATGGTTCATTGAAATTGACAAAGATTTGACAAACGCCAGAATTCAGACAGACACAATAGCAAACAGATCACATCTCAGGGAAACTATTCAAAAGGCAGAATTTCAAGAAAGTCAGAAACAAACAACTCGCAGAAAGTGGACTCAAGAGGAGAAAGATCGACATTCTAAAAGTATGAAGGAAATTTGGAAACAAAGGAAATAGAATACAATGGACAATAGCCAACGTTGATTCATGGTACCCTCCAAATGGGTTATTCGAAAGAAGAAGACATAGATGCAGAAAAGAAAGAAAGGAAGAAAGAAAGAAAGAGAGAGATAGCAATGATATTTATTTGTACGGATCTATCAGGCTCAATGTTAACCCCAATCCGACCCTTTGGATTCGCCCCTGCTTCAAGCAACTCGTCCCCTGCCCATATTTAATTACACAAATTGCTGTAATTGTCGGGTGGCTTATCATATTCAAATCATTCAAATATTTGAAGTGTTCTATTTATATTAAAAATAAATTTAAATGAAACATGCAGGCTTATATCTGGTTGCCTGAAATTTACATCATGTGATAAACATTAAACATTGCACCCCAGATATCACAGTGAAATGGCAGCCATATATGAAAGATCGAGAGTAGATATATCTGAAGCACATCATCGCCTGATTATCAACCTGCTCATCGATGATTGAAGTCTAGGAGTAGTTTTCTGCATACGACTGAATGCATAAAGCAATCACCTCAAACATCAACAGTAAATGTCTGGAGATCTAGAAGCCTTCATCTTGATAGGTGGGTAGACTCATCTGAAAGTCTTCCAGCAGGACACGAAGAGACACGGAAGAGTCTCACTAGGGTACGGTCTGGGGTTGGTGAAGGACAAACCATGGCCCTCCTCCTCAACTGCAGCGTCTGCCCTCTTCAGTGTTCCATATAGAGCCCTGTCGGATAAACAAAACGTTATCCGCATCCGCCCCGCATCCGCACGACTGTTATCCGCATCCGCTCCGCATCCGCATGACTTTTATCCAAATCCGCTAATATTTCAATATTATGTTTAATTTATTAGATAAAGCATAAAGTGTTAAGCCAACACATTTAGACATTTGAGGAGAAAGTCGTTCCTGACAATTTGCTTCATTGCAAGGAACTTCAATTTGGCATTCCAAGGGACTTCAAGTTGGATGGCACTTCTGGTTCCTTGACCTCCGCTTTAGACAATAAATCAGCTACTTTCGCACTTGTGTCTCAGTGAGTTTTATGTGCCTGATTTGTGTCCTGAGTATGAACACAGTTTTTTTTACAAGTAAAACATCCTACTATATCATTCACCTTTTCGTTTCCATTGAAAACGTAACCAAATGTCTGCCATATCGTTGACTTGAGCTTTGTTTCACGCGCTATTGAATATTCACCTTGTTTTATTTTTATATACAGTATAGTTTAACCATGTTGGTGAAATGATGTTCATACTCACGGTTGCGGTAACATTCACTAAGTGAACTTCTCTTTACGCTTGGAGAAAGGGATTGACGTTTGGCCGCAAATTCCAAGTCAGTCATCATCTTTCTGCTTCTTGACCCATCCATGTTCGCATAGTTGATGCCATAACTCTCTCCGTTGCAATATCACAGCCAACGTGCTTCAGTGCCAAGTTGGAAATAAATCTACAGATAAACCTGGAACCAGATCTTTCAGGATAGTTTAGACCTGGCTTAGACGGCAAAGTAGCTGACACGAGGAATGTTAATGATGTCACCACGATGAGCTAACAAGTTTATTGACAGCATTATATCTCGTACGTATAATAATAATGGCAGTGAGAATTGATGATGATGATGATATGTCAAGACCATCTACTACTACCATACGGTTCCGCGGATATCCGCATCCGCGCAGGGCTTTATCATGGATGATCTAGTGAAGGCTACACCAAACGGCCGAGACTTAGCAAAATATTGGTCCAACTTTGTTTAGTGAAATGTTTGTCTTTTCGATAGTATCTCTTTTATTTATTGATTTACATTTTTCTCGACACGAGTAAATAAATAAACAAATCTAAATAACTGAGTACTTTGAATGTTGGAATGAATCGAACAACAAAAATATTCAGACATCTGCATTGTTGGAACTTTCGAAAAATGTATTTGAATTTTGAATTGGCGAATATTCGAAGTAGTCAAATTAATTATGTGTGCTGTACAGCCCTTCCTAATACATACACTAAAACAACCATCACACACACCAAAGTACAGGGGTTCCAGTTCATTATGGTGTTATTAATATCATGTTAATGCTTTCAGGATTAGGGACCGACTAAAAACATCAAATTTCGGTTCCAGTTCTAATGAGAAATTTAAAAAATCGTGAGATTTTGTTATTTCGTACGAAAATAGTTCCAATGTCAAGTATACAAGGTTCGGAAATAGCCCGATGAAAGGAAACTCTTACGCTACATGGTTAATTCACCGATAATGGATTTGTTGGACAAAAAAGGAAATGTATTTTGACACAATCTAAACAAATTCCTTTTTTAATACAGTGACACAAGAAAGAGCTGGCAAAAATCAGTCTCCAAACTTTTTATAAACTCCCCTTCAGTTGAAACAGAAAGTAAGGTAAGGCTCTCATTAATAATATAATCAATATCACGAAAAGTGAGCGAGCGAAAGAAACTTTGACAATCTCCCTATTTTGTTCTTTTCTGCATAAAAGGAATCTCTTCTTTTGTGTGTGTTTGTTGACAGATTTCAAAGGGAACGAAAGCCTACGCGCAAAAAGCCCGCATCGAGTTTTGTATGTGGCGGGTCGGCGCCGTATCGATCTTAGTGAAAAGTGTTTTAATTAGAAGTGCTTTGAGGAGGCTCCTCGCCTTGTTTCGATAGCAAGAGCCAATTACTGCAGTGTTAATTTCCAGCAGTTACTTTTCAATCGTTACTAGTAACAGTAACTGATCAAACGTTACTACTAACAGTTACATTTCATAAATACCCGGCACCCGAGGCCATATTATTATTATTATTATTATTATTATTATTATTATTATTATTATTATTATTTCATAAATACCCCCAACAATCGTTATTGGTGACAGATTGCATTTGTTATTAGTAACTGTTATCCTTAATCGAATTTTCTCCATTAGAGGCTCGAGTAACCTGGCCTTTTCAGACATGTGTTATTGTAGTGTCTATAATGGTGTGTGTTTAGGAGCGAGATGGCATGATGGTGAATCTCTTTGCCTCTCACCAAGGTGGGCCGGGATCCATTCCCGGTTAATGTATGTGAGATTTTCAGAGAAGAAATGCCAATTTCTGTGGTTTGAAATCCTCGGGAGGTCCCGAGCCGTTAAGTTAGGAACCATAGCGATATTTGCTTGGAATAGAATTCATTTTTTTTCTTATTCAAGGGAAACCACTTCTGTGATGCCTGTGGTGGGATTCCAACCCACATATTTTCAATTTGGATTCAATGTATACTTTTCAGTCAATCAACATGCGTTTGAAAATACTATTACATGTGTTCTTCTGCTTCTTCTTTCTGTGATTCGACCAATTAGGGACCACGTCAGTTCAACTGTCTCTTCTTCCGAGCTCTAACTACCGCCCAGTGTTCCCGCATTCGTCTCCGGTGTTGTTCTTTTCTCTCTTGGGACCACGCCTTCCCTGTCTTCAGCTTCGGCTTTTCCTGGAAACCTTTGTGCGTACGTAGTTTTTCCTGAAGTGGAACACGCTCATGGATATCTTAAGGGGAAATTTACATTTCACGTAGATCTTTCTCAACTTCCGTGGTTTTCTTATCTTGAAAGTCCGTCAATATCTGTTTTGATATCCTGTCTGGGCTCATTCGTGTCACGTGGCTATAAAAGGCAATCCTTTTTCGAATCGTGTCATTGATCTTCTCTACGTGCTTGTACGTAAATTCGTGGTTGTGACGCCTTCTGTACTCGCTGATTTCTTTGATGGGACCCAGGATTTTCATTAAAATCTTCAATTATTTCGCCTCTAGTTTTTCCATTAGACCTTTCTTGTTCATTATTAGAGTCTCTGCCGCATACAGAGCCTCTGGTCGAATAACAGTGCAGTAATGTCTAATTTTGGCGATTAAGGATATCGATCTCTTATTGTAGATGTCTTTAGTCAGGTTGTATGCCATTTCCATTTTATTAATGCGTGACATGAAGGCTTCTTCCTCTGATAGGTTAGGCTCTATTTATCACCGAGGTATTTAAACTTTTCTGCCTTCTGAACTTTTTCTAGTTCGACATGCAGTTCCCTGTATTACGTGTAGGCTATTAATATTATTACCCATTTTTCTGAACAGTAAAGTTGGTCCGCTAATCTAATTGGGCAGAAGCGTGTTGACCGACTGCAAAGTATATTGATAGTTTGTACAGGCAACACTGATATATATGGCTTCAAAACTTGGACTAAAATTCAAGCTCTTGGGAGAGCCGGAAATAGAACCCAGGCCTTAGGGGTGACCAGTTAATTGCTTGACATTTGTAAAAGACAATAATAATCATCTTCCGCTTTATCAGCATCAAACTGACAAATTTAAAGATATTCCTAAAAGTTAGCAACAATTTCCTACATAGTTGTTTTTCATATCCTATTCTTGCTTGCCACGGTGGGTGAGTAGTTATCGTGTCGGACTACCAAATCCAAGCTAGCAGGTTCGCTTCTGGCCGTGGTAAGTGATTTTTGAAAAGCGTCAAAAATCACAACATGAATGTCATAGCCTACGTTGTTGGCATGTTAAAGAACACCTTTGAATTCAGTAGGCCGTGTTCATAATGGCAAAATTAATCTCGGGATTTTCCGCCAGCACAAAAGTTCCTCATTTCTCTACTAGAAAGCGCTATAGTGATCAAGGAGCTTAGATATCTAACTTCCTTGACTTTCATAGCGCTTCAAGGAAAAACGAAATTCGGCATGCAAGCTACCCTCTGGGTGACCGATAACAAAGCTTGCACCCGGCACCATACGATATTATTATTATTATTATTACCATCCCCGAGCTTGCAGGTTCGCTCCTGGCCATGGTAAGTTATTTTTGAAAAGCGTCAAAAATCACGACACGCATGTCATACGTTGTTGGCATGTTAAAGAACCCATTTGAATTCAGTAAGCCGTGTTCATAATGGAAAATTAAATCTCGGGAATTCCGCCAACACAAAGTTCCTCATTTCTCTACTAGAAAACGCTATAGTGTCAAGGAGGTTAAATATCTAACCTCCTTGACTTCCATAGCGCTCCGAGGGACGACTAAATTCGAAATGTAAGCTGCCTTCTGGGTGCAAATACAAAAGCTTGCACCCGGCGCTCGAGGCCGTACGAGATTAATATTATTATATACTATTCTTGAATTTTGAACTTGTTTCAGCCATGTAGTCAATTAAGGTGACAACTTCGAGTCGACTGGTATCAAAACAAGATACATCACTATTTTTGCGATTTTGAGATTACGGCTGATTAACAAGTCCTAAGTGCCTTGTTTACATATGGGAAGAGAAAGGTATTCAAAACAGGACACATCATGCTGTTTTTAAATGCTGAAGTAGTCGGTTGGTTTCGAAATAAGGTATGTAGATGAATGAGTATCAAATCAAGACACATCTTGGCAGGGTCCATTGCGCATCGATCAGGGCATCAACTGAAAGGGCGCTCTCTGGGTGCTGTTTATGCAATTGTCTCGTGTTCTGTTAGTGCCGGTGTGTTTACATTTGTATTGGTATGTTAAATCGACTTTATACTTGTGAAGGGTGATACTTTTATTTTCAATATAAGATACATCCGATAAATGAGTTGCAAACAAGTTTTAAAACAAAATAAGACACATCAAATATTAAAATGTTTATAATAAAGAAAATTAAACACCATGAGTTATGAAACTCTTGGGAAATATTTGTCTATATCACTTACAACTTTCAAAAAAAAAAAGACATGTATTTGTTAGTAATCAAAGGACTTATCCAGTTTATTGTGACTCCTGAAAATTTTGTTGACGTGATGTGTGTTGTTTCGTTACCAGACGCCTCATACTCGCCACTGTCTTCTTCTTATTATTATTTCCATCTTGGCCACTATGGACTACGAAGTAACAACTATTACTGTATATTTTCTCTCCTCTGACTTTGATCTTCTGCCAATACAGCTTCATTCGGTTACTGATACCGTTCTTTCTTTCCGGTGTAAATACCACTTTTGAAGGTTTTTTTTTCTCTTTCCCCTTGAAACATCCAAAGTCTCAAAGTAATTGTCGAAAGTGATTCCTGTCTTGAACATCTTCTTGACTGATTCCCATTCTTTCCAACTCCAGAAACAACCTGGGAACTATCTTTTTCCCTACAAAATGTGCGAAGAGTTTTCGAGTCAGTCTTCCTTGATTCATGCGTAGGACACGTCCATATAATTGTATTCGTCTCTTATTAATTGACTCTATAATTCCCTCAGGTTCTTTGCCCATTCACATATCTTCCTTTCTTTCTTTTCCAGTTGTTCCACCAATCCTCGGCATGTTGAGCGGGGGGGGGGGCTTTCTGAGTATGTAAGCCTCTCTGGTAGCCAAAGTCGGAACTACTTGAAATTGAAGGCTGGAAGCCTACGGGCGTTCAATTGAAATACCCCTCCATAGCCATTGGCTGTGATTCAAATATGGTTGGTTCTTCAGTTTAGAAGCTGCGACAACGCGGTCATGTAGCCTCGTGTACTTTGGGTGTTTAGTGAATCTGTCTGATAACCGGTGTTAATTGTGATGGCTGTATTAGTGTGTGTTATCTGTAATTCAGGTAAGGACTGCAGACAATCAATTTCAAGTAGTTCCAACTTAAGCTCCAATATGCTATCGTGAACGACACCTAGATGTGAACTTGGCTATTAGATGCCATCGCAACCGGAACCTGGCGACGGACGTTGGAACTAATGGAGCGTTATTCAAATCAAACCTACAAATTTTAGCTTTACACAATTTACTGTAGTTAGTGAAAATTTCTTTTACATTACTTAAATCTATGACATGGGCTCACCGGCTTTACTTCCGCTGCAAAGGAAGGCAGAATAAGGGGTTTTTAACGATTTTAAAAAATCCGGCGACGTCGACCGGGTTTGTACCCGCAATTTTGGGCATAGTAGCTCACCATGCTACTAACTGCGCCACTGAAGCTGCCCAATTCAAATATAAATAAGTCAAAATGTCCCGAAATTCGAAATTGAGATTTTCGCCCTAAAAGTTACTCCATTTCTTGACGGTGCATGGCGATAATTTTTGTCTTTCACGTGCGGCCATTTTTAAATGTCCTGCTGATGCATTTAAATGATGCAAGCTCGCCCACTTCCTCTACAAATGCCTTTCAAAATTCGCTGTATTTCATAGTTTCGCTTTTAATTGTTAAGAACGGTTGTAACGTAGAGGTAAAAAGCCAAGGAGGGAGAACTGTATGATTCTCGGGAGTTCTGATTCAGTTACTGTAAGTTAAAGTCAACTTTTACACAAAAATAGCTTTTTCTCAAAACTTCCATTTTTCTTTGTATTCCAGGTGTTAGTGCAACGGTTTGTCTGATAGTACAATGAGAGAGATGCATAAAATTTGGTATCCATTTTGAACAAAAGTTATATATGACGGTTTTATCTTGAGACATGGAAATTTGAGACTTTCTAAAAATAAAAGGCAAGTGTGAGAGAAAAAGAATACTTTAATAATATTAATAGTTAAATTTTTCAAACAATAATACCAATAATAAATTATTCATATTCAATATGTTAGGATATAAAAAGTAGGTTAGCTCAGGCAAGGAAAGCATTTCTACAAAAAAGGAATCTGTTGGCATCGAATTTAGATTTAGGTATTCGGAAGACATTTTTGAAAGCCTTTGTCTGAAGCGTGGTACTCAATGGAAGTGAAACTCGGACTATTGGTGCTGCAGAAAAGAAGAGAATTGAAGCGTTTGAAACGTGGTGTTAGTCAGAGCTCTGTGATCCTGCTTCATCCACCCATCTCGAGGTTTACCTATTGGTCTCTTGCCAATTATCTCCCTTTCAAAATAGGCTTTAGGTGTTCTACTAGAGGGCATCCTCATCAGATGACCGAACCATTTCAATCTCGACTCCTCATGAATGCCAAGCACACTTCATTTCAGCCCTAGCTTTAGGCGGACTGACACATTTCTAATTTTCTAATTTTGACTGGTCTGGTCTTCTGAATACAAATCGATATAAATGTGAAACCGTTTCCACATTGTTCCAAATTTATTAATGTGACCGAAATCAAGATTGAATTATGCTCACATCTGCTGTGAAGGGATAGGAAGCATAGGCTCTCTACTGGCCCTAATTCTTGCTTGAGAGCGAGTCTCCATAACTAGCAACGATTATTGTTGCATCTTTGACACGAGAATCTGTTATGGGTAACATACGAATTGGCATTAATATTTAGACATCTATAATTGTATCTCAGTCTCGGAATATCAGTCTACTAACAGATTTTTACTGTGGCAGAATGCCAGGTATTTTTGTAAATAATATTAGATGTCAAGCTCCGCTGCATATGACGTCATCCACAGAGTGAATGTGAGCGCGCCCCTTACCTACCCCACGTGATAAGGAAGACTGTGCTTGTCTGAGCCGGTGTAGCGACGAACAGCAGTTGACGGGCAGTATTTCATTCGAAGCCTGTACACGCTTGGAACTCATACCTGTCTTTTATCGAGGTTATGAAGTTTCATATCGCGTACGTGATAGTCAGTTCTTATATGAACATGAGTTCGTGTTCTAACGCAGAAAACCGGTAACGTGTGGACTGTAGTATGTTAAACTCAGTGAAGAGTGTGTTCTAATGGAGTTTATGTGAGTACTTATTTAACATTATTTGACACCACATGGGAAGTATACACCATCATGAAGCCTGACACTTACGAACAGTTCAACGTTACATGCTAGCACAGTTTGGTCATGCTAAAATCACAACTTCATTTTACATGAGGTTACACTACAAGTTTAAGAAGAATATTATTCTACTAGACATTAGGAACAGAACACAATTAGATGAACATTACTGTTATTTTTAAAACAGAGCATCAAAATTTACAGAACGTGGAAAATGAATATAGCAGTGGCGGACAGACAAATGACATATTGGGAACTTGAATTTTCTGGCATGCTAATTTCACACACAATGGACCTCGTGGGAACACTTATGTACTTTCTTACAATCAAGATGATGATAGCTTAAATTCATTAAGGGAAAATTTACGAACATGATTGGACACCAGGATTTGAAGATACAATTACACCTTACAATCTACCCGATGATGCTGGCGTTTAATAAATTTCTTCGTCATCGATCCAGCAGATTTAAGCATCTTTAAACACCATGACATCGTGGGACATAACATCAAATTCTAGGGCAGTGCGTTCATTCTACACTCATTGCAACCCCATGACAAACCATAACCATGACTAATTGATTGTTTTATTTCCAGATGTCTTTGAAATTATGCCTGTTTTTCGAACATAGTAGAGCACTTTAGGAATAAGTTCTTGCTAATTAAGATAATTTCACACCTTTTTTTCTTCGATGATAATAACTTTGAATTTCTTGACTTGTTTTATAAATTTTATTTTTTTTATTTTTTTTGGATTGTGACTATTTCCACACAATTAAATTTTGATGCGATTGTGGACGATATTTCCAATTTTTTGGCAACGATAGTTGATCGTAGTTATCCAATTGAACGACGTTATAAGATAAATTATTTATGCATCATAATAATATAGATCAGTTTATAATAATAATAATTTATTGGTTATTAATTAACGAACCTAGTAATTATAATATGCTGGATTATTATACTGAAAGATTCGAGTCGTATCAAGCATTTTTGAATTATGATACATTTTACATAGCACATATAAAAGAAAGCATGTAATAATAATTATGTTGTGGACACTTTTTATAAGTGGTCTCATTTGTGGCAACATTATGGATGCGAGTCAGGTGGCCCATCCAAGAATAATAATATGAATATTTAAACATTGGAAGTGTGAGATTATAAGAATATCACTACTAGTATTTGTGCTTATGATGTTTGCAGGATGTGTCTGTGTAACACAATCCTAATTTAGTAATTTATTTGATGCATGCTTAAATTATTCGACGATTAAATTAATGCAATATTAAATGCTGTGATAGAAGTGCTATTGATACGAATTTATGAAACAGTTACACTTATTTATAGGGTCCAGACAAATCTGGCCTTGTATTATCAGGAATGCATAATTAAATTATGTATAGCTGATCTATAACCAATATAAATTGTTGATTAACATTTCTATCTTGACTAATTGATTAATTAATTAATTTCGCTAATTATAATAAAGTAATGGAAGGAATTTATGATAATTTGTTTATTGGAATTAAATGATAGTATCTGCCTTTGACGAACAGATTGATACAATATGGTCCAGGATTCGGAATAATAATTATTATTATATTATTTATAACTATGATAATATTTGATGAATATTCATCTAATATGAGATTATCTCAACGTTATCTGCACATTACTCTGCCACAATGTCAGATGATAATTTTATATATCTGTAATTTATTTCTTCACGATAATTTAAATTCGTAATTAACCAATGATAATTATCCTTCAATTTAATTAAATTTATGTGTGAATTTTCAGTGTATTTAGAAATATGTGTTTATGGGGAAGTGAATAATGTGATACGCCAAATTTAATTTATTCATTCAAAAGCTGAAACCAGTGACAGTGCAGTGCAACGAAAAATATTGTATTTCATTTAATTCGGCTTACTCGACGAACACTAGAACATTAACTTCAATTCACATTACCCCACAGAAATTATATAGGACAATCAAATTGGTAGACTAGGACTTATGGATCCTAGATCCCAACGAAAGCAAAAAACAATTTGATTCTAGGAGTGTATTTATTCATTTTGTTTCGTCTGCTCTTAAATAAAAGAGACCATTTTATCTTAGTTATCTTAAATTATTCCTGCAACTTGTTGTATTTCCTGATTGAATGATGCTATCCTATTTTATATATCAGGGATTCCTATTTTATGTAACGACCATGTACCATTTCTTGGACATCACGTTTGATTTCCGGGCCGATGTGAAGTCTGGGAAACGAGTGCATTACTAATCTTTCTATTGGCAACATAGACCTACATTAATTCACCCAATATGGTGAATATCGGATGAAATTTGTTGTAAAACTCAGAAAGGTCTCTCCTTAAATCCAAGGCCTCGGCAGCGTTAAGTCTTCTTGTCTTGATCACAGTGTTCTTTTACTTAGTGACTTCCTGTTGTAGACATATTCCGTTAATAGGTATGCTAATTCCATCTGTAGAGCAATTGAAAAACAAAAGTTTCTCTCATTGACGCTTGAATCACTCCTAATTGACGTTAGAACACAATAATATCCAAGCACAATGTTGCGGAAATGAAGAAAGCACACTTCTCTCTTAATTCAACTAAGGCAGATGTCTTAAAGATTAATTGCTATAATAGCACGCAATCTGCTAGCAATGATGTAAGTCTGACACGCAATACAACAGTTTATCTCCGTCTAGGTCGCTCGCTGAAAACTTTGATGGGCGTTGAGATGAGGCTGTGTTTACCATGTAACTTCCTCGATATGGAGAGAATTGAAATACTGTGGCGTGCTTTGTATAGTTCTCTGAGAGACCGACAGAGCTGCTATTGAGCCTAATGTCCCGATGAGGAAAGTTGCCTCATGGGAACTTCGCCTTCCAGAACCAGCTGTAGGGTCGGTCAGTGTCAGGGCGTATTGTTTTCCAAGATATCATGGCGACCTACTGGTTAGCTGGAACATCATGGGGTACTGATGCCAACACTCTCAGGACTACTACTTTGGCTGTCGTATACTCTCCAGCTGAATACTGTGTAGGCGTATGGTTGAACAGCTCCCATTGCCAACTAGTTGATATTCAACTCCGCCAGACAATGCTGATTATCTCTGGCACTCTACATTGCACTCCCTCACAGTAGCTAACTGTACTGCAGGTTCGCTCCTGGCCGTGGTAAAAGATTTTTGAAAGGCAGCAAAAATTACGACACGCATGTCATGCGTTGTTGGCATGTCAAAGAACCCATTTGAATTCATTAGGCCGTGTTCATAATGGCAAAATCAATCTCGGGAGTTTCCACCAACACAAAGTTCCTCATTTCTGTACTAAAAAGCGCTGAAGTGTTCAAGGAGCTTAGATATCTAACATCCTTGACTTTCATAGTGCTTTAAGGAACAACGAAATTCGACATGCAAGCTACCCTATGGGTGTCAAATAACAAAGTTTGCACCCGGCACCGAGGCCATACGATATTATTATTATTATTATTATTATTAAACTGACAGCAATGGCTACGCTGGATAAAGTGCAGCGTTAGGTCATGGGGCCATGCTCTCTGCTGACTCGGTAGACGCGTGGGTTCGAGCCCCACCGTTGGCCGTCCTTGAAATGGTTTTCCGTGGTTTCCCATTTTCAACACCAGGCAAATGCTGGGACGGTACCTTCTGACAGGCCACTGCCGCTTCCTTCCACATCCTTGCCCAGATTCATTCATCTTCATCCATTTCCATCTCTCATTCCGACGCGCAGGTCGCCCACGTGCGTCGACTAGAAAGACCTGCACTCGGCCTCTCAGGAGGCCGCACGAAAAAAAAAATATAGGAGACAGGAAGCTCTTTCCCGCCTGTGGCGCAGAATTATGAATAATGAAGTTCTCCCAATCAACCAAGACGTCAATCGACCTTCTACATCCAGGTTGAAGTCACGGAAACCACCCTACAAGACGGCTTTGGAACTTACTTCAGCTCCTTTCGACCCCCGAAATACATGGAAAGCTGAATGGTCTACCTTCCACCTCGTGGCCTAATTGAAGTACTTGATCCCACCATCAAACTACCTGGATTCAATCTCCCTCGAGCTGTCTGGTCCCGTCTCAACAGAATTCAATGTGGCACTGCCCGAACTACAGCAGCCTCACATCAGTGGAGTTGGATCGACTCGCCTCATTGTGAATGTGGATATGAAGCACATCGTACAGGAATGCCCTCGATATATGTACCCTTGGACCTTAGAAGAGCTTCAAGCAGCCACTCCACAAGCACTTGAATGGAATCAAGACCTGGCAGCCCATATATGAAGGGTTCTAATGCTGAACATTGTTTATTTGTAAATTTATATACATTAATTACTGTCTTGTATGCATCTAATGCTAAATAATAAATAAATAATGACGACCGTCATGATATGTGTAGGTTAATAGTAGAATGTAAAAGAAATTACAGTCAGTCTGAAAGACTGGACGTTATATCATTTCAAATGACGCATGCTACAAATGCTACACGTGTTAGAAAGGCTCAGGAGGGCTCTTTCAACTGACTCCATTACCCATTAACTTAGGCTTCCCGTGCGGGCACCTCTTTAAGGGTCACCCTGTATTTGAGTCTGACATCTTTTACAACTCTTTAAGGGTCACCCATTATTTGAATCTGATATCTTGCAAACCTCTTTAAGGGTCACTCTGTATTTGAATTGTGTCTAGCATACTGTACACCTCGTTAAGTGTCACCCTGTATTTTGCTCTGACATCCTGCACACCTCTTCATGAGCCACCCTGTATTCTTATCTGGCATCTTGTATATCTCTTTATAAATCACCCTGTATACTTGTGTGACACCTTGTACACTTCTTTATGAGCCACCCTGTATTCTTGTCTGACATCTTGTACACCTCTTTAGGAGGCACCCTGTATTCTTATCTGGCATCTTGTATATCTCTTTAGAAGTCACCCTGTATTCTTGTGTGACATCTTGTACACCTCTTTATAAGTCACCCTGTATTCTTGTCTGACGTCTTGTGCACCTCTTTAGGAGTCACCCTGTATTCTTCTCTGCCATCTTGTACACCTCTTTAAGAGTCACCTTGTATTCTTATCTGGCGTCTTGTATATCTCTTTAGGAGTCACCCTGTATTCTTGTCTGACATCTTGTGCACCTCTTTTGGAGTCACCCTGTATTCTTCTCTGCCATCTTGTAAACCTCTTTAAGAGTCACCTTGTATTCTTATCTGGCGTCTTGTATATCTCTTTAGGAGTCACCCTGTATTCTTATCTTTTCGCTTCGCTCGAAGCCCCAGGTCGCTCGACGTCCCAGGACTCTTTTAACCGACACCATTACCCATTAACTTAGGCTTCCCGCTCAGCTGCATGACGTCTCCGTCTCCCTAACGCATAACTTTTGACTCAAGCATAACGATGAAGTCGACAAGATCATTGGAAATGATAAAATACTAACAATATTGGTTCGATTGGGCTTCTTCCGTATTGCCTTACAATGTTTACAAAAAATGGAATAATATCTAATCAAATCAATTAGGGGAGACTGACTAAATTTTGGCGATACTGTACATTAAATCTTAAATTGAAACGACTGAGTGCCTTCTTTCTTGTCAAGAAGTTATTCTCATCAATTTAAACTATTTATCACTTTGAAATACTTTGTTTGCTGGTGTGTACTGAGCAAAAGTAGACCATTTGCTTATTAGGTTACGATGAGCGCCAATGTCATGTTTACATTCTGTTACTTCCAATGTCGTTGCCAGAGGATGAGCCCAAACCACCGCCTTCTAGACTGCAGATAACACCAGGGCTTGACAAGCTCGCTCGCTATTTCGAGGTTTGAAAACGGTTCTTCTTGTTACAAAATTTTGCCGCAGGAGACAGTTTTCTGTGCCTGTTATATTACACAAGCCTTAACTAATACAGTCGGGACATGCCAATCCGCTACATCGCTCCGTTTCCAGATGAATATCGTATTGTGTGAAGTCAGTGATTAACGTAATACGGTATGTAATTAACGTGTAGATTTTTCATCTAGTATGTAATGGAATAGGTTGCACAGTAATAATAATAATAATAATAATAGTAATATTTCACGGACAAACTAGAAATACAAGAGAGGAAGATAATGAGGAAGATATTGGGACCAGTCAAGGAAGGGAGTGAATTCAAAAGACGACCTAATCAAGAGCTCTATAGATACTCTGAAAGAATTACAGACGTGGCCAGGAGGATACGTCTAGCATGTTATAGACACGCCTCCACGATGCATCCCACCAAGCAGCTTCTCACATACTGGCAATGAAGGAAGACCAAGTCACTGTGGCTGATACAAGTGGACAAAGATCCGCTAGAGCTGAGAGTTACAGAAAAAGACATAAAAGATCGAAAGTCTCTCAGGAGTAAACTAATGCAAATGAAGTTCCAGGACAAACCCCAAGGAAGAAGACAGGTGATCTCTGGACAAAGGTGAGAAAGGAAAACACAACCAGACTACTGGGCAAACATCAAGACCCACTTGAAACACAATAGTTGAATGTCGTGGTCGATAGATGGCCTATACGGAACAAAAAGAAGAATAGTAATATTTGTTGGATTAAGAAAGCTTTTCAGTCGGTCAATAGAAATGTTGAGCCCAATTATAAGGTGCGTTCAAAAAGAAACGAGCCGGAGGGTGAAATTCGCAAACCGGTGACTACATCGGCTAATCATGGTGCGTGTAACGAGGTGTGGTTCCGACCAGAGCGTGGAAGGTCACAGCCCGTCGCTAGAGGGCACGTGTGCACGTCACGAGACGATACAAAGCAAGCAGCAGCATGCATCAATCGTCCAACGCTGCCAGTCGCATTGCAAACAGTGACATGGAGGCGTCAACCGAAGAGCAAAGAGATGTTGTTCGGTTTCTGACAGAGGAAGGAGTAGGGGGAACGGACATTCATCGCCGAATGTCACAAGTGTACGGCGAACACTGCATGTCCCTTGCAAGGGTCAAGGCGTGGCACAAGCGTTTCTGGGAAGGACGGGTGTCGTTAGCCGATGATGTCCGGTCTGGGGCAGCCCCTGCATTACCGATGACAACGTCCAGTTGGTTGATGCACTCATTACCCAGAACCGCCGAGTAACAGTGAACGCCATAGCCGCCGTGGTCGCTCCACGGCAATGCACGACCTCATACGGCCAACACAGTCGCGGCACTCTTGCAGGAATTCAAATGGAAGGTTCTTGGCCACCCTCCATACAGTCCAGACCTCTCTCCCTGTGATTACGCCATGTTTGGTCCCATGAAAAGGGCTCTGCGGGGCCAACGATTCACCTCGGACGCCGACGTCCAGCTGTACGTGCGGAACTGATTCACATCGCAGCCCAGAGAATTTTATGAGACAGCCATTCACCGCCTCGTGTCACAGTGGGACAAGTGCCTCAAGAGCCAGGGCCAATACTTCTAACATAGAGGTACTGGTTTCTGTAATTATGCCTCCGGCTCGTTACCTTTTGAACGCACCTTATACATTAGGCGGGAAAACAGGTATTTATATGCCCTAACTTGAAAACACTACATACGATATTTATCACAAACTAACACTCTTTTATGTACAAAATGGGCTACATAATTGGATGGTATATTTCCAACGTTAAGCGTTCGTCCTCAGAGCTCACTAAGACTTAATTAATTACGATGTTTATGAATTACACTCAAGCACAAATGTATATGGGCAGTAGAACTCCAATTATCCGAACTTTGACTATCCGAAACGCTGATTATCCGAATCGCATTCAGAAAGAAACAAGAAGTTCCATGACGAACTAAAGAGCCTACTTTAAGGTACACATAGCACATACCAAATTTGGTTGAGATCCAATTGAAAGTATAGAAGTTACATGTATTTCTAATTGGTCCTATCAGCAGGCTTAGAATCATGTTGGTAGCACTGACGTAGCCTACATAAGTTATTCAAAATTAATCTAGAATGTCACATACTATACGAGTGCATAGTTTAAAGCTGTCGGCTTGCATACTTTCTGATATATTGGTATTTCGATAAAATAATAGAGAGAACATTTATTGACAGTTGGCAGCCCTCGTGGCACTTAAGAATACTCTCAGTCATATCCGTTTATGTACACATATTACATGCAAAATTTGGTTGAAATCCAATTGATAGTATAGATGTTATATGCATTTAAAATTGGACCAATCAGCTGGCTTAGAATCATTTTGGTAAGACTGTCATGCATGGCCTCCTGGAAATTAAACTGAAGTATTATTATCTATACGTGTGCCAAATTTGAAATAGCTCCCTTGCATACCTTCCATGATATCCAACATGGAGCTCAAATTTGAATCGCGGGTTTTCAGCAGTTGGTAGCACTGACATAATTTTCAAATATGGCCTTGAGATATTTAGGTAATAGATCTTTACTCATACCAAATTTGGATTCGATTGCTGCAGCCGTTTAGGAGTTGATAGGGGTGGACACACACACTGCCAGACAGACAGACAGACAGAAGGACAGACAGACAAACAGAAATTTGCCCGGATCGATCTCATAAGTCTACTTTTTCCTCATTTTTGCAAAATGTGAAAAGTTGGCTAAAAACGTACTGCGATTCGCAAAATAATGATTCTGTCTACGCGCGCTATTTGCCTTCCCTCTCGAAGCTAGTGTAGGCGCAGCTCGAACATTATTAGAATGAAGAGCTAACTTTGACCCAGATTTTCAGCAAACAATAAATTACTTCCATTTACCACTATTGTTGTTGTTGTGGTTTGAGTCTTCAGTCTTTTGACTGGTTTGATGCAGCTCTCCATTTCTCCCTGTCCTGAGATAATCGTTTCCTATCTACATAGCTACCACACCCTACATCCAAGGCAATATGTTTAACATATTCTAACCTTGGTCTACCCCTACAGTTCTTGTCCTCGACCCTTCCTTCCATAACTAAGCTTGCAATTCCTGGGTGTCTTCGTACTGTATGTGTCCTACCAACCTATCTCTTCTCTTCATTACGAGTCGCCGGAAATATCTCTCCTCTCCCAATCGTCTTAATACCTCTTCGTTTGTAACCCTATCTACCCATCTAATCTTCACCATTCTCCTGTAACACCACATTTCAAACGCTTCAATTCTCCTCTTTTCTGCTGTACTAATAGTCCAAGTTTCACTTCCATAGAGCGCCACGCTCCACACAAAGGCTTTCAAAAATGACTTCCTAATACCTAAATCTATATTCGATGTCAACAGATTCCTTCTTTGTAGAGCAGATGCAAGAAAAGGTTGCCGAAAAAAGGTGCGCATATCTTCGGCCATGTTCGGGTGTTCGTGAGTGTTCGGTAGTGGAACACAACGCCCCTCCCACTTCCCGGCAGTAGCTGGCTAGCAGCAGTTCTGAACGAATCGTCTGCCCAGGCTTGGCAGGCTGACTGTGACTGGGGTTCAAGTGAGATCTCAGCGCGTGTTTGTAATGTCTTACACAGTATGTATATCTACCCCTTATCATTCCCGTTTTCCAACGGGGTCGGGGATGAGATGCGATGGAAGTCTTTGTGGCGATGGTTTTTACGGCCGGATGCCCTTCCTGACACCAACCTCATGAGAGGAGTTAATGAGAGATGAAGTGAATGATGGTGAATGAAACTGGGCAAGGATGTGGAAGGAAGCGGCCGTGGCCTGTCAGGAGGTACCGTCCCAGCATTTGCCTGGTGTTGAAAATGGGAAACCACGGAAAACCATTTCAAGGACGGCCGACGGTGGGGCTCGAATCCACGCGTCTACCGAGTCAGCAGAGAGCTTGGCCCCATGACCTAATGCTGCGCTTTAGCCAGCGTAGCCACTACTGTCGGTGTAATGTCTTACACAGTAATAGCCTAAAATTACTGTTGAAGATGCAGGAAACAACAAAGAGATTAAGAATGATCTAATCGTAAAATAGCAGTAAACTTCCCCAGTTTGACTGTGTAAAGTTTTGGCACTCCCTAATTTCGAGCGAAATGGTGGCATTGCTAAGTACAGTGAATATTATACACAATTTTCAAGGCTTTAGGTATTCAACAAACGCACTTTCAGCTACGAAATATACATAAAATAGTAATAATACACACACACGTGTGATGCCTCCTGCTCTCTACGCACATATTCTCTGTCTCTACGTTTGGTTTACAGCTGTAGACTGTCTCGGAGCGAGCTGCGTTCTTGAAGAGTTGAGTGAGCAGTGAGCCCGGTAATCAGCATTACAGGAGCCCCGCAATGAGCATTAAAATACGCCGATTGATATTGGTATCTGCGCATCGTTGAGTTTCGGCAAGCTTTTCTTGCGTCTGCTCTAGAAATGCTTTCCTTGACTGAGCCAACCTAATTTTTGTATTCTCTTTGCTTCGTCCATCACTCGTTATTTTGCTTCCTAATTAACAGAAGTCTCCTACTTCCTTCAGTTTTTCACCTGTCAATTTGATGTCCGTAGAGGTTTATGATTTATTTCGGATGCATTAAAATATTTTTGTTTTACATTTATTAATTTTCATCATGAATTCTTTCATCAAGACGGAGTCCATACCATTCAAATCATCAGGCGTGTCGGACGATTGCACAGCACTTGTAAGTACGTACGCTATATTACATGTACACGTGTTACCTTTCCATTTAGTTACCGTACATAATTAATAGTATATTATGCAACGAGCCTATAATGGCAATAAATAAGACACGAGTATGTTTATAAAACAAGCGTATGCAGGGCCAGATTTAGATTTAATTGCTCCTAGGCCTGTGGGATTTGGCCGCCCTCTCTTCATACCATCGTGAAGACACAGAGCATTTAGACCTCAGAAAGGTCTTTGTGAAGGAAATTTTTATTTTATTCTAATATATGGGGAAATGAATTAAAATTTTGAGAGACTAATATATGGTGAAACGAATAAAATTTATGAGAGAATCAACTGTTTCTAAATTTGTATATATAAACTATAATTAAATGGGCCAAAGAGATATTAAAATAAGATTAAACCATTGAAGACTCATACACTTACAGATATTCAGATATACATATACTGCACACTACATCACACAACCTACAACTATGCATAATGAATATTCAAATTAAACTGATATTAACTTAATATTCAAGACTTACATTTTCTCCTAATAAATCATAAAACATTTCTGTTCTAAAGCTGAAGTCGAAAAATCTGGTGTTGCAAAACATTTGTTGTACGTAGACGTGTATTGTAGTAGCCTATATAACATTTTATGGAAATTTTCTGTCAAAATTTTCGGATTCATTTTGCGCCCCTCAGCATGGTGCATCCCTAGGCCGTTGCCTATGGGGCCTATTGGTAAATCCAGCCCTGAGCGTACGCGAGTTTTATAATTTCCATACGAGTGTCTTAATTACCATTATAGGCGAGTTGCATACGACAGTTTATGTTCGACGATAATTATAACTTTATTATATGTTTTAACATAAATATTCATAAATATTTGTGGGATTCAGTTAGTGAACAGGGCGCGCTGGCTTTGCTGACTGAACAGAGCGCATGCGTGGATCAAGGCACACCGAAAGCAGAGACCACTAACTTTGCTTGCCAACACAGAACACCTATTGTTTACTGCGTATTTTGAGCACATGGGCGAAGGTATCCTTACTTTATTAGTCACACAACTGTTTCATGAGCTCTGATTAGTGGGAGAAACTGTTTCATAATGAAAAATAGTGTAATAATGAGCCTCATTATGATACAGTTTTGTGACACATAATGTTTATATTTCGACATCGTCGAATATAAAAATCCACACAGCACCGAAAATAAGCTCTCTTTAAAATTCGAGGGCTGTTTTTTAAGTAAGGGCCGTTCTCTTTTTTAAATTAACCGAACATTTTATTTTGAAACCGCATTTATTTTTAGGTTTTACATATCTTCCTCTATTTTTCTACATAGTTGCCCTGATTTAGGCACTTGTCATAGCATGACGAATGAAAGAGAAAGTGAGAAAACTTATCAAGTTCAAGCGCGCCCCGCCAGGCAGCGTTGGAGGGGGCAAGTTCCACGCTGCCGGTGTCAGCTCAGCTGGTCTTAGGGATGCTGCTAAGGGAAACGAATGACTTTGTAACTAATACTCTTTTGAAAAGTAATTAGCGATTACAATTAAAATAGCACGGCAAGGCACAATGGAAAATATAATTCACGGAAATAAGAACTACGGTATTCAGTACATGTTACGAAAAGCACAGATTCCTGGAGTATACAGACACAGATTAAAAAAAGAACATAATCCCCAGCATATTAAAACAAGCACTCATAAACTATTTAAAGTAACACTCTACTTACCAATTCATTTTGTCGGCTACTGGACTTTCGAAAGCTTGCGTGAAGACTTGGCGGATGTTCGAGATTGCAAATCTCGGCGGATTTCCTTCGTTCTGAAGAAAAATCGGCACTTTAAATAATGATAAACAAGTCTGGGGATAACATCCATGACATGCTGAAGACAACAGCCAGCTCCTGAAGGATCAACTGAAATTGTTTCTATGGAATCGATGCAATCAAAAAATATTTCGCTCCACATCGATTTTGAGTTTAATTTTCCGGTAATTACTTTCTCGGCCTGGAAAAGAATGTCACATACACTTCTCGAAGGACGTGTTAGAAACACTTCATTGTTCATTGAGCCGTAGTCCTTTATTTCGGTAAGAACTGAAAATTTATTTAGATTATTGTCACGTAGAGAATGAGCACAAGGCGAACACTTAATAAATTTAGAAGAGTGCTTAACAACATAGCCAGCCAAATGGTACACTAAACACTTATCAATCGAAGAGTTTCGAACTGCGCTGTCAAATTCAGGTACAGAGCTTTCCCAGTCTTCGATATTTACTGCATCTCGAACCACAATTTTTTCCTTAATGGAAGTTTCCACTGATTCCTTCACTGTCTTGTTATGCGCTTCCACATTCCGGGCTAATATACGCATCTGATTAACATACGAGGTCAAGACCTGCTCCCGTTTAGGTTCACAATTTCCACCAACATTTAAAGCCTGTTTTATAGGGACGTATATACATTGAAGTAGATGCAAATGAAGGAAATCTATTGTCGATGGATGATCATCTGAACTGAAAGACCGCATAATTCCGAAGTGCCGTTCCAAGGGATCTTGGGTGAGCTTTCCTGTCAACACATACTTATAACCTTTCTCCCAAAGCCATTCACACATCTCCAAAGTACTCTGTAGGGTTACTACTAGTGATTCCAAGGTTCTATTGGAGGCAAAGGTGTTATTGGTAGATCTCACGGTCTGAAGAAAATTAACAATAGCTGTATGAGAAGGTGAACCTTTACGAAGAGCCTGAGACGGAATGAATGCATTCAGTGCATCAGCAACAACATTTATATCACTGGTAAATGTCTCAGTGTCCTCACTACCTTGTAATCCTGCCAGTCCCATTTCTCGATAAAATTTAATACCTTTGGCAACACTGTCACTGAAAAGTTGGAATGCAAGCCTAGCGTTCATTCTCTGGAAAGATGATGGGTCTAAATGAGCAACTGTCAGCTTGGGACATGCTCTAAGCCCAGCATACCCTGAGAGATCTTCTTTGAACAGTTCCCTATAAAAATTGAAATTAATAATTTTGTCATTATAGAGAAGTTCTACTTTATCATGAAAGTGGTTTCTTATGCATTTCAATACATGAACGAAGTCGGAGAAAGCCCAGATCTTTCTCGTAACATCTGCAGGATTAAGGATGTGAGGTTGTAGAGAGCTTGTCTTGCCACTAACTCCTAACGATCTCCAGGCCTTTTTATTTGTCTGACTACCATCACAAGTGAAGCCAACCACCCTCGCCCCAGCCTCTTCTAACTGCAAAATCACCTGTATTAAAATTTTTGCGAGAATGTCCCCTGGAGTAGCATTTCTGCTTGCATAAACAGCAACTGGCTGCACCCAATTATGCATGAATGGTACGAACATAAACACTAGAGCGTGATTTGCAAGTACGTTCTTCTGGAGGTCAGGTGTGTGTTCACCTAAATCAACTAATCCATCTACTTTATGAGAAAAACTATTAAACTGGATTTCTTCTCGTAGCTTCACTTCATCGAAAATTACAACACCGTAACGTGAATTATCATTCTTTTCTTCCTTAAAATAGTCTGAAATAGCATTTATACTATGCGTATTAACTCCATAAGGGCACTTAAGTCCTTTACAAAGTTTTCTCAAGTAACTTTCTGAGGGCAGAGGCAAGAGATTATGTCGCCGACAATGACGAAATCCTTTCGGTGATTTTATTCTCAACAATAAACTCTCTAAAATGAATTCATTGCTGTACCTCATACCATTGGGAGATTTTACCTGGCATTTCTTGAGCATAGTGTCTATTATCATCTTTTCCTTCTTGCTAAGGTGTTTTGTTATCTTTGTAATTAAATGCCTGTGAATGTCGAACCTGCTTCTCCAGCAAATTAATTCTCGATTTTGCTGAGTTGAGGCAGGATCTAACGCGAATTAAATTACGGTTAGCATTCTTTAGGCGCCTTTTGAGCAATATTATAGTCTTTTCAGCATCGGTAAGTACACTAGAATGACCCAAATTCTTATCAACATTAGACTGACCTTTTAATGTCTCATTCGTTGCTTCACTCCCATCTTCAATCTTCTCTTCCTGGTGGTATCGAGATTCTTTTTCCTGTTAGGAGCTTTACGGGACTTATTCTCACTTGACAGGTACTTCGGTAAATTAGGGAAAATATGAGGCACTGCTCCAGGACGTAACTTCCACCTCATACGAGAGATTTTCACTTCTTCACCATTCACTATAAAATTATCTGATTTTACTATCAAATCATCCGAGAAATGAATTTGACAAATTCTACTACTACGCGTTAACTTCGTATCCTTTCGTGGAATAGCTCTGGCCCATTTTTCAAATTGATTTGTATCTTTCGGTGGTGAAAAAAATCGTATATCGTCAACTACTCGACCATACCCTGACTTGCAGCCAGGTACAAAACAATAAGGCATGTTGAACTATTAAATGAACCAAGCCACATAAGAAATATGTTTGAAGTACACAAAACACAAAACGCTGATGTACACAAGACACAATGAACTGAATTTAAGAACTGAAAGCAAAGAAAATTCAATTTAATTCACACAAATATCTCACACAGTAACTTCTCGCGCACTTTCTATGCCCCGGCTCGCCGGAAACACAGCACGTGTTGGACATAATCGCTTGCAGTGCTTGTAGCGGCGGGACCAGAAACTACCGTGCTAAATTGGCGGAGTCCTCACACTAGGTCCTTCTATTCGTCATGGTCATAGCTTAAAACTAAGTTCTGAAATCGCTCTGCATAAAAGTTTGCCGCCTGCTCTGACAACCAAGAATTCACGGCTGTTTTCACTTCTTCATCGTCGGCGTCACTTGAGGAAAATCAACTGATAGAGTGGTTATCGTGAAGCTTCGGTCCTCGTGAATTTTCGTGTCAATTGCAGTCACCAAGTCATCTGAAAATTTTCACGGCCACTTTTGATCTCACGTACCCATTTCCGCACTTTACCTTCCGTCATTGCATTATCACCATACACCTCACAAAGCTGACGATGAATGTCTGCAGCCGACTTGTTTCTTGCACTCAAAAAACGTATCACAGATCGTACCTCACACGCGGCGGGCGAATCAATAATCTTGAATATTGTAAAGATGCACAGTTTAGCGTACACGTTAGCTACACAGTTGCAACTGACGCCTGCTTGTTCGCAAAGGATGCCGGGAGGTAGCGCACACGCTTGTTGCGGCGTGCGTACTAACTACGGGCTTATATAAAAAAAGGCCCTTACTTAAAAAACAGACCTCGTACATATGTATGTATAACAAGTCTATTAATCCAATTATCCGAATTTTTGATTATCCGAATGGAGTCCGCTCCCAATTGATTCCGATAATTGGAGTTCAACTGTACAATGTTCAGATTAAATAAGTTCGTAATAACTTACGTAACGCGTCAATCTTATTTACAGCTGTTATTAGAAGTGAACTGCTATAAAATAAGTTTCTTCTCAAGATTTCCTTTTTTATCGACGTTGTTAAGAAACAATCAAACTTTTAAAGCTACATTAGAGAAATTCCGTCTTGTGTCTATTTGTAACATCATTACTATGCTTTGTTTCATTTGAAGGGCTTCGATATCGTGGTCATTTCGCCCCGTGTACTTGGGTGAGTGTATACAGGGTGTCATTTATGTACTTGAGTACCCTTAAGGGGCGTGTAGGGGATGGGTTTGGGATCAATTTGAGATAGGCAACCTGGGGTCGTAACAGCCTCCTAACCCCAGAAAACAGGTTTGTTTCAGGCCCTCCACCCCTGTAAAGTAGGGAAGCGTGCCATGTGTTACTCTGAGGTCGGGCACTCTTTCGCTGTCAACGGTCTTGGCGCGACCACCGCTCAACGCTGCGTTAACCGAGAGGATAGTGGCGAGGCGCGGTGCCACGGTGGTCCCGGGTTCGTTACTCCTGGGGTGCTATGCCTTCACTTTTTCTTTTTCTTTATTTTTAGAGGGGTAGGAGGGGGCGTAGTCACAGTGCGTGTTTATTCTGTGCAGATTTTTTTAAAACTATCGTTGATTCTGTAAATTAATTGCCTTTTGATTATTAGTATCAACGAGTTACGTGTGTTTCTGTAGTAGTTAAAGACGACGGATCTTACAATTGGCAAGAGGAATGCAGCTCTCGGCTAACGCAGCGTTGAGCGGTGGTCGTGACAAGACCGTTGACAGCGAAAGAGTGCTCGACCTCAGATTTACACATGGTGCGCTTCCCTACTTTACAGGAGCGGAGGGCCTGTTTTCTGGGGTTAGGAGGCCATTCCGACCCCAGGTTCCCTGTCTCAAATTGATCCTATACCCATCCCCTACACGCCCCTTAGGGTACTCAAGTACATAAATGACACCCTGTATACATATAGCCTATGATTTGTCCAAAATTGTGTTATGGTGTTGTCTGCATAAGTGTGTGAAGGCTATTGGTAATTCAGGTGAGGATTGGGAGGCAAGCGGCCGTGCTCTAAAATACGAACCATTTCTACATTGCCTGGAGTTGATTTTTTTATTGTTTTTTCAGTTCGTTAGGGCCATCTATGGACCACGATGCTTGTGTTTTAGCTCTATGTTTCTCGCTGTCATCGTCGTTCTTTGCCACGATTGGTGTTCTGAGTGGTGGGTTTGTAGGTGCCTTGAGCTTTTCTGATGGCCCAGTATTCCTTCATTTTCCTGCTAAATTCATTCTTGCGCTCCTCAGACCATTTCCTGGTCTCGTCCTTTGGTCTGTGGGTAGCTTCTGTGAGGGACGTTACGAAGGGTGTAGTTTTGACAGTTATATGATAGTTACTCCGGCCATCGATGTCATTTTGATTAATATGGAGTTCCTCTAGATCCTTCTCTACTTACTTCATCCACAAGAATCCAGTAGCTTTGCCCTTGTTAGCAACCTTCAAGATCCTATGGGATAACCTGTTGGAGTCCATTCTGGACAGGTGTCCGTAGAAAGTCAGTCGCCTTCTTCTGATAGCATCTATGAGACTTTCTTGATGCTGGTAGAGCTCACGATTTGGCTTATACCATCGTCTTCCATCTGGTAGAATCCTTGGTCTTACTATCCTTCTCTGGAACTTTCTTTCTTGCACCTCAAGGGTTCTTAATGGGGTCTTCTTAGTTAGATATAGGCACTCTGCTGCATAGAGGACTGAAGGTTGACTACTGCATTGTAGTGTCTTTATATATTTATTTATTTATTTATTTATTTATTTATTTAGCGTATGGCTTTTAGTGCCGGGAGTGTCCAGAGGCTGTAGTTGCTTCAATGTGGATACCCATGGGGTGAGCTACAAGTTTCGTTCAATTTCAAGTAGTTCCAACTTTCGCTACCAGATATAACTGAGACCTAGTGGTGAACATTGGAACTTTGTTAGAGCGTTTCAACGAAATCTAATCTGGAATAAAATTTAGCTTCACACAAATTTAATTGGTGGAAGGTTCTTTTTCATGCCATAAATCTATGACATTGGGACACTACGAAAATCCACTTCCAGAATGGCTCAAGTGGGAATCTTCTCAGTTTTAGCTCACAAGGCTGAGTGTACCCCGTTCCATCAAAGTTGTTGTTGATGTTTGAGTCTTCAGTGTTTTGACTGATTCGATGCAGATCTCCATGCCTCCCTGTCCTGCGCTAATCGTTTCATCTCTACATAGCTACCACACCCTACAACCGAGGCAATATATTAATCCTTGGTCTACTCCTACAGTTCTTATCCTCGACCCTTTATTCTGAAACTGATGTTGCTATTCCTGGGTGCCTTAGTATGTGTCGTACAAACCAATCCCTTCTCCTCATTAGCTGTCAGCTGAAATGTCTCTCCTCTCCCACTCGTCTCAATACCTCTTTATTTGCAATCCTATCTAGCCATCTGATCTTCATCATTCTCTTGTAGCACCACATTTCAAATGCTTTTCTTCTTCTATTTTCTGGTACGCCAACTGCCTAAGTTTCAATGTCACAGAGCGCCACGCTCCAGACAAAGGCTTAAAAAATGGCTTCCTAACATCTAAATTTTAATGTAAATAATAATATAACTGAATAGCGTATGCCTCGGGTGCCGGCTACAAGCTTTGTTATTTGACGCCCAAGGCCAGCTTGCATTTCGAATTTTGTTGTACCTTAGAACGGTATGAAAGTCAAGGAGGTTAGATATCCAAGCTCCTTGAAACTTGAGCGCTTTCTAGTAGAGAAAGGAGGAACTTTGGTGTTGGCGAATAAATCCCGAGATTAATTTTGCCATTATGAACACGGCCTCCTGAATTCAAATGGGTTATTTAACATGCAAAAATCGTATAACATGAGTGTCGTGATATTTGTCGCCTTTCAAAATTCACTTACCACGGCCAGGAACGAACCTGCAAGCTTGGGGTTGGTAGTCCGACACGACAACCACTCACCCACCATGGAAAACAATTTTAATGTGATGTACACAGATATCCTCTGTAGAAATCCCAGACCTGAATTTATCTTCTTTGCAGAGCTGGTAAACCAAGCCGGATCTCTGGGGCGACAGTCAACAATGCTAGCTGGGTGTCTTCCTGATTGCGACCATTCCGGATTGCGTTCACCTCATTAGCAGCCCAAATTGCGGTCACTTTCATTTTAGGGAAGAGCTATAAACATTCCAGCGTCCAGATTGTGGTCACTTTTCATGGGAGACCGGTCCGGTTGTAACTCCCCTGGGGATTTCCTCACCTTTCACTTCCACCCCTCTTGCCAATGTTGAGGTGAGGTACATGCCATATGTCAGTTCTCTTTGGAATGTTAATAAACCGAAACTTCAAATGTTTGATTTTCTGTGTAGGAGGGGGCGGGGACAAACAATGATTACAAAGGGGATTTAGAATCAAACGCAGAACAAATTACTTTAACGACACGAATTATTCGAGGTAATAAAAAGAAAGTTTTTCACTATATACAGTAGGCTGCCTATTATAAAAATAGATATTTCGCGTCTCAAATGGGAGAAGAGGGGCAGAAATTAAAAATTATACCCTGTAAATATAAAATTTCCCGTTAAAACAATTTTGTTTAAAGTGAAGGTCGTCGATTCCGATCCTGAACAGTTTCTATTCTTAAGACTGAAAATGTTATATTCATTGCTTTACGAGGTGCTGTCAGATTGGGAGGGGACTTGTTTTCTTTAGCGAGGTTTTATGGCGTGTGCTCAGCAGAACACTGAACTGTATTCTTTGGTTACGTAGTGAAATATCAGTTTCCCCTTGTTATCCACAAAACTTACGGAATGTATGAGTCAGTAGGGAAGAACCAAGAACCGGTCTTCGAAGAAAAGTGACCGCAATCTGGACGCTGGAATGTTTATAGTTCTTCCCTAAAATGAAAGTGACCGCAATCTGGACTGCGAATGTGGTGAACGCAATCCGGAATGATCGGAATCAGGACACAACCGCTAGCTGCTACACCACGCCCTTAACCTTACATCCAATTAGATCGTTTAAGACCATAGCCTCAAGGGTTAGCCTAATTGTTATAAAAAAAATCCCGGAGGAGGATCGTGGAGGAAGTAAGATAGGCTCCCATTCTCACGCCAGTGCCCACTGTGCTATATTTCACTAAACAAGTTAGCATGAAGTTGGAAGTAGCGGATGGCGTGCGTCAGGCCCATCACATATTGAAGCGCTTGTTGTGTAAACTACAGCCATGATCCTACCCTCCACATAGCCGGCCAGCACGACTTTACAAACAATCATCTTTAATAGACTTGTCGTGAGTTTACACTGATATTTTACAAGTGTTTCCCAGCACATAGATCTTAATCACGTCATTCTGTCATCTCTTGACGATATGTTGAACTACAGTATTAGGGACGGGCACATTGAGAACAATATTATGTTGATGATAACTATTCTTTTAAGGGGCCTAACATCTAGGTTATCGGCCCCTAATGGTCTGGGTGATAGCGAAAAAGACAATGAAATGGAAACCAGAACGAAAATTAAATGAGACAGAAAATACTTACAAAAGGAATAGATTGAAATATACGCACAAAATGTAGTTTAGGTTCAAAATACTTACAAAATGCAATGTAGAGTCGAAATACTTACAAAATGCAATTGAAATTCAAAATACTTACAAAATGCAAATAAGATTGAAAATACTTACAAAATGCAATTTAAATTGAAAATACACAATGCAATTTAGATTGAAAAACGCCGATTTCAGATCAAAATACTCACAAAGTGCAATTAAAATTCAAAATGCTTTCAAAATGCAATTGAAATTGAAAATGCTCACAAAATGTATGATATATTCAAACTACTCATTTGGATTGGTAATACTTTCAAAATGCAATTTAGATTGAAAATACTTACAAAATGTATGATAGATTCAAACTACTCATTTGGATTGGTAATACTTTCAAAATGCAATTTAGATTGAAAATACTTACAAAATGTAATTTAGATTCAAAATTCCAAAAAAAATGCAATTGAGAATCAAAATACTTAAAAAATGCCCACCATAAAAATGCAATTAAGATTGAAAATTCTTGCCAAAAGTGGTTTAGGTTGAAAATACATACAAAATGCAATTGTAATTCAAAATACTCACAAAAGTCCCAGCCCCTATATTGAAAGACTTACTAAAAAGCAATTTAGATTGTCAATCCTTACAAAATGCAATTGAGCTGGAAAATACTCGCAAAATGCAATTTAGATCGAAAAGACTTACAAAATGCAACGTAGATTGAAAATTCCTACAAAATGGAGAGTACATTCAATAAGTTCACTTAAGGTAATTGAGATACACGGGGAGCCAATTAACAAAAACAGTGCGGGAATCTTAAAGAGAAGGAAATATAATATAAAGTAAACAAGAGGTCTGACCCCTCGAAGAATGAGGGATCAGGAAAGATGAGATTAGGGCCAATTAAGGCGGAAAAGTGAAAGACTCCCTAGGCCTCGGATATCCTAATACCGTCCGGGTCGGAAAAGAACAAGAGTTGACCAAGGGAGGTCCACAGAAAGGAAGATGGTTAGGATCCCGGCACAAGTGGAAGCATTGCCAGACTCAGCTGGGGTCCCGTGGTCGCCAACCCACGTCCCTCTAGATGTGAACCCCTGGGTGGGGAGGGAATAATATGACGTGTAGAAGTACTGTGTATCTGCCACATTCCTTTCATTCATGGCCTTCTTTAATTCTTTGTTTAACTTTCGAAACATCGTCTCCCTTTCTTCAAGCTCAGTCAATGACAAGATGAAGTGCTTTAATAATAAGGCGTTGACATTGTAGAAGAACATCGGGGGAGACATCACTCAAGGATTATTCGATAATATAATTATGATGTTCTTACCCTGTTTCATTTTCTGGAGAACATTACCAATTGCCAGATCTGTCCGCGGGAAATCTGTAATAAATTATATAAATATAAAGTTGTAAAATACATACGCCAATCAATACAAGAATTAATAGCACTTTATACAACGAGCCTATAATGGCAATAATTAAGACACTAGTATAATTTCCATACGAGTGTCTTAATTACCATTATAGACGAGTTGCATACGACTGTTTATGTTCGACGATAATTATAACTTTGTTATATGTTTTAACATAAATATTCATAAATATCTGTGGGATTCAGTTAATTCAGTTAGTGAACAGTGCGCGCTGGCTTTGCTGACTGAACAGAGCGCATGCAAGGGTCAAGGCACTCCGAAAGCAGAGACCATTCACTTTGCTTGCCAACACAGAACACCTATTGTTTACAGCCTGCCGTCCAGCTCTATAGCATTCATTAATATTGTCACCGAAGTCGTTTGAAAGCAATGCGCTGTGTAGACATTGCAGTTTGGGATCTTAAGTTACAGTGCTATTTCTTGTCTCATATTCGCCAGTTTATTTACGCGAACATATGGACCACTTCCCATTTCGGTAATTTACATAGACATGTTGGATTTTGAGCACATGCGCGAAGGTATCCTTACCTAATTGGTCACAAAACTGTTACTTGAGTTCTGATTGGTGGGAGAAACTGTTTCACAATGAAAAATAGTGTTAAAATGAGCATCATTATAGTACGGTTTTCTCACACATAATGTTTACATTTCGACATCGTCGAACATAAAATAATATATAGGTACGTGTTTCGACCTACCATGAGGTATTCCTCAGCCCAAATCAAGAATAAAATCCTACATGTTATATTTAAGTCTAATAACAAAATGACACTTGAAAATTTATAAAAGAAAATAAAATTTATAATTAAATCAAAAAGAATAATGAAATGGATATCCTTACAATCGAAATTAAAATGATGCCACATACAATGTTGAGCTTCACATTTAAACTTCAAAATTCCAAGGGAAAAGTCAATTCATTTAGAATTCCAAATGTAATATATCAACAACTACGTTAATGAAGTTGCCTGGAAAATGAAGGAATTAAAAAAATAAAATAAAACTTGAGTTTTCGCATTGCGACGCTTAATTTTTTTCTTTCTTTCAAGAGCCCACCAGTTAGTGCGTTTAAAATTTTGACTTCTCTTTAGTCCTATACAGACAATCCAAATGTTTAACAGAAAACTATATTGTTATAGTGACGATAAAGCTGCAATTGGAACAAAATAATTGAAATGCTCTTTGATGTAGATTTGCTGTTATCACCTGATATAGAGAGTGTACCTGTGTGGTTGTTTATCAATTGATATAGTGATATAGTTGAATAGTACTTCAGGAATTTAAAGAGTAAGTCCTAAATATGACGAAAAACTGTGTCATATCATTATATAGCTTATATTATTTCAGTAGTATAGATCCCTCCTGCGGTATTCACAAGCGACCGATCGTGACAAATGAGCATTCAAATGAAAGAGAATAAACATTAGCAGTGGCGAATTGCACTCTAATTTCATAAATATCTTTATGTTCGACGATGTCGATATGTAAATATTATATGTCAGAAAAATGTTTCATAATGGGGGTCATAGAAGTACTACTTTTCTTTATAACACAGTTTTTCCAACCAATCAAAGTTCATTCATGACCAATTAGGTAAGGATAGCTTCTGACATGCACTCAAAATCCAACATGTCGGACATGAATTACATGATTGGAAAGTTGACAATGTAGCCTATATTGGATAAACCATTGTAGTTACAATGCATAAACAAACTGGGCAATTTTGCAAAAGAAATACCACTGTACCTTAATATCCGCAACTGCAATTTCTACACATTCGTAATATTTCGCCGAGTGAATGATATTGTTGACATAATAACACCACAACGATATGGAGGAATCAGGCGTATGACATTAGTTCCACGGAAATTATAATCCAGCTCTCTGTTCAGTAAATCGATTTCTTATTCGAAACTTTTCCGCGAGATGTCATAACTGTTCTATTTGGGACTCAATTGATTTGCATTCGTTGACATTCTATACGTATCGAATTTGAAGAATAACTAGTTGATAATACGATACATTATAAGTTAAAACGTTTGTAACAGCCTATTTTGTGTTATTTGAGCAAAATAACAAAATGATCCAACATGGTACCTCTGCGCTATCTGTTGGTGCTACTTCAGGATAAACAATGTTTCAAAGCTTTGGGATTCGTTATTGGGTAGAGATCAAATGCTGAGCCCACACAATTCCCAAGAAGAAGATTCAACTGACGGAAACTCAACAGATATTTATGAATATTTATGTTAGAACATATCAAAAAAGTTATAATTATCGCCGGACACAAGTATGTTTATAAAACAAGCGAAGCGAGTTTTATAATCCATACGAGTTTCTTAATTAACATTATAGGCGAGTTGCATAATGTACTGATAATTTCTTTAAAAAATGACTCTTAAAAATGTATGAAGTGTACGATTTTCAGATACTGTTGCTGTAGGAAAATACGCTCCATAATTGCTCTCCACTTCACAGTTTGGCCGTTGTGACGCCTGTTTCATGTTATTATAACATTATGAGGTCTTACCTTTATCATTTTGCATGGATTTCAGAAACGGTGAATCAAAGGGAAGAGTACTGAAATGTAAATTGTGTTCTATAATCATTTGGTTGA
Organism: Meconema thalassinum; assembly: GCA_946902985.2. NCBI lineage: Eukaryota > Metazoa > Arthropoda > Insecta > Orthoptera > Tettigoniidae > Meconema > Meconema thalassinum. The sequence continues at coordinate 227,743,172 of OX336398.1, forward strand.
AATAAAAAAATACGAGCCTTCCAGTAGTCGCATATGATGTGTAACATCTGACATAGAAGAAACCTCACGTGAAATTGTTGATACACCGGTATTTTTTTACTATTATTGGCGCAAATATTAATCTATTGTAAAAGGGAGTGTTATACAGATATTGTAGTTTATAATACGGAACACATTTTATTAGATGATTTGTAGCATCCACCAGCACTAGCTTAAATAAAGAATATGATATGGATCAACTAGATTAATAGACGCGACATCGCTCATAACCATAGATTCCTTATAAACAGGTCCTCTTCATTCACAGACCATCACGTAATTTCATATAGATTCTGTTAAAATGAGTCATATTGATATGATAAATTGTGCCCGTTTAGACCGGAATCCGCACGACCACATATGCATTTTACCAAGAATCAGCCAGCACGAGAGTCAAAATATCCCGGGGCGCCAGATGGGTTAAAGCTAATCGCAAAAACGACATCAAATGAAAAAAATGCTTTACTGATTTTTGGCTCAATGCAACAATAAGGATAGAAGGAGATTCAACTGGCATAACACATCATGTAAAATTATCTCATTTTATTCTGAATTTAAAATTGACTGCAAAATAAAATGCTCAAAGCAGCATCATTCATGTGTGGCGACCCACATTACTATTTACACAATTTACAGAAATTTTCCAACACATTGGACAATTATCTTTGGAGACACAAGTCTGATTATCAGTCCTGTAGACTGTGTTCCAAAATTATAATACTTATTTATGATTAAATCCAGTTCAAATTTAATTGTCTTTACTGGAAATATTGCAGTTCACATAATATTAATACTCGTAGAATAATTGTTCATAGAATTTTTAACTTTCACTTATTTTTTTCCAGTTTCAAAAAATATTGTCAAAAAATATTATCATCTCTGAATCAACACAAATTATGTACACATATTAATAACAACATCTGAAAAGTATCTGACCCTTGAGCATAGCATCGAAGAACTGTGCGAAGCACAACAAAATTAATTGTTCTTCCGACCTTTAACGTTTCGAGAAGTGACTCGATTATGAACTTCAAGTTCCTAACAAAATATATGATTTCTGAATCATCAACTTCATCAATAAATTGTTGGACCATTCAACTATTCGATTTTCCACTTAGAATCATTATTAAGAAAAATATTTATATTTGTGGTCATTTTAATAATTTTCACAACTTGCAATTCTTGAACAGAATGTGGAAATAAGAATTGTAGCTTCATAATAAATTCATTTATTTCATGACACTAGGATTGAAAAACATCCTTCAAATTATTCGTGATTATAGAATTATTTATAATTGGCATTGGCCCATTTTATTATTTTTATAAGAACACAATATTCCAACAACAACGGCAAAGGTCTTCCTCTGAAGAAGAATAAAATACTATCATGACAAATCCGGGTTCTAGCAAAATCAAAATCTTAATGGAATCCGTAAACAAGATTGAAATAAGAACTGATGGTTATTTAAGAAATAATCTTTGGGTCATTCATACGACGCAATGTGTAGTTCCAATACTCCTTCTTTATCACTGAGTCATCGAACCTGCTATTTGATTGATGCTCAAATAAAAACCTCCTCATTCCTGCGACTTAAACATGCGCACCTGGGAATGGCATTTCAACTACTCCACACACATAAATTTTCTTCCCAAAATTTATACAATAAATCAAGCCTCTGCTTGTTATCCACACTGGAAGATTTATAAACTTACAAGTTTATTTTATTTTACCAATCAGTTCAAATCGTGAAGGTACCACACTTATGATACTCTCTATTTCACTTTCGAATGTGTATCTACGTCTTGATTTTATATAAATACAAAATATCCTAATTGATACAAATATCATTTGCTTCCCGTTTCATGCCTCTCCGTGTTATCTGAAAAATATACTTTGCTCATGGCAAATATTAACTGTTCAACCAGAACTGTCATGTTGGTTGAATGCGGGCTTGCGCTAACCACTATCCTTCGGAAAATCACCTGTTCCAAACTAGAAATGATTCAACTACTTCATAATCTCTCTCTCAATGAATGTGATTATTAGAAAATATAAGATCCAAGAATTAGTTAGAAAAGTTATGAAAATCATTATTATTATTATTATTAGTGGATTATTATTATTATTATTAGTTATATTATTTTAAATATATTTAATTATTATTTCATTATGTGAGAATCCACATGTTCGATTCTTCGAATATGGATAAAATCTCCATTTCTCAACAACAAATAATTAATAACTTTTACAGTTACATCTGCTGATTACCGTAATTATCAAAAAAATATGAAACATTCAAATAAATGCTCGGTCATCGATCCTAAACTGTTCTGAGTGCTGAAAATAATCAGAATAACCCTAATGTGTCTTGCGTAAAACATTGCAAGATTTTAATACGAAGAAAAATAAATGTGTTGGTCATCTGCAGAAAATGAGTTTGTTCCAATTAGCTAGGAGTAGTGTGTTTTGGCCAGTTCAGATCCCTCCACCTCCACACCCTCCACACAAGATGGCGGCAGCCCGATAACTCCCGAACCCGTGGTCGGATTTTGACAAATGAGGTGTCATTGAACTCGGGCTGACACCCCCTTTCCAATGGACAACATATTTCAACCCCAAAGATAAAACCTACCCTACTAGAGGGTGAAAATTGTAATTTTTTAGAGAATCTCTGTTTCTAATTGCAACATGTGAGAGTTTGAATGCCGATATGGAATGAAATGTTGTTCCACATAAAGTGCATATGTTCGGTGGAAAGCCACTATGAATTAGCATGCCCACTCATGGCTTTTGTAAGAGGGTGGGGGAGCGGATCCCTATGGATGGGTTATTGTTGAGGAGTCATTGTTGGCGGGGGTCATTGTTGACAGGTCCTTGTGGACGAGTCCTTGTGGACAGGTCATTGTGGACAGGTCCTTGTGGACAAGTCCTTGTGGACGAGTCCTTGTCCCTTTGGACGGGTCCCTTTGGCCTGGTTCCTACGGACTAGCCCATGAATTTATTTAAATTATGTCAAAGGGCCAAACTACATTTGTGTGTGTGTTGAATAGACGTTGTTCACCACTACTATAATGCAATAACGATATGAAAGGAAAGTGACGAAATACATGTGAACACGTGTGAAATGACCTTATTACCGTCCTCCTTGTGAAACAAGTCACATCCTGTTTTGCTTCATACGTGAGAAAATGTGAGTTCGAACCCGTGGTCGGATTTTGACGAATGAGGTGTCATTGAACTCGGGCTGATACCCCCTTTCCAATGAACAACATATTTCCACCCCAAAATAAAACCTACCCCTACTAGGGGGTGAAATTGTAATTTTTTTAGAGAATCTCTCTTTCCAATTGCAACATGTGAGAGTTTGAATGCCGATATGGAATAAAACGTTGTTCCACACAAGAGACATGTGTTTGGTGGATAGCCACTATAAATGAACATGTTTGTTTTTGTTTTTTGTTTTTTACGCATGCCCACTCATTGCTTTTGTAAGAGGGCAGGCTTTTTAAAAGATGGCGGCTGTAGTGTAACCTAACCTAACCCAACCCACGAATGGTGATCAAAAAGTATTTTAAGTGACGCTTGTCGATTGGCAAACCAATAATCAAAGAGGGATATGTCAGGCCTTGAGGGGAAAGCCCCTTTTGATTGATCCCTGTTGATTGATCTGTGTTGATTTGTCCCTTTGGACTGGTCTCTGTTGACTAGCCCCTTTTGGACGGGCCCTTTTTGACAGGGGGTCATTTTTGATGGATCCTTTTTGACAGGTGCTTTTCGACGGGTCCCTGTTGACGAGTCATTGCTGACGGGTCCTTGTTGATGAGTCCCTGTGGACGGGTCATTGTTGACGGGTCCCTATTGACAGGTCATTGTTGACAGGTCATTGTTGACGGGTCATTGTTGATGGGTCCTTGCTGACAAGTCCCTGTTGATGGGTCCCTGTGGAAGGGTCCCTTTAGACCGGCCCCTTTGGACTGGTCCCTATGGACCGGCCCATGAAATTTATCCAAATTATGTCAAAGGGCCTAACTACATTTGTGTGTAAAGCAGTGTGTTGAACTGACGTTGTTCACTAGTCCTTACTACTACAATTGGATAACGATATGAAAGGAATTGATTAACTAGATATGAGTTAACTACCAACGAAACACTTTGGCGACTCTGCTTGTTATTGACCAATTAGTAGGGTTTTAGAAAAACTGTTTGCTATTTTGGGTTATATACAAAAAATGCTTAGACCTTTTGAGTGAATATGTTTGCTAAACAAGACATTATACCAGACACGATTAGGATTCTTATGTAGCTCAGACAAGGAAAGAATTTCTACAGAATCTGTTGACATTGAATATAGATTTAGGTATTAGGAAGTCATTTTGAAGGCCTTTGTCTGGAGCGTGGCACTCTATGAAAGTAAAACTTAGACAATTGGTGTAGCAGAAAAGTGGAGAATTGAAGTTTTTGAAATGTGGTGTTACAGGAGAATGATGAAGATTAGATGGGTAAATAGGGTTACTAACAAAGAGGTATTAAGACGAGTGGGGGAGAAGAGATGTATCTGGCGACTGTTAATGAAGTAAAGAGATAGGTTGGTAGAACACAAACTAAGACACCCAAGAATAGCAAACTTAGTTAAGGAAGAAAGGTTCGAGGACGAGAACTGTAGGGGTAGACCAAGTTTAGAATATGTTAAACAGATAGCCTTGAATGTAGGGTGTGGTAGCTATATAGAGATGAAGCTATTAGCTCGGGACAGATAGGCGCTGAGATCTGCATCAAACCAGTCAAAGGACTAAAGACTCAAACAACAACATGTAAGTTCACTAAAATAATGTTGTGTAACGGTATATGTTAGTCAACGAACAGTAATGCATTACTAAAACCCATGACACGATACCTAAGAGCTTTTCTAAAATGATTTTAAAATGCCTTTAACCCTATATTGAACACCCAGTTCACAAGACTCATAACTGCAATGTTATGGTAAAACAAAACAAAATCTATATTTCAAAACAAGCAAGTGGTTTAGTCAATGTATACTGGAAAAAGTTTTGTAAACACTCAAGTCCTCAAGAATAATTAAATTAGTAACTGTCAGGTTGACCGAGTGGTTAAGGTGTTTGACTTAAGATCAAATTGTCTGTATAAGGAAGCAAGGGTTCGAATCCCTTACCTGACATAACTATTGCCTTGACATGGCTTGGCCACACTGCATTATTATGACACTCGGTACACAAACCATAGATATAGTGTATTGTTTAAGGCCACTCTCTTTCTGAACATAGTCAGAGACTGTTGATGGTTAACAATTGTATTAATAGTGGGACATGGGGATAGTAATTAAGAAAAACAGACAATACCCATACAATATTTTTATTAAATTCATTCTATAATAGTTACACACTGAATTCAACTCTATCTCTTTACCATTGTTCTATATAGATTTTTAAACACAACGCTTGTTGTAGATCCTTTTACAACTTTCTCCAGGTACTCTTGCTCTTAAAAACTGGGGAAGCCGCAATGGTTTTATAAACATAAAACCCTCATCCTCTTCTTTTTCATAATTATCATCATCATCATCATCATTATGAATATTATCATCAAAATTATTATAGTCATTGTCACCATCATTATCATCATCATCATCATTCTCAACATCACTAGAACTATCCAATTCCTCTTGTTTGTTTTCCACAGGGACCTCTTGTAGAGTCTCCGTTGCTTTTGATAGTGTTAAGGGTTTTTTGAACGATGGTATTTGTCCTAACATGTCTTTTTGAGGTGATGATGAATGCTTTTTAACAAACAATGCACTATCTTGAGCAGCAATATATTTTTCTTGGACTTGCTTTTTTACCTGGGTTAGAGTATTTTGCGTATTTAAATGTGTATTAATTTGAGATTCACAATGATGTTCTTTTGAAGTAAGTACGTTGGAGTCTTTTGTTTTAATCATTCCTCGACACTTTTTGGATCGTTGTTTTGAACATCGCCAAATAACAGTTCCATCTTTATTGGTTGTTTTTACAATATATGTATATCCTTTATAGAAGACACATGGCTTGCCATGACTGGTTGTTGAGACTTCCATATCAACTAATACATATGAATTAAATTTTAGTAAAGTCACATGAACAATCTTTAGATTACAAGTGATTTACACACACACACACTTTCCTAAATGTCAAGATTTATGGATGTTGTTTTCCGCCAACAGCTGCTTACTGCGTATGACAAGGCTGGAGACTGGTAGGTGAGACGGTCTTTCACGATGTGAACACTGTAACAGGCAGTAGTCAACTGACAATATTCTTATACCCTAGTCAAGGTTAACAGGTACTTACTGCGTATGACAAGACCGTACACTCGTAGGTTAGACCGTATTTTTTGTTTGTTGCTAAGGATCCCATATATACCCTAGACATGTTAGTTCTGAACACTTAGTGGTTAATTGTATATATTGAATTTAAATACACAGCTCATACAAGCACGTTTTGCGGATGGGAGGGGTGAGAGGCTGGCAAAAAAGGAAATGTTTTAGTTTAATGAAACGTCATGTCCTAGTAGGCGTGATTTATAGTAGACGCAATTGATAGTAGACGTAATTGATAGTAGGTGTAATCGATACTAGACGTGATTAATAGTAGACGCATTTGATACTAGGCGTGATTGATAGTAGGCGTGATTTGTAGTAAGCGCGATTTATAGTAGACGCAAATGATAGTAGGCGCGATTGATAGTAGGCTTGATTGATAGTAGACGCGATTGATAGTAGGCGCAATTTGACATGGGCGCGACTCAGATCATTTTTGATATCATAAAGTTACAGTGTCAATGTTTATACAAAGTACAAGGTAGAGGGTATTTTAAGACATAACCTCAGCTCACTTAACATAACCTAACTTTACCTAACCTAACTTGGTCACGTGACATGTTCTACAAGTTTAGACTTGCTTTAAGACTGATTATGACGTCATAGATTGATGGGAGGGGTGAGAGACTGACAAGAAAAGAAATGTTCTGGTTTAATGAAACGTCATGTCCTAGTAGGCGCGATTTATAGTAGACGCAATTGATAGTAGGCGCGATTAATAGTAGACGCAATTGATAGTAGACGTGATTGATAGTAGGCGTGATTTGACATGAGTGCGATTAATAGTAGACGCGAAAGATAGTAGGCGCGATTGATATTAGGTGTAATTACACATGGGCGAGATTTATAGTAGACGCAATTGATAGTAGGCGCGATTGATAGTAGGTGTAATTGGTAGTAGGCGCGATTTGACATGAGCGCGATTTATAGTAGACGCAAATGATAGTAGGCGTGATTGATAGTAGACGCAATTGATACTAGGCGTGATTGATAGTAGGCGTGATTTGTAGTAAGCGCATTTCATAGTAGGCTCAATTGATAGTAGATGCAATTGATAGTAGACGTGATTGACAGTAGGCGCGATTGATAGTAGACGTGATTGATATGGACGCGACTTAGATCATTTTTGATATTACAAAGTTACAGTGTCAATGTTTATACAAAGTACAAGGCAGAGAGGGGGTATTTTAAGACTTAACCTCAGCTCACCTAACATAACCTAACTTTACCTAACCTAACTTTGTCACGTGACATGTTCTACAAGTTTAGACTTGCTTTAAGGCTGACTATGACTATGACGTCATAGATTGATGAGAGGGGTGGGAGGCTGACAAAAAAGGAAATGTTTTGGTTTAATGAAAAGTCATGTCCTAGCAGGCGCGATTGGTAGTAGACGCAATTGATAGTAGACGCGATTAATGGTAGGCGCAATTGATAGTAGGTGTGATCAGGTACTTACTGCATATCAAAAGGCTGTACACTCGTGTGTTAGACACTCTATCTTGTTAAGGACCCCTATATATTCCCTATACAAGTCTATACATGTTAGTTCTAAACACTTAGTGGTTATTTGTATTTTAAATTTATATACACAGGTTATACAAGCACGTTTTTTGACACAGTAAAACTTTGTCAAATAGCCACATGCAACACGCAAAGTATGTTTCCGCTATCTAGCGGTGACTATGGAAACTACCTGAACATATCCTAATCTAATCCTAGCTAACTTCACCTGACGTGACCATACCGGTTTGTAAGCAACAACAACAACACACTAAGATTCCATGAATTCCAGAGTACTTTTAGATTAATTATCGACTCTCAACTCTTATAACTATGTCTATCCCACTCTGTCAAAAACACGATATATTTTATTTAAATTTTTGCTTGATGTCAATACTAAAGTGATAATGGGTTTTCCGATCCTATCACTATAAATTCATTACCCTCATTCTTATCTCGGTCTCGACAACAACCATGCCTATTTTTATTATGTCAGATGATGTAATGTTCGAGTGCAAAGTGGGTGTAAAAGTGAGTGCAAAGTGAGTGCAAAAGTGAGTGCAAAGTAAGTGTAAAAGTAGTTGTAAAAGTGAGTGCAAAGTGAGTGCAAAAGTGAGTGCAAAAGTGGGGTGTAAAAGTGGTACCCTATTTGTAATGGCTTATTTGACAAGTTATTTTGTGGTACCCTATTCGTAATGGCTTATTTCAAAAGTTGTTTTTGTCAATGTATTTAGAGGATATTTCTCTTGTTCATGGAAAGTATCTCAGCCTTTTTTATGATAGCATAATGCTTACCGTCATGTTTGTAAGCAACAACAACACACTAAAATTCCAAGAATCCAAACTACTCTAAGGTTAATGATGGTCTCTCAACTCCATTCCACGCCTAGTCAAAAACATTATACGTTTAAAATTTTTCAAAAAAGGTAAATTGAGAAAGTTGGCTATATATTTAAACTAAAAAATCATATGCTAACTCCAACACCTACGTCTATCCCATTCTCAGTCAAAAAAATATATATATTCTTTAAATTTTCCCAAAAAATATTTGGAAAGTATGCTATAATTTTAAAACTAATCATCCTAAAAAGTCATATATAGACTCAAACCAATGGCTTTTATGTCCTTAATCGTTAGAACAAAACATGGAATTTGACATTTTTCCAAATATTGATCATTTTTAAAAATGGGCTATATTTTGTAAACTATGAATTACACAAAAAATGTGTTTGACATAAAAATGACAGGTATTTACCCCCTCTACCCACAAACCAAGTCCCAGGTCTCTGGGACAAAATCCAAAAAGGTTCAATTTTGAAAGTAGACGATATTTTGAAAACTAATCATTCTAAAAAGTCATATATAGACTCAAACAAATGTCCTTTAAGTCCCTTAACGTTAGAACAAAACTTAACATTTTTTTCATTTTTCAAAAAAAAGTCCAATTTTCAAAATTGCCTATATTTTGGAAACTAAGAATTAGTTCCAAAATGGCGGTCGTAGCTTAACTCAACCTAACCTAACCCTACGAGGTGTGATCAAAAAGTTCCAAAATGGCTGCCGTAGCTTAACTTAACCTTTGATTGATCCCTGTTGATTGATCCCTTTTGATTGATCTCTGTTGATGTATCCCTTTGGACTGGTCCCTGTTGACTAGCCCCTTTGGACGGGTCTTTTTTAAAGGGGGAGTCATTTTTTTACGGGTCCCGGAGGACGGGTCCTTGTTGACGGGTCCCTGTGGGCGGGCCCCTTTGATATAATTTGGATAAAATGCACGGGCCAGTCCATAAGGATCAGTCCAAAGGAACCGCACACAGGGACCCTCCAACAAGGACCCGTCCTCCGGGACCCGTAAAAAAATGACTCCCCCTTTAAAAAAGACCCGTCCAAAGGGGCTAGTCAACAGGGACCAGTCCAAAGGGATACATCAACAGAGATCAATCAAAAGGGGTCAATCAACAGGGATCAATCAAAGGTTAAGTTAAGCTACGGCAGCCATTTTGGAACTTTTTGATCACACCTCGTAGGGTTAGGTTAGGTTGAGTTAAGCTACGACCGCCATTTTGAAACTAATTCTTAGTTTCCAAAATATAGGCAATTTTGAAAATTGGACTTTTTTTTTGAAAAAATGAAAAAAATGTTAAGTTTTGTTCTAACGTTAAGGGACTTAAAGGACATTTGTTTGAGTCTATATATGACTTTTTAGAATGATTAGTTTTCAAAATATCGTCTACTTTCAAAATTGAACCTTTTTAGATTTTGTCCCAGAGACCTGGGACTTGGTTTGTGGGTAGAGGGGATAAATACCTGTCATTTTTATGTCAAACACATTTTTTGTGTAATTCATTGTTTACAAAATATAGCCCATTTTTAAAAATGATCAATATTTGGAAAAATGTCAAATTCCATGTTTTGTTCTAACGATTAAGGACAAAAAAGCCATTGGTTTGAGTCTATATATGACTTTTTAGGATGATTAGTTTTCAAATTATAGCATACTTTCCAAATATTTTTTGTAAAAATTTAAAGAATATTTATATATTTTTTTTGACTGAGAATGGGATAGACGTAGGTGTTGGAGTTAGCATATGATTTTTTAGTTTAAATATATAGCCAACTTTCTCAATTTACCTTTTTTGATAAATTTGAAATGTATAATGTTTTTGACTAGGCGTGGAATGGAGTTGAGAGACCATCATTAACCTTAGAGTAGTTTGGATTCTTGGAATTTTAGTGTGTTGTTGTTGCTTACAAACATGACGGTAAGCATTATGCTATAATAAAAAGGGCTGAGATACTTTCCATGAACAAGAGAAATATCCTCTAAATACATTGACAAAAACAACTTGTGAAATAAGCCATTACGAATAGGGTACCACAAAATAACTTGTCAAATAAGCCATTACAAATAGGGTACCACTTTTACACCCCACTTTTGCACTCACTTTTGCACTCACTTTGCACTCACTTTTACAACTACTTTTACACTTACTTTGCACTCACTTTTGCACTCACTTTGCACTCACTTTTACACCCACTTTGCACTCGAACATTACATCATCTGACATAATAAAAATAGGCATGGTTGTTGTCGAGACCGAGATAAGAATGAGGGTAATGAATTTATAGTGATAGGATCGGAAAACCCATTATCACTTTAGAATTGACATCAAGCAAAAATTTAAATAAAATATATCGTGTTTTTGACAGAGTGGGATAGACATAGTTATAAGAGTTGAGAGTCGATAATTAATCTAAAAGTACTCTGGAATTCATGGAATCTTAGTGTGTTGTTGTTGTTGCTTACAAACCGGTATGGTCACGTCAGGTGAAGTTAGCTAGGATTAGATTAGGATATGTTCAGGTAGTTTCCATAGTCACCGCTAGATAGCGGAAACATACTTTGCGTGTTGCATGTGGCTATTTGACAAAGTTTTACTGTGTGAAAAAACGTGCTTGTATAACCTGTGTATATAAATTTAAAATACAAATAACCACTAAGTGTTTAGAACTAACATGTATAGCCTTGTATAGGGAATATATAGGGGTCCTTAACAAGATAGAGTGTCTAACACACGAGTGTACAGCCTTTTGATATGCAGTAAGTACCTGATCACACCTACTATCAATTGCGCCTACCATTAATCACGTCTACTATCAATTGCGTCTACTACCAATCGCACCTGCTAGGACATGACTTTTCATTAAACCAAAACATTTCCTTTTTTGTCAGCCTCCCACCCCTCTCATCAATCTATGACGTCATAGTCATAGTCAGCCTTAAAGCAAGTCTAAACTTGTAGAACATGTCACGTGACAAAGTTAGGTTAGGTAAAGTTAGGTTATGTTAGGTGAGCTGAGGTTAAGTCTTAAAATACCCCCTCTCTGCCTTGTACTTTGTATAAACATTGACACTGTAACTTTGTAATATCAAAAATGATCTAAGTCGCGTCCATATCAATCACGTCTACTATCAATCGCGCCTACTATCAATCACGTCTACTATCAATTGCATATACTATCAATTGCATCTTCTATCAATTGAGCCTACTATGAAATGCGCTTACTACAAATCACGCCTACTATCAATCACGCCTAGTATCAATTGCGTCTACTATCAATCACGCCTACTATCATTTGCGTCTACTATAAATCGCGCTCATGTCAAATCGCGCCTACTACCAATTACACCTACTATCAATCGCGCCTACTATCAATTGCGTCTACTATAAATCTCGCCCATGTCTAATTACGCCTACTATCAATCGCGCCTACTATCATTCGCGTCTACTATAAATCGCACTCATGTCAAATCACGCCTACTATCAATCACGTCTACTATCAATTGCGTCTACTATTAATCGCGCCTACTATCAATTGCGTCTACTATAAATCGCGCCTACTAGGACATGACGTTTCATTAAACCAGAACATTTCCTTTTTTGTCAGTCTCTCACCCCTCCCATCAATCTATGACGTCATAATCAGTCTTAAAGCAAGTCTAAACTTGTAGAACATGTCACGTGACCAAGTTAGGTTAGGTAAAGTTAGGTTATGTTAAGTGAGCTGAGGTTATGTCTTAAAATACCCTCTACCTTGTACTTTATATAAACATTGACACTGTAACTTTATGATATCAAAAATGATCTGAGTCGCGCCCATGTCAAATTGCGCCTACTATCAATCGCGTCTACTATCAATCACGCCTACTATCAATCGCGCCTACTATCATTTGCGTCTACTATAAATCGCGCTTACTACAAATCACGCCTAATATCAATCACGCCTAGTATCAATTGCGTCTACTATTAATCACGTCTAGTATCGATTACACCTACTATCAATTACGTCTACTATCAATTGCGTCTACTATAAATCACGCCTACTAGGACATGACGTTTCATTAAACTAAAACATTTCCTTTTTTGCCAGCCTCTCACCCCTCCCATCCGCAAAACGTGCTTGTATGAGCTGTGTATTTAAATTCAATATATACAATTAACCACTAAGTGTTCAGAACTAACATGTCTAGGGTATATATGGGATCCTTAGCAACAAACAAAAAATACGGTCTAACCTACGAGTGTACGGTCTTGTCATACGCAGTAAGTACCTGTTAACCTTGACTAGGGTATAAGAATGTTGTCAGTTGACTACTGCCTGTTACAGTGTTCACATCGTGAAAGACCGTCTCACCTACCAGTCTCCAGCCTTGTCATACGCAGTAAGCAGCTGTTGGCGGAAAACAACATCCATAAATCTTGACATTTAGGAAAGTGTGTGTGTGTGTAAATCACTTGTAATCTAAAGATTGTTCATGTGACTTTACTAAAATTTAATTCATATGTATTAGTTGATATGGAAGTCTCAACAACCAGTCATGGCAAGCCATGTGTCTTCTATAAAGGATATACATATATTAAAAAAACAACCAATAGAGATGGAACTGTTATTTGGCGATGTTCAAAACAACGACCCAAAAAGTGTCGAGGAATGATTAAAACAAAAGACTCCAACGTACTTACTTCAAAAGAACATCATTGTGAATCTCAAATTAATACACATTTAAATACGCAAAATACTCTAACCCAGGTAAAAAAGCAAGTCCAAGAAAAATATATTGCTGCTCAAGATAGTGCATTGTTTGTTAAAAAGCATTCATCATCACCTCAAAAAGACATGTTAGGACAAATACCATCGTTCAAAAAACCCTTAACACTATCAAAAGCAACGCAGACTCTACAAGAGGTCCCTGTGGAAAACAAACAAGAGGAATTGGATAGTTCTAGTGATGTTGAGAATGATGATGATGATGATAATGATGGTGACAATGACTATAATAATTTTGATGATAATATTCATAATGATGATGATGATGATGATAATTATGAAAAAGAAGAGGATGAGGATTTTATGTTTATAAAACCATTGCGGCTTCCCCAGTTTTTAAGAGCAAGAGTACCTGGAGAAAGTTGTAAAAGGATCTACAACAAGCGTTGTGTTTAAAATAATCTATATAGAACAATGATAAAGAGATAGAGTTGAATTCAGTGTGTAACTATTATAAAATGAATTTAATAAAAATATTGTATGGGTATTGTCTGTTTTTCTTAATTACTATCCCCATGTCCCACTATTAATACAATTGTTAACCATCAACAGTCTCTGACTATGTTCAGAAAGAGAGTGGCCTTAAACAATACACTATATCTATGGTTTGTGTACCGAGTGTCATAATAATGCAGTGTGGCCAAGCCATGTCAAGGCAATAGTTATGTCAGGTAAGGGATTCGAACCCTTGCTTCCTTATACAGACAATTTGATCTTAAGTCAAACACCTTAACCACTCGGTCAACCTGACAGTTACTAATTTAATTAGTCTTGAGGACTTGAGTGTTTACAAAACTTTTTCCAGTATACATTGACTAAACCACTTGCTTGTTTTGAAATATAGATTTTGTTTTGTTTTACCATAACATTGCAGTTATGAGTCTTCTGAACTGGGTGTTCAATATAGGGTTAAAGGCATTTTAAAATCATTTTAGAAAAGCTCTTAGGTATCGTGTCATGGGTTTTAGTAATGCATTACTGTTCGTTGACTAACATATACCGTTACACAACATTATTTTAGTGAACTTACATGTTGTTGTTTGAGTCTTTAGTCCTTTGACTGGTTTGATGCAGATCTCAGCGCCTATCTGTCCCGAGCTAATCGTTTCATCTCTATATAGCTACCACACCCTACATTCAAGGCTATCTGTTTAACATATTCTAAACTTGGTCTACCCCTACAGTTCTCGTCCTCGAACCTTTCTTCCTTAACTAAGTTTGCTATTCTTGGGTGTCTTAGTTTGTGTTCTACCAACCTATCTCTTTACTTCATTAACAGTCGCCAGATACATCTCTTCTCCCCCACTCGTCTTAATAGCTCTTTGTTAGTAACCCTATTTACCCAACTAATCTTCATCATTCTCCTGTAACACCACATTTCAAACACTTCAATTCTCCACTTTTCTGCTACACCAATTGTCTAAGTTTTACTTTCATAGAGTGCCACGCTCCAGACAAAGGCCTTCAAAATGACTTCCTAATACCTAAATCTATATTCAATGTCAACAGATTCCGTAGAAATTTTTTCCTTGTCTGAGCTACATAAGAATACTAATCGTGTCTGGTATAATGTCTTGTTTAGCAAACATATTCACTCAAAAGGTCTAAGCATTTTTTGTATATAACCCAAAATAGCAAACAGTTTTTCTAAAACCCTACTCATTGGTCAATAACAAGCAGAGTCGCCAAAGTGTTTCGTTGGTAGTTAACTCATGTCTAGTTAATCAATTCCTTTCATATCGTTATCCAATTGTAGTAGTAAGGACTAGTGAACAACGTCAGTTCAACACACTGCTTTACACACAAATGTAGTTAGGCCCTTTGACATAATTTGGATAAATTTCATGGGCCGGTCCATAGGGACCAGTCCAAAGGGGCCGGTCTAAAGGGACCCTTCCACAGGGACCCATCAACAGGGACTTGTCAGCAAGGACCCATCAACAATGACCCGTCAACAATGACCTGTCAACAATGACCTGTCAATAGGGACCCGTCAACAATGACCCGTCCACAGGGACTCATCAACAAGGACCCGTCAGCAATGACTCGTCAACAGGGACCCGTCGAAAAGCACCTGTCAAAAAGGATCCATCAAAAATGACCCCCTGTCAAAAAGGGCCCGTCCAAAAGGGGCTAGTCAACGGAGACCAGTCCAAAGGGACAAATCAACAGAGATCAATAAACAGGGATCAATCAAAAGGGGCTATCACCTCAAGGCCTGACATATCCCTCTTTGATTATTGGTTTGCCAATCGACAAGCGTCACTTAAAATACTTTTTGATCACCATTCGTGGGTTGGGTTAGGTTAGGTTACACTACAGCCGCCATCTTTTAAAAAGCCTGCCCTCTTACAAAAGCAATGAGTGGGCATGCGTAAAAAACAAAAAACAAAAACAAGCATGTTAATTCATAGTGGCTATCCACCAAATACATGTCTCTTGTGTGGAACAGCGTTTTATTCCATATCGGCATTCAAACTCTCACATGTTGCAATTGGAAAGAGAGATTCTCTAAACAACTTACAATTTCCCCCCCCCCCTAGTAGGGGTAGGTTTTATTTTGGGGTGGAAATATGTTGTTCATTGGAAAGGGGGTATCAGCCCGAGTTCAATGACACCTCATTCGTCAAAATCCGACCACGGGTTCGAACTCACATTTTCTCACGTATGAAGCAAAACAGGATGTGACTTGTTTCACAAGGAGGACGGTAATAAGGTCATTTCACACGTGTTCACATGTATTTCGTCACTTTCCTTTCATATCGTTATTCCATTATAGTAGTGGTGAACAACGTCAATTCAACACACACACAAATGTAGTTAGGCCCTTTGACATAATTTAAATAAATTCATGGGCTAGTCCGTAGGAACCAGGCCAAAGGGACCCGTCCAAAGGGATCAGTCCAAAGGGACAAGGACTCGTCCACAAGGACTTGTCCACAAGGACCTGTCCACAATGACCTGTCCACAAGGACCTGTCAACAATGACCCCCGCCAACAATGACTCGTCAACAATAACCCATCCATAGGGATCCGCTCCCCCACCCTCTTACAAAAGCCAAGAGTGGGCATGCGTAAAAACAGAAAACAAGCATGTTAATTCATAGTGGCTATTGACCGTACACACGCACTTTATGTGGAACAACGTTTAAATCCATATCAGCATTCAAACTCTCACATGTTGCAATTGGAAACAGAGATTCTATAAAAAATTACAATTTTCACCCCCTAGTAGGGGTAGGTATTACTTTTGGGGTTGAAATATGTTGTCCATTGGAAAGGGGGTGTTAGCCCGAGTTCAATGACACCTCATTCGTCTAAATCCGACCATGCGTTCGGGAGTTATCGGGCTGCCGCCATCTTGTGAGGAGGGTGAGGAGGAGGAGGTATCTGAATCCCTCAAAAACCACTACTGCTAGGCATAATATAAAATCAAATGTGGCTTACATTTCTCGTTGGTCTTGAAGCGTAGTGAACCTGGTCTGTACCAGATTTATCCAGATACATGTCCTATTGGACACGCACGTCTAATCCTTGTATCGGCCGCCATTATATACCCACAATCTGTCTAACAAGACATAGTGGAAATATCTCTTGAAGTTGCAAGTAACTGTTGATCCATTATAATATTTACTACTGTTAAAGCCATAACAGTTTGCTTAACTGGGGTCAGATCCAAATGATCTATTCTCAAATACGTCAGTTGTAACATAACTCACGGTAATCTTTTCAGTACAAGAAAACACTGACAGTCTAAATCAATCAACGGCTGTTCTGAAGATCGTTCCCTGGGCATGGTTTATCACCATCTATCATGCGCGAAGCAACTTATAGTTTCCCTTTGTCGGTTAATGAACAACACCGTGATAGACTGACCTTCAATATACTGAAAGATCGGAGTGGTTATCAAGTTACAATATATGAAACTGACTAATTGGATTAAAATATCCAAGTATAGAATTATTATTACCGGACTGTGACAAAGTACTTTCTAGACAAAGTCTAGCATATGTCCATATAGAAATAAAGTATTTCACCAGTGTCCGTAGAAAAATAACAATCACCTTAGTGATTCCCTCTGCCGGAAACTTACTATGTTCCACACGTATCGTAGTACTTTTGTAACTATCACAATTTAAAGATATCTTCGGCGTAGATCCGGCAACCATGTGCCTTGGCTCAACGTAGCAGCAGCACCTTGTCATGCAAGAGCTTGGTTCAAAGTGAGCTGATGGTGCTTGGGCCGGTCGGCTTTTATTCAAAACGGTCGGGTCCACGCTTGATCACGCTGAAATCTGGAAATCCTCATATCTCCGGTGTCTCTGGTCCGATTCACTTGAGACTAAGTGCATTCTCTTTCATTTGGCCGTGCCAGTAATCTGATCCAAGTCTCAAGTCTCTACTCCATGGCTAACTATTTAATCAACAAATAGTCTCGACCTCTGCTACTACTCGCTACGTCACTTAACATGCTCTTGGCTGCACAAAGTTTCCATTTCCTTCTAGAAGTAGTGGAGCGCGATATTCAAATATCTCAACTTTCAAAAGCGGCTGTAGCCTTTCCCTTGATATCTAGGTGTCTGAATCTTGGAATACCCATTCCTAGAGTTGGGCACATCCACCCCACACTTAGCAAAAAATAAAAATTGAAAAATTTTTATTTTTCCTATCTACACATTAAATCATCTGGTTCTTGAATAATAAATCTTCAAATTCGCTGCATTATAAGTTCCCACGATGTTACCATTTCGTGTATTGGCGATTTTATAGCTTCCATTGTTGTTTACTTCCACAATACGATAGGGTCCAGCGTAAAGGCTTGCAAACTTCGAGTACACTCGATTTTGCACGTCAGAGGGTGTAGGTCTTTTCACTAAAACAAGAGTTCCTACGCGCAAGGGTCTGCGAAAACGCTTTCCTCTCACTCTGCGCTCTCTTTTCTCAGCTTGGCTCCTCAACTTGTCTAAAGCTAGAGTCTCCCTCATCTGACGACTTGGTTCAATCTCAGGTGGAATAGAGATGATTCGATCCCATAATCTTGTTGGTTTAATTCCATGATGAAGCAACATGCGAATCTGTCCAGTACTCTCATGAATTGTAGAGTTGATGGATTCGGATGCTAATGAGAGAACATCCATCCATATCCAATGCTCATTTGGACAATAGAGGCGGCAAAATTTTGCTATTTCAGCCATCACGCGTTCTGCTGGATTGCTTTCAGGATTTCTGATGGAACAAAACAATTGTCTAATCCCAAGATTATTCAAGACGGCTCTAAATTCTAAAGATGTCAATTGGGATCCACGATCTGATAACAGGAATTCCGGTTTGCCTGCTTCCGGAATTACGTTGTCTCTAATTCTCTTCACACAGTATTTTGCGTTTGCCTTCTGAATTGGGTGTAACATAGTGTATTTGCTGAAAACATCCATGGTCACCAGAATATATCGGTTACCTCATTTAGACTTTGGGAGAGGACCATAAAGATCAGTCGCGAAGATTTCACAAGGCTTAGAAGGAATAATAGGCCTTGGTAATTCTCTCAATAATCTAGAATTATGTTTACTCCTTTGGCATAAGTCGCATTCTCGAATAGTGTTCCTGACAGTTTGTCGCATTCGCTCCCACGAAAATTTTTCTTGTATCAAGTTGATCGTCTTATTTACTCCGGCATGACCTGCAATTCGATGTGCCATCCAGATAATGGGTTTTTGCATTCGCGGAGGTATCACTACTCTCAGCTTCGTATGGTCGGGATTTGCAAACTTGTAGACTAAACCATCTAACATCATATAATCTCTTGAAATTCTTTCAGTTTCCCCAAAATCATCATCATTTGGATCCATGTCTCCCTGTAGAAAACGAAAAATGTTTCTAAAACGTCGGTCTCTCCTCTGGGATAAACGCAACAATCTTAACCTTCTCAAGGTATCCTCATCCTCCTGCGTCAGGTTAACTTGAAAAACCTTAGATGTAGACTCCACTGCTCTACTCAATAAATCGGCTCCAACGTTCAATTTACCAGGAGTGTGTTCAATAACTAGGTCGAATTGTTGGATAAAAAGTGACCATCTAGTTATCCTATCACTGGCAAAGTTTGTTCACAAGATAAACTCCAATGCATGGTGATCAGTCCTCACAATTACTGAATGTCCAATTAACATTTTCTTCCACGACTCCAACGCGAAGATTACAGCAAGGGCTTCTAACTCTGTGGTGTAATAATTCCTTTCTGTTGGACGAAGTTTCCTGCTTATGAACGCCAGGTAACGTCTCTTGTGATCGTCATCTTCTTGAAGAAGAATAGCTCCAATCCCTACGGTGGATGCATCGGAGTCTATGATGAAATTCTTGGTAAAGTCAGGATACTCTAATTTCACGCTGTTCACCAATAACCTCCTGGCATCTTGAAATGATTGTTCACAATCTTCATTCCATTTCCATTTGTTTCCCTTTTTTAATAATTCCTGCAATGGAGCAACCGTCTTGGTGAAGCTTGGACAATGCCCTGCGAAGAATTGGCATGTCCCGAGAAAACTGCGGACATTCTTCACTCTAGTAGGTCTAGCGAAATTTGCAATCACCTGTATCTTTGTCTCATTGCGACGGTATCCTTCACCATCCAAAATGTGGCCCAAAAATTTTATTTCCTTCCGAAAGAACTGACATTTTCGAAGGTTTACTTTAAAGTTCGCTTTTCTCAAATCTGCGAATAACATCTGAAGATGTAACAAATGTTCCTCCTTAGTCTCAGATGCAATTAGGATATCATCTATGTAACGAATTGCTATCTCTTTTACTTCAGGACTCAAGTTTTGTTCCAGTGCTCTGATCAAAACAGATCCAGATGTTTTGACCCCAAATGGTAGACGGCGGAATACATATGTCTGCTGGTCAAACATAAATCCTGTAAACTTTTTGGAATCTTCACTAAGCCTAATGTGGTGGTAGGACGAAGTGAGATCAATGTTAGAGAACCAGACCATGCCTTGGAATTTCCTTAACAGTTCCCTAATGATTGGTGGTCTGTCATACTCTGGCAGCAATCTTGAATTCAAATTTCGCGCGTCTAAACACAGTCTCAGACTTCCATCTGGCTTAGACACTACTGCTAATGGATTGACATAATATGTAGTGTACTTTTCAATCACATTGTTACTTTCCATCTCTTTGATAAGCACTTTTACCATTTCTCGATGCTTTTCCGCTACCGGATACAATTTAGCATGGAAAGGTGCATCATCATTTACACGAATACTATATTCAAAATCTTTAATTTCACCAGGTTTAATATCAAAAATATCGTGGTACTCTTCCAAAATTTTTCCTAGCTCTGGGGACTCCTTCTCAGTGTAGACTTCTCTTCCTTCAGCTTCATGAAAAATCAGAGACCATTGAGCATCTCCCTCGATGTCTTCCTCTTCTTTTCCCTCGAAGTTTATCTCTTCGGTATTCTTGAATCTGATCGTCTCTGTCTTCATGTCTATCACTGCTTGATATTTCTGAATGAAATCCGCTCCCAATATCATGTCAAAAGCCATGTCCTTCATTACTACAAACACATGTCGGAAATCATGTCCTCCAATAGTAACACATAAGTATAATTGTGTTTTACACAGAGATATTTTGTTGGGTATTATTCCTTGGATTTTAATTCCTGATACTGGAATCTCCTCTAAATTCTCTTTGAGTTTCCACAGAATATAAAGCTTCTCGCTCACAAGACAAAGCATAGCCCCAGTATCAATTAAAGTATCGACAGGCATACCGAATACTTCGCATGATATGATTGGCATTTTAATTCTTGTACCCATTTCTTTCCGTTCGTCATTGTGTTGAATTAAGTCATCATCCTCTGCTTGCCATTTAATAATCCTGGAAGTGAAAGTGTTTAAAATTCTATCTTCTACTGTGAATTCGAAGTTTTTTTCTTTCCCATTCCCCCGGGATTGTTGTGTTCCCGATGGACCTGGTTCATTGGACTTCTGTTCCAAGAACTGCAAGTTTTCTTGGTGTCTTTCTTCCAAGTTCTTCCTCGTCTCCTTATTGAACTCTTCATTGGACTGACGAGTATTCACATTCCCTCGGTTATTGTAGTTATTGTTTCTACCATAGTACCTTCTTTCCTGGTACCTTCCTTGATTATCCCTTGGCCTTCTCCATCGAGTATTATATCGATATCCACCATCCGGTCTCGCATAAGGCTTGTAACTGTATCTGTTATTGTTCTGATTCCATCCTCTTTTATCGGGCTCTTCCCTCTGCGTTTTCTCTTCTCGCCCCTCTCAAATCTCTCGAGGTGTTTGGGAGTAACTGTCGGCCATAACAGCGTATACAGCGTTGCTATTCTTTCCTCCCTTCTGATGGAAGAATTGAGCGTTCGTGTGATCAAGTTTCTGCAATACCTCGTCAAATTGCTCCATATTATAAATGTCAGCAGCGATCAAAGTTCTTTGGACTTCTGCTGGAAACTGACGTATTAATGCAGTAATTAATTCATTATCTGGCATCGGCGGATCTAAATGTTGAAGTTTAGAAAGCTGTCCAGAAAAGTACGTAGAGTATCGAGTAGGTTGTGACGTCGAGAATCTCTTTGAATATAATTCTGCTCTGACTTGCAGTTGGGTTTCCGGGGACCAAAACTTTTTTAATAACCCACGGGAAAACTCCTCAAAAGTGGTTAGAGTGGATCTAAATGCTCTAAACCAAAGAAGTGCGGGACCTTCCAGAAATTTCCCTATCACTCGGATTTGTCTTTCCTTAGGGATTTTGGAATCTTTTAGGTAATCACCTGCTTCTCTCAAGAATTCTACGGGTGTCACAGAATCTCGCCCTGAAAATTTAGAAGGCTTATCCTCTACATTCTTGAATACAGTTATGGGGTTGGATTGAAATACTGTCCTGACCTCATCCTGTCTTTGACTATCAGTTTCTCTAGCTGCTCCTAGGTTTATCTGTATCGGTTCTTCTCCCCTTATACTTGGCATTTTCAACAGATGGTCAGACTGTTTCTCGTCCTTGATTTGGGTTTGAATAGCCTCAATTTCCTTATGATTTTCTTCTGCCAGTTTTCTAATTTCTTCGGTTTCCTTACAGTTCTCCTTGACATCAGTGGATATCTGGTTCATAACAGCCTCGTGACTTTTCAACGACCCTGTCACATCTGATATGTCCTTCTGAGTAGCTTGAATCTCTTTGGAAATTACTTGAATATGGGATGACAAAGATTCCCTAATCTCCTTGACTCCCTCTTGGTTCTCCAGCTTGAGTGTGTCTTTAATCTCATCGATAACTGTGGTTTTAATTTCAGTTTGTAATTCACTAATCACACCTTCTCTTATTTCTCCCACTATGAGTTCTTTGAATTGTTCTGTCAAACGTTGAACAACTAGAGTTGCCATCTCATTGTTCTCTTTTTTCACCCTGACTTCTAGGTTGATCATGTCTTCACCAACTTTCCTAAGACCACGTTCTATCCTATCAGCTAAGCTTTGGGATCTTAGATCGGCATCGCGAAATTTATCGTCCATTAAACTTGCGTTAGTGGCTAATGAAGTTTCGAGTTCATGTGTTTTTTCGCATAATTTAGTCATTTTACTCTCAAGTGACATTTTCAAGATTTCTGAATTCTCTTTAAATTTATTTTCCATAGAATTAAATTTACTATTTAAATTTTCTTTCCAGTTATATTTTAACCTGCTTTCTAACAACTCGGAATTTTCCTTAAGTTTATCATCTAAACTTTCTTTCAAGTTATCTTTTAAAGAATCAGAATTTTCTTTAAGTTTATCATTTAAACTTTCTTTAAGTTTATTTTCTAAAGAGTCAGAATTTTCTTTAAGTTTATCATTTAAACTTTCTTTAAGTTTATTTTCTAAAGAATCAGAATTGTCTTTAAGTTTCTTTTCCAAAGCCTCTGTATTTTCTTTCATAATGGCTGCTACGCGCAGTCCAGCTTCTTTGGAACTCTCTTCCAAACTCCTCATCATCCTCATCATCGCTTCCATAATTTTCAATTATTATTCAAAACTTAGGGGTATACATGTTGGCAGACACAAGATTATAACTAGAACAAGAAATATGAATAGCTAATTGGAACACTCTAATAAAATGAGATTTGTCCTAATGTCGACGTGATGGAAAAACAGAATTCTCTACTTTTACGAATTACATTTACTACAATATCACAAGAAAAATATGCAAGTTCTCAAATATCCTCCACCTGGGTTCTAATAATGCGTATGTCCTGTCATCGAACGTTTACTACTGAATTTACTTGACGCCCTCATGGTTAAGCCATTATCAAAAATAATCAAACCCATTCTAATTATTAATCCAGTTAAATTTCTAATATTCCCCACTAATTGGGTTTCCTACTAATTTATTCATCCAAACCAGACATCTCTCAACTCCCAAAATATCTATATATATAAAAATTATCACAATTTAAATCGGCATGCCATTGACCATGTCTAACTCGAGCCCCACGTTCGAAGCCATTTCTCTCTCTATCTTATTTTATGTGCCCGTTTAGACCGGATTCCGCACGACCACATATGCATTTTACCAAGAATCAGCCAGCTCGAGAGTCAAAATATCCCGGGGCGCCAGATGGGTTAAAGCTAATCGCAACAACGACATCAAATGAAAAAAAAATGCTTTACTGATTTTTGGCTCAATGCAACAATAAGGATAGAAGGAGATTCAACTGGCATAACACATCATGTAAAATTATCTCATTTTATTCTGAATTTAAAATTGACTGCAAAATAAAATGCTCAAAGCAGCATCATTCATGTGTGGCGACCCACATTACTATTTACACAATTTACAGAAACTTTCCAACACATTGGACAATTATCTTTGGAGACACAAGTCTGATTATCAGTCCTGTAGACTGTTCCAAAATTATAATACTTATTTATGATTAAATCCAGTTCAAATTTAATTGTCTTAACTGGAAATATTGCAGTTCACATAATATTAACACTCGTAGAATAATTGTTCATAGAATTTTTAACTTTCACTTATTTTTTCCAGTTTCAAAAAAATATAGTCAAAAATATTATCATCTCTGAATCAACACAAATTATGTACACATATTAATAACAACATCTGAAAAGTATCTGACCCTTGAGCATAGCATCGAAGAACTGTGCGAAGCACAACAAAATTAATTGTTCTTCCGACCTTTAACGTTTCGAGAAGTGACTCGATTATGAACTTCAAGTTCCTAACAAAATATATGATTTCTGAATCATCAACTTGATCAATAAATTGTTGGACCATTCAACTATTCGATTTTCCACTTGGAATCATTATTAAGAAAAATATTTATATTTGTGGTCATTTTAATAATTTTCACAACTTGCAATTCTTGAACAGAATGCGGAAATAAGAATTGTAGCTTCATAATAAATTCATTTATTTCGTGACACTAGGATTGAAAAACATCCTTCAAATTATTCGTGATTATAGAATTATTTATAATTGGCAGTGGCCCATTTTATTATTTTTATAAGAACACAATATTCCAACAACAACGGCAAAGGTCTTCCTCTGAAGAAGAATAAAATACTATCATGACAAATCCGGGTTCTAGCAAAATCAAAATCTTAATGGAATCCGTAAACAAGATTGAAATAAGAACTGATGGTTATTTAAGAAATAACCTTTGGGTCATTCATACGACGCAATGTGTAGTTCCAATACTCCTTCTTTATCACTGAGTCACCGAACCTGCTATTTGATTGATGCTCAAATAAAAACCTCCTCATTCATGCGACTTAAACATGCGCACCTGGGAATGGCATTTCAACTACTCCACACACATACATTTTCTTCTCAAAATTTATACAATAAATCAAGCCTCTGCTTGTTATCCACACTGGAAGATTTATAAACTTACAAGTTTATTTTATTTTACCATTCAGTTCAAATCGTGAAGTTACCACACTTATGATACTCTCTATTTCACTTTCGAATGTGTATCTACGTCATGATTTTATATAAATACAAAATATCCTAATTGATACAAATATCATTTGCTTCCCGTTTCATGCCTCTCCGTGTTATCTGAAAAATATACTTTGCTCATGGCAAATATTAACTGTTCAACCAGAACTGTCATGTTGGTTGAATGCGGGCTTGCGCTAACCACTATCCTTCGGAAAATCACTCGTTCCAAACTAGAAATGATTCAACTACTTCATAATCTCTCTCTCAATGAATGTGATTATTAGAAAATATAAGATCCAAGAATTATTTAGAAAAGTTATGAAAATCATTATTATTATTATTAGTGGATTATTATTATTATTAGTTATCTTATTTTAAATATATTTAATTATTATTTCATTATGTGAGAATCCACATGTTCGTTTCTTCGAATATGGATAAAATCTCCATTTCTCAACAACAAATAATTATTAACTTTTACAGTTACATCGGCTGATTACCGTGATTATCAAAAAAAAAATGAAACATTCAAATAAATGCTCGTTATGCTCGGTCATCGATCCTAAACTGTTCTGAGTGCTAAAAATACTCAGAATAACCCTTAATGTGTCTTGCGTAAATCATTGCAAGATTTTAATACGAAGAAAAATAAATGTGTTGGTCATCTGCAGAAAATAAGTTTGTTCCAATTAGCTAGGCATAATATAAAATCAAATGTGGCTTAAATTTCTCGTTGGTCTTGAAGCGTAGTGAACCTGGTCTGTACCAGATTTATCCAGATACATGTCCTATTGGACACGCACGTCTAATACTTGTATCGGCCGCCATTATATACCCACAATCTGTCTAACAAGACATAGTGGAAATATCTCTTGAAGTTGGAAGTAACTGTTGATCCATTATAATATTTACTTCTGTTAAAGCCATAACAGTTTGCTTAACTGGGGTCAGATCCAAATGATCTATTCTCAAATACGTCAGTTGTAACATAACTCACGGTAATCTTTTCAGTACAAGAAAACACTGACAGTCTAAATCAATCAACGGCTGTTCTGAAGATCGTTCTCTGGGCATGGTTTATCACCATCTATCATGCGCGAAGCAACTTATAGTTTCTCTTTGTCGGCTAATGAACAACACCGTGATAGACTGGCCTTCAATATACTGAAAGATCGGAGTGGTTATCAAGTTACAATATATGAAACTGACTAATTGGATTAAAATATCCAAGTATAGAATTATTATTACTGGACTGTGACAAAGTACTTTCTAGACAAAGTCTAGCATATGTGCATATAGAAATAGAGTATTTCACCAGTGTCCGTAGAAAAATAACAATCACCTTAGTGATTCCCTCTGCCGGAAACTTACTATGTTCCACACGTATCGTAGTACTTTTGTAACTATCACAATTTAAAGATATCTTCGGCGTAGGTCCGGCAACCATGTGCCTTGGCTCAACGTAGCAGCAGCACCTTGTCATGCAAGAGCTTGGTTCGAAGTGAGCTGTTGATGCTTGGGCCGGTCGGCTTTTATTCAAAACGGTCGGGTCCACGCTTGATCACGCTGAAATCTGGAAATCCTCATATCTCCGGTGTCTCTGGTCCGATTCACTTGAGACTAAGTGCATTCTCTTTCATTTGGCCGTGCCAGTAATCTGATCCAAGTCTCAAGTCTCTACTCCATGTCTAACTATTTAATCAACAAATAGTCTCGACCTCTGCTACTACTCGCTACGTCACTTAACGTGCTCTTGGCTGCACAAAGTTTCCATTTCCTTCTAGAAGTAGTGGAGCGCGATATTCAAATATCTCAACTTTCAAAAGCGGCTGTAGCCTTTCCCTTGATATCTAGGTGTCTGAATCTTGGAATACCAATTCCTAGAGTAGGGCACAAAATATCGTTTAAATTGATAATCTGGTAGCAAAATTATCTACCCCGTCCGGGATTCGAACCCGAGATCTCTAGATTCACAGTCATAGGCGCTAACCCCACGGCTATTTCGACTGCGCAAATATTGTGCACAAGATGCTGACTTATTTCCACGTTCTAATAATATTGCATTATGGAATTAAGTTTCATTTATATTTTGCTTGTTTCGATAATGTTCCTGCGTAAAATTCAGTTTAAAATGCCTTATGAATAGGCTCTCTTGTGAGTAAAGAAAATGTATTCAGCAATAGTTCATGAAGGCTTGCTCAATTCTCGTATAACCACAACGATTATATTATATTGATGACTGCATTGCCTTTATGTGGGTTAATATTTGAATAGCCATTGTGCAGAAACATAATACCGGCAATGCCGACTACTTACAATGTTTGATATTAAGGCATTTTACCATTTAAATACTGATACGAAGACTTCGAACATGTACCATGTGCTTTGTTTTAATCACTTGACACCAGAGTTCGCATGAGCGTTCACCGTTCAGTATGTCATATACATTCCACATGGCCCATAGTAGGTCATGGTATCAATTTCCGACATCGCGCACTCATTGTTTCTCTTACCCCTGCCAGCTGGATCTTACCACTGCCGGCTGGATATATCGATCGATTTGGCAGTGCGTCTTACACTTTCGTTCGATCCACCACTGCCAGCTAGCACACTTCCGTTCGAGCACACTTCTGTTCGATCGAACGGAAGTGTGCCAGCTGGTGCCACCTCGATCCACTTCCGTCCAATTTTTACAAATCACTCCCACAAATATATCCAGCAACCGAGTGGAAAGATGTTACACATCAAAAACATAACAACCATTCTCCTTAAGTCTCTCGTTATAAACCTATTGGGGAAAGTGTGGTTTATGAACATGCTAGTGTAATTAAATTATGGTAGTTAATTTTTTCAGGACATAGTAATTAAACGTAAAGATATGTTTTGTGTTCATCTGCAGCGCTTCTTATTTCCCTTAGATTGATAAAGCAGTATGTGTGATTCTTCAAATACAGTAGTGTTATGTATGCTATTTGACCTATCTTTTGGTTAGATGTATAAGGATCAATTAAGTTAGTGAAAATGAAAATTCACAGCCTGCTTCCAGTCTCCGACCGGGTCAGGAATGGGATGAATGAAGACCCTATCTAGCGGCGAGGATATGGACTGTGCCGGCTGCCGAGGCCTGACGCACTCCTCTGGGGCAATGATTAAATGAATGACAGATGAAATGATAGTGGAGAGTGTTGCTGGAATGAAATTTTGACAGGAAAAACCGTAGTACCCGGAGAAAAACCTGTCTGCCTCCGTTTTGTCCAGCACAGATCTCACATGGAGTGACCGGGATTTGAACCACGGACCCAGCGGTGAGAGGCCGGCGTGCTGCCGCCTGAGCCACGGAGGCTTACAATTAAGTTAGTGACAATTTTGTAATTTTGGATATTTCTTCCACAGAGGTTTAGGGGGCTACTGTTTTAAAAGGAATTTGGGGTTTTTGAACATAATGAAACGATAAAACTGGTAATAAAAGGGAATGATAGGAAAATAATACTCTCTAATCTAAAGTTTGTAATCGTGTGTCTCAGTCATGAATAATATATTCCACGTCTAATTCCCCGGCATGCGCCAACTTATCCACTGGAAGAGAGACGTGGCCAGAATATCAGCTGATGACGTCAGACATCTGAGTGACGCGACTCCAGTAGGCAGGTCACGTGAACGATTAGGGCCTTCTATCCGCAGCCGCCCGCCATGCCTATTTTCTAAGTAATCTAACTGCAACTTTTCGATTCTTCCTGTCGCACTCGCACAGAGAGAAAGGCAATGCGGTGGTTGGGAAAATAACGGAATAAAGAGAAAAGAAATGCATTGTAATCCAATATTTTCTGATAGAAGAGAATGGGACAGAAAAGAGCGATCATGCGGACTATATGGAGCATATTGACTGGAATAAAAGATGAGATGACAATATTCTATGAGCCAAGCATAATTTCCATAACTTTCGAATCAGGGGAGACTTTGGTTTTGTTGCAATTTTCTTGATATAATGGTTGGTGAATACTCCTGTCCCCTTTCTCCTCAAGGATAGTAGGACGTGCACTAGTGACCAACTGAAACCGATGTTCCTTCCTCGAGTAGAGCGTATTCTGGTGGCGAGTTTCTCGAAACTCATCACGAGCGGCTATTTTCCAAGTCATCTGTCATCCTCATTGAACTCTAGGTGTTGGAATGCCGACTGCTCGTTGATTGGTTCCTCAGTTTAGGGGCTGCGACAACGTGGTCAAGTAGCGCTGTGTACTTTGGGTGTGTGTGTAGAATCCGGTGGTAATTTTTGTGATGGCAGTAGATCCTATTAGTGTGGGTTGACTGTGAGTATGGTTATTTATTTAGAGTATGGCTTTTAGTGCCGGGAGTGTCCGAGGACATGTTCGGCTCGCCAGAGGCTTTAGCTGCTTCAAGCGGACACCCATGGGGAGAGCTACAAGTTCCGTTCAATTTCAAGTAGGGTAAAGTTAAGTAACTCCGTGATACTAAGCTTTTTTGTTACTATTTCTGACATTTTAGATTTGAGTTATTTCGATTCATTTCATGTTAAAGAGAAATACCCTAAGAAACATTTCTGGGATATTTCTTACAAATATTCGTAATTTATTTATTTCAAGATATTAACTATCAAAATCCGGTAGTAGAAGTAGGTAACGCCGTGATATTCAAGTTACTCCGTGATAGTGTTCAAGTTACTCCGTGATAGTGTTCAAGTTACTCCGTGATAGCATGGTGTTCACCGTTCAGTGTATTTTTTTATCGCGAAAACTAATGTTTTATGTAATAAAAGTGTTGAAATCGTGCGTAGACTATAAGTTTTTATTACCCCATATTGCCCATATTGAAACATTTCACTACACAGTTTTTTATAGAAAAAAAAATTAAAAATATTCCATTAACTTAAACATATTTTAAGTCTTATTAGTAACTATCACATTCCTCACTCCTATCACACATAAAATAGACATTCTAGGTACCAGACAATACAAAACTGATAATCAATCCATTCGGCTCCATTCTTGGTGTCATCCGCCAGGGGAGCAACTTCACGCACCACAACCATCATCGTCATTGTTCTGGGGTCTGTAATTAGGCCATGACCGATCTATTGTGTCTATCTTGACACTATCTTCACTTCAAATTCAGGTGACACAACGAATGGCTTTCCAATATTTACAAGGGTTGCACTTCCTGGATCGGCTGAATATTTTGTGCAATAATCCTTTAGTGTACTCCACGGGTTATTAAAACGTCTAATGGCCTTGTATACTGACCATCCTTCTTCCTTCATCGAATTCAATGCATCTTTAAGTGTTTCAGCTGTGTAGGAGCGTGCTTCTTTATTCCGTTTTGGCGCCATTTCAGCGTCCAACCTATGAAAAACGTACTTACTGCTAAGCTCACACACCTTGCATGCGTAACACTACATGCATGAAAGTTTTGTATGCGAATGGTCTGCATCTTATCTCTGACTGGTGTTAAAATGAAACTTATATAATGAAACAGGTGTTTATAAGAAATTAAAATCTTCACCACAGATTTCACTGGATGTTCACTCATTCATTTCATTCATTCATTTATTTGCAATGGGGGGGGTGTCCCCCGGTGGCAAATTTTACATACTTAACAAATAAATAATTATACATAACAATTCAATAACAATTATACAACAATTAAACTGGAGTATTTACACAAATAGTCAGTCTTTTCTTAAACACACCTATATGTTTGGGAAAAGACTCTAAGATTGCGGCAAGTAGAGAGTTCCAGTCATCAATGGCACGGTTTACAAAAGAATATTTACCATAATTTGTTCGCTGTGGTCGGCCCTTAACTTTGAAAGGATGATCGCTCCTACCCATGTAAGTGGGCTTTCCCAATCGTTTGCTAAGCTCACCCCATGCTGTTTGATTTGTATACGTGTTGTACATAGCGCAGAGTCTAGATTTCATCCTCCTAGCCTCCAGTGATTCCCACCCATGTTTCTTTAACATACGGCTCACACTGCTCCCGGGATTAAAGTCACTGAGCACAAATCTAGCGGCCTTTCTTTGTACCATTTCCAACTCATTTATGAGCCCTACTTGACATGGATCCCAAACTGCCGAGGCATATTCCAGAATAGGTCTTACAAGTGACAAATAGCCTAATTCTTTAGCAGAGGTACTACTTCCTTTTAATACCCTCATTACAAAGTGCAGGGATATGTAAGATTTTGAAACTACACATCCTACATGACTACTCCATTTCATATCATTCCTTGCGTGAACGCCCAAATATTTGCAAGAATCTTCTTCTACAAGTATTTCCGAGCCAATGTTATATTGAAAATCCTACCTTCGCACTTTCCCTATTTTTAGCCTACTTTTCACATTTTGCATAAATGAGAAAAAAGTAGACTTATGAGATCGGGTAAATGTGTGTTTGTCTGTCTATCCTTCTGTCTGTCTGTCTGTCCTTCTGTCTGTCTGTCTGTCTGGCTGGCTGTGTGTGTGTCTCCCCCCTATCAACTCCTAAACGGCTGCAGCAATCGAAACAAAATTTGGTACCTGAATATCTCACGGCCATATTTGAAAATGATGTCAGTGCTACCAACTGCTGAAAAATCGCAATTGAAATTTGAGCTTCATGTTGGATATCATGGAAGGTATGAATAGGAGCTATCTCAAAATTGGTACAAGTATTGATAATAATATTGCAGTTTAATTTCCAGGAGGCCATACATGGCAGTGTTGCCAAAATGATTATAAGCCTGCTGATGGGTCCAAATTTAAATGCATATAACTTCTACACTATCAATTGGATTTCAACCAAATTTTGTATGTGCTATGTGTACATGAAAAGATATGACTGAGCGTATTTTAAAGAGCCACCAGGGCTGCCAACTGTTAATAAATGCTCTCAATTTTTTTAAATCCAAATGCCCATATATCAGAAAGTATGCAAGCCGACAGCTTTAAACTAAGCACACATATAGTACCTGACATTCTATATTAATTTGGAGTAACTTATATACGTCAGTGCTACCAACATGATTCTAAGCCTGCTCAGATGTCCAACTTTAAATACATGTAACTTCTATACTATCATTTGGATTTCAACCGAATTTCGTGTGTGCTATGTGTGGCATAACAGATATGACTATGCCGATTCTTAAGAGTAACCAGGGCTGCCAACTGTTAATAAATACTGTCTTTATTTTTGTTAACCTAATATCAATATATCAGAAAATATGCAAGACAATAGCTCTAAACTTTGCACACGTATAGTACCTGGCATTCTAGATTAATTTGGAGTAACTTATATACCTCAATACCGCCAACATGATTCTAAGCCTACTGATCGGTCCAATTTTAAAATGCATGTAACTTCTATACTAACTAATGGAATTCTTTCAAAATTGACACAACAATAGATCATATAATTTCAGATTATTTCTGACCAATACATGTATGTCATTGTTGCCAACATGATTTTACGCGCGCTGTTATTTCCAATGTTTAACTGCATGTAACGTCCATACTATCCATTGGACTTCAACCAAATTTTGTATTCTGTACCTTAAGAGATGGAACTAAGAATATATTCAGTCACCAGGGCTGCCAACTGTAGTTCTCTATTAGGCTACATTATGCCATGTATACAGTATTTCGAACTAATTAGAAATTTCGATATTACCAACTTAATTTCGTCATTATTCTAGATAGATCCATATAGATTAAACATTGGTATGAATCTTAAATATTAAGAAAAGTAGGCTCTTGAGTTCGTCACGGAACTTCTTGTTAAGAGACTACATTTTCTTGTGTTTATTTTCATTTTATTTACAATCGCCCACTTATAGACCAGGTTCAGGTCCTCTTGAAGCACTGCATTGTCTTGTGAGTCATGTATCTTTCGATATATTACACAATCATCCGCAAACAATCGACAGTCACTGCGAATCCCATTTGGGAAGTCATTTATAAACGCCAAAAATAACAAAGTTCCGATTACACTGCCCTCAGGGATACCCGACGTTACGGTAATTTCATCCGAGAATATGCTTTCGACTTTCACTTTCTGGGAACGACCCGTCAAAAATTCTTGGATCATAAAATTACTCTTCTATCAATCTTCGTTGAAGCTAATTTATGGAGTAGCATGTCATGCGGCACGACATCAAATGCCTTCGCAAAATCTATAACCACGGCGTCGACTGAAACTCCATGGTCTAACGATTCGCTAATGCCTTGAAAAAGTGATAGCATCTGACTCTCGCACGAGTAACCTTTCCGAAATCCATGTTGCCTATCATTAAACCATGATAATGTTTCCCACTGTTCCCTCAAGTAGTCGCAAATGAGATGCTCCATCTGTTTACAAACAATGGACGTAAGGCTAACCGGCCTCTAGTTGCCCAATTCAAATCTGCTCCCTCCCTTAAATATTTGGACTACCGTAGCTCTTTTCCAGTGATCTGGGATTTGCGCATTGTTTATGGGCACATTAAACATCACCTCCAAGTATCGTGCCTCGGCCCTACCTCCTAGTTTAAGTACTTCACTAACAATATTATCAGGAACCTTTGATACAAAGAAACGTAGTTTTTGTATTAGCTTTACAATTGCTGACTGGTTTATTTGGAACAGGGGAGCCCCTGATTCGTCGTTAAGGTCCAACACACAGCTATTGGATTTATTGAACACACTACCGTAAAAGACATTTAATTCATTAGCAATGGCCTGTTTCTCAGTAATTAATTTACCGTCACCGGACATTATCATCGACAAATGATTTGAATTTCCCTTTCTTCTCCTAACATAACTGTATTTTTTTTTCCACCCATCACCTCCCGAACCAAGTAAACCTTGCATATAATTGTCATGAGCAGCCCTCTTTTTTAAGACGAGCTCTCTTGATAAGGACTTAAATTTCAACATATACTTGTCACTATCATGCCTTTTATTGTATAATTTCCTAATTTTCCGTTTTAGACTCCTAATTTCTCGTGTGTAATACTCAGGATCTTGGTTTTGTTTCAGCAATTCAAATGGGACAAATTTATCAACAGCGCTATTTAAAATTTTCAAAAAGTTAGTCCACAGGATATTAATGTGATTTCCTTCCGATGCCCATCCTACAAATAGCTCATTCAAACACCCCCTGAAACTTCCCCTGATCCGCCCTGCGATACTGGAATATGATCTTTTTTGCTACATCAGAGTCTAATTTTGTAATGTCACCATATCTAATATTTAATTCAACCCCAGAATGGTCACTAATTCCTGGTACTTTCAGACAGTTAATATACAGCTCTACAGGCCTTACGAGATAAACATCTAAGGTATTATTGTCACTAGTTGGGAAGTCAACTACTTGGGAAAATCCCCCCTCCCTTAAGAATTTATTTGCAGTGCTCTGAGCTTGACCACAGCTAGTTGACTCACCAGAACAGTCTACTTTGGGGAGGTTTAAATCTCCAGCAATTATTATGCTCTTTTTCATAGCATTACCCGTACAAGTTTTATCATATAGTGTTTCGAGGAGAGAAAAGTTATCTTTCGGTGCTCTATACGCCCCAACCACCTGAAGAGGGAATTTATTTCCTTTATCCGAAATTTGTACACATAACATTTCATGATCCATATCAGCCCACTTTAAGATACTAGCTATATTTTTGCGCACACAAATAAATAGCCCACCACCTCGCTTCCCCCGATCCCTTCTGTACATTTCGTAGTTCCCTTTAATTATTTCGCTACTATTTATGTCCTCATATAACCAAGATTCAGTTGCAATGACAATGTCCGGAGAATACGTCTCTACAAGATTCCAAAATTCAATTAATTTATTTCCTAAACTCTGACAATTAACCTGCAGTAATCTTAGAGTCTTACCTCTGCAGCAAATATCTCGAAATAGCTCCTTCTGTTCCCATCGGCTGGCAACCTCTGGACCTGCTCCTCCTCACAAAAGCCGGCACGAACCGATAACCCTGTCATGTAGGCTCCCTAGGTTGAAAGCGCCCCGTCGATTTAGATGCAGCCCGTCTCGGGCGAAGTCACGGCCACCAATCCAGCAGTCAGCTTCTACGTACACTAATCCCAGTTGTGCACATACCCAGTCCATGCGGTCATTTACAGTCTTAACTCGCCTTAACGGAACATCTCCCCGCCGAACAATGACAGTCATTATAATTTTTGCATTTCTAAACTTGCTTTTAGCATTTCTGCCTAGTTCGTAGAGCTCCCCCATGATGTAATCAGCTGTAGCCCTATTCTTCAAATCGTTCGTTCCAACATGTAGCAACAACACTTTAACTTTTTCACAGTCCTCTACATTTGATTCTTCCACTTGTTGGGCAAGCTGGTCAATTTTAATCCCCGGGTAACACCGCACTTTCGCACCTGATTTCCTCGAGATATTCGCACTCCATCGTATCATAAAATCACCCATTATGATAACGTCATCCTCAGTTTGCTCCTGCGCGCCCTCTTCCACACTGATCCCAGTAGAAAGCCGTTCAGTCACATCCTTCACCGTTTCTTCTGATTCACGAAGCTTTGTTCTAAGTTCCTGTATTATTTGATCCGTTCCTTTGAATTGCACCCTTAAACAGTCCGGCGTATCACATACTTTACAAAACCAATTTCCGACATCACAATCCTCCTTCTTGACCTTAATACAGCCGAAGTGAAACCATTTCTCACATAGTCCACACTCAACACCATTCTTCAATGTTTTACTGCACGTCGAACACTTTAAAGCTGCCACTGGATCGTTTGCCTGATTCACATTTGGAGTAACAGGCCCTGGATTCACTTCTACTACACCAATAACTAGCAATGCAGCTATCACTAGGGCTATGAACCACAAGTTGCTAGGTCCCGTACGCACACACAAACACCGGAAATCCCGACTACCCTTCGCATACCACAGCCCGATCCTCGAGCGATGACACTCCGGAGAATAACCCATTTCAGCACACCTGAGAGCTCGGGAAAAACACGACCTTTCACTTTGACTGCCAACTGATATATCAATGTGGATCACTTGTTGAAATGTCAACTCATTGTTAATATATTTATTAAACCTCACTGAGTTGGTCAAAGATAGAACGCAAGGGCTTCCTGGATTCCTAGTTTCTACTGCAATCTGTTGTTAAAAACTTACAACTTTCGGAATTGAACCTACGTAGTGATAGAGGAAATACGCTTTATCACGGTGTTACTTGATATCACGGAGTAACTTGACTTTACCCTAGTTCCAACTTTCGCTACCAGATGTCACTGACACCTAGTGGTGAACGTTGGAACTTTAATAGAGCGTTACAACGAAATCTAACTCAGAAATTTAGCTTTAAATGTAGTTAGTGGATGGATCTTTTACATACCATAAATATATATGACATGGGACCACCGGCTTTACTTCCCCTCCGAAGGAAGGCATACTGAAGGATTTGAACGCTCTTAAATTATCCGACGACTTCGGCCAGGTGTGAATCCGCGGTCTTGGGCACAGCAGTTCAACTTGCTACCAACTTCGCCATCGAAGCCGCTTGTAATTCAGGTAAGGGCTGCAGACGATCAATTTCAAGTAGCCCCTACCTTCGATACCAAATGCTACTGTCAATGACACCTAGCTGCAAACTTGGCTACTAGATGCCACCGCAAACTGCATCTGGCAGAGAATTTTGGAACTTAATAGATCGTTAATCAATTCCAACCTACAAATTTTGCTTCACACGATTGAAGTTAGTGGAAGGATCTTTTACATGCCATAAATCTATGAAATGGGCTAGCCGGCTTTACTTCCCCTCCGAAGGAAGGCATATTGAGGGATTTTTAAAGCTCTTAAAAAATCCGACGACTTCGGTCGGGTCTGAAGCCAAGATCTTGGGCATAGAAGCTCAGATTGCTACCGACTACGCCACCAAAGCCATCTCTCTTTGTGTGATAAACAAACACAACTCAGGCCCCTGCAGAATGGTCGCCATCACGTCGGTACTAAAATACTCCAATCTCGTATTATGACTAGGACTCGGATTTGTAGGTGCTAAAAATCGGGAAAATATTTATTCTTTATGTGTCAAAAATACCTGAAATATGTGACAAAAAAATTAAAAATATGTAATTATAATTTAGTTTATTAATGTGAATATAAACAATATGCATTACTCACGAATGTAATTTATGCTATGCCTCACTGACTGCTGAAGCATTACAATAGACAACGAGATACATCTTCAGGTTGTCCATCACAAATGACCGTCGATTATCGCGAAACTCTTCTTCTGAAGGTGCGAAACTGCGGCAATATGTTTCTTGCCCTTGAGGTGTTGTGTAGCTTGAGATCGCTGTTCAGCCTTGATTGCTTTACCACATGGTTGGCAGAACAGAACGCCCCCATCAGAAGTAAAATTATCTTTAAATTCTGCAACAGACGATAACTTGTAGTTGTTCTTACAACTAGAACTGCCTTACACTTCACAGTGCCAAAAATGAACTGCATGTGAGTGCCACTGGTTCCAGGTAGCTCTAGCACGTGGTACAATATGGCTATGGACAACGAAATCCCCGGCTTCCACAGTGAGTGGTACGGGGCGACAAGTTAAGAATAACACAGTTGCAAGCTGACATACGCTCTGCATGAATATTAGATAACTCACAGGTTCTTCCCCGTTGAAGTAACACAGAACAAAAATGCAATGAACTGAAAGATCTAGCATACTGATTTAAAAAAAAATGTAAATATTATGTCATTTTATGTGCTAATAAGTGAAAAGCAAGAATTTATGTATTTATAGAAAAAATGCTTAAAATATGTATTTACATACAAAAATATTTATTTACCTGAAAATCCTAGCCCTAATTATGACATGATATTATGTTACGATACTAGTATATATTTTACCGGAACTTACGTTTCTTTACCCGAGTCGCATCCCTTACTGCCACGCATTGCTGACATCCTCTGTAGGAGCAGTTTGTCCTATGCAAAGTTAGAGGACTCACCCTCATTGCAGCCCAAGTAGAAAGAGGTGTAATTTAATCCAAGCATCGCTTTACAATTGAATTGTGGTTGATAATGTAGCGGATGTGGGGAGAAAGTCAATTTCCTGCGCAATTTCCAACTAGTTCATTCTAACTTTTGAACTAAACTCCAACAGAGTAGTTGCTCATACTTCAACCCCTTCAAACTTTTTATCATGCTGCACCATTATACAAAATAATTTGGTAAGTGGTATAACGTTCGGTTCAATAGACATAGTGCAGTTAAAATATAGTTAAATGAGGTAAATTGCATGAAATGACGTGGTGAATTTACTCATGATTCCATACTGACTTTTAAGTTTTACATAAGACTCTGGAAGAAAAAAAAGTCACGTGTTTATGTTTAACCAGACCTACAAGAGGATCACCTTTCACGGAGAACTCATCTTGTGAGGCAGAGATCAACGAAAGGATCCAAGCTGGAAACCGAACTCTCTACAGCCTAACACAGCTTCTTCGGTCCAGATGTCTCTCCTGACAGTTCAAAATTTGTCTATATAAAACTCTGATCCAACCCGTTGTACTATATGGATGCGAGACATGGAGTATCCGAAAACAGGACTTTCATAAACTACTCACATTTGAGAGAATAGTTCTTCGGTAGATCTTCGGACCTGTGAGGGATGTAGACACGGGTGAATGAAACATTAGACACAATCACGAAGTAGAAGACATGTACCACGATGCCAACATAGCTGGAAGCATGAAAACCAGAAGACTGCAGTGGGATGGAAATGTAGCCCAGATGGAAGACCACAGATGGCCACAGAAGCGACTGGACTTCATCCCCACAGGAAGGAGACCACCAGGGAGACCGAGGAAGCGGTGGAGTGATGGACTCCATGAAGATGTACAACAGGCAGCGGTATGTGTGGACAGTTGGCGGATGGCCGCTATGGATAGGAGACGATGGAGAAGGAAGCTTGTAGCAGCGCGCGGTCAGCTAGGCCTTATCACGTGGAAGGAGAAGAAGAAGTTTATGTTTCACCTAGTCACAAAAACCAGATGGTTCATGCCATTATCGGTCATTCTTCAGCTGAGTTTACGAGACAATAAACACAACAGAAATTTATGTAAACATAGGTTAACTTCTCGAGGTAGCTAAGTTTCTATTCATGTAATGAACTCAAATAGGCAATTTTTATGAAACTTTCATCAGGTGTACTTATTTTATTATATAAATAGTAATACCTTGAAGTCTTCTATATTTTAATTTTCCAACTAGTGATTGCGCAGAATCAAAATCAGGACGTTGGGTACGAAATGAGCTTCGGAAACGGTCATTTGAAGCTTGGTGCAAACTTCCTCATGAAGGTAAAGGAGTAGAAGTTTATGAACAACATCCTAAGAACAACTCGTGGATAAATAACAGAAAAGGTTTATCGTGCTCTGAATGGACGAATGCCATCAAAATGTCCTGCAACATCTCAGCGGTGAGAGCTGTGCCGGGGAGAAGTCACACACAACCCTATGCCGACAACCAGGATATGACCAACCGGAGACGCTAGGACATGTCCTGGGCCAATGTTCTAAAGGAGAACTGTTACGAAATTCCCGCCATCACAGAGTTCGATCATCAATTGCCACTTCCCTGAGGAAATTGAAACGGGAAGTTTATGAAGAAGTGCACTGCATTTCGGAAAATGGTAATCACCGTAGAGCAGATATCGTTGCCATTGACAGGAAGAACGGAAGGGGTTTGGTCCTGGACCCCACGGTACGAATGGAAGTGGACATTCCGCAAGCCGTACGAGTCAACGAGGAGAAAGAGGCTATTTACCGACCATGCATACCTCACTTGAGTGAGAGATATAACTTATCTAAAAATGCATGGAAAGTGAATGGCCTTCTATTCGGAGCTCGTGGAACATCTTACAAGTTCGTCGTGGATATCCTCAAGAAGCTTGGCATCATCGAGGATGATCTTGAGAAGATCAGCTTGGGCATTCTGAGAGCTTCAATCAACATGCTACATAACCATTTATATGGTATATCGTAATGAATTATGTACTGTAGAACCAACAATGTACCTACACTGTGTATTATTCTGGAACTTTATGGTCTCCCGGAATGCCGGGCGGATGTCCTTGTGGAAATATATATTGCCACATCATGAGGACACCAGAAACCAGGTTATCTAGAAAAATTGTAGTGAAACTTTCGAATATGAAACAACAAGTCGGATGGATTAAGGAAATTAGAGAAGATATGAAAGAATTAGAAATAACCTTGGATGACTTGCAAACAAAAAAAAATACTGAGAGATATAAAAATAAGATTTCCGGCTAAAATAGACAAACCTAATACAGTTAAAAGGGTATTTACCGATGAGGAACGCCTGAGAAGATCAGAGCGAATGAAAAGCTACTGGGCGACTCGGAAATGAAACTTACTGAAG
This sequence comes from Meconema thalassinum, assembly GCA_946902985.2. Taxonomy (NCBI): domain Eukaryota; kingdom Metazoa; phylum Arthropoda; class Insecta; order Orthoptera; family Tettigoniidae; genus Meconema; species Meconema thalassinum. The sequence goes on from OX336398.1 coordinate 227,784,073, forward strand.
AAGAGGACCAAGAAATGATTGACTGAAGTGGTCCAATGAGGCCGTAAAAGCAGAAGAAGAAGAAGAATATGGTATATTAGTTCGTGAAGTGGTCTTAATTTAAAGTCAAGTGAATCTGTTATTTTATCGAGCCTATAATTCAAGTTTAAGTTTTTGATTATTCTCGTTTAGTAGTCTACTAGCAACCCGCCCCGGCTTCGCCCGGTATTTTTAACGGTTTATTCAGCGTGAGCTTAAAAGGCGCACGGACGGCTGGTCCCAGACGCAATTCAGAAAAGCCGTGGTGAACAGCGAAACTCAAAACACTTAATACTCGACACGACTCAACAGTTTGATGCTGACTGAGGTGATAGGCTCGCTCTAGCTCGTAAACTCGCACCGAAACTAGTAATTTAAATTTCCACTGAATGGAGAATGTTGGAAGAAATGAAAACGCAAAAAACACTTATAGTGGGAGATGTATTAAAGCTAGAGATATGTTGTCCCGGATATTTTTGTAGAACATTTCATGCTGAACAATTCTTACACTCACAGTATATAAATACTTAAACGCTTTATCCAGCGTAAGCTTGAAAGGCGTACGGACAGCAGGCTCTTCTTCGACTTGATTCACTGAAATCGTTACTACTTGGCTTCCTTCGATCATATACGAATGATTCCCTACAGAATCCTTCCGCATGAAATCCCTTATAGAATGGTGAAAACCGCATCAAAATCCATCCAGTGGTTCTCGAGGTTACTCGTTACGTCCAAGAATCGGGGACTTTGTTCTATACTATAAGGTGCGTTCAAAAAGTAACGAGCTGGAGGCTGGAATGCGCAAACCGGTGACGACATCGGCTAATCGTGGCGTGTGTAACGAGGCGTGGTTCCGACCAGAGCGTGGAAGGTCACAGCCCGTCACTAGAGGGCACGCGTGCACGTCACGTGACGATACAAAGCGAGCAGCAGCATGCATCAATCGTCCAACGCTGCCAGTAACATTGCAAACAGTGCCATGGAGGTGTCAGCCGAATAGCAAAGAGGTGTTGTTCGGTTTCTGACAGTGGAAGGAGTAGGGGGAACGGACATTCATCGCCGAATGTTACAAGTGTACGGCGAACACTGCATGTCCCTTGCAAAGGTCAAGGCGTGGCACGGGACAACAGTGAATGCCCAGCGTTACTCGCAAACCTTGACCGCCCTTCGCCAAGCGATCAAAACAAAACGACTAGGTAACATCACCCGTGGGGTCATTCTGCTCCACGACAATGCACGACCTCATACGGCCTACACAGTCGCGGCACTCCTGCAGAAATTCAAATGGGAGGTTCTCGGCCACCCTCCATAGAGTCCAGACCTCTCTCCCTGTGATTACGCCATGTTTGGTCCCCTGAAAAGGGCTGTGCGGGGCCAACGATTCACCTCGGACGCCGACGTCCAGCTGTACGCGCGGAACTGGTTCACATCGCAGCCATTCACCGCCTCGTGTCACAGTGGGACAAGTGCCTCAACAGCCAGGGCCAATACTTCTAACATACAGGTACTGGTTTCTGTAATTATGCCTCCGGCTCGTTACTTTTTGAACGCACTTTATATGTAGAGATATTGCTCTTGGCTCATGTTTCGGTTAAAATTGTTGTCTTCAACTGTAAATTCCATGTTGTATGAAAGGACATGAAAATGACCATAATTTCCCTGTTTCTTATTAACAAAGAAGATTAAAACCTTAAGACAGTATAGACTATGATGAACTTTTAATGTTGTACCAGACACTGTGACCTTCTTCAGCGCAAATTACGATCAGAAAGGTTGCAAGAACTTACATTTTACAAATTTATCATAACAGATGTTGTTATCTAAGGTATTTCTAAAAATATTTCATCATCATCATCTTCATTTCCCCTTTTCCAGCTGACACTGGCTGGGGGCAAATATGGTTCCTCTCCACTTCGTTCTGTCGTTTCACAATTCCTCTTCCGATACGGTGTTCCAATCATAGGTTCTGTTTTCTAATGCTATTCTTCACCGAGTCCATCCAACGCATTCTTGGTCTTCCTCGTCCTGTCTTCCCTGTCATCCGATTTTCCAGTGCTCGTCTTGGTAGCCTTACTTCATTCATCCGTTTGACATGTCCAAACCATCTCAATCTGTTTTGCTGCAGTTTGTCATTTAGTTTCTGTACTCCCAGTTCCTTCCGTATATCTTTATTTCTCACTCTATCTCTCCTTGTCCTCTCAGGAATCTCATCTCAGCTGCCTGTACTCTGCTCTCATTCCTCTTAGTCATTGTCCAAGTTTCTGCTGCATATGTCATTATAGAAACATAATATGCTTTATGCATAACTTCTTTAGCCTTAATTGGTATATCCTTGTACCATACTAGTCCCCGTACCTGTTGGCAGAAAGCACTCCCGAGTTGTATTCTTCTCCTAATTTCTAAATCTAATCTTCATCTTCAGTCCGTTCACTTCCCAAGTATTTGAAGTGTTTCACCACGTCCAATTCCAAAATATTTATCGTCTAAAAGTTAAAAACACCACATTAAAATTAAAAAACAAAACAGATCTGTTATAAAAATATATTAAATAAGAAAGATGGAAGTCTTGATTCAAAACCAGCCTGAACTAGGATAGATGTGGATATCATACTGTATATGTGGAAATTGTTAGGTTAGGATTGAGTTATAGATGGGTGCGAATATCCGTATTAATGAGTCTTTATAGTATAGCGGTTAAGACTGGTTGGAAGATCAACATCCAGAAGACTGAATTTATGACCAATGTTAAAGGGACCCCTTCTAATACTCCTCTCACGATGCTACCATACGAAAGGTACCTGCAGTTAAGTATTTGGGAAAATGGATTTCTGCGAATCAGAGCGAGAACCTAGCCATAGATGCCAGATGTACCAAGTTTGAAAGGGCTTATCATTCCTGTCGTAGTATCTATTCATCTAAGTGCCTCTCCATCTTGCCACGGTGGGTGAGTGTATATCGTGTCGGTCTACTAACCCCAAGATTGCAGGTTCGCTCATGGCCGTGGTAAGTGATATTTGAAAGGCGGCAAAAATACGGTACGCATGTCATGCGATGTTGGCATGTCAAAGAACCCATTTGAATTCACTAGGCCGAGTTCATAATGGCAAAATTAATCTCGGGAGTTTCCGCCAACACAAAGTTCCTCATTTCTCTACTAGAAAGCGCTATAGTGTTCAAGGAGCTTAGATATCTAACATCTGACTTTCATAGTCAAGGAACAACGAAATTCGACATACAAGCTACCCTCTGGGTGACAAATAAGAAAGCTTGCACACGGCATCCGAGGCCATACGATATTATTATTATTAGTGCCTCTCCAAGAACATCAAGCTCAGACTCTACAACTCAGTCGTCAAGCCATCTGTTCTGTATGCTTCTCATGCCTTGTAATGACCAGAAAGGGTTCACTCAGAAAACTGGAGTTAAAAGAGAGGAAGATCCTGAGGAGGATATTAGGTCAAATTAGAGAGGAAGGAGGCATTTACAGAATCCGTCATAATTATCACGTCTACAAGGAAAAGACGCCTGACCTTTACGGACACTTGGCACGTCTGGATTCTGAAAGACTCACCAACAGGATAGGAAGAGGCAAGGCTTCTAAGAACATATGGATTGCGTCAGTTAAGTCAGACATGGAACAACTAGATATCCCTCTGGAATAAACTCGAGACCGTCTGATGTTCCGCCAGGTCATCCGACAGAGCGTTTTCCTAACGTCCCTTACAAGTAAGAAGACTACAGGAGCAAAGTGGACAGAAGAAACAAGACTAACTCATAGTCAGAAAATGAGGGACTATTGGAAGGAGAAGAAAGCAACAACTTTATCGAACAGTAGATACGAGCCCCTTGGTCCTGTGTAGCCTAAACGATAAAGAACGAAAGAAAGAAATAAAGAAAGAAAGAAAGAAAGAAAGAAAGAAAGACAGAAGAATCTATGGAATATAGTCGATGGAAATAAATAATCCAACGATTATATTCCTTAGGATTGTCTTCAGAATTACGTCATATCTCAATTGATGGCCTCTAAGTTGTACTCTTATATTAACAATTGATTTCCACAAACGGTTCTTCTCGCCCACTCTTTTCAATGCCTCTTCATTATTTGTAACCCTGTCAATCCATTGTATTTTGAGCATGCGCCTATAGCACCACATATCAAAAGAAGGTAGCTTCTTCTCTTCCACAGTCCCCAGAGTTCAGGTTTCACAGCCACATTCCACACATACGCTTTCAGAAACAAAAGTTTGGTGCTTTTCAGTCGGTCAACACGAATGTACCCAAAAAGAGCTGGGTTATGCCCTGATCCTGAAATAAATTACATGAGATTAATAAATACACTAGGATGTAATTTATTTCAGGATTAGGACATAACCCAGCTCTTTTTGGGTACATTCGTGTTGACCGACTGAAAAGCACCAAACTTTTGTTTACTTAGGCAACACTGGAATATGGCTTCAAACCTCACAACTCTTTCAGAAACGAAATTGTTAGTGATATATTCCCAGTATTTCGCTGTAGCGTGTGTTTTATCCCGGTATTCTGACGGGTACAATATATTTCTGAATGAACATTGAACTAACAATTTACAATTCGTGAAGACGAATGACTTTCTTTACCTTTTCCTCCCTTGTACACGTTTTGTGCGTTAAAGTTGAAATTATTATCACTAGCTTCGTTTCGCGTTTCATTACATTAAACTGTGAATTTATGATCTGTCGTCTCGTCTTACATCTCATTCGCCTCCGCCTTCCTTCCTCCGTTCGTCTTGTTTATTATTTTCATCTCGCTTCGCTTACGTCTTGCTCGCACATAAACACACACTTCGGAGAGCGTGGAGGAGATGGAATATCTACACCCACAACGACTCGGAATATGTCGTGAGGCTTAATACAAGCTTCTGTTCAAAGGCGTATCCTGCCGTTTGGGAACACGGTGGCTCTTTGAAGATGTAGCAACAGTAATAATAATATTAATAAAAATCATGAAAATAATAATAATAAAGGATTAAGGAAGTTTATAAATATATATAAAGGTTCAACGTTCAAGAATTTCAGATGTTAGATAGGGATACATTTTAGACCATTATTCAAAATTTAGAAGAAGGAAGAACTGCGAAGACCTGAAGAACCTAGACGGATGAACAGAAGCAGCAACACAGCGTCCACATGAAGGAATACTCGAGGAAGAGGAAGCTTAAGAGAAAGAATAAATGAAATTGTAGTGTGATCCTATTCGCAAATAATAATAATAATAATAATAATAATAATAATATATATATATATATATATATATACAGGGTGTATTTGATATGATGGAAGTCCGTTACACTGGTGATAGAAGAGACTATTCTAAGCTTCCTAGGTAAAAAATTTGTCACCTATCTTGAAATTGATAATTAATCATTAAAAAGTCAATGTTTTTAGTTATTTCAGAAACTAATCAGGCAGAAAGTGGTGCGGCAGGCTGGGGAAACGAGGCGGAGCCCGATATGACGACGCGCGAAGGGGAAGTTGTTACGTAATCGGAGCATTGACCTTACCGGTTGACTTGAGGGGTGGTAGGCTATCAGCTGTTTGAGCTCTACCGTCTCGTAAGAAAATGTGCATTGCCGTTGTTCTTGTTGTTGTTGTTGTTGACAACGCACGCAATGGCTTGGGACGTCAGGACCGGTAGTATTGTGTAGCCTACTTTGTAAGTGTGGAATTCATTGATTGATGTTCATGTATAAAATAATTTCGATACTCAGCCCTGATGTATCATTGGCGTCCGTGTCGGACCTTCTGTTGACTAGTTTCTGAAAATACTAAAAACATTCTCTTAATGAAATGCAGTGTGACAAAATTCCGACATCCCGCAGTCTGTTCAGAACTAGGCATTTAGGACGGAAGTAAAAAACTTGATGTTTTGTTTGAGAGGCTTGGCGATTTTGGTCATTTAGCCCCATGTAGCTGGGTGTGGGTAGAATTTGTGTGATAACCTGTGTTTTGTGGTTTCTGTAGTAATGTGGGTATTTGTAATTCAGGTGAGGATTCGGAAGAAGGCGCCGGCCCTGTGGTGTTGGGGCAGTGCAACTGCCTCTCACCTGGAGGCCCTGGGTTCGATTCCTGGCTCCATCAGGGATATTAGAAACTGACGTGAGGGCTGTAACGCAGTGCACTAAGCCTCGTGAGGGCAATTAAGTAGCTGTCTGACAGTGAGGCAGTGCCCGAGTCAGGAAAATCAAGATTAATGGCCGAGGGGACCCGATGCACTGACCACGCGTCACCCTAATATCTGCAGGCCAAATGGCTGGACAGCGGTCGCTTGGTAGGCCTAGGCCCTTCATGGGCTGCACTGCCAGCGGTTATGATTATTGAGAAGAAGGCGGCCGTGGCCTTAAGTTAGGAACAATCCCGACATTTGCCTGGGGTAGAAGTGGGAACCCATGGAAACCTACTTCCAAGATTTAATACTCGTATGGTACCACATGTTCATATTGTGAATTGTCCCATCCCATCTCCAGCCCTCGGGTGGCCATTAACTGGAGAGGGGGGGGGATTGATTTATTGGTCCATCAACAATGTAAATACATATGAAAATACACGAAAATGAAAATAAAATACAAATACATTGTTATAATACAGTGTTATAATAATAATAATAATAGTCTAATAATAATAATAATAATAAGAGTCAGCATGTGTAGTTCTGGTGGTAGAGTGCTAACCTTCCCGAGGGTGCGATCTACGTTCAGTCATGTAGTAAATGAATGGGATCTAATAAGATCATCTCCATGGATTTCATGGCACATACAAGAAATCCTACGTACATTAAAGTCTGGCAACTCGACATACCAAAAAGAAACATAAAAGAAGTTAGTGTGTCTAAAAGCCTACTATTACTATTATTAGTATTATTAATAAGTTTATTACAGTTGTTGCACTATCTTCACACAAAGATAGACCAACAGTTCCTTAAATTAATTTACTAAATCTTTAGGATTTCTATTTTCTATGCATAGTTCATGAAGCTGGAAAAATCCTAGACAGATCCACCATCACTAGTCATGTAGCCACTCCCCATGAAGGTGTGAATCAGCTGTTCATAGGCTCGGTTTGTGTATTTCAATGTCATTGGCAGACAAGGCGAGGAGGTCACTCAACTGCAGACTCTGGTCAACATTCCTCAGCGTAGGAGGGGAGGGAGACGGGGAGAAGTCAGCTCTGCTGCTGAGGGGAACGAAGTGAAAGCCCGTTTCCAAGATATTGAACGACGATTTTTGTGATTTAATTCCACCTACACTAATTAAGATCCGACTTAATTTCATTAAGATATTTGCTTAGAATACCATCTTCTATCACCAGTGTAAAGGACTTCCATCATATCAAATACACCCTCTATATATATATATTTACGAGGGAAGTGGAAAAATCTTGCATAAGACCTTGAGAAGGCTCCGCACTCCTCAAGAGTGTGGGATTCTTACCCACTAAAAAACCACACCCTGTCCTCTTGACAAAACCCATCCCGGGACCACTTTCGTATTACTTCAGGATGGAGCCATTTTCTTTGGTTCATAAGCACCATCTCACTTCTCAATTCATAGTCCGCGGATCGCAGACTTAATCAACTAAATCGAGCAAGTCCCCATCCGACTTCTTCTGACGAAGGACCACCTCAACAAAGAAAGCGACCGTATCCCAGCTGAGCTCGTTCCTCAGCATAATTCAAACTATATTGTCCGGCGTTATTGGACCAACCTCAGCTTCAAGTTGTTGTTTTTCCGCTGCCCAACGATCGCAGACGAAGAATGTAAGATATACGTCATCTCGTTCGTTCTCGCAGTAAATTCAAACTGGACTCCTTACTTTGGCCATACGATGAAGGTAACACCGAAAGTAGCCATGACCTGTCAACATCTGAGTCAGAAAGTAATTAGTTTCTCCGTGTTTCCTACTCGTCTACTCGACCAGACTCGGTATCAGCCGAGCTGTCCATCTTCCTCTGAGATCGTCATTCCACCTCTGCTGCCAAAGCTCCATCTTGCGTGCTACGGCTTCCTTCCGGGCTTGAGCCTTGCCCAGTTCTACTCGTCGGAAGTATACGTCTTTACATTCTTGCGCGAGTAAGTCTATTGGCGCAACACCTGAGACAACCAGAACTGCAGGTTCCGAAACTGTACGGTAAGCACACGCCACCCTCAGAGCTCCTCTCCTCTGAATTGCAGCTAGGCGATTCCTATACTTCTCTATCCTCAGCGAATCAGACCAAATCTCAGCTCCGTACAGGAGAATAGACTGCGCTGTGGACAACAGTAGTCGACGCTTGCTTTCTCTAGGACCATGCACATTAGCCATGAGTCTACTAATGGCAGCTGTCACAACTTCCGCCTTGTCTGCTGCCATCCGTATATGAGACCAGTATGTCAGTTTCGTGTCAAGAGTAAATCCTAAGTACTTCGCAGTGGCTTCAGTTCGAACGACCATCTCTCCAACTTTCATGGGAATTATAGTGTCTATTCTCCTCCTAGTTAACATTACTATTTCAGTTTTCGCCATAGCTAAATTCAGACCATGAGCGTTCATCCAACCACTCACCCGTCGCATTACCCGATTGAGTTTCCACTGAGCCAGAACCGCATCTCGGGCTACAATCACCGCTGCAATATCATCAACGTACCCAACAAGGAATGTATCTTCAGGCATCTCCATGCGCAGTAAGCCGTCGTACAACATGTTCCACAAATCCGGGCCCAGGATAGATCCTTGCTCTGCTCCTGCCGTGACATTTCTCCCCCTCTGACCGTCTGCAATGTCATATAACAGGGTACGGTCCTTCAAATAATCTTTCATTATACGCAGAAGATATGCAGGCAACTGGAAGGTGAATTGAAGAGCTTCAACCATATCTGTCCACCTAGCTGAGTTGAAGGTGTTCTTCACATCCAAGGTTACCAGAAGTGTTATTTTCCTAGAATAGTGGTTACCTTCCTGGGCTTGATTTGCAGCTTCAACTACTAGGTGTACTGCATCTATTGTACATCGCCCACGGCGGAAGCCAAATTGCCTGTCAGACAGATTTCCCGCGGCTTGAATAGACGACAGTATGCGAGGTTTTAATAGCTTCTCCAGCACTTTTCCCGCAATGTCTAAAATACATAGTGGTCTGAAGGACGATGGCGCGTTCCCGACTGCCTTTCCTTTTTTAATCAGCACTAGTCGAGCCATTTTCCAACGGGCAATAAAGACATCTGCTCTCAGACAACAGTTGTATATTTCAAGCAGTAGCTGCGGACAAACCTTGACAGCTCGTTTCATAGCTTCCGCGGGTATCCCGTCAGGGCCTGGAGCCTTCTTATTCCGAAGGGAGCCTACTGCTTCCTTCAGCTCACCTATGGTAAATAGAGGAATGAATTCCGGCTCAAGTAGGTCGCCCACATCAATTCGCACAGGGTGAGTAGGGAGTAGCTCGTTTACAATACCATCCATCGTCCATGCATCCAACGTGGTATTGGACATGGTGCCGAATTTCTTGGTGACAATTCGGTAGCCTAATCCCCAAGGATCTACGTCTACTTCTTTAACTAACAACTGCCACATCAGAGTCTTACGTCTTCTGATGGCATTTCGAAGGGTTCTATTAGCTGCAAGGTGCTCAGCGGATCTCAAATCAGCCTCTGGTCGATGTCTTGAACGTTGGGCTCTTCTTCTGAGTCGAAGACAAGTTCTTCGAAGATCAGCTATTTCGTCAGTCCACCAATAAGCTGGATGTCTATTGTTTCGAAGACGCTTCCGGGGCATTGACGCTTCGCAGGCTAGGTGCAAGAGACGCATAGTGACCCCTACCTGTTCCTCAACAGAAACTCTTAGATCTAATTCCTCAACTATTTTACTAGTTCCTGTCTGTACTGATTCGAGTACATTGGCAAATTTCTCCTCGTCGATGCGCTATACATTCCAACGTGTTGATTCAATGGGTTGTGCATCTGAGGCAGCTGATCTCGTAAAATCCGGAAGGTGATATATTGGTGATCACTAGCAGTGTAATCCTCGATCACTTCCCATTCTACTACCAAGGCTGCCAGACGATCCGACACCATCGTAATATCTGGTTTAGTCTCCGTATAACCAGGTCGCCTAAATGTCGTTGAGGTCCCTGTATTCACCACGACCAATCCTAATCTGGCTGCCATCTCCAAAATTCGTCGTCCCCTCGAATTTTGATGTGGCATACCCCATTCCAATAATAATAATAATACTTGAAATGTGTTTGTAGTGTGTGATGGTACAGTGTTGGACTGGGTTTGATTTCAGATTAATACACGTGGAATCTTCGAGGTGAAACATCACGTCCGGTGATTCGGATTCCACGTAAAAAGTAGTTCCCAAGATCAACAACAAAAGTTACTATCTCATTTTGTCAGTTATGGTATATTCAGAGACTTGTTAAAAAATGGCTGCTCTGGTGAAGTTAGTTATTTGTGTACCGATACCGAAGTTTGGTCTTTCATAAATGTTTCTTACACAAAAGTTGGCTAACACCCTCTGCGAGAAAGAAAGAAAGAAGATATCTCGTTAGACCTAGGTGTTCCACCTCTCAAAATAACACTATCTGAATGTTTTCATAAAATGAGACTTTTCTTGTCACTTAGGACATACTTCAAAACCCTAGAACAGGCAAGCGTCAATGGATCTACGGTTTTCCCATTTTTGTAGCGGCTGAGTCGATTCTTCGACGCTTTTATATTTCTTCATTTAGTAGCTCTGTTCCGCTGAGAGATGGCGTGACATGCCTCGTCGTGTGTTCCTAGAAGTTTACAGATGCTTCATACTCGTTGTCATCCGTAGAAACAATCTCCTTGTAAAAGTTTCCTTGGAAACAAATGAGAGACTCACTGCCATGCGAACCAAAACATATCATGTAATGGCGCTGTATATGATATCGCTACCGGTCTTATTTTGAGGCTGTAATTATATGTAATAGTGAGTTAAAAGTACACCCTTGTTGTTATAATTTCCGTGTACAATATTTTCGTTTCAGTTGGCTTGTACGTAGCATAACAGCTGTAATAGAATACGGTAACATTTAAAATAACAAAAGTTCGTTCACGCACTTAGGTTATAGCCCTAAAATGGCTAATGGAAAATATATTTTTGTTATCAATCAAACAAATATTATTGCATAGACTTGAAACTTTCACACATATTATGTACATATAAGTGCATCATTTTGTATATCTTGGATTTTGTGTTTCATGTTTCATCTCGTATTTTAGGTTGTTAGAATTTTGATATTCCTCATGAAATAATAATTCCACCATTTTCAATTATCAATTGATTTTTTTCTATCAAACTTCTCAGAAAAGTTAACATTACCATAATTGTAAATCTCTGGTTTATTAGCTTTTCAACGATAAGCTACAGTGCCATGGAACGTTGTTCACCATAGGTTTAAAATAAGAATCCACTTGGTAGGAGAATCTATGCCGGAACAGCATTTCCCATTGCCGGTTCTAGGGCTAAACTGCAAAGCGTGATGATGCAGTGAAATAATTTCTTACCTTTCACGAACATAGTCAAGGTTTGAATCTCGGTGGTACAGTACAATTCCTGTACTCTATCGCCTTTGTCCCTGAGGGTTTGGTCGGAACGCAAAAAAGGGTTGGGTTATCAGAAAGCACAAAAAAGTACGGATTACATTAAAATAAACTCTGAACTCAAGATATCGGGGTTCGTTTCCTTCTTTCTTGGTGGAGCCACATCCACAATGCTTTGTCAAGCTGTTCCAGTTTAGGGTTTCTCAATGTTTTGCTTAGCGGCTTCGGTGGCGTAGTTGGTAGCATGCTGAGCTTCTAGACCCAAGATTGCGGGTTCAAACCCGGACGAAGTCGTTGGATTTTTTAAGAGCGTTAAAAACCCCTAAGAATGCCTTCCTTCGGAGAGGAAGTAAAGCCGACGGTCCCATCTCATAGATTTATGGCATGAAAAAGAACCATCCTCTAATTACACCCGTGGAAGTTAAAATTTGTAGGTTAGTTTGATAACGCTCTATTAGTTCCAAAGTTCGCCACCGGGTGCTGACTGCGATGGCATTAATTAGCCACGTCCGCAGCTAGGTGTCGTGAATGGTAGCATTTGGTAGCGAAAGTAGGAACTACTTGGAAAAATTAATCGTCTGCAGTCTTTCTACCTGAATCACAGATAACACACACTTAATACAGCTATCACAATTAACACCGGTTATCAGACAATTTAAACACACAACCAAAGTACACTGGGCTGCATGGTTGTGTTGTCGCAGCCCCTAAACTATGAAACCAACCAACCAATGTTTTGACCATTTATCGTCACTCGACATGATTCAATATCTTTCTGATTTCTTCTCCAATCTTTCATTGTTGTAACGCCTACGTTGAGTTCCTTGGCAATTTTTTCGAGTGATTCCCCTTTATTTGGTCTTCGTAGCACTGCTATTATTATTCATTTAATGAAAGAGTAACCTGTTTGCGTTTCACTCCTGACATGTTTAAAAGCACACACACAACTGTACAGTACACACACAACTGTAAACAAATCACTGTACAGTACTGTACCGAACACAGAAGAACAATGTCATACAACCAACGAACAGTAAGCACTAAAATCGTCAAAGTGCAGTACGTATTGTACATAACACGGACGGTAACGCTACGAGAGATGACGGAGCACTAAAACGGAGAAGCGATAACAACAAGTAGGCCTACCTGTAAACAACAATGGCGCGACGGGTAGTGTGTCACCGCTACGAGTCGGGGCAAGTTCGACTCTAGCATGGTCGGATCAACCGGAATGGCGGACCAGCCGAGGGCGGACAAGAGGGGTTAGGTTTGAATTTAACCCTTTATGGGTTAGTGGTTTCTATATTAACCACCTGTCACAAAGACAGTTTATGCTTTCAAAGATGCTGATAGTTGAATCTTTAAGCCAAATTTTGGAGAATTTTCATGCCGAAGTGCTAGTATTTCTAAAAAATCAAATACTTATTTACTTGACGTAATGTGTTGGATAAATTTTTAATTTAAAAAAAATTAAACATTGACAATTAGTGTAAAAATAAAAAATGTCAAAATAAAATTACAATAATGAAAGAAATATAAAAATTAAAATAATAAATATTACTATAAAAGATTTATGAAAATAATTGTAAAAATCAATTCGAAATTAGTTAATTAATTAATTCAATAAAATATCAAAATTAAATCTGTAAGAACATAAATCGAAAATTAACAAGAAGTTTCGTGACGAACTAAAGAGCCTAATTTTCTTAAAATTTAAGATTCATGCCAATGATTAATCGATATGGATCTATCTAGAATAATGACGAAATTAAGTTGATAATATCGAAATTTCTAATTAGTTCGAAATACTGTATACCTGACATAATGTAGCCTAATAGAGCACTACAGTTGGCAGCCCTGGTGACTGAATATATTCTTAGTTCCATCTCTTAAGGTACAGAATACAAAATTTGGTTGGAGTCCAATGAATAGCATGGACGTTACATGCAGTTAAACATTGGATCTAACAGCGCGTAAAATCATGTTGGCAACAGTGTCATGCATGTATAGGTCAGAAATAATCTGAAATAATATGATCTATTGTTGTGCCAATTTTGAATGAATTCCATTAGTTAGTATAGAAGTTACATGCATTTTAAAATTGGACCTATCAGCAGGCTTAGAATCATGTTGGCAGCACTGACGTATATTAGTTACTCCAAAGTAATCTAGAATGCCAGGTACTGTACGTGTGCAAAGTTTAGAGCTATAGGCTTGCATTCTTTCTGATATATTGATATTAGGGTAACAAAAATAGAGACAGCATTTATTAACAGTTGGCAGCCCTGGTTGCTCTTAAGAATACACATAGTCATAGCTGTTATAGTACACATAGCACATACGAAATTTGGTTGAAATCCAAATGATAGTATGGAAGTTACATGTATTTAAAGTTGGACCTCTCAGCAGGCTTAGAATCATGTTGGTAGCACTGACGTATAAAAGTTACTCCAAATTAATATAGAATGTCATGTACTATACGTGTGCATAGTTTAAAGCTGTCGGCTTGCATACTTTCTCATATATATTGGTATTTGGATAAAAGAAACTAAGAGCATTTTTTAACAGTTGGCAGCACTGGTGGTTCATGAGAATACGTTCAGTCATATCTGGTTATGTACACATACAACATACGAAATTTGGTTGAATTCCAATTGATAGTGTAGAAGTTATATGCCTTTAAATATTGGACCTATCAGTAGGCTTATAATCATTTTGGCAGCACTGCCATGTATGGCCTTCTGGAAATTAAACTGCAATATTAGTATCTATATGTGTGCCGATTTTGAAATAGCTCCCATTCATACCTTCCAAGATATCCAACATGGAGCTCAAATTTCAATTGCGATTTTTCAACAGTTGGTAGCACTGACATCATTTTCAAGTATGGGCGTGAGATATTCAGGTATAGAACTTTACTCCTACCAAATTTTATTTCGATTGCTCCAGCCGTTTAGGAGTTGATAGGGGGGACACACACACAGCCAGCCAGCCAGACAGACAGACAGACAGACAGAAGGACAGACAGACACACATTTTTCCGGATCGATCTCATAAGACTCCTTTTTCCTCAATTTTTGCAAAATGTGTAAAGTAGGCTAAAAATATATTAACATTAAAATTAGAGAAACAAAAATAACATTATTAATTAATTATTAATATTATTGTAATAATTAAGATAAATTTCAATGGAAAAGCATATACAAATTAAAATAATTTTTCTCTATGAAGGACATTAGGCCATAAAACCCAACCATTATGTACTCGTTTGACTCTGGTGATCTCAAATATTTGCGGCAAACTGAATCAAGTAGTCACTCTTTGGGCGATGACAAACTTCTGATCAAATCGGTAAATCTATCGAAAAATTTCAGAACATATTTCAAATTTATTCTGTAAATATTAACCTTCTCCATATTTCTCCATTTTCTGTGGTATAAAGATACCATAATTTGTCAACTTCCTTAATATCCCAGTGTACATACTTGTCTCACTTTCCGCATCTTGCCATTCCCCTTCAGTATGCTTCATTCCCCTATCTCCTCATTCCCTTAATACGTCTCTATCTTTATTACCGGCCCTTTTCCTTTATGCTCTCCGCCTTCTACTTCATTTCATTTGTTTTCCTCTTCCTTTTACTCCGTTAAGATTCATCTTCTTCATTTTCTTTCGACGACCATTTTTTGTACCCCTACTCATTCTCTTTTCTTGTGCTGCCGCCTCTTAATGTTCCTCCCCCTCATCGCTGGGGCTGTTAGGTGACTGGTAACGCCCCCTCACATCGGAGAATATCCCCTCTCACTCCTCTGTGTGCACTTCTTCTGGCTCTACAGTCCTGACAACCCCCACTCAAAGTCACAGTTCACTGGACATACAAACATGTCAGTTTCTTTGTGAAGCCAGCGGAATCTCCAAATGATGAGTTCATTAGTTAAGAAGCCTATTAGATCGGAAGTGAAGACAAGTGGGGGAATTAAGTACACTGACATCTGTCAAAACACAGTGTAAGAGTGGATGGATACATAACCTACCAGCGTAGAAACCTCAAGACCTTTAAAATCCTTCATCTCTACTTAGTATAAAATAAAGTCCCCGATACTTGCATGTCACAGGTAATCTCGAGAACCACTGAATTGATTTTGATGCGGTTTTCACCATTCTGTAAGGATATCTCGAGGAAGGTTTCTGTCGAAAATAGTTGATTTATGATGAAAGGAAGCCAAGCAGTAACGATTTCAGTGAAAATGTCGAAAAAAGAACCTGCCATCCGAGCGCTTTTTAAGCTTACGCTGGACAAACAGTTAAAAATATCAATATACTATGAGTGTAAGAACTGTTCAGCATGAAAAGTTCTACAAAAAAAGGTTCGCGAGAGCATATCTCTAACTTCAATACATCGCCCACTATAAGTATTTTTACGTTATAATTTCTTCCAACAATCTCCATTCAATTACTGAGGCGACAGTTGACGAGCTGGCTAGGGGTGGGATCCTATCACCCCAGTTACAGCCCAGCTAGTGGGCTAGCTTATTACCCCCAGATACAGCCAGCAGCAAACTGTTGAGTCGTGTTGAGTTAAGACTTCAGAGAAGAGTGGATGTGTTTGGAGTTTCCGTGGAAATGCAACTCGGCTTTTCTTCATTTTGCCTGTCAAGTTAAGATTGGACGGAAGGGGGATTTGTGTTCCATGCAACTCGCCATTCTTAAATTACGTCTGACAAGAATTCGTTGCACATGCATCTCCATGATGATATATAGTCCAGTCAGTGATTTTAACCCATCATTCTGAGACGTAAGACGGATATAGGTCGTAGTTCATTGACATCGAAAATAGAAGCACTTATCACGCAATGCATTCATAACTGTTCCCGGGTGAAGCCTGGACGGGTTGCTAGTTAGGTTTATATTTTATTAATGTTCATCTCGTCTCTTCATTACCCAGTTAATGTATGAGGGATGTTCGCAGTGAAATATCATGTTCTGTGGTTCGAATTCCACATAAAAAAAGAGGTCCCGTGGCTTGTGATCCCGAGATTAGCCATCCTTC
This sequence comes from Meconema thalassinum, assembly GCA_946902985.2. Lineage (NCBI taxonomy): Eukaryota > Metazoa > Arthropoda > Insecta > Orthoptera > Tettigoniidae > Meconema > Meconema thalassinum. The sequence continues at coordinate 227,800,713 of OX336398.1, forward strand.
CCTTTTCTCTCAAATGTTTATGCTGTACGTCCCTGGTTAAAATAGAACAATATCTGCAAATATCCAGATAGAACAACAGTCTGCATGTGTGTACACTTTTCTCATTGAATCAGTTGGAGCTGAAAATGGTCATTTGAAAGAAAAAAAAGATGGTATTGACCCAAGGGCCTTGGAACGGCATAGGAAGGAATTAAGTCAGCCTTCTGTAGCGAGAAACCACTGCTACATTTAGTGCGAACAGAGGAGAAAAGCATTAAATCAATGACTTGCTGCCTTTCAGCGCCGTATTATATCTTAATGTTGGCCGCACAAGCAAGATTCCCGCGTGTGACAGTGCTATAGTAAATTATTTTTGTAGCCTACACATTTTAGGTGCTTTTATGTTCGACCCTGACTATTATGTGTCAGAAAACTGTATCATAATGAGGCTCATTATAACACTATTTTTCATTATGAAACAGTTTATCCCACCAATCAGAGCTCAAGTTAGATAAGGATACCTTCGCGCATGCGCTCAAAATCCAACATGTCTATATAAATTACCGAAAGTGCACCGTCCATACTTTCTCGTAAATATACTGGTGAATATGAGACAAGAAATAGCACTGTACCTTAATATCCCCAAAATACAATTTCCACACAGCGCATTGTTTTCAAACGATTTCGGTAACAGTTTTACTGAATACTGGTGCACAATCTGAACATATGGCATTGAAGGACACAGAGCGCATGCGTCGGTTGGCCAGAGAGCTTGGGAAAACAGAGATATACTACCCAGCACAGCACCCGATCACAAAATTCTAGTGACTGAACAGATATTTTTGAATATTTATGTTAAAATATTTATTTAAGTTATAATTATCGTCGAACATAAACAGTCGTATGCAACTCGCCTATAATGGTAATTAAGACACTCGTATGCAAAAATTAAAAAACTCGCTTACGCTCGTTTTATAAACATACTCGTGTCTTAATTATAGCCATTATAGGCTCGTTGCATAATGTACTATTATGTCACAAATCCATTTTAAAATACAATAACATGTGAAATATTCATCCTGGATGGCTTTTTGCCGCACAAAATTACCACGGAGCTGAAAGGCATTAAGTCACGTTTACGAAATTGATTTGAATAATATGTTTATTAAATTAAAATTGATATTCCGCTAACACAAATATAACCTGAATAATTGCTTCACAACATAGATGACTAATATAGTGTGTTTGTTAAGTTCTGTTCTGTCAGTGACGTTTTATCTGTCTCCTGAAAAATAGTGAAAACTGATTTTATACTTTTCAGCTCCGGCCGATTGAATTAGATTGATCCCATTCTGGTTAAAAAATGAAAACTCCAGTTAAGTAGATATTTATGACGTGGTATCAACCGGCAGATTGTTAAAAGTTTCGTGAATATGTAGCGAAAATGGTCAGAGTGACAGCATCAGAGAATGAGAAGGTGGCAACACCGAGTACTACTAGTCGACCAAAATATTATGTGCATTCGAGTTTGAAGGTTGGTTGTGAAGTAACCAATAGACCTACGTAAAATCCAATAACATCATCATTTTCATCGTTTTATTGTACGTTCGTTAATGTAGGTTTGGAATTTTTAATTTATATTTTAATATTTTTTTTATGGCAGTTGAAACACAAAAAGGACCCGTTTTTAAGACTGTTTCAACCATGCGTCAAATTTAAGAATTATTATCTCACAAGCCCGTCATCAGATCGAACCCAAATTTTAACACAATGCACATGGGAATGTTGTATAACTGGTTTATTAATTTCAAAATTTTTCGTGTCCAAGAAACAAAGTTCTTATCATTTTTGTAAGGGAACTTTTTCTCGGCTCAGGGTGGTTGGAAAATGTAGTTCTTGGTCGCGTTGTAATCCTCACACATCAAAATGGTATAATGTATGACTGTGATTAACTTATTCTATATCGGTTTGTATTTGTACGGGGAAATAAGACATGGTTCTCCAGCTAGTCACTTCGTGGAAAGCTGTACAGCGTTGTTGATATGGAGCCCATCACTTCCGAGCGAGGCGCGCCATGTGGCGTGATGGGCTCCAGCTTGGCAACGCTGTACAGCTTTCCCCGGAGCGGCTAGCTGCTGAACCATGTCTTATTATCCCGATACAAACCGATATAAAATAAGTGAATTAGTTTACGTATTTTACAGTCATACAGCTAAACATTTTGATGTATAAGAATTACAACATTCCAGTGTATATTGTGTTAAAATTTGGATTCGATCTGACGACAGGTTTTTGAGATAATAATTCTTAAATGTGACGCATGGTTGAAACACGCTTAAAAACAGGCACTCTTTGTGTTCTAACTGCGATACAAATATTAAAATATGAATTAAAAATTCCAAACCTACATGAACTAACGTAAAATAGAACGATGAAAATGATGATGTTATTGGATTTTATGTAGGTCTATTGGTTACTTCACAATCCTCCTTCAAACTCGAGTGCTCATAATATTTTGGTCGACAGTAGTCCAAGGTATCGCTGCATGACGTCATACCCAAACTCTCGTCGGACAGACGTCACAAGCAAGGTGGTGTGCTTTAGAGTTATTCATGTTGGCTTAAACCATGAGAACATCGGGCACATCCTGTAATTACTCTCTGACAAGGGCGGCCTCTGGTGTGACCTAGCACATTAAACTCCGTGCGCCACTCACATTGATATCAATTAGAGTTGTATCAACACTCGGCGTGTTTGTAAGCACACAGCACCTTTCCTACATTAGTTGGGATAATGCACCGAGAAATAAGTGACAAGCTGGAAGGGCTGTTAATTTGCTCTAGTCCCACAAGCCTCAGGATGGCCGGTTACAAGGACACTCAAGTCTCGATAATACTGGGATTCCCTTGTCTGTTGTGTAGTATAGCGGTTTGTGTACAATCTAGAATTATATCATCAAAGATGTTGATGGACTTATAATCTTTTAGGAAACAAAATATATATTTCCTGGATCTCTTTCATTCTACTAGACAAAGTGAAACCAAAAGCAAAAAAAAAGCAACCAAATAAATGAAAAGCGAAATGAAAAAACAAAAAGAAAATCAAAACCATCAAGAAAGACAAACACAATTTTCAACAAAATAAAAAGCAAATACAAACAAACAAAAAACAGCAATCAAAGAACAACTAATGTAAACCATAAACTAACAGAAACTAAAACAAAAACATAAAAGAGCACAAGCAAAAAATAAAACAAAAATTAAACAAGAATCGAGAGAAAAAACAAAATATTAAATCACAACCCCCCCCCCAAAAAAAAACAATCAAAAATAAAACCAGAAAACAAACAACAACAACAAAGAGAACACAATCATAATATACAAATGAATAGCAAAAACAAAAACAATAGGAAATCAGAATACAAAATCAAAATCAAATAGAATCAAAAGCATAAGAAGAAATCATAAGCAAAGCAAAATCGAAACTTAAACAAAGGCGAAGTAAAAAGAAAAAAGCTACATTCAAAAAAGAAAAGAATGATAAGGGAAAAAATCTCTATGATAGAAAAAAAAACCAAGAATCGCAGCAAGTTGAAAAATTGAAAAGAAAACCACAAAAATCAGAGACAAAAGCAAAACTAAAGCAAAAGAAGGAAAGAAAGAAGGAAAGAAAGAAAGAAAGAAAGAAAGAAAGAAAGAAAGGAAGATAGAAAGAAAGGAAAATAAAGAAATAAAACAAGTAGTTCCGTGAAGAACTATACAGCCTATTTTCATATATCGTACTAATGTTAACTGTCACAATCAACATACAAAATTTCAGTTAGATTGCTGTAATAGATTCGTAGATATTGAGAACCGACTAAATATTTCGGATGGTCGCCATGTTGGAATGTTATATGTATAGGCCCTAGAGTAATGTACCTTTAAAGGAAAATTATTGCGTAGGTTCATTATTCAAACTTTCATTTCGATCGCAAGATTACTACACAAGAAACAATAACTTAATTTAAAAATTCGCACTGCCACCATCTTGAGGTTATGTAAACAATTGAACTAAATTGCATACCAGTGCATTACAATGTGTATAAACATTTGCTGTACCAAGTTTCATTGCCGTTGGATCATTAAATCGCGAGAAAAGTCTTTTTAAAACATTCAAATTCGCTTGGCCGCCATGTTCGTTTTGTAGATAACCGGTTTTTATAAATCTCATAGATGAACTTCCAGTAGTGTCCTTTATCCCAGTGCAAAATTTCAGGGTGATAACGGTAATAGTTTCATAGATAGCCTATAGAATGCCGGTGAAATATATCGCACAGCCGCCATATTGAGGTTATGTAAACAATTGAACGAAGTTAGATGTCGGTGCATTACAATGTATATAAACATATACTGTACAAAGTTTTATTGCGTTTGGTTGGTTAAATCGCGAAAAACGTCTATTAAAAGTCGCAACTTCGCTTGGCCGCCATGTTGGTTTTGTAGTTACCAGGTTTCCAAAGGTCACATAAGTAAACTTCTAGTAGTTTCCTTTATTACTATACAAAATTCCAGGGTGATATCGGTAATAGTTTCGGAGATATTGAATGCTGGTGAAATATTTCTCACAGCCGCCATGTTGGATTGATGAGACGTAACAAAATTTGAAGGGCACTGTCGGGGTTGCCCGAGATAGTACTATGAACTTACCGAGTTTCATTGAAATCACTCCAGCCGTTTAAATTTTATTATGGGGACACACACACACACACGAATCACAAACACAGACAGGCACACACAGACAGACACACGGACAAAAGCTGATCTCATAAGCCTATTTTCATAAATGAAAATAGATGAAAATAGGCTAAAAAGCACATCAGGCCCGATCCCTTAAACAAATATTTTTGTGAGGGAACTGTGTCAGCACATTTACTGGCACGTTAACAAATAATAATAGGCCTATCGTACGACCACGCGTGCCGGGTACAAGCGTTGTTATTTCACGCTTAGAGGGCAGCTTGCATGTCGAATATTGTTGTTCCTTGGTGCACCATGAAAGTCAAGGAGGTTAGATATCCAAGCTCCTTGACACTATAGCGCTTTCTAGTAGAGAAATGAGGAACTTTGTGTTGGCGGAAAATCCCGAGATTAAGTTTGCCATTATGAACACGGCCTACTGAATTCAAACGGGTTCTTTAACATGCCAACATCGTATGACATGCGTGTTGTAATTTTTGCCGCCTTTCAGAAATCACTTACCACGGCCAGGAGCGAACCTGAAAGTTTGGTGTTAGTAATCTGACACGATAACCACTCACCCACCGTGGCAAGCGTTATTTCAGACACACATTTCACAGCTGTTTACCGATCAATGCTCTCAAATTTTGTTCATAAACTGGGAATGGAAAATGACAGAGAAGTAACCACTTTTTAAATTATTATTGGGTTAGAATGTAAGAAGAATCCCAACAAACATTTTTTTTATACATTTTAAAATATCTTTGTTGGGATTTGTATTCTTACATTTTAACCCAATAATAATTTAAAAAGTGGTTACTTCTCTGTCATTGTCCATTCCCAGTTTATGAACAAAATTTGAGAGCATTGATCGGTAAACAGCTGAGGAATGTGTGCCGGAAGTAACTTTCTTCTCAACATTTCTATGACAAAATTGTACTCATTACTCACATTCTATAAAGGCAAAGTAGCATTTCATGATCATTATCAGCTCAGAATATTCTGCTCTTTACATGTTACAAGTTTAGCAGAAACCCAGAAAATGCATAGTAAAATGATGCACAATTCGTATGCAAAAGAGTACGTGGTGTCCTTAACATGGCTGGAAGAGAAACTTGCGGATTGATGTCTGAAATTATTATAAAACAAAATAAAGATCTGATGAGCGAAACACGTCGATAACAATCACATGTAATACTCTCAGGTTATATTTCGCATTTTCCGGTAATTGGGTTTACCTTGTATTGCCCGACTGAATACCAATAGTCTCTGATGAACACAGCAAGAGGTTTGATGAGGTATCTATGTTAATTTTTGAAAACTCAGCAATTTTTCTAGGTTTATACCGTGTCTTGTGTGGGGTTTCGCCTAGGACACCAAGCTGGCTCATCAGCGGGCTCTTGGTATCCCCGCGCGTACCCCCTCAGGAGTAGCGACTGTGCACTACATACCTTCTTATCACGGAGGTGAAAGGCTGCTTGAGCTTTTACCTCTCGCAGTTATGAGGCGCACGTGCACTTCATAAGAAGGGAGTTAGTGCACAGTTTACTACTCCTGCGGGGGTCCGGGCGTGGACACCAAGAGCCCGCTGATGAGCCAGCTTGGTGTCCTAGGCGAAACCCCACACAAGACTGAGAAAAAAAATGCTGAGTTTTAATTCACTGGCCGTGAAACCTTATACGATATATATGATAATTTTGCTCTCGCACTCCATGAAGTGTATTGGTGGAAGTAGTAGCCGCCATTGACTCACGACCTATAGGCTAACCCAAGATGGCGCTGAGATACTAAATCCAAGTCATTTCCTGACTGGTGCACGACTGACTACGCAGTCCAACGTGTCCGAACCCACGACCCGAATAGACCTCAGGAAGGAGAAGATTGTGTCTCAAAAAACTTGGAGGATTTTCTCAAGAGATGGAGGAATGAGTATCTTCTTGATCTGAGAACCTACCGCGAAGTACGCCCAAATGGACAGTGGCTAGTAGGAGACATCGTGCTACTGAAGGACGACCTTCGAACTAAACATACAGTCCCTAACTAAAGTTTAAGACCATTAGCTATTTTTCACATTAAAAAACCCTGGTCATACATTCTTGTCAAAAAAAAATAATCTGTGATTATTTGAAAAAAAAATACCTTGGCCTCTTCTGCATCTGTTCATGTGAAAACCATTGTGCTCAGACGTTTACTTTTTAATTACGATTTTTAGCCTATTTTCAATTTTGAAAAAATAGGCTTATGAGATCACCTTTTGTCCGTGTGTGTGTGCGTGTGTGTGTGTGTGTGTGTGTGTGTGATTCGTGTGTGTGTCCCCCCCTAATAAAATCTAAACGACTGGAGTGATTTCAATGAAACTCGGTATGTTCATAGCACTATTCCCGGCGACCTCGACCGTGCCCTTCAAATTTTGTTACGTCTCACCAATGCAAAATGGCGGCTGTGCGAAATATTTCACTAGCATTCAATATCTCCGAAACTATTACCGATATCGCCCTGAAATTGTGTACGGTGATAAAGGGTACTACTAGAAGTTCACCTATGAGACTTTCAAAAACCTGGTGACTACAAAACCAACATGGCGGTCAAGCGAAGTTGAGACTTTTAAATAGACTTTTCTCGCGATTTAACTATCCACACGTAATGAAACTTGGTACAGCAAATGTTTATACACATTGTAATGCACTGGAGTCTAATTTAGTTCAATTGTTTACATAACTTCAAAATGGCGGCTGTGCGAAATATTTCACTGACATTCTATATCTCCGAAACTATTACAGATATCACCCTGCAATTTAGTACGGTGATAAAAGGTACTGATACAAGTTTACTTATGTATATTTCATAAACTTGTAAATTAGAAAACGAACATGGCGACCAAGCGAAGTTGAGACTTTTAAATAGACTTTTCTCACGATTTAACTATCCAAACGTAATGAAACTAGGTACAGCAAGTGTTTATACACATAGTAATGCACTGGAGTCTAATTTAGTTCAATTGTTTACATAACCTCAAAATGGCGGCTGTGCGAAATATTTCACTGACATTCTATATCTCCGAAACTATTCCAGATATTACCCTGCAATTTTGTACGGTGATACAGGGTACTGGTACAAGTTTATCTATGTATATTTCATAAACTTGTAAAGTAAAAAACGAACATGGCGACCAAGCGAATTTGAAATATTTTAATAGACTTTTCTCGTGATTTAAGTCTCTGAGCGCAGTGAAATATGGTACAGTAAATGATTTTTCAAATTGTAATGCACTGCCATCTAATTTAAATCAATTGTTTACATAACCTCAATATGGCGGCTGTGCGAAATTTTAAAATTAAGTTTTTATTTCTTGTGTCGTAATCATGCGATCGAAGTGAAAGTTTGAATAATGAACCAGGGCAATAATTGTCCTTGAATGGTACATAATTCTATGGCCTATACATATAACAATCCTAAATGGCGAGCTTCCGAAATATTTAGACGGTTCTCAATATCTATGAATCTTTTACAGCAACCAAACTGAATTTTTTATGTTCAGAGAGACTATAGGACTTTCAGTAACCTGGTGAGCACAAATCAACATGGCGGCGACGCGAAGTATAAATATTTAAATAGACGATTCTCGCGAATTAACTATCCGAGTGCTGTGAAACGTTGCACGTTAAATGCTTATACAAATGTTGATCCACTGGCATCTAATTTATTTCAATTGTTTGCATAATCACAAGATGGCTGCTGTGCGTAATTTTAAAATCTCGTTTTTACTTCTTGTGTTCTAATCATGCGATTGAAGTTTGAATACCACACGTACACAATAATCTTAATGTAATAGTACAAAAATAAAAATCCAACCTGGCGACAATCTGAAATATTTAGACGGTTCTCAATATCTACGAATCTGTTACAGCAATTAAACTGAAATTTTGTATGTTGTTAGAAGAAATTAACATGAGCAGGATATATGAAAATAGGCTGTATAGTTCTTTACGGAACTACTTGTTTAAATTTAAAATCAAGCCTTTCTTCCGACGGATTAATTTTTATCTTAGTGTTTATTATTTAGCAGAAATGTATGATGTCGATGGTCGTTTTAGGCATTCCCAAAATATCCTTAACATTTTTCCAATTTTCTGTATTTTCTGAAAATTAAAAAAAGTGTAACCAAGGAAGTTTCTTTAATTAAAAAATCGTAATTCAAAACGAAGATGGATTTTACATAAACAGATGCATAAGAGGCCAAGTTATTTTTAAAATCATCACGGAAACATTTCTGACAATAGAGTGTGACCACGAATCTTATGTGAAATAAGCTAGTGGTCTTAAACATTTGTTAGTGATTGTATGTGGCAGATGACAAGATATGAACCATCATTCTTCAGATGGCCAAGGTCAGTCAGCCTGTGCAGCTGGTATTCTCTCTCGAGATAGACCAGGGCGGGTAGGATGTTGGGAACTGAGAAGTCGAGCATCTTTGATGTCTTAATCTATGTATCTCTTTCTTAATATTTTATTTTCTCTTTGTAAATACTGTAGCGCAATAAACGATAGCTGCACTCTAAGACGACCACTTATCAACCACATTACGAATCCCAACAACACAAGGCAGCTTCTGTAGCATGCTGAGCTTCTATGCCCAAAGTCGCAGGTTCAGACCCAGCCGAAGTCGTCGGATATTTTAAGAGAGTTAAAAACCCTCAGTACGCCTTCCGTCGGAGGGGAAGTAAAGCCGGCGGTCCCATGTCATAGATTTATGGCATGAAAAAGAACTTTCCACTAACAACACTTTTGTGAAGCCAAAATTTGTAGGTTAGGTTTGATTAAAGCGCTTAAGTTCCAACGTTCGTCAACAGGCGCTGGTTGCGATGGCATCTAGTAGTAGCAAAGTCCACAGCTAGGTGTCGTGGACGATAGCATTTGGTAGCGAAAGAAGGAACTACTTGAAATTATTATCTGCAGGCCTTACTTGAATTAAAAACAGATAACACACGCTAATACAGCCATCACAATTAACACCGGTTATCAGACAGTTTCTACACACACCCAAAGTGCACGGGGCTAAATGACTGCGTTGTCACAGCCCCAAAACTGGGATCCAACCAACCCAACAACACATAAGCAGCACATGAAGAAGTGGGAATGAATGCTAACTCCTCTCTCCCAATCTGCTAACATCTTGTCACACAAACTGCCACTCCCAAACGCCAGACATCACAATTATATGAAACTCGGTTCTCCCAAGAGTCTTGCGACTCCGAACCTTTCATATTCAACTCTCCTTCTCGGGTTGAAAGTTTACAGCCAGCCGGGAGAAATATCTGACAGCATAAGTTAGAGGCGAGGAGAATTATCCATTCCAAGAGTGTTGTTGATCAGGGTGTTCCAAACCGTTCAGCCTAAGAGCCACACTAATTCCCTACCAACCTCATCACACCAAGAGACTGTAGTTTTGCATAACTAGCCGGCGAGTGAGATATCTATGGCGCAACGCTTTTTTTCCCGCTATCAACACTATAGTACAGGCCGGACGTTTGTTTTAGACGATTGCCTTTGACCTTGAAGCCTGCGGGTGAGCCTACACACACTCACTCTCTCACCCTATCGCTTCAGACTTGTCACCACCGGTCTTTTTTTTAGCGTATGGCTTTTAGTGCCGGGAGTGTCCGAGGACATGTTCAGCTCGCCAGTTTTGTAGCTGCTTCGAGACGGACACCCAATGGGTGAGCTACAAGTACCGTTGTGGAAGAAAGTGGGAATGCACAAGGACGAGGAGTTGGAAGGTAGCGGCAGTGGCCTATAGTTAGGGACCAACCCCGGCATTTGCCTGGAAGGAAGATGGGAAACCACAGAAGACCATCTTCAAGGTTGCCGGCGGGGGGATTTGAACCTCCTCGCCTCCCGGATGTGAGCGACTGCCATCAGTCATGCCGTAACGACCACGGCTAAAAAAAAAGAAAAACACGGATCTGATGTAATGGAATTTCAGACTTGAGCAGACGGTACAGTCCACGTCGAAGTATTGTGTGACGCGGAAGTACACGTTACGTAGTTACGAACAGAACGTCATTATATTTGCCAATGACTGTACTTCAGCAGTAGTGTGAAGCAGCTTTGTCAATCATCGGACCTCATGGGGCTGCTGACAACTACACAGGTACTGTAGTAACTCGCCTCCACGCTTCCATTAAGATTTCTCACTCGTCTAAATCAAACGTCCGGCCTGTACAATGTTAAGGGACAGGTCTAAATTTCGTTCCATGCACATTTGTCCATAAAGTAACAGCATTTCAGTCATTGTTTACATGATGTTATTAAACATCTATATGAGGGGTTTTCATTTGAAAATCCGCTGCTCTAGGTCTAATACTTTTGGAGATGGAAGGTTTTACCTTTTTTAACAGGGCTAAAAGAACGTCTTTTTCCTACTAAAATGTATTTTATTCCCACAAACACTGCTAGTCCTACAGCTTTGAAACTTTTACTGCTGTTTTACTACAACATAGCAATCATAACAAGAAGTTCCGTGACGAAATAAAGAGCCTACATTTCTTAAAATTTAAGATTCATGCCAATGATTAATCTATATAGATCTATCTAGAATAATGGCGAAATTAAGTTGGTAATATCGAAATGTCTAATTAGTTCGAAATACTGTGTAACTGGCATAATGTAGCCTAATAGATCACTACAGTTGGCAGCCCTGTTGACTGAATATATTCTTAGTTCCATCTCTTAAGGTACAGAATACAAAATTTGGATTAAGTCCAATAGATAGCATGACGTTACATGCAGTTAAACATTGGATCTAACAGCGCGCGTAAAATCATGTTGTCAACAATATCAAGCATGTATTGGTCAGAAATATTCTGAAATAATATGATCCATTGCTGTGCCAATTTTGAATGAAATCCATTATTTAGTATATAAGTTACAGCCTTTTAAAATTGGACCGATCATCAGGCTTAGAATCATGATGGCAGTACTGACGTATATTAGTTACTCCAAATTAATCTAGAACGCCAGGTACTATACGTGTGCAAAGGTTAGAGCTATTGGCTTGCATACTTCCTGATATATAGATATTAGGGTGACAAAAATAGAGACAGAATTTATTAACAGTTGGCAGCCCTGGTTTCTCTTAAGAATATGAATAAACATATCTGTTATGGTACACAGCACATACGAAATTTGGTTGAAATCCAAATGGCAGTATGGAAGTTACATGTATTTAAATTTGGACCTCTCAGCAGGCTTAGTATCATGTTGGTAACCCTGACGTATATAAGTTACTCTAAATTAATATAGAATGTCAGGTACTATACGTGTGCAAAGTTTAAAGCTGTCGGCTTGCAAACTTTCTGATATATTGGTATTTGGATAAAATAAATTTAGAGCATTTATTAACAGGTGGCAGCCCAGTTGGCTCTTAAGAATACGCTCAGTCATATCTGGTTATGTACATATAGCACATACGAAATATTGTTGAGTTCCAATTGATAGTGTAGAAGTTATACGCATATAAAAATTGGACCTATCAGCAGGCTTATAATCATTTTGGACACACTGCCATGTATGGCCACCTGGATATCAAACTAAAATATAATTATATATACGTGTGCCAATTTTGAAATCGCTCTCTTTCATACCTTCCAAGATATCCAACATGGAGCTCAAATTTCAATTGTGATTTTTCAGCAGTTGGTAGCACTGACATTATTTTCAAATACGGCATTGAGATATTCAGGTATTGATATTTACTCCTACCAAATTTTGCTGCAGCCGTTTAGGAGTTGATAGGGGGGGGGGGGACACACAGCCAGCCAGCCAGCCAGACAGACAGACCCTAGGACAGACAGACAGAATGACAGACAGACAAACAGACACACATTTGCCCGGATCGATCTCATAAGTCTACTTTTTCCCCATTTTTGTAAAATGTGAAAAGTAGACTAAAAATAAAATTTTAACATGACCAAAAAAATACTACTTATTTGGTCGCCTCTCAAACAAATTTTCTTCCCCGGTAATTTAGGCTTCAAAATTGGTCAATTTCGTTCCACGATAACTTCCGATTGGCAACTATTCGAGAAAGCGCCCACAGCAGATCCATCACAAGCAAGACACGGAGAAAACAACTGCGCAGTCAGAATAGCTCGAAATGTGGCCAATCGGAAGTGATCGCGGAACAAAATTGACCAATTTTGCAGCCGAAAATACCGGGGAAGAAAGTTTGTTAGAGAGGCGGCCAAATAAGTAGTATTTTTTTTTTTTTCAGGTCGTATTTTTAGCCTACTTTTCACATTTTGCAAAAATGAGGAAAAAAGTAGACTTATGAGATCGATCTGGGAAAATGTGTGTCTGTCTGTCTGTCTGTCTGGCTGTGTGTGTCCCCCCCCCCCTCTATCAACTCCTAAACGGCTGCAGCAATCAAAACCAAATTTAGTATGAGTAAAGATGTGTACCGGAATATCTCACGCCCATATTTGAAAATGATGACAGTGCTACCAACTGCTGAAAAAACGCACTAGAAATTTGAGCTCCATGTTGGATATCTTGCAAGATATGCATGGGAGCTATTCCAAAATTGGCACACTTGTAGATAAGACTATTTCAGATTAATTTCCAGGAGGCCAACCATGACAGTGTTGTACGGGTCGGGCCAGCTGGATCTTGGGAGATGGCACCATCTGCTGTGGAAAGGATTGCAGTCCTTATAATCCATTCCCATAGCTCAGTTTCCAGCCGTTTGTGCGTCTTCTTTAGATTCTGTACACCGGTAAGGTCCCGGCCATAGTCATCAGAGCCCACCAAGAGCCTTTTTTCCTTGATCCAGGATTCCTCATCAGCAATGTCATGGAAGAACTGATGCAGTGTGTTCGCCTCATTGAGCCGGGCTTGGCGATGGGCTGCCTAGTTCTCGATGCGCTCATAACGTTCATTAATGGACTGACGTTTCTCTTGGATGCTAGCAGAATCAAACTGTCCACTTTCAATGAGCAAGTCTGCCTGAGAGTTCATATCTTTGATGCGATCTTCACGGGCCTGAATATCAGCTTCTACAAGCTGGTGCCTTTTGGTAAGGTTTTGCACAGATGCTAAATCTTTGCCTGAGTCTTCTGAAGTAAGAAGAGACTCAACTTCGCCAAGCCAGAATTCCAAATCTTTAACAGCAGCAATGTATGTGAGTTGATTATTTGCTTCTTTTAACTTGACTGTTTTCTCAGTAGCCTTTTGTGTCAAATACTCCCACTGGTCAGCAATGGATGCAAGTCGAGCCTGTACAGCTTCCTCAGAGCCAGCACACTGCTGCTTGTCAATTATGTTCTGTCCCATTGCCAACACTCTCTGGATACGATCTGCATTAGCAGCTAACTCTGCCTCAAATGCCTGGTGTTTCTGATGCTTGGACTGGATGTTGGCGGGGTCCTTGTAGCTCTCTTCAGTAGCCAACTGAAGCTTTTCAGCAATCCAGTTCTCCATCTCATCAGCATCACGACTGAATTGTTGCAAGATTTGAGACTCTCCCTACTTGGAGTGCTTCTCAATCAATGCTTCCTTCAAGTGTCTCCAACGATCTAGCACTTGACGCCTCTTCTCATCTATGGGCTGTGAGGCGTAATGGTCGGCAGCAATCAGCTGACCAGCTAGAGTCTGTAGAGCTGCAATCTTCTCCTCATGAGCATTAATGGCCTTGTCGAAGTCCTCATGTTTTTTGATGAGAGCCTCCACTTTTCACCTTTAGAGTCGACTTCCTCAGCAGCAAGGAAGGTCTCACGGGATGACATCCAGTTCTCAGCTTGTTCACAATCCCGATAGAACAGCTGCAGTTCCAGACATTGGTCCAGATGCATGCGACGTGCAATCCATGCCTTTTCTAATTCCTGGCGTGCTTCTGTCATGCTCTCCAGCTTCTCCTGGATTTCAACGCTGGCATAGTGACCAAATTGTAGGAGTTGTTGGCCAAACAATTCAAACGCTTGGAATGTTCCTGCCCGATCATCTATCTCTGTACGGTGTTCTTGATGTCTCTCCAATAATGCTTCAGCGCCAGTAACGTCGTTGGCCAACTCATCACTGGATACCAAACCCATCATGCTGTTAATCCATGACATTAGATCTCGGTAATCCCTTAAGAAGCGTTGCAAGTTATAAGGATACAACAATTTTTCTTTACGATTATTAGCCTTTGCTGTCAGTTGGGTCCATTCTTCATTGATTTCTTTTTGTTTTACATAGGCTTGATCTGCAGTCTCTGGATGAGTTTGCATCAACCTGTTGCAGTATCATCCAACTGACGAATCTTGTCACCAAGTGCTGCCAGGTCACGTTCCAGACCCTCATGTTTACGCTGCAGAGCCTGAACACTGCGCAGATCCTTGCCCAAGTCGTCATTATTAAGAGCTTCATCTTTCTCTTGGATCCAATCCTTGGTTTCATCCACATCTCTGTGGAAGCGGAAAATTGTTTGATCGTTGGAACCCACTTGAGCACCATGGGTAGATTATTGGCTGAGGAATAACCTAACCACCAAGGGATTAAGAAAAGGAGATAGGTTTCGGACTGGAGAAAAAGGATAGAAAAATAGGACAGTCACACAAAAGTTATAAATTTAACCTTTAATGCACTTAGAGGCGGTTTCCACTGAAAATCCGTTCTCTGATACCTAAAATGGGTAAGAGCTTGGTCTAAGCTGACGGGAAATACAGCTAGGACTTGGGCGGTTTGCAAGAGAGTGGCCTTAGTATATTCCCTCTCAAGCAGGCATAAGACTACTATGGGGAAGTGTGTTGGTCTGGCAAGACTGAGATTAACAGATTTATTGTATGTCTGTTCAAAGAAATTCGTTTTTGCAAAGTAATTCGAAGGATGCCAATAATTTGAATCAGGTTTGGTATTTCCAGTTTTCGAAGTTATAGAGTTCCTGAAAAAGCGACCAAGTGCTTCCAAGATGGATAATGATAAAAAAGTATACCTTGGGGAGTAATTTTGGTAAATGAACCAATGGTTGCATTTGGAAATGGCTAAGCTTTTACTCAGCAAGGAGCCGGCTAAAAGTTTAGACAAAAAGAAACACGTATCTTTTGGAAAACTAACCATAAGTTTTCGGAGAGGATCTCCACAAGCAGGTAGCTGTCGTAGCGAGCTTTACTTGCCTTACTGGCCAGTTAGAATTAGCTTTTAAAGCTAAGAGAAACTTTGACGAGATTACCACTAAGAGTTCTTGCTCAAATGCAACGAGTGATGAAAGCCCTATTAATGGATTTAATGGCATTGAGTAGGGAGAGCCAAGGAGGACAGGATCTTGCCTAACCGTTGTACTAGAAAAATGGGAAAGCGAAAAGAAACGCTTAATTTATTTAACAATTCAAAAGAAGTTGATAACTTTAACAAATATATATTTTCAATTTGGTTAACAATTTTGGGGTCACAGACCTCAGAAAACATTAAACGTTTGCTCCAGGCACTTAACAATTGAAGGGTACAGAGGAAAAACGAACATTGTCCAAAAAATCCAAAAATGAGTTATTAGTCCCATTAGTTAGCTTAGTATCGAAGCTTTGAACACGTGAAATATCACAGTGAAACATTGAACGATGTCCAAGATATGCAGTGAAACAGAAATGTTACACAGAGGAAAAACGAACAATGTTCGCTCGGAACTAGATTAAAACGAACAGTGTCCACCAGCTGCTGCAATGCTCACGCGTGTGTGGCCGCCATTGCAGTTTAAATGAATGTTGGTTGTGTCAGGTGACTTGTTCTGTTTCTGTGTTGTGTGGTGTGTTACAATAACATTGTATGTAGTACGATGGATGCTGTGATGGATACTGATGTCTACAATTCAAGTTATGAGGAGACTCAAGTTGCGAGTATAGGAACTTCTACAAAGAAGAAACGTAAATACGGTAGTGTGAAAAGTGTGATGAAAAGGTTACGAGATACTACATACGAATCTGGTGAAGACTGTGACTGCAAACGCTTGCAATGTTTTAAGCGGGTCACTTCTAATGAAAGGAATAAGCTCATAAATGATTTTAATAAGTTAGGTGATAGAAATTCCCAGAACTCGTACTTGGCGGGATTAATTTCCTTCATTCCTGTAAACCGAAGGCGACCACGGCTGCCAGCACAAGAGACCCGCCTGCATGATTTTTCTTATGAGTATAAAGTTCGTGTCGTGCGTGATGGGACACTCGAAGAAATTAATGTTTGTTTTTAAAGCAATCTTGTCCTTTTTCGGTGTAACTGCCCGCCGTTTACACACAATTAAATCGTCCCTAGCTACAACAGGACATTCCCCGATTGACAAAAGGGGAAAACATGAGAACAGAGGTAAAAGTAAACTTCCTGAGGAAACGTATGGAGCAATGGCTACGTTTCTCAGTTCTCTTAAGGGGCGCAAATCTCATTACAGTTTGCAGGATACGGGAAAAGTTTACCTACCTAAAGACCTGAATGGGAAAAAGCTGCTGGTCATGTTTCTGGAACGCTATCCGAGTGTTCAAATTTCTTATGAGACATTCAGAGAAACATTTGTCACAAAATATAACATATCTTTTGGGTATCCCCGAACTGACACGTGTAGTACATGCGATGAACAGAAAGCATCAGCTAGTAACATTGAAAAATCTTAGGTTAAAACATCTAATCTGGAGGAAATAAGGAAGTTAGAAGAAGATTTGAAAAACTGCATGACGAAATGAAACAGCACAAAGTTAGAGCTGACTGGTTCTACAAAAAGGAAGAGAAACGCAAGAAGACGAACTAGAAAAGATGCAACACACGAGGCGATAGCTATAGATTTTGGTAGAAATCTCCCATTACCAAACATATCAACCAGTGAGGCCTATTATCGTAGGCAACTTTCATTTTATGTATTCAATGTACATGTTTTAGCAACTGGTATGTCGGCGTTTTACACTTACGATCAGACAGTGGGCAAAAAGGGAGCAGACGACGTAGTTTCAATGCTACGTCATTTCATAACAAACTACTTAGATAATTCTGTCCGCAAACTTTACATTTTCTGTGATTCATATAGTGGGCAAAACAAAAACTTCTACATGATTAGATTTCTCCACTATGTAGCAATAACATTGAATCGCTTTGATCAAGTATTTGTCACATTCCCAATAAGAGGACATTCCTACATGGAGTGTGACAAAAACATGTGTCTAATCCAAAAGAAATCTCCAGCAGAAACCCCAGATGACTGGCGTGAAGTAATTAGAAGTGCTCGAGTGAAACCTTCTCCTTTCGAGGTAGTTGAGTGTAAAACTTATATGTTCAAGTCCTGGGGTAACTTTCTAACACCGATGTATAAGAAAGCATTTCCTGCTGCAACACGCCCCATCTTGGAACTTCGAATTACACCCAGATATCCACAGACAGTTGAACACCGTGAAACATACAATGGATTCTTCAATTCCACTGTTATTACAGCAACAGGGCGTAAGAACTTCCCACATGGCCAACACGAAGTTGCGCAAGCATATTTAGGACCAATTCCTTTGCCTAAAGAGAAGTGCAAGGACCTTCAAGTACTGAAGAAGTTTTGCCGAGATGACGCACAGGAGTTCTTTGGTCGCCTACCTGTCGTGAAAGAGTCAACTAAGAACCAAGCGGACGACGAAGACAGTGATCTTTGATAACATACTGTGGTAAGGGGCTTAACTGAAATCGACAATTACACAGAAGGTCGTAGAAATATTACAGTGTTTATTACGTGTATGTGTATGGCCATATTCAGTTATAAAAATGTTCAAATTATTGTTTATTCTGTGTACCAATTATTTTAATTTTTGAAATTGAAGGCCAAAATTTTACAAATTGAACCTTCCTTAACAAGACATCAATGGATACATTTTAATGTGTGCATATTTGAAGTAATCTTAACAGATTAACAGTATAATTGAGTATAAAGTTTTTATTTTGAATTTGTATTAATTTCATTTTCTTAATTTAATTTTTTTTAAATGTAACATACTCTCTAAACTATCTTAAATACATTTATTAAAGTAGTATTAATGCTATATTTGAGAAATAATCTTTGTAATATCATGAATGCACCCATTCTTTTAGGAGAATCCAGAGGAAAAACGCACATAGTCCTCACACTAATTAATAGAAAAGTGTATTACTAGAGTAATTGTCGACTTAGAATCTTCTTTTTGATGGATATGATGCACAAATATGTGACAATTATGTAGACAATTACACACAAAGAATTATCTTCTTAGTATTTTGTGTAGTAGTGTTCAAATTTTAAAATGTCTCTCCTGTAAAATTTGCTTTTTGTGACAATGTTCATTATTCCTATGTACCCTTCAATTCTTTAGGTTTCAAACCTTATATATGTACTAAAATCTTTGTAAGATTTAAAAAAGACAAATGAAGTGATTAAAGTTTAAACATTCAATTGAGTACAAGGAGTGTACTTTAAGAAATTTCCAGGTAATTATTTTAGAAAAAAGTTACAACTTCGAAAATAACAATAAGAAAAACACGAAGAATAAGATAGAAGTTCCTACAACTTCTTATATTTAAGCTGAATTACTTTTGGTTAATATACAAATAAGGGCAGGTCACTTACTGTGAAACCTGAAGAGAGAATCAAAAGGAAGGTTCTCGACCTCCTATGTTTAAGTAGGAATCACAAGCCGAATGGGGCAGTTTCCATTTCGTGAGACCTAAAAATAACTCACTCAAGAGTTGAAAGAATTGTGTTCCCTGATTATAAGATAGAAACAATGTAAGTTTGAACCGTGTATAAAACACGTAGTTATACAGAAATTAATTAATGATAAACAAACAAGATGGAAGGGCACCTCGTTAGAGTGACACCTTATTGGAAGTGATTCAGATTTACAATTTTATTAATATGGTTTGTTAGTAGAAGGGTTAGGAAAGATCGATTGGGATTGAGGATAAATGTTCATGGCCTTATTTAATGTAAACGGACGATCGCGACGCGGTAGAAAAGTTGGACAAGCACTAGTTTTCATATAGTCTGTTAATTAGATGAAAAGTTCACTGTAGAAACACGAAAGTTTATGGGAAAGAAAGTTATTGCAATGATGAAAATAACTGATTGCACAAGGTAGGCGAGAGTCTATTTCTTGAGAAGGTTGTGAATTACAATTAAATGCGCCATAGAACATTCCAACGGTGGAAGAAAATTCGCTATTGAGCTTTAATTCAGAATTGAGATTCTTCAATTTTAAATAGTATTCTCACAAGTGAGTGAAAAATACATGACGGCAGGACTTGTAGATAAAGTACAGGATCTGGAAGGTTCCAGAACGATCTTAATAGAAGAATGGGGTCAAAGTTAATCCAGCGGAGGAACTAGCTTGGTAATTTATAGACAGCGGGTATTAGGTAATATCCCACGTGGTGAGAAGATTTCTCATTTAACAAGCATAAGAAATGCTGCTTTTCACCAAGATTGGCTTAATTAGACAAAAGCCCAACATGGAAAATCCCGCGGATGATTATTTCAACAAATAAGTAATTTCACACTGCCTATAAAAGATCGTTAAAAGCATGTAGAAGTTAAAACCATGAAGATGAGGTTAAAACCTTAAAGCTGTACTTATCTTGGATGCATGTCGAAGGTGAAGTTCCCCTTGATGTTTAAAGTTACCACATGGCGTGGAATCTAAAAAATGCCTCGTTAGGTCAGGTGGCTAGCTCTAGTTGAGCCTTAACTGAGTCGACGGCCGGCGCACAAGTGAGACCCACTCAGCGACGCACAGAGAGTCCAAGGAAGGGAAAGGAGTGGGGGTAGGAGACAAAAGGAATACATATCAGAATAACCAACATAAGAAATTAAATTCTCTTGAGGAGATGGTCTTCAAAGAGTTGATAGCAGGCGATACTAGCACAGCATGGTGAGTGAAAAAGTAAACGAAGTTCTCTTGCTCATGGAGATAATAGCTGGCGATGGTAACGAAATCTGGTGGCCAGATGGAAAAGGAAGTCCTCTTGCACCAGGAAGAATTGAGGAGCTTCAGAGATTCGCTGCTAGATGACGCTAGGAGGGTCATGGAAGATATATATCTAGAACAGACTCACAAAATATATAAGCGACATGATCACCAAAGAGAAAATAGAAAATCACTGTTGGTGTTTGATGAAGAAGAAGGAATGAACAAGCAAAGAGCATTAAACTTTATATTCTCTCGTACCGTGTATTCCAAGAATACACCACACCACTCTCATCTCCGACAACACGGTACCACAGGAATCTGGTCAAGTCCCTATCCTCTCCGTGAAGGGACAACTGATGAAACGCTTGGCTGATGTCTCCTATGACACCGTAGGGGAATGAACGGAACCGCAACAATACTGCAAACAGTTTGGAGAGTAGGTTGGGTCCCATTTCCAGTATCTCGTTAAGTAGACGCGCGTTTTCTTCGTGTGAGGATGCGTCGAAGACTATACGCCATTTAGTGGTTCCATGTCTCTCTTTCTTTACTAGGTAATGAGGAAGATAAAACTCATCCGTCCAGCGGTGGAAGATATTCTACTTATAGATTAAAGGTACACTGGATTCCTTAATAATTCATGCACAAAAATTCATGCAGACAATTCATAATACAACATCCGTGCATTCAGTTTCGATATGCGATTTACTTTCGTATTAAGTTCACTTATCTGAGAGTGCAGTGTAGGTTAATAGAGGCACCTCAGCATCTGACGTGATGTGGTGTTGTGGAGTATCCTTTTTTCCCTCGTCGTGGAACTTCCTGTAGTGTAGAAAGCTAGTCTCGTGGAGCTTCCTGTAGTATAGAAAGCTCGTCAGTAGGTACTTCGTTGTAGAAATTAATCCGTTGTCTTCCCGAGTGTTTCGGCACCAAATGTTGAGGGATAGGGAGGCATAAAACTGACAACACACACTAGTCACTATTCTAAATTCAATAACCTTTTATTACATATCACAGAATAAAATAGTAACAATACAAAGAGCAGGAGTGACAGATAAAGCACATACACTGCAGTCCAACATAAAGGCAAAGGCTACGGAGCTTGGGAGATGGCACTATCTGTGGCCAAGTTGGAAGTCAATTCCCAACAATGTATACTCAAGTTTGCAACTCTCAAAACGTTGTGGAAAAATGTCAACACACCAAAAACCGCGAAATTTTTGGACGTTTTTCAGATTCTGCTTTATATCTCCTAATCCATGCATTCTTCGTTGAAAGCAGCTATTCTATACATTTGTTAAGAGCATAAAATGTGTGACAGATTAAGCCCAACCGGAGCTCTGTTGGTCAATTGGTTACCGAATTACTACATTTTGAAAATAGGTCAGTTTTTCCAAATATTGAACATTTTAGATTTAGACCACTTTTGGACCGAAACTGCGTCGAAACCTTTGATCCTACGAGTAAAACTTGTATAATATAATTTGTAGGCCATTTAATGTGCTTTAAATTAAGCGCAGAGGGCGGTCTGTAAGCCCCGTAGTTCCTTCAAAATCACAAAACAACCCAAATAAGGTAAAATTGCATTTTTTCCAGAAATGTTCCATAACATTTCCTATCCTTTGTTTTTTGTTTTGGTAATGAAAAAGAAGGCATATAATCATTTAAACAAACGGTGAAATGTACTTTAATATAATAATAACATACTACAATATTATCTAATATAATAAAATAATAATAAAATAAACATAAGACATCAAAAGTACAATAACTTAATCAATCAAATTAGACACATAGTCAAACTCGTCGCCATGTTTTGATGGCCATGGGCCGTTACTTTCGTTGCTCTCTTCAATAGGTAGATCTTCCACTATTGGTGCCTCGTCGTCTTCGTCCCCTGTACGTAGGTACTCCAGTATTGGTGGATCGTCAAGGTTGTCTTGAGGCTCGTCGTCGTCCTCCTCTTCAATGATCATAAGGGCAGCGTTCTAGCACGTTTCCCCAGAGCAGGTAGCGCACATCACAGAACATCTGAGCCCTGCTTTCAGGCAAGTGCAGCCACCTCTGCACCCCTTCTTGAATTTGCAAGAGAGGAGTTTTAGGAGCTCTGCGGGGGCAGGAGCTTGCCAACTGGCAATGGGGAAGAGTCCAGCCGAGGTCAATTCCCAACCCCAGTCAGCGGCCTTTTCTCCACCCCCAACCACTTTTACACCTGGTGGTATGTGCGGTGGTGGTGATACTACGTAGCCTCTGTGGTTGGGGGCAAAAGGGCCAGATTCTCTTTGGCGTTGGCTGCTGTCTTCACAAAAGTACTGAAGCGTACATCTTTGAGGGTGTCTGTCATTTGGTCACCTCCATGTTGGGCAACTAGGCACTTGTCACCGGCTGCTGCGACTTGTTGTTGTGTGGCATTTGTCTCGAGGAAAACTCTTGCTTGGTCCACTAGGCCTTGATTTTGTCTGAAGTATCCCCACATTTTCATCTTCCCCTGCCAGAAGAGGGTAGAGGTGGTGTCGCACCCAGTAAATGCGTGGATGAAAAGTTCAAATCCAGGTGGTAGCTCCACTTCCCCTTGGTTGAATGAGCTGGTGGAGAATTGGACGCAACTCGCCCCACCTCTACCACTCTTCTGGAAGTATACGTTCGTTTTAGTGGATCCTAGTCCACAGAGGAGCACAAGCAAATCCACATCCTCTTCAAAGAAGATGACTTGGTCCTTGGAGGTACTTTTTTGCAGAGCAGTCACGACGATATCGCAGTCTGCGTATTCTTTTGATATTCTTGTCTCATTCCCCTCGAGAGAAAAAGCAGAACAGAGATGCTCATTGAGACGAAACTTGTTTTTGTTATTCGAGAGCATCTTCTCTTCGGGGACTGTGATGATGGTCGATGCGTCAAACACAATTTCCGCTGATGCTGCAGAATACCATCGTGATCGCTCTGCAAATTTGGTGCTCTTTTGGGCGCCATCCTCAGGATACCCTTCGAAGACTACACACACATTTCTCCCAAAGTGGTTAAATATGTAGTTTAAATAGCTTGCTGTGATAGCCTGTACCGAATCATTCTGATGTCACACGACTTTATGGAGGAGGTATCCTCCATCGACGACAGCAAATATTTTTGCCTGCACACTGACGTTCTCTGTGGCTTGAGTGAAGGCAGCGTAAAAAGCTGATTTTGTGCCTTTACGCATCCCTTTGTAGGAAATAGGGCCATTGGAAATGGAGCGAGCTCATATGTGAAGTGGGCCTTCAACTGAAGGTCTGACAGTTTCATGATACACATGCGCTAGAAAATGGTGAGTTGCTGGACATCAACTCTCTTCTTGTGGATCTTGATAGAGGTGGTAGGAGTTGCCAAAGAGAGAACTTTTTCTTCCCTAGAGAAACTAACATTCCCAAATGTTTTTCCAATAATTCGGTTCACCCCTTTCAGTCCTTCTTCTCGAGCAGTGTGGCAATTTATGTGGGGGCCATCTACAGTGCCACTGCTGATAGGTACGAGTTTATCTATCGATGGGAACGGTGGATGGTTATTGAACCAGGCTTTCAGTTTTTCCACGTCAGAGGTATCTCGTGAAAATTTGCGTAGGTCGCATATCGACATGCTGTTTACTTGTTGTGGAGGAAATATCCCAATACCCTTCTACCTCATCACATATATTCAGCATATATACCATCCCGCCCGTCCAACGAGAGAGCACAGTTATAGAGATAACTCTGCCATGGGTTAGGCCACCCTAGCTCTTCATTGAACGCATGAAGACCTGTTCAATTGTCAATTCAGTCCACAGACCTGACGAAAATTTGTCGGATCTGCGGATGGTGAAACATTCTTTCGTGAACAATTGATATTTGGTTGGGTCCATCCGGTCTTGCAGAGTGCTCATATCTTGTAAATATAAACGAGCACTTTTCGCATAGAAGAAGTGTCCAGACAAGTGAAAGAATGGGAGCATTTGGCTGATTATTTGCAGGTGAAGGTACCAATCTCCCATCCTTTCGGCTTGAATGAATTGCTTCATGAATAAGGTCATTCGATAGTAGAGTACCCAAAGTTTTTAAGTTTTTAAAGGGCGCTTTTGAATTTGGCAGTTACAATTTGTATATTTTCGTAGTCTTCTGCAAACAGTATTTGTGACCTTTCAGTGCCAAGCAAGAGCCTCTCTGTTTCACGGGAGGTCATAGCTGCACTGAAAAAAGGAATATGAATTATAAATTAGTTTGAAAAGTATAATTAATTAATTAAATTTTAAAAAATCCATGGCGTGCGCCCCCCACACACTCCCCCCGACCGCGGGGTCCTGTGCGGTCGCCCTCCTCTCTCTCCCACATAGATTCATAACAAACACGTTTTTCATGTTTAAATCTCACTTCATGCAACAAAAAGTGGTTAGGTACATTTCTGGAAAAATGCAACTTTTTCTTATATGGGTTTTATGAGATTTTTAGAGAACTACGAGTCATAGAGACCCCGCTCTGCGCTTAATTTAAAGCTAATTAAATTGCCTACAAAGTATTTTCTGTACGTTCTACTCGTAGGATAAACGATTTCGGCGCAGTTTCGGTCCAAAGAAGGTTTAAAACTAAAATGTTCAATTTTTGGAAATCCTGGCCTATTTTCAAAGTGCCGTAATTCAGTAACCAATTGACCTATAGAGCTCCGGTTGGGCGTACATTGTCACACATTTAATGCTCGTAACAAACGTATAGAATAGCGTTCGACGAAGAATGCATGGATTAGGAGATATAGAGCAGAATCTGAAACAAGTTCATAAATTTTGCGGTTTTTGGTGTGTAAAAACTTTTCCACAACTTTTTGAGAGTTGCAAACTTGGGTATACATAGCCCTAATGGGTCCAAACAAGAGACACATCATTTTTTGCGAATTTAGCCATTTTTGTGTCACATTCGACTGGCCTATAGTGCCCGGCTTTGTCCGGTAGATTCATTTGTTTTACAGAACTGGAGTGCTCAATGATAAGGATCTGAAAGTAAATTTGCAAGCACCAACGCTTATTGCAGCTGATAACCTCAGTATACTGCACCAACACCATCGCTCTTATACAGAGGCATAATATGATAACTGTTTTAAGGGGCCTAAGAAATCTTTTTGCACTAATTACTCCTCGTGACTGCAATTTATAAGCAGCTCGCAATTCTGCACCAGAGCATTGGTATGGGTGACGTGATGCAGCTCGCATTACATGGCAACAATAGACTTCGGTATTATTGAAGCCGTTCTTCCTACTTACTGAACAAAAAGCAAACTTTAAGGTTACCTGAGAGGTGTAGCCTAATGCTACATAGCCTAAACTATTCCTCTTGAATCAGGCTATCATATGCAAAAAGAAATTTTCGAATCCAACTGGTAATTCCAGAGATTAGCGCGTTTAAACAAACTCTTCGGCTTTATTATATTAGTATAGATAACACTATCAGAGTGAAGAATCTTAGAAACTACGGTATCTTAACCTAAAAAGAAAGTGGATATCCTTACAATAAGTCATTAATTTATATAAATAAATGAAAGGTCACAAAAAGAATTAATAAGTAATTATAGGATGTGTGAAATACTTGGTCGTTGCATATCTACCTGATATATCAGTCATTTCTGTACATTTTTCACAAGGGAAAGGTTTGCGTCAGGACATAGACCTGCTGAAAAAACATCTGTCGTTATGTGTATATGAATTAAACATAAGGTTGAACAACTTATCAAATTTTGAAATGGTAAAAACAACTAACCTCGAATCTGTTTGTTGGTTATCTCCGTCCGCTGTTCAAAATGGTTAATGTATATTTGCTAGGTAATTATATAATAATGAAATGTGTGAAATAATTCGACAATAATATACGTTTTGAGTTGATACAGCATTATACCATAAATGAAATAAAATACATTATCGGAGTATATTCATGTGGTCGCCAACGAATTGAATATATCACAGTCTCGTTACACACCTGATGGTCCTGCCAGTTCAACTCCCCCTGGTCATGCTCTTTCTGCGATGCTCTAATCTTATTCATTGCCCCATGAGTATTCTGGTGGCACTGAGGAAGAAACCACTGTTTTCATGAATATCGTGGACATCACGTAAATAGATCATTGAATGTAACCTCATGAACGTGTAGGAGATTCACAACAAGGTCCAGGAACATCGTAAACACTTTACCAAGAAGTCTCCTGTGGATGAACATGCAGAATGAGCACTATATACTTTTTGATAAATCATGTCATCTGTGTGGAGAAATATTTCACATCCAGAATCATTCGAGAGGCGAAAGAAGTTATTAATGAACCTAAGAACTTTAATAAAAATAATGGTTATCCCCTGTGCAGATCACGGCTGCCTTCCTCATTGACTAAGGAAGTAATGAAGTTTCGTATTATATTTCAACATGGCCTTCTAGCTAATATCATGTTATCTATAGAAGTGGCATGGTCTTCTATCTAATAGCATGTTATCTATGGAAGTGACATTGCCTTCTAACTAGTATCATGTAATCTATGGGGGCCACATGGCCTCCTATCTAATATCATGTTAACTATGGAGGCAACTTTGCATCCTATCTAGTATCATGTTATCTTTGGAGGCAACATGGCTTTGTATATAATATCATGTTATCTATGGAAGTGGCAAGGCCTTCTATCTAGCATCATGTTATCTATGGAGGCAACATGACCTCTTATCTAGTATGATGTTGTTTATGGAGGCAACATGGCCTTCTATCTAGCGTCATGCTATCTATGGAGGCAATGCGGCTTCCTATCTAGTATCATGTTAACTTTAGAGGAAACATGGCTATCTAATATCATGTTATCTATGGAAGTGGCATGGCCTTCTATCTAGTATCATGTTATCTATGGAGGCAACATGACCTCTAATCTAGTATCATGTTGTTTATGGAGGCAACATGGCCTCTTATCTAGTATCATGTTTTTTATGGAGGTAATATGGCCTCCTATTTAATA
Organism: Meconema thalassinum; assembly: GCA_946902985.2. Classification (NCBI taxonomy): domain Eukaryota; kingdom Metazoa; phylum Arthropoda; class Insecta; order Orthoptera; family Tettigoniidae; genus Meconema; species Meconema thalassinum. Next base: position 227,828,314 of record OX336398.1, read on the forward strand.
CGAGTATAATGCTATCTATGGAGGCGACATGGTCTTCTATCTAGTGTCATCAATGGAGGCAGCTTAATCATCATCACCATCGAAATCATATCCTACATGAGATATTTTTATATAACCGTAAAAGATTTATCGGTTGCTTCCACTCAGGTTCCTTTGAACGTTAGTCATTCTGCTGGTAATAATTCTCCCATTTCATGTTCGTGTTCCAGGTTATTGAACGTTGCTGCTGGTAGCGTGGCCAAGAGAAAAAAGCCAATCTGTGTCTTCTGCTGGCACTATCGCTCATCTGAACACGTAATGTTGTACACACGATCGTTTGTGTGGCGCCAGCGGTAAATGGTGTTGTGTGGGGTGAACACTGATACCGACCATGACCGCCACCGACAGTCTAGTATACTGGAATCGCACGACAAGCGAGCGTCTTGATAATATTAATAATACTATCGTATACCAGGTGCAAGCTTTGTAATTTAACGCACAGAGGGCAGCTTGCATGTCAAAGTGTGGTGTTCCTTGCAGAGCTATGAAAGTTGAGGAAGTTAGATATCTAATGTCCTTGACACCATAGCGCTTTCTAGTAGAGAAATGAAGAACTTATGTGCTGGCGGAAAATCCCGAGATAAATTTTGCCATTATGAACATGGCCTACTGGATTCAAATGGGTTCTTTAACATGCCAACAACGTATGATATGAGTGTCGTGATTTTTGTTGCCTTTCATAATTCACTTACCATGGCCGGGAGCGAACCTGCAAGCTTGGGGTTGGTAGACCGAAACGATAACCACTCACCCACCGTGGCAAGCAGCGTCTTAACTTACTTCAACCAAAGATTCCAATTAATTATGGCAATAATGCATAGCCTACTACTACTACTAAAATGGAACTCGGGAAAGAACCAAGATAATTGGGAAAACTTCGTTAACGAGAGACAACGCGCTGCAAAAAATATCCGCAATGTAAAACGTGCCTACAACAAGAGCCAACTAACTCAAATTGAGCTAGACATTCAGAGGAACAACACAAGGGACTTCTACAGAACCTTCAAACGCAATCCAAGCAAATACAATCCTCCGAGTCCACAGTTCAAAGACTCAAATGGGAGACTAGCTTACAGTGAGAGAGAAAATTGCCAGATTCTAGCGAAATACTTTGAATCCCTCCTTAATTGTGAGACTCCAAACTTCAATTTCTCATTTGAAGACAACATACAAGTCCACCCAGATTCATCCCCTCCAACGAAAGAAGAAATCGAACAGATTATCCAGTCACTTAAGAACAACAAGGCACCAGGTGAGGACTCGATAATCGCCGAATTGTGGAAGTATGCTGGTGAAAAGATGATTGATAAATTGATTGACATTATCAAGGAGATTTGAGAAACTGAGAAACTTCCACGTGACTGGACTGGGTAGTTTATTAGCTGAGGAATAACCCACCCACCAAGGGAAGATGATTAAAAAAAAGGAAGTAGGTTTTGAATTGGAAAAAAAGGATAGAAAAATAGGAGGAGAGTCCCACAAAATTAATAAGTTTAACTTTAAATACCTTTAGAGGCAGTTGCCACTGAAAATTAACTCTTTGGTACCTAAAGTAGGTACGAACTTGGTCGAAGCTAACGGGAACCGCAGCCGGGACTTGGGCGATTTGCAAGAGAGACGCTTTAGTGTATTTCCTCCCAAGCATGTATGAAACTACTATAGGGAAGGGTGATGGTCTGGCAAGACTGATAGTAACAAATTTACCGTATGTCTTCTCAAAGAAATTCGGTTTTACAAAATAATTCAAAGAATGCCAATGATTTAACTCAGGTTTGGTATTTACAATTTCCAAAATTATGGAGTTCCTGTAAGGGCGACCCAGTGTCTCTAAGAAGGAAAATGATAAAAGATTATGCCTTATGGAGTAATCTTGGTAAATGAACCAATGGTTGCATTGGAAAATGGCTAAGCTTTTACTCAGCGAGGAGCCGGCTAAAAGTTTAGACAAAAAGAAACACTTATCTTTTAGAAAACTGACCATAAGTTTTCGGAGAGGGTCTCCACAAGCAGGTAGCTGGCTTAGCGAGCTTTACTTGCCTTACTGGCCAATTAGAATTAGCTATTAAAGCTAAAAAGAACTTTAGTGAGGTGAAAATTAAGAGTTCTTGCTCAAATGCAACAAATGGTGAAAGCCCTATTAATGATTTTAATGTCATTGAGTGAGGAGAGTCAAGGAAGATAGGATTTTGCCTAAACTTTGTATTCGTAAATGAAAAAGCGAAAGGATACGCTTCATTTATTTTACAATTCCAAGAAGTTTGAGGAAATTAACAATTATGTAATATAATTTTGACAAACATAGTTCATTTGAACTTTTTAACAAATGGGGTGGCAGACCTCTCAACATTAAACGTTTGCTCCAGGCAATTGACAATTTACAAGGTTTCAAACCTTACATGTTTCTAAAATCTTTATAAGATTTAAACAAATAAACAATGAAGCAATTAAAGTTTGAACGTGAATTGGAGTACAAAGAGTGTACCTTAAGAAATTCTTGAGAGAATGTTCTAGAGAAAGTGTCAACTTCGAAAATAACAATAATAAAAACATGAAAAAATAAGATAGAAGTTCCTACAACTTCTTATATTTATACAGAATTACTATATGAGAATTATACAAAAGAGGGCAGGTCACTTACTGTGAAACCTGAAAAAAGTTAAAAGGAAGGTTCTAGACTTCCCAAGTTTGAGCAGGAATCACTAGCCAAATGGGACAGTTTCCATTTCGTGAAACCTGAACATGACTCGCTCAAGAGTTTAAAGAATTGTTTTCCCTGATTATAGGAAAGGAACAATGTGAATTTGAAACTTGTATCACACAAGCAATTATGCAGAATTTAATTAATGTTAAACTAGCAAAGTTGTAAGGGCACTTCGAGAGTGACACCTTATAGGAAAGTTACAATTTTATTAATAATGGTGGTTAGTAGAAGGCTGAGGAAAGATCATTGGGATATAGGATCAATGTTCATGGCCGTGTTTAATGTAAACGGACGAGCGCGACGCGGTAGAAACGTGGAGCAAGCACTGGTTATCACTGTAGTCTATAAAGATGGATGCAAAGTTCACTATAGAAACACTAAAGTTTATGAGAAAGAAAGTTATTGCAATTATGGAAATAACTGATTGCACTATATAGGTGAGAGTCTATTTCTTGAAAAAGTTGTGATTTACAATTAAATGTACCATAAAACATTCCAGTGGTTCCAGCGGTGGAAGAAAGTTAGCTATTGCAACAATTTGTAAGGAAGATTCCTCATTTTAAATATTATTGTCACAAGTGAGTGAAAAATACCTGACGGCAAGACTCGCAGATAGAGTACAAGATCTCGAAGGTTCCAGAACGACCTTAGTGGAAAAATGGGGTTGAGAAAATCCAACGGAGGAACTAGCTTAATGAATTATAGACAGCGGGTATTAGGTAATATCCCACGCAGTGAGAGGATTTCTCATTTGAATAGCTTAAGAAAGCTCTTTTTTAGTAAAGTTGGCTTATACAAGCAAAAGCTCAACATGGCAAATCCCACGAAGAATGATTTTTGCCCCAAAGTAAATAATTTCACACTGTCTATAAAAATATCATTAAAAGCACGTGGAAGTTAAAACCATGAAGATGAGGTTAAAACTTTTAAAATGGTACTTATCTTGATTTCATGTTGAAGGCGAAGTTTCCTTGGATGACAACTACCTTGCCAACATGGCGTAGAAGAGTGTGTGCCTCTTGGTTTGAGGAGGCTAGCTCGAGAGGAGATTTAACTGATCGAGTCAACTGCCGACTGAGAAGTGAGACCTGCTCAACGGAGCACGGAGGGTCCAAGGAAGGGAAAAAGAGTGGGGGGTAGGAAACAAAAGGAGAACATATAAACATTGCCAATGTTACAACAAAAAAATGATCTTCTCTTGGTGAGCTGGTCTTCAAAGAGTTGACAACAGATGATACTAGCGCAGCATGGTGAGTAAAGAAGTAGACGTAGTCCTCTTGCTCAAGGAGAAAATAGCTGGCGATGGTAACAGGATCTGGTGGCCAAATGGATAAGTAAGTCCTCTATCACCAGGAAGAATTGAGGAGCTTCAGAGATTCGCTGCGAGATGACGCTAGGTGGGTCACAGAAGTTATATATCTAGAACAGACTTATGAAGACATAAGAGATTTGCCTATCAAGGAGAAAACAAAAGATCACTGTTGGTGTTTGACAAAGAGAAAGGAAGAAATGAACATGCAAGGAGCAATAAAAATTATATCTCAGGTACCGTGTATTCAAAGAATACACCATACTGGGGGAGGCAAACACCAACAGAGAGCAAATAAGCAGTTACACATTTAATGGAAGAGGAGCGATCAAAGACAGGGGTCTTGTAATCGAACCGTTAATGGTCAAGACTCTGACCACCCTGACTCTCCCATCTCTTCCAGGATAACACTTGGTCACTCTACCGGAAGTCCAGACTAGAGGGGGAGAAACATCCCTAACCAAGACCAAGTCCCCCACTTTAATGTCGGGACGGGAAAGAAACCACTTCTGCCTTCGTTGCAAGGAAGTTAAATATTCCAAGTTCCATCTCTTCCAAAAAGAATTACGGAGGGCTTCAAGTTTACGCCAAACAATAGGTAGATTAAAATCCCTGTAAAAATTGGGAAGAGGAGGAGGGGCAGAAAAAGAAGTGCCGATAAGGAAGTGACCAGGGGTGAGTGGAAGTAGGTCATCAGGGTCATTGGAAAGCGGAGTTAAAGGGCGAGAGTTAACAACACCTTCAATCAGAACAGACAGTGAATTGAATTCATCGTAAGTCAGAATTCGATTACCTAAGACTTTTCTTAAATGACGTTTAGTGAGCTTTACGCAAGATTCCCACCTACCACCATGATACGGAGCGTAAGGAGGTATAAAGCGCTATTTGAAACCTTTTGAATAAGAAAAATTAGAAATTTGTTCCATGGCAGGAGAGGAAGTGAGAGCTTTCTTCCACAGGGAAGCTGCGCCCTGAAAGGTGGAAGCGTTATCAGAGAACATCTCAGAAGGAACACCACGCCTAGCAGTGAAACGAGAGACAGCTGATAAAAAATAAGAAGTAGAAGCATTCGTTACTAGTTCCAAGTGGATTGCGCCGGTAACCATGCAAACAAAGAAAGAAACATAAAGCTTACCAAACAATTTGCGTTTAGCTTCAGGAGAGTTTCGTTGATATTGGAACGGACCCATATAGTCCACGCCAGTTAAAGCAAATGGGCGTATAGGAGAAGAGCGAAAAGAGGGCAGATCGCTCATTAATTGAGTATTGATTTTAGGTTTCGCTTTGAAACAAGGAATGCACTTGTGAATTACAGAAGAAACTTCATGAATTCCATTTATAATCCAGTACTTTTCCCTTAAGAGGCAAAGCAGAGTACGTGTACCAACATGAAGATTACGGTAATGAAAGTCACGTATAATTAAGGAAGTTACGTGATGTTTGGAAGACAAAATAACGGGATGCTTTTTGTCCTCAGAGAGTAAAGATTGCGAGAGCCTTCCACCTACCCTCAGTAACCCATGGTCATCAAGAAACGGGGCTAAAGCACGGAGACGGCTGGATTTGGGAAGATCTCTCTTAGAAGAAAGCAATGACAATTCAGAAGAAAAGGCTTCTTGCTGTGTCAGTTGTAAAACCTTAACGATAGCGAGATTCAATTCATGATTGGTAAGGTGTGGTTTAGGGAGAAGAGGTTGGTCAACCACAAGATATTTCCATCTAAGGAGATAGGCGACAATTCGTAGTAATTTATGAAAAGAAGAATAGCGGGACAACAAAGGATGAGAAGCGTTGGAAACAAGACACGAAGGAATGGATAGAGGTACTTTAGCGTCAGGCAAGTTGGAGTTTGTAGCTGGGGGTTTAGAAGGCCATGAAGAAGATTCTTCGATTAGCCACGAGGGCCCATGCCAGTACAATTGGGAAGCTGCCAATTGAGAGTGTAAACAACCACGAGAGATAATATCGGCTGGATTATCCGCACTGGGAACATGCCTCCATTGACATCCAGAAGAAAGAGTTTGAATTTTGGAAACCCTGTTTGCAACGAAAGTTTGCCAGTGAGAGGGGTTCTTGGCGATCCAAGAAAGGGCGATCATGGAATCGCTCCAGAGATAGATTTGCGAGAATTCGACTGTTAATACTTCCCGTAATTTCTTGACAAGTTCTGCAGCCATGAGTGCAGCGCACAGTTCGAGCCTAGGCAAAGTGATAGTTTTAAGAGGAGCGACCTTCGATTTGGCACAAACAAGGTTGGAAACTGGAGATCCATAGAGTGAATCGTGATGAACTAAATATGCACAGCAACCATAAGCTTTTTCAGAACTGTCCGCGAACACATGAAGGGAAAAAGATGCATTAGAATGAGAGCTGATTAAATTCCTGGGAATTTCAATAAGGGAAAGATCCAGCAAATTGCTGCGAAACGAGAGCCAACGATTAAGAAAAGAAAGAGGGACAGGGTCATCCCATTCACATTTAAGCGACCACAGCTCTTGCATGAAGAGTTTGGCTATAACGATAACTGGGGCAAGGAATTGAAGTGGATCAAAAATTTTTGCAATTTCAGAGAGAATTTGTCTTTTTGTATTAGGAAGCTCTTCTGCGAGCGAAACTTTATAGATAAGAGTGTCAGTGCTAGTGCACCAGTGAACTCCTAGAGTTTTTATAGATTCGGAGTTTCCACAAATTTCGACAGAAGAAGGATCTACGTCTTCGATGGGAAACTGAGCGAGAAACTCAGGGGAGTTGGAGTTCCACTTATGGAGTGGGAAACCTCCATTCCTTAGTAATGCCTGAAGTTCTAAAGATACAAAAGAAGCTTCCTCCAAAGAGGGGAAGGATTGCAAATAATCGTCAACATAGAATGACGTAGTTAGTGCTTCAGAGGCTTTGGGGTTAAATAAATGACCATCTTGAGAGGCTAGCAAGTGTAGGGATCGGATAGCAAGGAAAGCAGAGGGTTTTAAGCCATAAGTAACCGTTTTCAAGCGAAATACCTTAATGGGCTTACTGATTTCATCACGCCACAAGATTATTTGAAGATCTCGTTGTTCTGATTGAATTAACACTTGACGGTACATCTGTTTTATGTCGGCTATGACAGCTATGGGAAATAATCGAAAGTTTAAGAGTATAGCAGATAAATCTGATTGAATAGCAGGACCAGAATAAAGAGTGTCTTTAAGGCTGTTGCCATTAACGTCGGGTGATGAACCATTGGAAACAACTCGAATTTTATCTTTTACAAGAGGGTTTTTCCACACGGGATGATGATTTAAATAAACCGTTTCAATTGGGGGGGGGGGTGCAATTCATCATCAGATTTGTTAACAACTTCCATATGATCTAAGCTTTCATACTCATCCATGAAATCAGTGTACTGTTGTTTAACAAGAGGTTCCTTCTTGAATTTGCTCTCGATAGCGAAGAGAGCTTTTCGAGATTTAGGCTGAGAGTTGATAAGTTTAGGAGGATTATTTAATCTTGGCATTTGAACGACGAACCGGCCATCAGAAGAACGAGTGGTGGTGTTTAAAAAAAGTTGCTCACAGAATTCATTTTCTGAAGAGGTTACATTAGGAGAATCAATATTTTCAAGCCTACAGAACTGTTCTAGGTCAGTATTGGAGAAGTAACATTGCGATGCGGGTTGAGGAGAATAATGGGGAAGTTGACCGGTGACGATCCATCCAAAATTAGTGTCTCTGGCGACCACGTTTGAGGATAACTTATGAACCTGTTTACGTAGGCAATTCCAGAAAACATTGGCACTAAAGAGTATGTCAATAGGGTTTTGCATATTGAAAAAAGGATCGGCTAGCCTTAAATGCAAGGGAATGTTTAACCCTGAAATATCCACAGAGTGACTTGGAGTGTCTTCTCCAATGCTATTAAGAATTAGACAATTAAGTTTAAGAAAGTTGTTTCTATGACAAGTATCTCTTATAGTTAGCTTTGAGAATTGTAAAGCTTGCGATTTTGAGCTGTTGATGCCCGACACGATGATAGAAGTGGGGTTTACAGGTAGACCTAGTTTTCTAATCAAGGAATTAGACACAAAATCATGAGTTGCCGCTGAGTCTAGAAGACCGCGTGCACGGACCCAGTTGCCAAAGTTATCGTGAACTTCGATTTGGACAGTAGACAACAATACTTGAGCACTGCGAATGGACTTGGCATTTTGAATATACGATGAAGCATTAGAACTGTTAGTACTATCATTTTTCGGAGAAGCAGATGTTGTCGATGACCTTGCCTGATCATGACGATGTAGCAGAGTATGATGAGCCTTTTCACAATGGTAGCAAAGTCTTGTGGACTTACAGTTAGAAGCAGAATGCGTGGGCGCTAGGCAGTTGAAACAATGTTTGTTTTGAGCGACTAATTTTCGTCTGTCATCGACTGACATTTCTTTAAAAGATTTGCAGAGGTATAGGGCATGGGGATCTTTACAAAGTATGCACTTTACAGGTTCGTTTAAACTTTTGCGAGGTTCGCTTTGCGTGTTTAAAACAATAGAGCTAGCAACACGACGTTCACTAGACCTAGTTGGGTAACCAGTAGTGTTTGATTTAAATTTGGATGAGCTGGACCCGGGTTTTTGGGTATTGGACGCTGAGCGTTCACTTTTGGATTTGATGGACATTAATTCGAATTTGGAACTAGGAGATGAAGGTTCACTTTGATTAGCTAGAGCGGTTAAAAGTTGGCATCTAGCGTTTATGAAAGTGACTAAATGCTCGTAAGAGTAGTCGTCTTCTTTAGAAAGTTCAATTTCCCAAGCTTTGAGGGTAGCAGCATCAACTTTAGAGACTACTAAATGTATTAGGAAAGTATCCCAATGTTCAGTAGGTTGATCTAATTGGGACAAAGCTTTAACGTGGAGTTGGGTAGTGTCAACTAAAGTACGCAAACTAGTGACGTCATTGTGCTGTGACGCAGGTAGGTTAAATAGAGCCTTCATATGGCGTTGAATACGTAAACGTAAATTTCCATATCTTTCCTTTAATAAGTTAAAGGCAATGGGGTAATTTTCGGCACGCAGAGGAAGTGCTTCGACCAACTGCAAAGCTTGACCTCGGAGGATAGATCTCAAGTAATGAAACTTGTAAATGACTTGAATGTCTTCATTGTCATGAACAAGGGAGCAAAATAATTCATAGAAAGAATCCCAAGTGGAATCATCTCCAGAGAAATGGGGTAAATCAATTTTCGGTAAAGTAGGTTTGGGCTTGTGAGTGCCCTCACGGATAGAAGTTTGGGGTTCGTGAAGGGAACCAAGAACAGAAGCGTCCTTTTTCTGCTCCTCTTCGAGTTGGCGTATTATTTTGAAAGCAGAACCTATGCCTTCGTAATATAAGTTTTCTACTTCGACACGATCTTCTGTTTGATTGAGCATGCAAGTTTCAATTTCAGTTTGAATGTTACAGTAGATTTCATAAGAACGTTCAAAATCCTTTACACGATGTTTCAACAAATCTAATTGCGCGTCTGAGGGATCTAATTCTTTTATGTACCTTCGTAATCGGGTAATTTGCCCTTTATAGGATGCTCGTTTAGAAGTAAGTTTTCATCCTTATCCTTATCAGTGGGAGCCATATTAAAGAAGGTAGATGAAAATGTAACTCACGAAACTGTGGAACCTTGGAAATGCTGTCAAGCTGGCAGCAGCGAATGAGTAGAAAGAACGGGACACACCAAAGGAGACAGGAGCGGCCTCTTTCCCGTTCACAGGCTTTGCATGATGTAATTATAGCTGAAAAATTCAACACAGATATTAGTAATATGCAAAGTATTGTCAAATGACACTTGACAAACAATGTACATAGCAAATGGGCTCTCCCGGGTTTCTGGGACCAAATTTTGGGTAGTTTATTAGCTGAGGAATAACCCACCCACCAAGGGAAGATGATTAAAAAAAGGAAGTAGGTTTTGAATTGGAAAAAAAGGATAGAAAAATAGGAGGAGAGTCCCACAAAATTAATAAGTTTAACTTTAAATACCTTTAGAGGCAGTTGCCACTGAAAATTAACTCTTTGATACCTAAAGTAGCTACGAACTTGGTCGATGCTAACGGGAACCCCAGCCGGGACTTGGGCGATTTGCAAGAGAGAGGCTTTAGTGTATTTCCTCCCAAGCATGTATGAAACTACTATAGGGAAGGGTGATGGTCTGGCAAAACTGATAGTAACAAATTTACCGTATGTCTTCTCAAAGAAATTCGGTTTTACAAAATAATTCAAAGAATGCCAATGATTTAACTCAGGTTTGGTATTTACAATTTCCAAAATTATGGAGTTCCTGTAAGGGCGACCCAGTGTCTCTAAGAAGGAAAATGATAAAAGATTATGCCTTATGGAGTAATCTTGGTAAATGAACCAATGGTTGCATTGGAAAATGGCTAAGCTTTTACTCAGCGAGGAGCCGGCTAAAAGTTTAGACAAAAAGAAACACTTATCTTTTAGAAAACTGACCATAAGTTTTCGGAGAGGGTCTCCACAAGCAGGTAGCTGGCTTAGCGAGCTTTACTTGCCTTACTGGCCAATTAGAATTAGCTATTAAAGCTAAAAAGAACTTTAGTGAGGTGAAAATTAAGAGTTCTTGCTCAAATGCAACAAATGGTGAAAGCCCTATTAATGATTTTAATGTCATTGAGTGAGGAGAGTCAAGGAAGATAGGATTTTGCCTAAACTTTGTATTCGTAAATGAAAAAGCGAAAGGATACGCTTAATTTATTTTACAATTCCAAGAAGTTTGAGGAAATTAACAATTATGTAATATAATTTTGACAAACATAGTTCATTTGAACTTTTTAACAAATGGGGTCGCAGACCTCTCAACATTAAACGATTGCTCCAGGCAATTGACAATTTACAAGGTTTCAAACCTTACATGTTTCTAAAATCTTTATAAGATTTAAACAAATAAACAATGAAGCAATTAAAGTTTGAACGTGAATTGGAGTACAAAGAGTGTACCTTAAGAAATTCTTGAGAGAATGTTCTAGAGAAAGTGTCAACTTCGAAAATAACAATAATAAAAACATGAAAAAATAAGATAGAAGTTCCTACAACTTCTTATATTTATACAGAATTACTATATGAGAATTATACAAAAGAGGGCAGGTCACTTACTGTGAAACCTGAAAAAAGTTAAAAGGAAGGTTCTAGACTTCCCAAGTTTGAGCAGGAATCACTAGCCAAATGGGACAGTTTCCATTTCGTGAAACCTGAACATGACTCGCTCAAGAGTTTAAAGAATTGTTTTCCCTGATTATAGGAAAGGAACAATGTGAATTTGAAACTTGTATCACACAAGCAATTATGCAGAATTTAATTAATGTTAAACTAGCAAAGTTGTAAGGGCACTTCGAGAGTGACACCTTATAGGAAAGTTACAATTTTATTAATAATGGTGGTTAGTAGAAGGTTCAGGAAAGATCATTGGGATATAGGATCAATGTTCATGGCCGTATTTAATGTAAACGGACGAGCGCGACGCGCTAGAAACGTGGAGCAAGCACTGGTTATCACTGTAGTCTATAAAGATGGATGCAAAGTTCACTATAGAAACACTAAAGTTTATGAGAAAGAAAGTTATTGCAATTATGGAAATAACTGATTGCACTATATAGGTGAGAGTCTATTTCTTGAAAAAGTTGTGATTTACAATTAAATGTACCATAAAACATTCCAGTGGTTCCAGCGGTGGAAGAAAGTTAGCTATTGCAACAATTTGTAAGGAAGATTCCTCATTTTAAATATTATTGTCACAAGTGAGTGAAAAATACCTGACGGCAAGACTCGCAGATAGAGTACAAGATCTCGAAGGTTCCAGAACGACCTTAGTGGAAAAATGGGGTTGAGAAAATCCAACGGAGGAACTAGCTTAATGAATTATAGACAGCGGGTATTAGGTAATATCCCACGCAGTGAGAGGATTTCTCATTTGAATAGCTTAAGAAAGCTCTTTTTTAGTAAAGTTGGCTTATACAAGCAAAAGCTCAACATGGCAAATCCCACGAAGAATGATTTTTGCCCCAAAGTAAATAATTTCACACTGTCTATAAAAATATCATTAAAAGCACGTGGAAGTTAAAACCATGGAGATGAGGTTAAAACTTTTAAAATGGTACTTATCTTGATTTCATGTTGAAGGCGAAGTTTCCCTGGATGACAACTACCTTGCCAACATGGCGTAGAAGAGTGTGTGCCTCTTGGTTTGAGGAGGCTAGCTCGAGAGGAGCTTTAACTGATCGAGTCAACTGCCGACTGAGAAGTGAGACCTGCTCAACGGAGCACGGAGGGTCCAAGGAAGGGAAAAAGAGTGGGGGGTAGGAAACAAAAGGAGAACATATAAACATTGCCAATGTTACAACAAAAAAATGATCTTCTCTTGGTGAGCTGGTCTTCAAAGAGTTGACAACAGATGATACTAGCGCAGCATGGTGAGTAAAGAAGTAGACGTAGTCCTCTTGCTCAAGGAGAAAATAGCTGGCGATGGTAACAGGATCTGGTGGCCAAATGGATAAGTAAGTCCTCTATCACCAGGAAGAATTGAGGAGCTTCAGAGTTTCGCTGCGAGATGACGCTAGTTAGGTCACAGAAGTTATATATCTAGAACAGACTTATGAAGACATAAGAGATTTGCCTATCAAGGAGAAAACAAAAGATCACTGTTGGTGTTTGACAAAGAGAAAGGAAGAAATGAACATGCAAGGAGCAATAAAAATTATATCTCAGGTACCGTGTATTCAAAGAATACACCATGGACTTCTGCCTTGATTCATCCTCTGCATAAGAAAGGTGACAAAACGGATGTTAACAACTACCGCGGCATTTCCCTCCTACTGATAACTTACAAAATTATTTCAAAAGCTCTGCAGTTTAGGGCAGAACAACAACTTGATCCACAATTAGGAGAGTACCAAGGAGGGTTCAGGAAAGAGCGCTCATGTGCCGAACAAATTATGAATCTGAAATCCATCCTTTTCTATCTGAAGCAAAGGAACAAGAAATTTGTGGTAACCTTCGTCGACTTCAAGAAGGCCTATGATTCGATTGATAGAATAGTTCTTATTCAAATTCTAAAGGAATTTGGATTGGATAATAAAATTAGGGCAATCATTCAACAGACCTTAGCTTACACAACCTCCAGATTCAAGTTCAGAGGAGAAATTTCTGACTCTTTCGAAATTAAAACAGGAGTTAGGCAGGGAGATGGGCTTTCACCCCTGCTCTTCAACTGTGCACTTGAAAAAGGCATCCGCGAGTGACGCAAAGAAATGAACGATGGGGTCCAAAATGGAGTACGACTGGGTTACAAGAACATGAACCTTTCTATTGATTGCCTAGCTTTTGCAGATGATCTTGCAATTTTCTCCGACTCTTTAGACATGGCCACAAAACAAATTAACCAGCTGCAGGTACAGGCAACAAAAGTTGGTCTTCAGATCTCTTTGGAGAAAACACACTTCATCACTAACATCAAGCCAGCACCAAGGGAGCTAAAAGTAAACCAGGGGAAAATCAAACGGACAGATAAGTTTAAATATCTTGGCGAGTGGCTAGAACCCAACGTATCTTCTTTTTCTTCTTTTTCTTTAGCGTTTGTCCCACCTTGTGGCAGGGTCCGCTATGTGGGATCGTAGTCTCCATTTCCCTCGGTCATGGGCCATGTCTGGATGAAGATTGACAGCCTTTAGATCATTGTGCAGTGTATCGGCCCACCGTTGCCTTGGTCGCCCTCTGGGCCTCTTTCCAGCCACATCCAGTGTGTAAGCTGCTTTTGTCATTGTGTCGCCCTCTGCGCGCAGCACATGTCCAAACCATCTCAGACGGTTTTCCTGCATTTTTTTTCCCCGATTGGAGCAACACCAAACCGATTTCTGATGGCATCATTTGAAATATGATCCAGCCTAGTGAAACCTGCTGACCATCTAAGCATCTTCTTCTCCATGACACATAGGCGACGTTCTGCTTCCTTAGTAGATGGCCAGCACTCCGTGCCGTAGAGATCGACAGGACGAATGACAGTCCGGTAGATCTTAGATTTCAGATGGTCATTCATCTTACGGTCACAGGTGACGCCAGTTGTCATTCGCCACTTCGTCCAGGCTGCGTGTATCCTTGTGTTGACGTCGTCAGTAAGTCGCCCATCATCAGAGATAGTGGAACCAAGATACTTAAATTTCGCTACACGTGGTAAATCTTCTCCGTCAACCGTAATGTTGCCCACTTCTTGTGTATCGGATGTCATGTATTCTGTCTTCTTCTTGTTGAGGCGCAGACCATATTGCGCAAGTCGATTGTACCACAACTTGTGTTTGACGTTGGAGATCAAGCTTCGTCTCAGCAGCCAACATGACGTCATCTGCATAGAGAAGTGTCCATGGTAGCGGCTGGTGCAGGTCTGACGTTACAGTGTCCATCACAAGAATGAACAGCAGTGGTGATAAGGCGGAGCCCTGGTGGACACCTACGGTGATGCGGAAGTCATTAGACGCTCCCGCGGCAGCTAGGACATAGCTCCTTGGTTCTGCGTAAAGCAGCTGCACCCATTTAAGAAGGTGTTCTGGGATGCCGTGTTGACGGAGCGCTAACCAGATTAGGTCATTTGGAACCCGATCAAAAGCCTTCTCAAGGTCGAGGAAAGCAAGATGCAAGCCATTTTACAATTTTCGTTACAACTCGTTTCTCACCAACCAAATATTTTGATCGATTTTTTCATTTCACTTAAATTGATTCAGTACATTCCTAGGAATAATAATTCTACAAAACTAAAATATTTAATGGTAATCAATGCAATATTAATAATAAGTAAGGTTTATTTCTTTCGGAGTATTTCTCAACCAGTTGCCGTACAGCGAAGATTGCATCTGTTGAGCCGCAGTTTTTCACGAAGCCTGCTTGGTTCCTTGTGATTTTGGCAGTCGGACGAATTCTTTTGTCAAGGATACGCTCGAAAATTTTCATTGCTTGGCACAGAAGTCTGATCGGGCGGTAATTTGAACATTCGGCAGGGCTTCCCTTCTTTTTGAAGATTGCTACTGTGATACTCCATTGCCAATCTGTTGGTATTCGACCTTCTTTGGTAATCCGATTGAAGAATTGTGTTAACCATCCTGCAGCGTCCCACTCCCTAGAGCACCATAACTCTGCTAGAAGATCATCAGGGCCGGTGGCTTTCCCAGGCTTCATCTCCTTCAGAGCAGCCTCAACTTCGGCAATGTCGATCTCCTTAATTGGTCCTTCAACAGCACAGGTGGTTGGGATTGGTGGATGGGGAAATTCTTCAGTCGAAATGTTCTCGTAGCTCCGCCAGCGTTCCCTTGCTTTCTCCCAGTCTACTAGCAGCTCACCCACTTCATTGTTGATGCAATAGAAATGTTGGATATCTTCCGTGTTTCGATGCCTCGATTTGATTATCCGATAAATGTCACGCTCGCCCTCACGCGTATCAAGTTTCTTGTAGAGGTCTGCATATCGCTCTGCTTTTGTCGAGGCAACAACTTTCATGGCCTCACTACGGGCTACTTTATAGGCATTCCGGCGAGATGGAATTTTATCTGCAAGAAACTCATGGTACAACTGCTTCTTCTTATGTACCGCTTCCTTGACAGTGTCGTTCCAGAGCCACGTATCTATCTCAATCCGCCGTCGTCCTGGGTTTGTTGTTCCGAGAATGGCATGTGCAGCTGCATGGGACGAGTCTTTTAGTTTTGTCCCAACGTATGTGAGAAAGAAACCTTCACTTCGCGCATGAACAAAATGGAAATGGCGTACCAACTCACCAAGGACGTTTACAACAAAAAGTCAATATCCCTGAACGCAAAACTTAGGCATTATTGCACTGTCATACGACCAGAGGCTCTGTACGCAGCGGAATGCCTCACCATGAACAAGAAAGGCCTGGTAGAAAAATTGGAGATCAAGGAAAGAAAGATCTTGAGGAAAATTCTTGGCCTGATTAAAGGCAACGGTGAACATAGACGACGGCATAACTATGAGCTGTATATTCATGTCCAGAAGATCTCTGATGTAATGAGGAAAAGGAGGATTGCATTTTATGGCCACTTGCTTAGAATGAAACCCACACGATTGACGAACCGGATCTTTAACTATTTAAACAAGATGTTCAGTAAAGAACATATAGCCTACTTTCTCCTAAATGTATGAGTATAGTTATAACTCGTTGTTATTATTAAAGAGTATAATAGAACTATTCTTTGTTGAAGACCTTAGAAACGATTTACCTCTACCAAACGCCACAACCTAGATAAAAACTGCTACCATCATTGAAGAAAGAAAGATAAGAAGTATCTAAAGAATGTTATGGATCTGGAGACATAATCGACCGGACTGGCGGCGTGGCTCAGCGGTAACATTCTCGCTTGCTGGACCGTATGTTTCAGGTTCGTATCCTGGCGCAGTCAGCTGGCATTTGAGGGTGCACAAATGCGAGGGAGCCGTGTTAGTAGATTTACTGGCACGTTAAAGATCCCCTTCGGGACAACATTCTGGCACCCCGGCGTCTCTAAAAGCAACAGTAGTTAAAAGGGACGTAAAACCAATAACATTATTATTATTATTATTATTATTATTATTACATAATCGGCCTGACGCGGGCAACATCCAACTTTGAGTTGAGGCATGTCTTAACACGTCCGGCTGCGAATGACTTTCACAACCCTAATTGAATTAACAAATCTTTCCATGACCCTACAGAGACGTGTGTATACCAACTATGTGGATATTTTCGATTGCTATTTGGCTGAAATAAAAGTATTAATTAATATCCTGAACTAGCACCAACGGTAGAGTTCAGATACTATGTGAAATCGTTTTGTTCTTTACTTCAATTAACATTTTCAAATAACGCACAATAGGCTGTTACAAACCCTTTAAAATAAAAAGTAAAAATGTATCGTAGTATCATCTTGTCATTCTTCAAATTCGATGCGCATAGAATGCCAATGGTATAGTAATCAATGGAGCCCTACGTAGACTAGTCGTGACATCTAGTGGTGAAATATCGAACAATATAATCCTAACAGAGTGAGTGCATTCTAGCGGCCAGAAGAAGAAACTTTTCAATAAAATCTGGAAGTCGGCGTCCAGTTACCTTTTTGGCAGCTAGATGTCTCGAGTAAATCTGCTGGCGAATTATGTTTTAATTAAATATATATTTTACACCATAATATGCACAATATAACGCTTAATTTTAAAACATCTGAGTCATTACAAAACAATAAACATATAACATTTCAAGCAAAAAACCTAGCTCTGATCGGGTTTGAACCATAGGCATTTGAGCGATAGGCTAACGCTCTACCACTGAGCTAATTGTGTCAACGAACATCGTTCTATATAAAATGACTCACATAGAATTTGTTAGCAAATAATGATTTATACTAAACGATTTCATCACTGGAGTATATTATTTATATATAAAGCATTTCATACAAAGTTTATTTATTTTGCATCAGTACGCTATATTGCATGCAATACTCGAATTAGTGAAATATAAGTCAGGCACAAGATATCCGCTGCCATCTTGTCTTATTACTCAGTGTGGCTCTAGCCACGAACGAGTAAGGTCATGCTTGTCTGGTGTATCTGAGCAGTGAGAGTGCAGCCAACACACAACAGTTAAGTGCGCCGAATAGCTTCGCCTAAGCTTAGTACAGGCTCTTTGTCAATTGTATAGAACCCCAGGAAGAAAATGCAAACCATCAGGAAAAATACGTTGAAATGCTCCTTCCAACGGAACACCACGCGTCCGTCGGCAGCGGAAATTCACACCTTTGTGGCGGAGATGCTGAAAATCACGGTTGACCAACTGGAGACCCTGCAACTTGACGCACCGTCCAACTCTATTTTTATCAAGGTAATCTCTCAATCTATTATGGACAAACTTTTGAGTAAATTTGCGGGAACACACAGGCTTACTTTGTTTAATGGGGAGTCTGTTTCGGTGGAAATTGCCGCTGCCGGCATGGAAGCCACGCGGGTAAGGCTCTTTAATATTCCGCCTGAATTATCAAATGATACAATACGCACCCATTTTGCAAAATATGGTACAGTCAAATCCATCACAAATGAAAGTTGGTCCCAGTATTACAAGTTACCAGTTGCAAATGGTATCCGACAAATACAAATAGATTTATAAAAGCAAATTCCGTCCTTTATCATGATTGATGGGCACCGTGGACAGGTTAGCTATTAAGGGCAAGTTAAAACATGTGCCATATGTCAAGCTATAGACCATCTGCGTATCGACTGTCCGCGCCGATACTCGGCCATGACGCGCCTTGAACGCGACACACGGACAACTAGCCTTGCGGCTATGGTCACCCCTAGAGCCAGCCGCCGTATAGACGACTCCCCGCTTCACAGCCCAGGTGATACTCAAGCACGCTACGATACAGATTTTCCCCCGCTAGACAGCACGCCTCCCATGGAGACGGAGCCTGTCACCCTGGCTGACAGCATAGGTGTGCCTGACATGAATCCAGAGTCTGTGGTCTTGCACCAGGAAGAGTCTTCACAGCAACCCTTGGATGCTGACCGGTCACCCCCTCCAGTTGCCAAACCTACCCATAGTTCCCCCCAAGGAGAAGGCTCGGCACAGGAAAATTCGGGGATACGCCAAACGACCACCTGGTCTGAGGACATTGAGGAAAGCATGCTCGTTAGCCGTGGGCATACTTCTGATGACTCAGATGCTTCGCTCGCAACCCCAGTCGTGAAAAATCGTAAACCTAAGCGCAAGGTTAACCCTACTTCCGATGAATCCGATGCTTCGCTCGCCACCGAACTTGTTAAAACCCGTTGAGCACAGAACAAGCCTAAGCAGCTGAAGAAAGGTGAAATACGTGTCAGTGAGATAGACCCTCATTTCCGAGTGCCGGAAACCACCAGAAGTTGTCCAACAGAGGCCTCACCTGCTGCGAGCCTTACTACCGGCGAAGCCCTTGAGGTTCAGCAAATGATGTCGGACCTGTGTCATATGGCAACCCTTCCTAGCCCCGGACCCATTCTTTCACTTCTACGCAAGTGCGCTCAAATGGGTCAGCATGAGGGAGTCCCCGAGTTCGTTAGCAAGATGCGGGCTAAATATAGTGAGCAGTCCCGGGAGGCACTGAAGGATTTGGATCTACAGTTAGCTCCCCTCTTAGCCGATATCAACTATGGACCATAATTCACATTTGAAGACCTATGCCACAGTAAATGTTCCTGGCTTGAGGAATCCGGCCACTCAGGCGCTGTTAAGCCGTTTTCTGCGTGAATATGATGTTGACATTCTTTTTCTGCAAGAAGTCAGCGAATGCAATATTGGCTTCCTCTATGAACATGACTATATAGTTAACATGGGCACCACTGCTAGGGGTACGGCCATTATCTACCGTAAAGGCACCCTAGTAACGGATGTGGTGATGGATCCTTCCGGGCGTATAACATCTGCTACGGTACATGGTGTCAGGATCATAAATGTTTACAGTCCATCTGGCTCCAATTATAAATCTGAGAGAAACGTTTTATTTAGGCAAGACATCTTACCCCACCTGGTAACGAATCTCCCCATTCTATTGATGGGGGATTTCAACTGCACCTTACGCCCCCAGGATCAGACGGGATCCTTCAATTTCTGTCCTGGGTTACAGGGACTCACCCAGAGCATGCAACTAATAGATATATGGCCACACATACATGGCAACCAGATCCATTATACATTTTGCCGTGGCGCCTCTAAATCCAGGATTGATCGGGCGTATATGTCCAGTACGCTTGCCTCACGTGTACGCGGCTGTCGGATAATCCCTGTCGCCTTTAGTGATCACAATGGCTTTTTATTTACGGCGCGAAGTACCGTCCCTGCATACACAATACAAGGGCGAGGCACGTGGAAAATGAATACCAACTGCTTTGAAAGGGAAGAGGATTCACAGCGTTTTGAGGCTGTGTATCGGCAGTGTCAACGGCTGAAACACCGTTACAACAATGTGGCTGACTGGTGGTTAGAAAAGGTGAAGCCGGCCATTCGGGCAGTCGCCAAAGCCATAACCTTTGAACGTAATCAACGTTTATATCGGAAACTGGACTTCTATGACACCGTGTTACAGGACCTCCACCATCGAGAACAACTAGGGGAAAAGGTGTCGGTGGCACTACGCACGATTAAGACAACCATCTGCCATGTCCGAGAAAGCAATTTAGCCACCCTGCAGCAGCATGTCAAGAAATATTCCTTGATTGACAGGGAAAAGATGTCTGTTTATCAGCTTGGCCGTCTCCGCCGCTCGCAAGGGCGTCAGTGTATTAGTCAGTGGACGGGACCAGATGGGGGCATATTAACGACCCGTGAGGAACTACTTGCAGAAGGTGAGCGCTATTTTCGGGAGATGCTGGCTGAGGAACCAGTCTCGGAATCGGCAGGTAACCAACTCTTGACGTCTACGGACCGGCTCTTGGACAACGACTGCATGCGTCAACTTGGCGCCCCAATCATGAAGGCAGAGATCGACTATGCTCTCCGAAACACAGCTAATAACAAGACTCCGGGAATAGATGCTCTGCCGTATGAATGGTACAAACACTTCTGGCACCTTGTTGGGGATGAGGTCACCCAAGTTCTCAACTACCTATTCACACATGAAGTACCCCACGGCTTTACGGAAGGCGTTATCCTTTTGATTCCCAAGATTAATGGTGTGCGTGGTATTGCTGACTACAGACCAATAACTATTCTCAACACGGATTACAAGTTGCTGGCCAAAGTCCTAGCACTTCGGCTCAAAAGTGTGCTGCACAGCCTGATAGGCCCTGGTCAAACCTGCACGATACCCCAGAAGACCATTCTGCATAGCATTCTTGCTATCCGAGACCTCATTCTTTATGCTTCAGGTAATGGAAATCACGCGGCGGCCTTGCTGAATATTGACCTGAACAAAGCCTTTGATAGGGTCGCCCACGCATATCTTTGGCAAACTTTGCGTCACTTTCACATTCCTCTGGGCGTCATACACTGCCTCCAACGACTCTACGCATCCACTTCATCCAGAGTGTTGATAAATGGATTTTTATCCCGTCCAATTCCCGTCCATAAATCCATCAGGCAGGGCTGCCCATTGTCGATGGTGCTCTTTGTTTTGGCTATTGAACCCCTGATCCGCAGTCTGGACGAGAAACTCCAAGGTATCGATCTGCATGGTGCCCATATCACCCTGCGGGCATATGCCGAAGACGTGACCGTCTTTATCACTGATGAGTCAGAACTTACGTCTACGAATAGCATCATGGACACCTACGCCCTAGCATCAGGTGCACGCATCAATGCTGCGAAGTCATCGCTCATGCCCATCTGCTTGCCTACAACAATCAGGACGCCGCACGACCTAGCCATTCCAATAGTTGACAGGTGTACAATATTGGGGATAACTTTCTTCCCCGATTTTGCAGAAACTGTCAGCTATAACTGGAACCGGAGGCTAAATACGCTGAGATTTCAATTAAAGGAAGAACTGACGAGAAGATTGAACCTGATACAGAAAGTGTGGTTTATTAATACCTTTGCCCTGTCCAAAGTATGGTTTCTGGCACAAGCAATCCCAGCTCCGCACGTTCTCTGCCAACGAATGGAAATGGCCATCGGGTATTTCCTCTGGTCTGGATACCGCTATCGGATTCGTCGAGATCAAATGAACCTGCCACTCCGAAGAGGCGGACTGCAACTTGTGGCAGTTGAACACAAATGTGCCGCCTTGCTGGCCGCACAGCTTTTTCGAGCGCAACACCATATGGGGGACCCCTTTGACACTGTCTGCATCCAGTCACTTGTCCCAGGAGCGAATCCCCAGATGCTCATCCCAGCCAATGTTTTCAAGAAGGAACTCGCAATTCTTAACCGTCTGAAATCCAGTGTCTCCACACCCTTCACCGCCCTCCCTACCAAGGTGCTTTATAGGTTTCTGCTCGCCGAAAGACTCTTCACTCCCTATATACAGATGAAATATCCTACGCGAGCCTGGTCGACTATTTGGGAGAACCTGTGGAATCCCTGGATTCCACTGGAATGGCGATCGACATTGTATGAGTACCTCAATGAAATTGTGCCGACCAGAGAAAAACTGTCTCGGCATGGGCAGAGTGATGTCGACCAGTGTGACGCCTGTGGTCGCACTGACACATTAGACCATCGAGTCACTACGTGCGGGAATGCGACAGTCGTCTGGACTTGGACCCTCCAGGCAATATCTGGAATCTGCGGACGGCCGCTGGACGTGTCCGATGGCATGAAGGTGCAACGTTTTGCAGTAACGCATTCCACTGGGGAAAAGCGTAACGCCATCCTCTGGTTCACGGCGGGAGCGATTCATTACAACCTCTCCCGCCACAGGTCTCAGGACCACACACTGGTGGGGTTCTTGGACCACCTCCGCAGGGAGAGATGGAAATCCGCCAAACATGGAACACTGACTGCAGCGTTTGGACGGCTGTTATGTATGTTTTGAATTGGACAGCCACGAGTTCTTATCGTCAGCCTGGAGTGTTTAATGCGTATAAGTGCTTGTGACTTTAAAATGGTGCAGTGACGATTACTTTCTGTGTTGACCTTTACAAAGGTGCAGTGACATTTTGCTTCTGTGTTGCTTTATAAACAACTAGCAGTAGTACCCGGCTTCGCCCGGTGGAATGATGATAATGTTTTAAGGTCTCCTTAGAAATATAATGGACTTAAAATGTAAGTCATTTGCCCCCAAAGACAATGAGGGAGTAATATCTAGGTCATTTGCCCTTTTGGTAAGGATGATAATAAAAAATACTGTTGAATTGACACGTCAAACTTACAAATTACCGTAATAGAAATACATATTTCAAAATTCACAGGCGAGGAAGACTTATTGTGTGTGGTGATTAATGGTGTAATGGGCGTAACATCTACTGTAGGTCATTTGCTCTTATGATGAGGATGATAAGGGAAACCACTACCGGTATTGAATTGACACTTCAACGTATAATGTACACAATGTACTGTAATAAAAATAACTATATGGCGGCTTCGGTGGCGTATTTGGTAGCATGCTGAGCTTCTATGCCCAAGATAGCGGGTTCAAACCCGGCCGAAGCCGTCGGATATTTTAAGAGAATTAAAAATCCGTCAGTATGCCTTTCTTCGGAGGGGAAGTAAAGCCGGCGGTCCCATGTTAGATTTATGGCATGTTAAAGAACCTTCCACTAATTACACCTGTGTGAAGCTAAATTGGATAGATAAACAACGCTCATAGATGTCTACGTCCGTTGCCAAGAGCCGACTGCAGTGGCGTCTAGTAGCTAAGTTCCGAACTTGGCCTAGTAGTCGTTGACGGTGGCGCTTGGCGGCAAAAGTACGAACTATTTGAAGAATTCTAAGTTGCAGTTTGTACTTGAATTAAAAAACAGATAACACACACTAATAACACCGGTTATCAGACAGATTCTACACACACCCAAAGTACACGGGGCTACATGACCGCGTTGTCGCAGCCCCTAAACTTAAGAACCAACCAACCAAAAATAAATATTTTAAAAATCACAGTCGAGAAAGACTTTATGCGGCGGTGATTATTGGTATGATGCGCGTAACATCTAGGTCATTTGCACTTATGATGATAATAATAAGGTAATGAAAAAATGACTACTAAACGAACATGGTATTATTTTAAAACTGATATAGGTAATTCAGGTGTCTAGCTTCGATGTCTTCCAAAGTCTCAACCTTATTTTCTGGCTTAGGCCTGTACTGGATGCGTCTAGTGAAAGAGCATACTGCAAGACAAAGAATATAGCTCCAAGCTGCACGAACCTGAGATGATCGCAGATGATGACGAAATATGATGACACACGTTCGGGGTTCCCCGTCCTATACAGATTGACCGGGAATCACTCACTGTTTCGCAACGGCCCTGTGCTGGCATCAGCATAGACAGCAGGAGATAACACGGCGGGCTTTGGAAAGTACTCTCAAGTCACCTCGCGATGAATCAGCAAGCTATTCTCACAACTGACGCCCCCCAGGGTATCACAACTTGTGGGACGTGGGTTGGCGACCACTGAACCCCAGCTGAGTCTGGCATCGCTTCTACTTCCTGGTGCAGGGCTCATTTCAGTTATCTTTCCTGTCGGCCTCCCTTGGTCAACTCTTGTACTCTTCCGACCCAGACTGTATTAGGGTATCCGAGGGCTAGGGAGTCTTTCAATTTTCCGCCTTAATTGGCTTTGTCTCATCTTTCCCGATACCCTCATTCTTCGAGGGGTCTGGCTTCTTTTCCTTTTCATAATATCTCCTGTCTTCTGCTCAAGGCCCTCAAAGAGGCAGGGTGTGTGTAGACCCACCACTTCTGGTACACCCTCAAGGGCTCATGACTGGTGAGTTAGGAAGCTGGCAACCCCGAGGAATTCCTGAGCTACATGCAGGGAATGGAGTGGTATGTCAGAAATGTCAAGTGGACAGTGTTACTCGTCGAGTTCCAAACGGTAATTATGTAAAATCTGGTTGAGATCGGTGAAACAGTGTAGTTTTGTGCCAAGGGCCAAAATGCAGGGAATGGAGTGGCCTGTCCAAATTTTAAAGTGGACAGTGTTACTCATCGGGTTCCAAAGGGTAAGTATACACATTTTGTTTTCGATCGTTGAACGATGTAGATTTGTGCCAAAGGGCCTAAATGCGTGGAATGGAGTGGTCTGTCCGAAATTTCGAGTGGGCAGTGTTACTCGTCGAGTTCCAAAGGGTAATTATGTAAAATCTGGTTGAGATCGGTGAAACGGTGTAGTTTTCTGCCAAAGGGCCAAAAAGCAGGGAATAGTGTGGTCTGTCCGAAATTTTAAGTGAACAGTGTTACTTGTCGGGTTCTACGGGTAAGTATATAAAATTGGGGTCAGATCGGTGAAGCGGTGTAGGTTTGTGCCAAACAGCCTAAATGCAAGGGATGTAGTGGCCTCGCCGCAATTTCAAGCAGACAGTGTTACTCGCTGGGTACCAAAGGGTAAGTTTCCGAATATTGGTTCTGATCGGTGAAACGGTGTAGATTTGTGCCAAAGTGCCTAAATGCAGGGAATGGGGTGGTCTATCCGAAATTGTAAGTGGACAGTGTTACTCGCAGGGTTCGAAAGGGTAAGTATACAAAGTTTGGTTCAGATCGGAGAAATGGTGTAGATTTGTGCCAAAGGGCCTAAATGCAGGGGATGGAGTAGCCTCCCCGCAATTTCAAGCAGACAGTGTTAGTCGCAGTGTTCCAAAGGGTAAATATACAAATTTTGGTTGAGATCGGTGAAACGGTGTAGATTTGGGACAAAGGGCCTAAATGCAGGGAATGGAGTGGTCTGTCCGCAATTTCAAGCAGACAGTGTTACTCGCTGGGTACCAAAGGGTAAGTTTCCGAATATTGGTTCTGATCGGTGAAACGGTGTAGGTGCCTAAATGCAGGGAATGGGGTGGTCTATCCGAAATTGTAAGAGGACAGTGTTACTCGCAGGGTTCCAAAGGGTAAGTATACAAAGTTTGGTTCAGATCGGTGAAATGGTGTAGATTTGTGCCAAAGGGCCTAAATGCAGGGGATGGAGTAGCCTCTCCGCAATTTCAAGCAGACAGTGTTAGTCGCAGTGTTCCAAAGGGTAAATATACAAATTTTGGTTGAGATCGGTGGAACGGTGTGGATTTGGACCAAAGGGCCTAAATGCAGGGAATGGAGTGGTCTGTCCGCAATTTCAAGCAGACAGTGTTACTCGCAGGGTTCCAAAGGTTAAGTATACACATTTTGGTTCAGATCGGTGAAACGGTGTAGATTTGTGCAAAAAGAGCCTAAATGCAGGGAATGGCGTGATCTGTCCGAAATTTCAAGCAGACAGTGTTAGTCGCAGTGTTCCATAGGGTAAATATACAAATTTTGGTTGAGATCGGTGAAACGGTGTAGATTTGGGCCAAAGGGCCTAAATGCAGGGAATGGAGTGGTCTGTCCGCAATTTCAAGCAGACAGTGTTACTCGCAGGGCACCAAAGGGTAAGAATACGAATTTTGGTTCTGATCGGTGAAACGGTGTAGATTTGGACCAAAGGGCCTAAATGCAGGGAATGGGGTGGTCTGTCCGAAATTGTAAGTGGTCAGTGTTACTCGCAGGGTTCCAAAGGGTAAATATACAAATTTTGGTTGAGATCGGTGAAACGGTGTGGATTTGGACCAAAGGGCCTAAATGCAGGGAATGGGGTGGTCTGTCCGAAATTTCAAGTGGACAGTGTTACTCGCAGGGTTCCAAAGGTTAAATATACAACATTTGGTTCAGATCGGTGAAACGGTGTGGATTTGTGCAAAAGGGCCTAAATGCGGGGCATAGGGTGGTCGGTCCGAAATTTAATGTTGACAGGGTTACCCGCAGGGTTCCAAAGGGTAAGTATACAAATTTTGGTTCAGATCGGTGAAACGGTGTAGATTTGTATACATAACAGACAGACAGACAGACAGACAGACAGACAGACAGACAGACAAACTTTGTGCTTTATATATATAGATGGTGCAGTGACTTTTATTTTCTGTATTAACTATTCAAATTGTGCACTGACAATTCCTTTCTATGTGTGTAAAGTTATTACTATGTAAATAAAACCACCTAAAAAAAAAATACTGAATCGGCTCAGTTTTTTAAAATCACGTTTGCACTATAGTATTACAAAATAAACTTTTAATTTCGAACGTGCCTCTTCCTTTAGAACAGTTAAAACGACTCTCGGCTCGATAATCGGAACTGGTGGGTCCCATGATATGGATTATAAAGTTTGCATAATTCGCACGGCCGCCATCCTGAAATGGTATGGCGGACGACCTTGTAGTTTGGTCACAAGACGCATCCTATACGAAGGTATGTTGTTACCAAATTTGGTAGAGATCGGATGATTTGGTTAGTCGGTATTTGATTTTACGTTTTGAACGTTTGAGTGGCCGCCATTCAGTTTTAGTAAAGATGGCGGCGATATAAAACATGACACTGAGGTGTCCTTTGCTAGTGCTACCTTTGTACCAAATTTCGTTCAATTCGCATTCACCGTGTTCGAATTGATAGGGGGGGGACAGACAATCAGAGTACACACACTCACACACACACAGACACACACACAGACTCACACACACACATACACACACACACACAGACTCACACACACACATACACACACACAGACAGACACACTTTTTTCGCCCTGTGTTGATCTCATAAGTCTACTTTCATTTTTTGCAAAAATCGAAAGTAGGCTAAAAATAAGATGACCAAGCCAGCTTGGTTCGAAGAGGTGGAAAGTGACCTGCAAGAGATGGAAATTACCTGTGGGGATATTCAAGAACGCAATCCCCTCAGGAAGAAACTACACGACCACCAGGGTTTTCAAGAAAAACCGAAGTTGAAGACGGGAAAGATGTGGACGGAAGAAAGTAAAGAGCAACACCGGCAACGTATGAAGGAACACTGGGCGACGATCAAAGCCCAGAGAAGCCAGTTGAAATAACGTGGTCCTTAGTTGGCCGATACGATTAAAGAATAATAATATATGAGTTCACTAGTTCCAAAACCGGCCATATGTAATTAAATTGAGAACACGTATTATTGTAAAAAGCGGTAGTCCTAGATATTGTCTTTCTATGATTAAACCCGGCCTGATTCAATAGAAATCGCGAAGTAGCCTATAATTGTAGGTTATTTCCAGAACCGGCCGTTTGCTCGATGTTGTTAGTTCCAAAAGTTGCCATGTGTTAGTTCCAAAGCCTGCCACGCAGAGCGCACCATTATTAGCAGTGTTGTCAGTGAATGTGTGTCAAAGGAACTTTGGGGATGACTCTCTTGTCTTTGTGAACTCTTTCTTTCTCTCTCTTGTGTCCAATCAAGAAATTATTTGTTGCTCAGTTATATTGTTACGTCATTAGCGTTTTTTTTTTCGATTTAAATGAACTACGACCTACAGATTTTCCGTCTCGGCATGATGGGTTAAAATCACTGTGGACTATTAATTATATTATCACGCAGAGAGCATTGGGCAACGAATTCATGTCAGACGTATGGCGAGGTGCATGAAACACAAATCCCCCTTCCGTCCAATCTAAACCAGACTGTGTATTCTGAGGAATGAAAGATTCACAGGTGAAGTAAAGGAAAGCTGAGTTGCACTTCCAGGGAAACTCTCAACACAACCACTCTTCTCTGAAGTCTTAACTCGACATCACTCGGCAGCGTTTGGTGTGACAGGCTCGCTCGCCAGCCAGCTGACTCGAAACTAGTAATTGAATGGAGATTGTTGGAAGAAATTAAAAAGTAAAAACACTTATAGCGGGTGATGTATTGAAGATAGAGACGTCTTTGTATTGTAGAACTTATCATGCTGTACAATTCTTACACTCATAGTATATTGATATTTTTGACGGTTTGCCCAGCGTAAGCTTACAAAGCGCATAGACACCAGGTTCTTTTTCTACTTTTCCACTGAAATCATTACTGCTTGGCTTCCTTAGTTCATGACTACATTATTTTCTACAGAAACCTTCCTGAGATATCCTTTACAGAATTGTGAAAACTGCGTCAAAATCCATCCAGTGATTCTCGAGATTACCCGTGACATCCAAGAATCGGGGAGTTTGTTTTATACAAAGTAAATAATATTAATAATAATATTAACCCCTAGCACTACAGCCCATGAAGGGCGTAGACCTACCAAGCGACCGTTGCCCAGCCATTCAGCCTGGAGAAATTGGGGTGACGAGTGGTCAGCGCATTGGGTCCCCTCGGCTGTTAAACGTGGTTTTCCTGACCGGGGCGCTATCTCACTGTCAGACAGCTACTCAATAGTCCTCACGAGGCTGAGTGCACCCCGATCCAGCCCTGACATCAGTTTCTAAGCTACCTGACGGAGCTAGGAATCGAACCCGTGACCTGTGAATGAAAGGCAGGCACGCTACCCCAACACCAAGGGGCCAGCGATTTTATACTAAGTAGAGATATATATTTGTTTTGGACCACAGAAGAAGGAGAAAACTAAGGGATGACAGGTTTCGCTCGTCAAGCCAGCATCATCAGATCCAAATCTATACAAGACAATATTGCATTACAAAACTTACAATGACACCCATTGACAGTCACTGCAATCTAAAAACAATACGTCAAAACTGGTAAAATACTTGAGCATTAAGCATCCGAAAAAGACAACTATTTATATACGATATCTACAATGTTGCAAGACGGACAAAAAGCAGTGTTTCTCCTCCAAACTAATGTATGAAGGTGTAGCTACTATTGCTGTGATAAGCACTAAACTACTGTTCAATTTGTAAATGAATGCGGAAATAACCTAGGAGTGCTCTGCTGAGATGATGGTAAGAAGCTGGAACTACAATATACAAAAACAGTGTCTGTCTACCAATTTATTTATTTATTTATTTATTTATTTATCTATTTATTTATTTATTTATTTATTTATTTATTTATTTATTTATTTATTTAGCGTATGGCTTTTAGTGCCGGGAGTGTCCTAGGACATGTTCGACTCGCCTGAGTCTGTAGCTGCTTCAATGCGGACACCCATGGGGTGAGCTACATGTTCCGTTCAATTTCAAGTCGTTCCAACTTTCATTACCAGATGTCACTGACACCTAGTGGTGAACATTGGAACTTTGATAGAGCGTTCCAACGAAATATAACCTAGAAATTTAGCTTCACACAAGTTTAGTCTGTGGAGGGCTCTTTTACATGCCATAAATCTATGACATGGGACCGCCGGCTTTACTTCCCCTTTGAAGGAAGGCATACTGAAGGATTTTAACGCTCTTAAAAAATCCGGCGACTTCGGCCGGGTTTGAACCTGCTATCTTGGGCACAGCAGTTCAGCATGCTACCAACTACGCCACCGAAGCGGCTTTGTCTACTAATAACGTGTTGATATGGGGACTTATCTGATTTCTGGAATGTCTACAAGCTGCTCTGACAACAACTATCCTGAGGTAAAGAAAGAACTGTAGCATATGTATAATCACAAAACACTTGTAATTTTTTAGGGACTTTAACAAAAGCAGTTGATATTGAAAACATTTCAGATTATGTAAGAATGATATACCATATCCAAGGTTACAATCAAACAACATCTACTTAATATAAAAAGAAGCCCCCGATTCTTGGATATCATGGGTAATCTTGAGAACCACTGGATAGATTTTGATGCGGTTTTCACCATTCTAAAAAGGATATCTCGAGGAAGGTTTCTGTAGAAAATAGTTTTCTTATAATCAAAGGAAGCCAAGCAATAACGATTTCAGTGAAGAAATTGAAAAGAGAAACCTAGTGTCCGTGCACTTTTTAAGCTTACGCTGGTTAAACCGTTAAGAATATAATTATACTGTACTATGAGTGTAAGAATTGTTCAGCATGAAAGGTTCTACAAAAGAGTTCGTGAAAACATATCTCTATCTTCAATACATCACAACTGTAAGTATTTTTACGTTTACATTTCTTCCAGCAATTTGCATTCAGTTACTGAGGCGACAATTTAGGGGCTAGCTAGCGGGCGAGCCTATTCCCCAGATACACCCAGCAGGATACAGTTGTGTCGTGTTGAGTTAAGACTTCTGAGAAGAGTGGTTGTGTTTGCAGTTCCCTGGAAGTGCAACTCGGCTTTTCTTCATTTCGCCTGTGAACTTTTCATTCCACTAATTACACTGTCAAGTTAAGATTTGACGGAAGGGGGATTAGTGTTTCATGCACCTTGCTTCTCTTAAAAATTACTGTATGTCTGACAAGAATTCGTTGCACATGCATCTCCATGATAATATACTTAATAGTCCAGTCAGTGATTTTAACCCATCATGCAATAACGGCAAGTGTTTGGAAGGAGGCGGCTGTGGTCTTAAGTTAGGAACCATCCCGGCATTTGCCTTGAGTAGAAGTGGAACACCACTGCTGAGAATAATCTTCTTCTCAGTTTTTCCTCTTGAGGCAGACCAGAATTAAATTTCGTTGGAGAGCAGTGGGAATTCAACCTGGCCATCAGGGGTGTCAGCCAAGGATGGTAGCCTGGACACCATTAGGTGATCCATAAAGAAATATGTCTTGAATATGCCTAAATGTTGACAACTGGGTAGTATTCCTATTTAATTGGTTGGTTCCTCAGTTTAGGGGCTACGACAACGCGGTCATGTAGCTCCGTGTTCTTTGGGTGTGTGTAGAATCTGTCTGATAACCGTTGTGAATTGTGATGGCTGCATTAGTGCGTGTTATCTGTTTTTAAGTCAAGTAAGGACTGCAGATATTCGATTTTCAAGTAATTCCAACTTTTGCTACCACACGTCACCCGACTACTAGTTCAGAACTTTGTTACTAGATGCCACCGTTGTCGTATCCTGGTGACAAACGTTGGAACCTAATAGCGTTAGTCAAATATAACCTATCATTTAGATTCACACAAGTCTAAATAGAGGAAGGTTCTCTTTCAAGCCCTCAGAAGGAAGGCATACTGAGATATTTTTAAAACTCTTAAAAATCCAACGACAGATTTGAACCCGTGACCAAGGGCATAGAAGCTCAGCATGCTACCAACTACGCCACCGAAGCCAACCCTATTTAGTTGTGTGCAGGTGATGATTGTTGTTTTGGACGCGACTGTACTGGTCACCGCCTAATTAACCCAGGGCTCAGACGGCGCAGCCAATCACGTGCCAGTTGGTCCGTGACCTTACTTCATGCGCAATATAATTAACACCGTAATCTGGGGTATTTCTCTGCTCTGGCACCTCGTCCTGGACAATCACAGACGTCACTCACATGATCCATGACTACTTGATCTCTTCTGCCATTTCGTATGCTAAAAACGTTATCATTTGATTGCTTGAAAAATACACACGTGTGTGAGAACTTTAGGAGAAACAAATCGGTTGATTTTCCCGTGAGTTACTGGCTCATTAAACAAATATAAATATACGATCACTCACCAGTTACTTGTCACGGGAATATCTCCAACTTACAATAATAATAGTAATAAGCGGACCCGTGCGATAACTCTCGCATATTCTAATGGGTTGTGTGCGCCCCATGTGTACAGACTACCCTCCTGGCACTAGTGCTATGCGGGATTTACGCGCGACAGTTCTGCCAGGGTCTATCGTCTTTTTTATATGTTTAATAGCACTTTAATTTATAAACAAATAAATAAATTTCCGTTGACTTTTCAAGAAATGCAAGATTTTTATCCACTACTATTGAGACGATTTGGAAGATTTTCGCACAAACCACACCTTCTAACTCTCTCTGGTTTAGGAGCTTGAGTTTTTTGAAAAATATAGGTCTACCTTAGCGTATTATATACAGTGTGGTCCACCAGCCCCTTCTTTTTTTTGGAGGAAGGCAACCCAACTAACGCGTATATCACAGTCATCCTAAAAACATTAATACCTGCTCCTTTACGCCCATTGTACAACTTTACCGTTGAGTACATCCTCGCGATTATAGTAGAAATCAATAGTGGCAGTGTTCCTTCAATGACCTCAAATATAATGTATGATTGAAACGATCAGAGCTCCGAATAACACCTTCTTACGGTTGGACAGTAAGTGTCTACGAATAGATTCAATACGTGCCAGCAATACACCATGGTTCTCGGTAGCTATAGTGGCTAAATCAAGAATTGCTAGAGTATCGTCAAAGAAGTCGCATTGTAGTTGGTTCGAACCTTGAACTAGTACATTTTTTTTGCTTAATGTCGTTTATTGTGTATGTATTATGGACGCATATCTATCTGTTCCAACGAGTGATTTTTTGCTTGGTCCTCAAAAGGACCGTACTTATCCGATGATACGCAGCCTGATTGGACGACGACATAATGATCTGTAGAACGAAAGCAAGGTATCCTGTATATTCAAGGTAGCATGTGTTCGAAATTTTGATCACCTTTGTTTAAAGGAAAACTCCGACTCACTCAGACGACCCACATAACAAATAGATTTGTTATGTGGGTAGGCTCACGAATCAATACATCAGACCGAAACTATAATTTCTTTCAACGGCGTCTGTGCGAAAAGCGCTGGCTATAAATTTACAGTAATTGTTAGTTAGTGAGATTTTAAGGGGTGGAAAAACGAGGTCAACTGCCCCAAACATACAGTTAATACAGATAATTATAACATTATTGGTTATACATCCCTTTTAACTGCTCTGGCTTTTGGATACGCCGGGGTGCCGGAATTTTGCTCCGAAAGGGATTTTCAACGTGCCAGTAAATCTACTGACACGGCTCCCTCGCATTTGCGCACCCTCAAATTCCAGCTGACTGCGCCAGGATATGAACCTGCAACCTTGGGTACAGCAAGCGAGGACGTTACCGCTGAGCCTAACAGCAAGGCAGTAATTACAGAACGTGTCATATTATTATATATATTGAACTAATAAAATTCGAATTATCACGAATAGAGTCGCTTCCGTTGCGTGGAAGTCTGCGTGATTAGCTGCCACCCCGGACGTCCTGGGTTCGATTCCCGGCTCTGCCACGAAATTTGAAAAGTGATATGAGGACTGGGACGTGGTCTACTCAGCCTCGGGTGGTCCAAATGAGTAGAGGGGCTTCCATTCCCACCTCAGCCATCCTCAAAGTGGTTTTCCGTGGTTTCCCATTTCGCCTTCGGGCAAATCTGGGATGTTACCTACCGTACGGCCACGGCCGCCTCCTTCCCTCTTCCTTGCCTATCCATCCCTTCCCATCCCTCAGGAGGACCCTGTTCGCTTTGCAGGTGAGGCAGCCTGGGCGAGGTGCTGATCCATCTCCCCAGTTGTATCCCCCAGACGAGATGGTTCAAGCTCCAGGACACTGCCCGTAGAGGCTGTAATGATGGTATCCCTCGCTGTGTCCGTGGGAAAACCTAACCTGGAGGGTAAAATCGACTAAAAAAATAATATTTATAACGAATAGTATCCATCCATAGTTTTGAACAGTATTTAGGGAAAATAACCTTTTAAATGAGTCAAGAAAATAAAATTCCCTATCGTTTTCGTAGATAATGTGAACAAAACCAAGTTGAAATCTTGCTGTACGAGGTAGGGAGGGTATAATAAAATAGTTAAAAAGAATTTTACAATTCTGTCGTTGGATAGTCTTGAACCCGGGATCTTCGAAAGAGCGAGCGGGCGCAATAACACTTGCACACATTTCCAACACACCCTGCAAGTTTTTGTTGCGCTTCTTATTAACGCGTATGGTAAAATATTCAATTATTACAGTTATATCTTAAATAATGATTGGAATGCATTCATTCAGTTCCTGGCATGTTTTCTAAATTACTTAAAGCAAGTTTCGCGACCGCTTTGCGTTAATAAGGCGAAAGAACAGCAAATAATGCCCTCAAACGACAGCCCTTGGGTTTTATTTCATACAACTTAGCGTACAAAATGCAGGTGTACTGACGAAGAGAACAGAATCGTACAGGATTTTGTACCAGCGATCACAGCAGCTTCCTTGCCAGCGAGTGTCGTGTGATACGGGCCTAACGATATGTTCAGACTTTTTGTTAAAATTTAATAACAAAACAAGATGTTCGGTAAAGAACGTATAGCCTACTTTCTCCTAAATGCATGGGTATTGTTATAACTCTTTGTCCTTTTCAAGGAGTATAATTGAATATTGGTTGTAGTAGCTTCTTGAAATACAACGTGCTATACGGATATTATACACGAATATGATGTGCCCTTTGCTAGTGCTACCTCTGTAAAAAATGTCATTCAATTCGGTTTCACCGTGTTTGAATTGATATGGGGAATCGATTTGCACACATGCATGGCCGCTATCTGCAAACTATTGGGCTGATGACCTTGTAGTTCAACCAAAAGGTGCTTCCCACAAAAAGGTATGTTGATGAAAAATTTGGTAGAGATCAAATGATTAGGTTGGTCGTAATTTGATTTAAGCTTTTAATATTTGGGTGGCCGCCATTCCGTTTCCGTCAAGATGGCGGCGATATACAACATGACACTGAGGTGGCCTTTGCTAGTGCTACTTCTGAACCAAATTTCGTTCCATTCGGTTTCACCGTGTTTGAAAAGATAGAGGGAATCGATTTGCACACGTACATGGCCGCTATCTGCATATTATTAGCCTGATGGCCTTATAGTGTTGTCAAATGATTCTCTATACTTAAAGGTATGTTGTTGCAAAATTTGGTAGAGATCAGATTATTAGGTTGCTCGTAATTTGATTCAAGCTTTTAACATTAGGATGGCCGCCATTACGTTTTCGTCAAGATGGCGGCGATATAAAACATTACACTGAGGTTTCCTTTGTACCAAATATCGTTCAATTCGGTTTCACCGCGTTTGAATTGATAGGGGGAATCGATTTGCACACCTAGATGGCCACCATCTGCAAACTATTGAGCTGATTACCTTGTAGTTAAGTCAAAAGACGCTCGCCATATAAATATATGTTATTGCAAAATTTGGTAGAGATCGGATGATTACGTTATTCGTAATTTGATCTAATCTTTGAACATTTGGGTGGCCACCATTACTTTTCAGTCAAGATGGCGGTGATATAAAACTTGACACTGAGGTGCCCTTTGCTAGTTCTACCTCTGTACCAAATTTCGTTCAATTCGGTTTCACCGTGTTCGAATTGATAGGGGGGGGGGCAGACATTCAGAGTACACACACTCACACACAGACAGACACACAGTCACACACACACACAGACACACAATTTTTGCCCCTGTGTAGATCTCATAAGTCTACTTTCATTTTTTTTTTTCAAAATCGAAAGTAGGCTAATAATGCCAAGGGAATTTCTAAGGGATACGTATACTTCGATGCAAGCACTGGCGATCAGAATATCCTTCGATATGTTGTTGTTTTGTTTCATTTGAGGGGCTAGAAAATCGCGGTCATTTATCCCCGTTTACTTGGGTATGTGTGTAGAATTTGTCTGATAACCAGAGTTATTGCGGGCATGTAATGATGTGTGTATTTGCAATTAAGGATTGAGAAGGAGGCGGCCGTGGCTCTAAGATAGAATCCGTCCCGGAATATGGCCGGAGTAGAAGTGGGAAACCACGGAAAACAATTTCCAGGATGGCTGAGGTGGGAATCGAACCCACTTCTCATATTTGCTTCACGAGACTTCGTGTAACCAATTTCAGCCCTCAGACAAGTATTACATTTCTCGGCAGAGCTGGGAATCGAACCCGGACCTCCGGAGCAACATTTCGATATGTTATGTTCATATTAGTCGCCACCGTAGCGTAGCGGTCAGCATGGTTAGTTGCCGCCCCGGAGGTCCTGGGTTCGATTCCCGGCTCTGCCACGAAATTTGAAAAGTGGTATGAGGACTGGAACGGGGTCTACTCAGCCTCGGGTGGTCCAAATGAGTAGAGGGGGTTCGATTCCCACCTCAGCCATCCTCGAAGTGGTTTTCCGTGGTTTCCCACTTCGTCTTCGGGCAAATGCCGGGATGGTACCTACTGTAAGGCCACGGCCGCCTCCTTCCCTCTTCCTAGCCTATCCATCCCAATCTTCCATCCCTTCCCATCCCTCATGAGGCCCCTGTTCGCTTTGCAGGTGAGGCCGCCTGGGCGATGTGCTGATCACACCTCCCCAGTTGTATCCATCCCGACCAGATATTCCAAGCTCCAGGACACTGCCCATAGAGGCGGTAGTGGTGAGTTCCCTCGCTGAGTCCGTGGGAACTACCAACCTAGAGGGTAAATTGACTAAATAAAAAAATAAAAACATGTTAATATTCATGCCAGTTTTTTTAATTTTCTGCCATTACAGGTCACGTGGCATAACGTACCAATTCGATCGGATTCTCTTTATAAATTATCAAAATTCAACGTAATATTCACAAAAATACGTCGTAAGGCAATAAATGTGGCAATGTAGTTACATCCTGACTAAAATGGAATGTGGGCTTTCGTTCAAAAATGTATGCCTACTACTGGATTCGAAGCAGCATTCTAACCGCTCGCGCCCACCGTTTACGGCCGTGATTTAAACCTCTTTTTTTTATTAGCTCTCTACAGAATTACAGAATTTTCAGATATGATAAATACCATACTATTACATCACAGAAAAACCAGATAGTGTCCATATTTATCGTACAATTGTCCACTTTCACTAAGCTTCCAACGCTCTTTCTGCAGGTGATACCTGAGATCCAGGAACGAGAAATGTTGATCATTGTCCATCACGAAGTGTACAAATTGGCCCATTATCCACACAATGGCAGTCTGTTTAATTTGGGGGAAGGCGGTCACCGACAAACGAATCAACTTCCTGTCATCAAGGTCATCCGTGGGCACATTTAATAGTTGGCATACTTTTCCCTTACACCACAGCCACGTGGAGGCAACTCGCGTGGATGATGTGAAGCGGTGTATCGCCGTATCAGTTTGACCACATATAGTACAACATGGGTAAGCTTCAAGACGGATGGCATATCGCCGTAGAGCCGTTGGGATGAGATCGTTGAGGAAGATAAAAACCTGGGAGTGTACAGCAGAAGAAATGGTCATAGCCCCAAAATTTTTCCATACAGTGGGCCAATGGACGTAGAGGGTGGTGGCCTCGATTCGCGGTTTGGAGAGTACCACTTGCCGCAACATGTTATAAATACTTTTCGTCGTTGGAACAGTCCCTGAAGGCATTTGGCGAACAGTTTCCAGAAGGTGCTGTTGATGGTCCCTAAATATCTTCGGCAAAGCTCTATCACAACCACGGGCTGTGTTTCGAATATCTTTGTATAGCGCTTTCGTAAAAGTGTCATGTTGGGAAAGAATGGTGATATCGTTCTTGCAGAGGAGTGCACGGCATTTCATGCCATGAGCTGTTAGCCCTAGTCCGCCTTACCGGGATGGGAGATACAACTGTTCCCGTTGTACTCGGAACAAAAATCCTTGCCATATAAACCAACCTGTATATTTTGACAATTGGTTCTCAAACATTTTGGGAAGTGGGAAAAGTTGTGCGACATACCATATTTTAGAGAGCGCAAACAAGTTGAGGACCATGACCCGTTGCACTATATTGAGGTTTCTTTGACCAAATTGGATCAGCACTCCCCTAACTTTGGCAATGACCTTAGTCGAGTTTGCTTGCACTGTGTCCAGAAGCGATTGCTTCCAGGTAATGCCAAGAATTTTCACCTCATTTACTATCCGGAACCAGGGCTGTTGGGTAATCACTGAGTTAGTATTGAGTGGAAGCTAAGCAGTTTTCTGGGGGTTCGATTGTGCTCCAGAGGCGATATGGTAGAGCTGAAGGACGCTATCGATGTGGGAGATGTCTTCATTATTGCGGATCAATATTGATACGTCATCAGCAGAGGCGCACATGCCAAAAACATGTGTGGACAGTTTGTAAACCAGTAGCTTCACCTGGGTAGTCCGAATGAACGGTTCAAGGCCAATGACAAAAAGTAGCATGGAAAGGGGACATCCTTGCCTTACTGATCGTTGTATTGGAATCAGAGGGGAAAGAAAACCGTTGACGGGCACTCGAGACGTAGCATTACAATTTATCATACGAATGTAGTCAATAAGGATTGCAGGAAATTCAAAGTGTTGCAAGACCATGTACAAGTATTCATGACTGATGCGGTCGAAAGCTTTATCAAGATCTAAGGTGAGAAAACTCATTGGCTCAGTGGGGAGCATTTCGGCTTTTAGGTGTAGGTCCCGTAGTATCGCTAAGTTTGTTAACAGAGTTCTTCCAGGAATACTGCAACATTGTTCATCACCAATGATATCATGTAGAACAGTCTTCAATCGGCATGCAAGTACTTTGGTAAGGACTTGATAATCACTGCAGAGCATAGTAACTGGTCGGAAATCACCAACTGCCATGGGAGAGGATGTTTTTGGTATGAGGACTATGGTACCCTCGTGATGTGATTGACAAAGAGCACGACGTTGGAGAATGGTACGCAAGACGTAACAAAATTCTTTGCCAATGAGAGGCCAGAAGTGTTTATACAGTTCATATGGCAGTCCATCAATGCCAGGTGAGCGGTTATTTGGGAGGTGCTTAACCACAGAGTGAATCTCTTCATCCGTAATATCCGCGCTGAGCTGAGTTTTGTTGTCCGGAGATAGTTGGGTACTGCAAGATGAAAGCAATAGGGTCACCTGCTGTGGATCAATTGGAGCCTCAGCGTAGAACCGTTGATAAAATAATGATATTTCACTACGTATAGCGTCAGGGGAGGTGACGACACTTCCAGTACTGGTGCGGAGGCGGTGGATATATTTACGTTGCCGCTCACGTTGTCCTTTGACGATATGGTATACACTTGCACTTTCGTCCGGGAGCACTGTACGATCTTTTAAAGCCACGTTTATATGAGCGAGCGTTCGTTGCTGTAGAGACAGGACCTTGGTTTTAACTTCCCGAATCTGGTCATACATACGCTCCCCAGCATCAGATCTTTGCTGGAGCTGGCGAAGAACTCGATAGTAAAATTCAACTGTATCCCGTCTTTCCCGACCTTGTTGGTAGGATATGTTCTTAAAGACGCGGTGGATCCCTGGTTTAACTAAAATATCCCACCAGTCTGCACAGTCGCGAAAGTTGCATTTTTGTTGGACCCATCGAGACCAGTGTTATCTGAAAATATCTTGGCATTCCTCCTCCAGTAACAGCGAGCAATTCAGTTTCCAATAACCTCTTCCTATGTGAAATATGGAATGGGGGTAAGAGATTGTACATACGACAGCATGATGGTTAGTGAAACTGGCAGGTATCACTTCATATCGTCTAGGCTGGATAAGTTCCTGGGTAAAGTAGATGCGGTCAATTCGTGATGAGGAGTTGTGACTTATACAGGTGTAATGGGGCAGGGGCACCCTTAAACTATCCACAGCATCAATGAGGTGTAGGGAGGTAAGGAGGGTCCTGAGAGCCGGGTTGACACCTTGGTATGGACTAGTGGAATCCTCTGGGCGTTGAACACATTTGAAATCCCCTGCAAGTATAAGTTTTTCCTTAACGTCGTGCAGATGAGGCAGTATACTCTGTTGAAAGAACATTTTCCGTTCCACACGTTTACTGGACCCGGATGGGGCATATACATTTATTAGGGTGGTATTGTTTATGTGTCCAGATATTATACGTCCTGATGGATGACATAGCACACCTTCGAGTGGGATATCATGTCTTATGAGAAATCCGGTCCCTCTATTCGTAGTACCGGTATTGATGTATTGTTTGTAGAAGGCAGGTATGGGCAAACAGGGTATAGCAACTTCTTGAATGAAGGCAATGTCAATGTCTGCATCTCGAAGGAATCTCTCCAACAGTTGAAATTTCAGAGGGCATACTATTACATTGATATTCACAGTGGCCACAGTGAGAAATTGCGCCATTAAGAGAAGTATGAAAGCTGTGCTAGACATACTGGAAGGTGGACTCGAGAAAAAAAAACACAGGTGAGAAATATACTGGTGCACTATGTCAAATTAGGTTGAGATAGTTCCTTATGACTGCCATTCATAGGCTGGCTGTCAGCGTTTGAGAGCGTTCGTGGGTCCCTAGATGACGTAGAATGAAGATTTTGTTTCTTTTTCACAGCTGCGGGAACGTTTGTAGAACCAGTTTGATTCTTCGGGGCTGGTACGGCAATTGAGGCATTTGTTTTAATCTTCTTAGATACGTTCTCAGATCCCCGATCAACCTGCTTAAGTGAGTCGGTAGGTACCAGAGAAGGTGGGGGCAGTGAAGACAAAATTTCTGTGGCAGCCTGTAGTGACGGCAGAGTTGGTTCTAAGGCTGTC
The DNA here is from genome assembly GCA_946902985.2 of Meconema thalassinum. Taxonomy (NCBI): domain Eukaryota; kingdom Metazoa; phylum Arthropoda; class Insecta; order Orthoptera; family Tettigoniidae; genus Meconema; species Meconema thalassinum. The sequence continues at coordinate 227,869,167 of OX336398.1, forward strand.
ATACAGGTTGCCGATAGCACAGGGGCACTCTGTGGCTCGCTGATCTGATCAGTGCAAGGTACCAGTTCTGCGTCATGTGTGTCCGAGGCCACTTCTGCTGTTGTCCCAGCTGACTGATCAATAAGCATGTTTTCATGTGACGTTTGCTGTGTCACAACTTCCGAGTATTGGACACGTCGTTGTTGTGTAGGAGTTATAGCGAGGGGAATCATTTTCTTTGGGCAGTTGATACGTAGATGTGTGTTAGCATTGCAAATTAAACAGGTCTGTTTCTGTCCATTATACGATATATAGCCAGAATGGCCACCAAAAGTCTCAGTGGAGGGGATATCTTGTTTGATTTCCATAGTGACTGCACGTATTCCATTATACACCGGGAACTGATAAGCAGAAGACCATTGTTCTTTCCTGACGTCACTCACAGTGCCATATTTCGACAGGACGGATTTGAAAATTTCAGGGGGAACTTCGAGTGGGACATTAAATATACGCACAGTGGTGAAATTTGAATCTGCTGTGGAGAGCTAAACATTAGTCATTTCGCCTGAGTCATACTGAAATTTAATGGGAACTGCAAAAGTATTTAGCAATTTCTGATAAGTAGATATGCTGATTACCTTGATGTACATGGTTCTTTCTTGCGCATTTAACTGGATGGCTTCTACTTGGTCGACAGTCAACCGGAGGGTATCGCTAATCCAGCGGTGAATTTCTCCTGGTGTGGGGCGAGAACTCTGCCTGTCTCATTGACAGCGTACGGTGTTTTTCCTCTGGTATCCGGACATGATTTTCAGCGGGGTTTTCTGGGTTTCTGGTTTTGTTGTCCTATCTGGAACACTACTTGAAAAAGTATTGTCCGAATGACACACGGATGGTCAGTACACCCGTGGGACTATCGGAAGCACCGGTATTAGGAAACGTACACTCTTCCAATGCGGTCACCCGGCGCGAACACACGCACCTCACTCGGCCACGACTAGTGACCAACTGACCTGTCAGCCACCAACACATGGTAGGAGCCGCACGCAATACGTGCTATAGTTACTGTAGCCGTCCCACCTCAAACGTATAAGTTCATCTCAAAATCTTCAATCACGGTTTATGGTGTTGATTTAACTTTTGCTAATACAGATCACGTGGCGTAAGCTAATAATTCGATCGTATTACGTGTATGTGTGTTATTTCAAAGAGGAGTAAGTCATATGTTAGTAGAATGGGTGATAGTATTTGGCGGGGAAAAGTTTAAGGTCAGTTTTTCTTTGCTGGACCCATGACCCAATTACATTGCTGTCACACAGTCAGAGCGCAGAGCAATATCGACCATCAGGAGAAATGTGATGTTAGTTGGGGTTCATAAAACTAAATAATAAGGGGCGGGTGGACCACACTGTATATATAGAAAATAATAATAATAGTCTAATAATTATTAACTAAACATTTACGGAGGTGTTCACATTAATAGATTCGATGCTAATATTCCAAATCTCATTTTTAGCCTATTTTCATTTATGAAAAAAAAGGCTCATGTGTGTGTGTCCCTAGTAAAATCTAAACGTTCGAAGCGATTTCAATTTTATTTATTTTATTTATCGTATGGCTTTTAGTGCCGGGGGTGTCCGATGACATGTTCGGCTCGCCAGAGGCTGTTGCTGCTTCAAGCGGACAACAATAGGGTGTGCTACAAGTTCCGTTCAATTTCAAGTAGTTCCAACTTTCGCCACCAGATATCAATGATACCTAGTGGTGAACGTTGGAACTTTGATAGAGCGTTCCAACGAAATCTAAGGAAGGATCTTTTACATGCCATAATTCTATGACATGGGACCGCTGGCTTTACTTCCCCTCTGAAGGAAGGCATACTGAAGGATTTTTACGCTCTTAACAAATCCAACGACTTCGGCCGGGTTTGAACCCGCTATCTTGGGCACAGCAGTGCATACTACTACCTCGTCCAACCTCGACCGTATTAATACGTTCCGCCATTCCAACATGGCAGCCGCGCGAAGTATTTCACTGGCATTCTATATCTCCATAACAGTACCCTATACCACCCTGACATTTTGTACTGTGTTAAAAGCTACTACTAGAATTTCATGTATCTGTACGTAAACCTGTTAAGTAGAAAACGAACATGGCGGCCAATCGAGGTTTAAACATTTAATTACACATTTCTCGCGATTAAACCATCCTCTATTCCTCCGTGTTTCCTTACGTCTTTGCTATTCCTTTCTCCTTCTTACCTTCCTTCTTTCCACCATCCATTTGCTTCATCCAACACTGGTTATTTTGCTTCCTAAGTAGCAAAAGTTTCCTACTTCCTTCAATATTAATTGTTGTAATTTGGTTATAATCAGAATGTACTGTTATTGGTCAGTACAGTACCAGACAAGAGTAATTAACGTGGGACACAGTTGGTACAAAGACTCAATTCGGCTCCTCACCATACACTATTCGTTATCGATCAGTTTAGCTCAGCGCTCGTGCGGAAAATGAGGTGCACACAATATGCTGAACACATTCTTGACTGGGGCGAGATTTACAAATCAGACAGGCTATAGGAAATACCATAAGGTCCTGAGGGAGTGAAATAAGTTAAGAAAGGCTGATCTAGACTTCAAGTCAGTGATTTTGGACTGTTGACAGTCTCGTTCCGCATATATATGGAGCAAGAAGGCTCGTCAGCTAATATTGTATACAGAATTTAAATGATTGACGAATCCGGGAGAAGAAAAGGACACCCTTGCACAATCAACTGAGGGTACATCTGTGAAGCAAGTCTATCCTGACACAATGCCATTGTGTGCTTTGATTTTTGTCAAGGTAGTTTCTCTGTGGTTTAGAAACATTCTCAACCATGTGTTGTTGTTGTTTGAGTCTTCAGTCTATTGACTGTGTTGATGCAGCTTTCCATGCCTCCTTGTCCTGAGCTAATAGCTTCATCTCTACATAGCTACCACACTCTACATCCGAGGCAATCTGCTTAACATACTGTATTATAACCCTGGTCTACCCCTACAGTTCTTGTCCTCGACCCTTCCTGCCGTAACTAAGCTTGGTATTCCAGCGTGTCTTAGTATGTGTCCTACCAACCTATCTCTTCTCTTCATTAGCAGTCGCCAGAAACATCTCTCCTCTCCCAATCGTCTTAATACCTCTTCATTTGTTACACTATCTACCCATCTGTTCATTCTACTGTAACACCACATTTCAGACTCTTCAATTCTCCTCTTTTCTGCTGCACCAACAATCCATGTTTCACTTCCATAGAGCGCCACGCTACAGACAAAGGCTTTCAAAAATTACTTCCTAATACCTAAATCTATATTCGATATCAAGACATTCCTTTTCTGTAGAAATGCTTTCTTTGCCTTAAACAACCTACTTTTTATATCCTCTTTGCTTCGTCCATTTTGCTTCCTAAGTAACAGAAGTATCCTTCTTCCTTTAGCTATTCACCTGCCAAATTTATGTCCATAGGGGTTTCTGATTTATTTCGGCTACATTCCAATGTGATAAGCAATAAGAAAACAAGGAGAATATTAGCAATCAGGAAAGTAAGGAGATTAGCAAATAAGTAGGAAAACACAAAGCAAAGAAGCAGATACAATATAACGAGAAGTGAGCAGATAAGCAAAAAGTTATCTAAGAAGATAATAACAAAGAATGTTATAAGAAAGCATCCAATCAAGGAAGGAAACCAAAAAGCAAGCGGGTAAGCAAGTAAGCAAGTTAATAGATAAGCAAGAAATGAGATAAGTAAGGAAATTGGTAAGGAATCAAAATAAATTAAAAAAACAAGCGTAAAAGCAAGCAAGGAAGCAGCCATGAAAGAAGACAAGTGGACAGCCAAGGAAAGGAGAGAATGAAAGACACAAAGAAGTGGAGCGGATTGAGAAAGGTAGCAGGTTGTTTGATTGATTAATCTCCTTGCTAACATTTCTCCATTGTTCGTGATTTACTTGTGTTCACTTGTTGATTGTTGCTGACAGCTCTGCCAAAGTTCACTTGACTTGACGCCAGCTGCAGACACTGTGCAGTATATGTTGTTGGAATAGTTTGTGTCTAGTGTTCCTTGGGAACATAAACTGAGTGTGGTGTAAACAGGAGCCATAACCTTCAGCTGAATAGTTGCTGCGCTACAAACTTGATGCAGCTTCACGCGCCACGACCACTTTAAAACTTCGTAGGACGAACTACCATTTCAAAAGTTTTGTTTCGGTTTAATTTAAGTCAGGTTTTGCGTCTATTGTTTTAATGTTGAAAACAAGTCTTAGCAAACAAAGTAAAATTTCGCGATTTTTTGAATTAATTGTGCTAAAAGTTGAAGGGATGGCTCTGAAAGGTTTCAAATTATGAGTCCTGGAGAGCTCTATCAAACTTTAAAATCGAATTTCAAGAATAATTTCTAGCCTCAATGCAGTTCAGGGACAACAGCATATTTATTTTTTCTTCTTTACTTGATTTCTCCTTGATTAAAATCCTAGCCAAATTAACGTATTCACATATTCTTTCTTTAATGTGTACCTTGGATTTTTGTACAAGCGTCTTTTGATTTGTAGAAATTTTTTCACACTCAAAGTTGTAATAATGACTTAAGTGAAATTCTGCATTGACTCACAGTAGCACTCGTAGTGGTAGAAAAGGCAAACTGCTAATCTAATCGACCAGATGTGGTTCTTTCAGGAGAACAATCATCAGTCTACCGGCATCTCGTAAGAAACGTTTAGTGTGATATTTAAGTTTGGAAAAGTGGAGAAAACATCGGAAAATAATTAAAAGTGATGAGCCGGGTTCGAGGATGTTTTTAACATTGACTTGCTTGCCTGAAGGGATTTCTGTTTTGCTTTTGATTTTCTATTTGCTCGCTTGACGATCGAAACTTGCCATCCAAGTGCATTTATTAATCTCATGTTTTTTTGTTTGTTTGGGAAATACCCATTACAGTTGGGTACAATCGCGTTGGCCGACTGAAAAGTTTTAGGTATAGAATTTTTTTTTGCTTCTTAAATTAGCCCAGTATTCCTTCATTCGTAGACAGTGTTGTTCCTTTCTCCCTTCTGTCCGCACCTTACCAGTCTTCAGCGGAAACTCCAATGTTCCAAGAGTTTCCTCTTAAGCTGGTCCAACTCATAGATATCTTCACATGATAAAGGCTACCACTCTCGTGCGGATCTTATGGTATACTATAATTATTATTGTTATTTATTCGTTACGGCCAACTATGGACCAAGTTTGACAGTTCTTACATTATGTTTTGTCTTCATTCTCTGCCAATATCTCTTCATTCTCTCTCCCACTTCCATCTTCTGTTCCTCCGAGTAAGACCTTCCTTTCCTCACTGACAACTCCCCTGTCTCCTGGAGACCTGTAAACCCCTTAACCAGTCATCTAAATCACTCTCAGTCCACAAAATGTCTTCTTCTTTCACCCCCATCCGATCCAAGTCCAATCTCACTTCCCGAAACCATTTCGGTTCCGTCTTCCTCTTCCTGAAGAATTCAAAAATTCTCCTCCTCAATCTGGCATTGTTCATCCTCACCAAGTGTCCATAAAACTGTATTGTCCTTTTTCTCATTAGGGCTACGACTCATTCTGTCTTCAGGTGTAGTTCATTGTTAGGTTTGAGTCTCCTCTCTCCAACCTTGATATTTGGGCCTAGGATTTTTCGGAGCATTTCTCTTTCCCTCTTTCGGATGTCATCGATGCCACCCTTCCCAATCATATCTAGTGCTTCTGCTGCATACATACATTATTATTATTATTATTTTACATCTGTGGCGCACGATATAATTTAGTTTGCTAATGATGTTTTTTTTCTCCCAAAATGTCTTCATCAGGGAATTGAAAATCTTCCTACGTTCTTCAGTCCACCATTTCATGGTCCTGGTAGTGATTTTCTCAGAGAAATGATGGTTATGATTTGGAGTCTCACATATGAGTCAAATAGAATCTTAATTTTATCCGTTCTATTCTTGAGATTATCTATTGTTATTTGGAGTCCTTTGACACCAATTTCTGTAGCCTAATCCGATCAATTCTGGTATTGCTATTCCATAATATTTATAAGTACTTTTACTTATCGTTGTGGCCACCAGGGACCGCGAGATATCAACTGTTTTCCTCTTGTTAGCCCACCACACCTTTATCCTTTCGGAATGGGATATCTTCCATTCATCCGAGTGGACATGTCTCGTGTAGGGGTTTACTTCCTCTTGATGAGTCTGATGGAGTTTTTGTTTCAATGGGGTTCTGAGCAAGATATCAGACTCAGAAATTTCAAACTTAAACAAGTTCTTATCCCCTTGCACCAGCCAAAGAGGCCTCACCTTTAAACCTTTATTGTTGTGAACTGGTGTTATTTTTGTATAATTTCCTCTGTGATGTCAATTTCTTGAAGGACTTTTTCTATTTCACTAAGCGAGTTGTTGTTGACTTTCATTGAGAGAGCGAGGCTGAGCCTGTTTTCTTGTTCATTGTGAGAATGTGGCCATAGAACTTGAATCGCCTTTTCTTGAAGGTGTGAGTGATCTTTACAGCATGCTGATAAATCTCCTGAGACTCCCGTTTCATCCAGATTCCTTCTGAGCTGAATAGACCAAGAATTTTCCTCAATATTTTCCTTTCTTGTTTCTTGTTTTTCTACGTCTTTGAATTCAGTAGGCCGTGTTGGTAGTGGCAAAATTAATCTCGGACTTTTCCTCCAACACAAAGTTCCTCCTCTCTCTACTAGAAAGCGCTATAGTGTCAAGGAGCTTAGATATCTAACCTCCTCGACTTTCATAGCACTCCAAGGAATGACACATTTCTACACACAAGCTGCCCTCTGGGCGTCAAATAACACACCTTGCACCTGGCACCTAAGGCCATACGTTAATATTATTTGTGTTCGATCCTGACTCTTTTTTGCAAGAAAACTGTTCTATAATGAGGCTCATTATTACACTATTTTTCATTATGAAACAGTTTCTCCCACCAATCAGAGCTCAAGAAACAGTTTTTTGACCAATTAGATAATTAGATGCGCTGAGTTCCACGGCCTTCTAATTTAAATTTAACTGCCTGGCCTAGTGTCATAGTAGGGTAATCGAGGAGGCCATGGTCAAATACAAGGCATTCTCTGCGTCTCATGCCCTCTGTTCAGTACATAAAACTGGCGAAATCTCGACAGATATTTATGAATATTTATGTTCGAACATAAAATAGTTATAATAATTATCGTCGAACATAAACAGTCGTATGCAACTCGCCTACAATGGTAATTAAGACACTCGTATGAAAATTATAAAACTCGCATACGCTTGTTTTATAAACATACTCGTGTCTTAATTATTGCCATTATAGGCTCGTTGCATAATGTACTATATTGTTATTGCGTCTTTAATGAGAGATTTGCCTCCTAGTGATCAAGGTTTATCATTATTATTATTATTATTAATATTACTATTATTATTATTATTATTATTATTATTATTATTATTATTGGAAAAATACTTTCTTTTCACTTACTCTTCTATACGCAGACGACACCACCAACGCCTATTGAACTTTAGAGTAGGCCACCCAACCTACCGCCCTGTATTTCTGTGGGGGGTAGTCAGGAGCCCATTGTCTGTTTGTGTGGACCACATTACAATAGCGGTAATTACATCTCAGGTATTTACGATTGCTTTGTGTGGACCACGGACTGTTGTGTACAGGGATGAATAATACTGCCCGATGTATTTAACTGCACAAAGACTCCTCCGAAACAAACAAACCTCATGAATTATTGCCCTATCTTCTGCTCTTATGAACAATATTAAATACCTTTAATGCCTTCCACTCATGGATCGAATTCTACATCTCTTCCTGATACTTGGTTCATTGTTGCTTCTCCGTGGACCACTTACCAAGGGGAGATGGAAGTCCAGGTATAAGGGGTTCGAATCCCGTTGTTGTTAGTTACCATCTTGTGTGTGCAACTCGCAACTCATCTAAATCATTAGCAGACGACGAAAATTCAGCGTGTGGGTTCTGCTTGATGCTGTACTTGGATCCAGAATCGTTCAAGAAAGGAGACTGGATATGTTGTAAGAAGTGTAAAACTTGGTACCATGAGGTTTGCGTAGGAGCAGCCGGACGAAAAAAAATACTTACGGAACATGAGATAAGTGATCTGGGAATGGTAGGAAAACGTTTATATGAAGACACTCATCTTTCTGCATGGCTACGTTACTAATTGTGCGCATCTTAAGTGCTGGAGGCTGGGTTATACAAGTAGCCCCACCTGTGATCCTTTTTCATCATCATCACTGGCACGACAACCCTCTGTGGGCCTTGACCTTGACCTATTCCCCATTCTTTTTTGTTAAGTGCTGAGCTCCTCCAATTCTCGATTCCAATTGTCTTTCCATCCTCTCTCACTCCATCTTCCCACCTTTGGTCTTCCGACTTTCCTGGTTCCTTCTGGCATTGCATTCAATATCCACTTTATCATTCTGTCATTAGCACGCAGGAGACGTCCTGGCCACTCCAACCTTCTGATCTTTATACATTTTATAATATCTGGTTCATTATATAAATCATATAGTTCATGGTTATATCTTCTTCTCCATTCACCGTTTTCCTCCACTGGCCCAAAAATTTGCCACAAAATCTTTCTTTCAATATACTAAGTTGTGATCCTATTTACCCCACAATACTTTAGAAGAAGCTTTTGCAATAGATGTGTACTTTATTATTTTGTTAGCAAATGAAATTATATTTTGCGCTAAATGTTGCCCGAAACTACAAAGTACTTGACTGTATTTTGCTATCACAAAAAGTATTTTTACTTGCACTTAGGTACACTTAAGTCTGAAATGATTCTTATAGCCCCACCCAACCCTACGGGATGATGTTCGGTTCAATTACACGTGGAGAGGAACAAGATATTGTGGAGAGGATTTGACAAAAATAAAGAGCTTGAAAAGAAAAGTTAATCTAAACTTTATCCTTTTCCGTAAGTTATTTACCTCTCCAAATACAATCATTTCATTCCTTTAGCCTAACCCCCTCAAGCGTGAATGTACAGTCAGTGCAAGTAAGCAAAACGCATATTTCAGATGTAATAAATTCTTAGTCTATGACGAGTTGATCTGTGATCACGTGACCCGTTTTATAACAATGAGTGAACTTCCTTTTAAATTTACCAAATACATATGAGTTTGTTTCATAATATTTGCGATCATTTAAGTTACTTATTTCATATTTTATGGCCAACAAAAGAGCACAAAATCGAGAGACATTTTTTATTTTTTATGCTTCCAATACATCCTCTGAGATATCAATATCCTTTCTTCAGTGAAGAGCGCCCTTCCATTTGCCCTTTTGTTTATTTTGATTTGGAGACTCACATGTGGGTCAAATAGAATATTAATTTTATCTGTTCTATTCTGGAGATCATCTAATGTTATTTGGAGTTCATTGACGCCAATTTCTTTAGCCTAATTCATTCAATCCCGGTATTGCTATGCCATAATATTTATACGTACCTTTACTTTGAACGTTGTGTCCACCAGGGACCGAGAGATCTGAACTGTTTCTCTTCTAGTTAGCCCATCGTACCGTAGTGCGACCAGTCGCCCTACATGGCGCAGAATGTTTGCCAACTACAAAGGAAGAAGAGCGAAGACTAGCTATCATGGAAACGAAGATGCTTCGGGGGATATCTGGTCTGACACTTCACGATCATGTTACCAATGATGACATCCGTAGGCGATATGGAGTAGCACAGTCATTGAGAAGATGAGGAAAAGCCGTCTGCCATGTGCTTCGAGCGGGAAAACAACAGTTGCGAGCACTGGATTGACTTTGCTTGTTGATGTGAAGTGACCAGTTGGACGTCCTAGACAGCGATGGCTTCACACACTACATGAAGACCTTGAAATTCCTGGACTCCATCCCGATATGACCTAAGATCATATAAAATGGTGACAGAGAGCTAGAATAGCCGACCCTGCCTGTGTGCAGGACAAATGCTAAGAAGCAGAAGAAGAAGAAGAGGAAGAAGAAGAAGAAGAAGAAGAAGAAGAAGGAGCCCATCACACCTTTATCCTTTCGGAAATGGATTTATTCCATTCATCTGAGTGGACATATCTCGTGTTGGGGTTTACTTCCTCTTGATGAACCTGACAGAGTTTTTGTTTCAATGGGGTTCTGAGCAAGATAGGTGATTCAGAAATTCCAAACTTTAACAAGTCCTTATCCACTTCCTCCAGCCATAGAGGCATCACCTTGAAACCTCGGAAGTTTGATAATAGATGTTAGAGAATCTACTGACTGGCATTCTGCGGAGGTGGGCATAGAAAGTTATTCTCCGTTTCCGGATTACAGTTGAGATCTTTTCAGTGTGGGAGTATATTTCTGAATTACTCCGGGGCTTGTAACCTCCATCTTTGAACTTAGGACCAAGAATTTTCCTAATGATCTTTATTTCCTTAACTTCAAGTCTCTCGATCGGGCCAGCTGCGCGGTTTGTTAGGCATTCCGCTGCATACAGTGCTCCCTGTCTAATCACAGTTTGATAGTGTCTTAGCTTTGCATTCCTAGAGATGGACATTTTATTGTACAGTTGGTGTGTGAGGCGGAAGGTTGTTTCGAATTTATTAACTCGTGTTGAGATGGACCTTTTCAGTATTATTTGGTTCGTTCCGCTCACAACGTTATTTAAACTTTTGAATTTTTAAGATCAGACTGTGGGTGGTTTGAAGATAAGCATGAGCTTCTTTTATATTAGAGATGAATTTGGTTTTAGTGTAAGATATCTTGAGTCCAGTTTCGATTGCATAATATGTATATATATTCTTCTTCTACTAAGTCTAGTTTCCGGTGAGTTCTCATTTGCGACCTACTCTATTCTGCAAGCAATATGTAAGCGTGTAGGGATGAAACTCCACTTTACATCGTTTAGTGCTTAAACTGACTTAAACTTGCTGTAAGGAAGTGAGACTTGGTGGAATCATGGCTGCACGAATGATTGAATGGATCATTGAGGAAATTACGTGAAAATGACGTCTGCCCAAATCCTAATTGACAGAGTTTAATTTGATATCGAAAGATACCTTAAGTCAGTAAAATCCAATAATTGGGTACACTCTACCTAACCTTCCTCAGCAGAGACGATATGAACGAAGTTGCAAGGTTACATACAATTTTATAAGAAGTATGAGTTCAAATATATTTCCGAAAACGTTAACTATCTAAATGCTAAAAATTATAAATAAATAAAATAAGTTTTGTTACCATTTGCTTCAAATTAATAATGAGTGAACAAGTTATTCAAGAAAGAACCGCCTGTAGTGGGGAAGTCAAAGACATGGAACTGATGTTGTTGATCAATTGAGTTAGTATTGATAAATTGAAAATGCGCCTGATCGATACTAAGGGAAGTTGTTTAATGAAAAGTAACGGTGACAGTGCACTTCCTTGTTTCAGGCCGTTTCTTTGTTCCAACCAGTCCGATCTCCCTCCTCCCACTTTCACACAGCTCACGCTTCCCTTGTAAATCTCCTTTATCCTCCTTATAGTCCATTTTTCTACTCGTCTGTCCGATGAGGGGTCAAAATAGAAAAATGTTGAAATATGTGTTCTTTGTATATTTCTCTTATACTTTGTGTAAACATCTCAAGCTCATTACTCAACTGGAAGTGTTTTTAAAATAATATTATCCCTGACGCTGCTCACCTACAGGCAAAGTTACTTAAATGTGAGTAAAAGAACATATCCAACTTTCTAATGTTGTTTCCTCAATATCAATTTTTCCACCAAACAGGTACACTTTTCTCTGAAACTCTAAATACTACATAACTGAAATTTTCAGGGATTGTTTATTGAGTGATTATACACATATTTATGTAGAATTATGCTTCTATTTCAACATTTGTAGAATTTGCATGCATTTACATTCATATTTTCACTGAGGTTTATACAATCCAAAATTCAAATGACCATAAATAAAAACTTTTCACGGTATTTGGATAATTCTTCATAAAGTGAGAGGTAGTGACATACATTTGAAAATGAAAATCCACAGCCTGCTTCCAGTCTCCGACCGGGTCAGGAATGGAATGAATGAAGCCCCCATCTAGCGGCGAGGATATGGACTGTGCCGGCTGCCGAGGCCTGACGCACTCCTCTGGGGCAATGAATAAATGAATGACAGATGAAATGAAATGATAGTGGCGAGTGTTGCTGGAATGAAATTTTGACAGGGAAAACCGGAGTACCCGGAGAAAAACCTGTCTGCCTCCGTTTTGTCCAGCACAGATCTCACATGGAGTGACCTGGATTTGAACCACGGACCCAGCGGTGAGAGGCCGGCGGGCTGCCGCCTAAGCCACGGAGGCTTAAGTGACATACATTTAAACTAGTTAAAAGCTCAGGCCAGGATCTTTTATTGTTATGTTGTAATGTGTGCCTAAATATGAGGATGTAACAAACTTTTTGCAGTGACTGTACTGGTGCCATAGCATTGCTGTTGCTTGCCGCGTAATAGATCAAACACCAGACAACTGTACAAAGTTTCAATTCTCTGTGTCTTATATTGTGAACTCCGTGAACTTTTAAATCCAGCTATGCATTTTCGGTTACATTCCCCATTATTACTATTATATTATTTTTATTTTTAAGCAAATAATTCAATCAACTTCTTTGTTAGTTCTTCTTGTTGTTCCAATAGGCTTTCAATCTCTCCTAGAAGGCTTGTTTACGTTCTCCCAACCACTTTGGTCTATGATGTAACTTCCCATTTGTTTACTTTGTGTCTGACAGTGTCCCTTTCTGAGATATCTGTTGAACTTATGTTTGCGTTTTTGAGGTCCTTTCGAAGATCTTCTAGCCGAGGTGTTGAGTTCTTCAGTGAGGTTACATAATCTATTATCCTTTTCGTCAATCGTCAGCCTAGTGAGATGACCAAATAATTTAATTCGTCTTTACTTAATATCAATTTCGATGTTTAAATACTGCTCTGTTGTTGGTTGGTTGGCTCCTCACTTTAGGGGCTGCGAAAACGCGTTCATGTAGCCCCTTGCACTTTGGGTGTGTGCAGAAACTATCTGATAACCGGTGTTAATTGTGATGGCTGTATTAGTGTGTGTTATCTGTAATTCTGGTAAGGACTGCAGATGATCAATTTCAAGTTGATCCTACTTTTGCTACCAAATGCTACCGTCAACGACACCTATTGGCGTACTTGGCTACTAGATGCCAACGAAACCCGAACCTGTTGGCAAACGTTGGAATTTATAGAGCGTTAATCAAACCTAAACAACAAATTTGGCTTCACACAATTGTAGTTAGTGGAAGGTTCTTTTACATTCCATAAATGTATGACATGGGCCCGCAGGCTTTACTCCCCCTCCAGAGGAATGCATATTGATGGATTTTAACTCTCTTAAATAATCCGATGACTTCGGCCAGATTTGAACCCGTGATCTTTGGCACAGAAACTCAGCATGCTAACTACTACGCCACGGAAGCCACTGTTCTGTCATTATAATTGATTATTATTATTATTGTTATTATTTGCCTTTGTTATTGAAATTATGAATTTTATGCAGCAGTATCAACATTTCTGTTCAATCTTGAACATTGTAGTCTACATTGTGAACTAAATAAAAGGTTTAAATTTATTTGTACAATATTGGAGCGAAAAAACAAGCATTAATAAAAACATTCTACAAAATTATCCTTCACATGAAATGGTTTTATTGCGAGTTCTTCTGTTTGTTAAAATAGCTTTCACATATTAATATTGGGATTACATTTATTTAATGAAAAGCCGGTATCATATTTATTTGTTTTCCCTTATCATTTGAATATATAACAATACCTTCCATTCTACTGTATATTTATTCAATATAGATATCATATTGGAAATAACCTTCTTTCTACATTTGTTATGTATGGTTATTAACTGGATGTGTATTCTGTATTTCAACTCCACTGGCATATCTTAAGACAGAAGAGATAGGATATTCTATTTTTCCAGTCGATGTATTCCCTTCCTCAGTCTGGGATGCACCCTTGTTACCAGAGGGTGACAAGTCCAACGGACATAATATAGTAAACATTGGCATTTAACTGCTCTAGCTCTTATCGTATAGAGCAGCGTTTCCCAAACTGTGGTACGCGTACCACCGGTGGTACGCCCGTACTGCTCCAGTTATTTATTTAGCGTATGATGCTTCATTTCACAATCGTTGAAATGTATTACATATAATTGCTATTACAAAATAAAAACAAGAAGTTCCGTTAAGAACTATACAGCCTACTTTTCATGCCAATGATTATTCTACAGAATATGAACCTATCTAGAATAATGACGAAATTAAGTTGGTAATATCGAAATATCTAATTAGTTCAAAATATACCTGGTATAATGTAGCCTAATAGAGCACTACAGTTGGCAGCCCTGGTGACTGAATATATTCTTAGTTCCATCTCTTAAGGTACAGAATACAAAATTTGGTTGAAGTCCAATGGACGTTACTTGCAGTTAGACTCTGGATCTATCAGCACGCGTAAAAGCATGTTGCCAACAATACCATGCGTGTGCTGGTCAGAAATAATCTGAAATATTATGATATCTTGTTGTGCCAATTTTGGATGAAATCCATTTGTTAGTATAGAAGTTACATGTATTTTAAAATTGGACATATCAGCAGGCATAGAATCATGTTGTCAGCACTGCCTTGTATTAATTACTCCAAATTAATCTAGAATGTCAGGTGCTATACGTGTGCAAAGTATAGAGCTGTTGGCTTGCATACTTTCTGATATATTGATATTAGGGAAAACAATATAGACAGCATTTATTAACAGTTGGCAGCCCTTATTGCACTGAAGAATACTTATAGTCATATCTGATATGTTACACATAGCACATGCGAAATTTGGATGAAATCCTACTGATAGTATAGAAGTTACATGTATTTAAAAAAAGGCCCTATCAGCAGGCTTAGAATCATGTTGGTAGAACTGACGTATATAAGTTACTCCAAAATTAATCAAACATGTCAGGTACTATACGTGTGCATAGTTTAAAGCTGTCGGCTTGCACATATTCTGATATATTGGTATTTGGATAAAAAAATAGAGAGAGCAATTATTAACAGTTGGCAGCCCTGGTGGCTCCTAAGGATACGCTCAGTCATATCTGTTTATGTACTGATATTACATACAAAATTTGGTTGAAATCCAGTTGATAGTGTAGAAGTTATATGCATTTAAACATTGGACTTATCAGAAGGCTTAAAATTATTTTGGCAACACTGTCATGGTTGGCCTCCTGGAAATTAAACTGAAATAGTATTATCTACATGTGTGCCAATTTTGGAATAGCTCCTATGCATACCTTGCAGGATATCCAACATGGAGCTCAAATTTCTAGTGCGTTTTTTCAGCAGTTGGTAGCACTGACATCATTTTCAAATATGGACGTGAGCTATTCCGGTGCACATCTTTACTCATACTAAATTTTGTTTTGATTGCTGCAGCCGTTTAGGAGTTGATAGGGGGGGACACACACACAGCCAGACAGACAGACAGACAGAAGGACAGACAGACAGACAGACAGACAGACAGACAGACAGACAGACGGACAGACAGACAGACAGACAGACAGACACACATTTGCCCGATCTCATAAGACTACTTTTTCCTCATTTTTGCAAAATGTGAAAAGTAGGCTAATAATATATACATATTTATATACATGGATGTAAAGTATTACAGACATAATAACTGGGATGCACGCATACACACACACACACACACACACACACACACACACACACTGCTGCAGATTCTGATATTTCATCACAAGCTGATGTCTAGTCCTTCCAACCAAGTGAGTGCCGTAGGGGTTACTTGATGTAGCTCCTCCACAGGCCCAGTGAATGCCCGCAGAGGACATTCTTTCACGATGTGGCTGATGGTTTGCATTTCAGCACCACAGTTGCAGGAAGGAGACTCCAACCACCCCCATTGGTGTAGTGCAGAAGCAGTTCTTCCAACGCCGCAGCGTATCCTGTTTAGTCTGGTCCAGATGGTGCGCGGGAGGTTGAACCCAGGAGGTTTTGCTGTTGGGTCATCGATGTTGATTAGACCATGAGGGTGTAATCTGGCCCATTCTTGCTTCCATGCTTCGTCAGGTCTAAATGGTATGTCAGCTAGAATCCTGGCCGTCTTCCAGGCAGGTTTCCGGGATTTCAGTCTTGCTACGTCGTTTTCATCTGCATCCTGGTGGATGGGAAGAGAGCTGTTCATCATCACCTTAGTCCATAATCTGACAAGGGCATTTTGTCGTCTGATGTGAGGAGGTTGAATGTGGCTCAGTACGGGTAACCACTGTACAGGAGTAGGGTGCAGGGTGCCAGATATGATTCTCATTGTGTGGTGTAGCTGGACGTCGACCAGACGAGTATGGGAACTATTCAGCCATACAGCAGAACAGTATTCAGCTGAAGAATATACTAGTGCTAAAGCAGTTGTTCGCAGTGAATTTGCATCTGCACCCCATGATGTTCCAGCTAGTCTTCCCAGAAGGTTGTTACGACTTTTCAGTTTAGCTGCCAGTTTCTGAAGGTGATTGCGATAGGTTAGAGATCTATCTAATGTTACGCCAAGGCTTTTGGGTGTAGCATTACATCGCAGTGTGTGATTTCTGAACCTGACTGTCGGTTGGTAGTTTGCATTCCTGTTACTGAGGTGAAACGTAGCTACTTCTGTTTTCAGAGGGCTAGGTGTCAATCGCCACTTTGTGAAATAATCGTCCATCTTCTCAAGATCCTGGGATAGGATTTCTTCAGCTTCACTGAAGTCTGCTCTTTGTAAGGTGAGGTTGATGTCATCTGCATAGATGAACTTGCGAGATGTGGTTTCTGGAAGGTCGTGTATGTATAAATTGAAGAGAATGGGAGACAGCACTGAACCCTGTGGCAAACCGTTGTTGAGTTTGTGAAAACGACTGCGGACATGTTCTGTATGAACCAGTGGTAAGCGGTGATGTTACGAAAAATAAAAAAAAATAGATATGTTACGAAAAATATAAAAACATTCATATGTTGCCGGAGGACTTTAAGGCCAAAGAAGAGCGAGCAGTATTATGAATTGAAATGTGATTCAGAACTAAGGCAAACTTTTTCAAAATGGCTCTTGTGAACTTTTGGGTTGAGAGGCGTGCAGACTATGCAGACATAGCTGACAAAGCAGTTAGATTTTTACTGACTTTCAGTACTTCGTACTTGTGTGAGAGTGCATTTTCTTCACTTAATTATCTCAAGAATAAATACCGGAATAGGCTCCTTACAGTGGAAAACTATCCTTGATTGAGACCCAGAAATCTTAAACCAGACCTTCCTAAGTTGGCTTCTAATCATCAAGCTCACCCTTCACATTGAAGTTGAACTTTGGTTTTACTGTTTAATTATTAAGAGTTCTTTTATTAATATTATTTGTACAGTGTCATTTATGAATGTTTGAATTGAATACTTATTGTATGAAATAATAAAACAACTGTACACTCTTTTTATTATTTGAACTTTAACTCTAACAAATATATTTTGGTCTGCTACGTAGTGGTGGTGGTGGTGAGGGGGGTTATAGTTACTATATCTCCCAACCATTAGGTGGTACGCGAGAGATTCTCATCTCTGAAAGTGGTACACACCACAAAAATGTTTGGGAAACACTGGTATAGAGGTTAGTACAGGGTCATTATCTTTGTGCGACCCGGTAAACATCGCAAGCTAAGCCGGCGTTGACTGGTTATCATCTGTCTGTGGTGGTGCGCACATTTACACTTTTACCAAGCATGTTCAATAATGTGTACTTAGAGTGATCGTAGTCGATGCTAAAAATGTCCTCCCTCTCTTGTAACACTCACCTGATATCTTCTGATGAAAGAATGGACAACAATGTCATCTACTTTTTGTTTTCTAAGAACACAAGGTTGTCTGTTAAATTTCTTTATTATTTACGGAGCCTGTTTTCTATGATCGTTTAGCGAGCATCCTGATTTTACTGGCATTAGGCACAGGTCCTCTTGGAAACGTGATTTGAAATTTTCGTCTTGTTTCAGAACTAGACTTCCTGCATTTCATATATGAATTATGGATATACACACGTTCACGCAATGTGAATTTGGTGTCTAGGCATGACCAACAATCACAGTAATCACAATACTCACTAAACGTGCAACACTAACGTCTAAGCTTTGCAGATACACGTCCATATGAATGACAAAACATGTGTGAACTAACGATATGAGTCAGCAGAGCTGTGGTATTGCGAGGTCCACCCGCTCCGCACCTGGTCAGCTATATGTCGCCATAGTTTGCCGCATTTGGCGATCGTTTGACCTTTACTGTCATTATAACAAATTATCTTGTGGAGGGGTACATAATTCGAAATCTAAATGTATATCTGGGATCTTCTTGATCCACACATTCTACAGGATGGAAACATAAAGCAAATGCAAAACAAAAACAGCAACTAATGAATTTAAAACAAAAACAACACCAAACACCAACAATCAAAACAATAGACAAAAGAAAACAAGACTAAACAAAACAAACATTTTAGAAATACGTCTCGTTATGTCCACAGTTGCGTTGAGCTGTTCCTTGTATTAATTCTGTAGCGTGTGACCGGCTGGAGCTGTTCCTGTGTGTCTGGAAGGCCCATGTCCAGGTAACTTATTGGAGATATGTACACTCTGGTCTCGAGGAAGAACATCACGACCCCAAGAAGCCAATAATTAAAATCATTTTTGTCAGTACTACACTTCCAGACTCGATACGTGAGCAAGCAATTCCATTATTCCAAAGTTCTGCCTGGATTGTCATTTTCAAACACAGCACCAACTATTATGTTAAGAACTAGGCAATACTATTGTAAATACGATGCAATTATCGGGTGTGAATGAACAAGCTCTGGGAAAAGAGAACAAGGGCCAGAAAACACTAAGTAACACGCGGAAGCAAGAAGAAGAATGTAAACGATAAATAATATAATGGCTTCAAATATTTAGGAGAAATCATGAAGAAATCTGGTCTGAACACAAAGGCTAACGAAGAAAGAGTCTCAAAATTACATAAAGCTTACAAACTTAGCTGGTCCCACTACAATAAAAAAATGCATCTCCACGGATGCGAAATTACGACATTATAAAACGGCAGTCTTGCCATAAGCCATACACGCATCAGAAACCACAAGCACCAAGGGAATGGCCAAAATTCAGGGCATAGAAAAACAAGAAAGGTAAATTCTGAGAAAAATATACGACACCGTTGACAGAGATAATTTTTGGCAAAATATACCAACAGAAGAATTATACAGAAATACTGAATCTATCTCGGCACTCATCAGAAAACTCAGAGTGAATTTCTTTACACTTATCGCCAGAGTGAACGACACCAGACTGACTAAAAGATTATACAACATAATTTTTACGTCGAAATTGGGTACTTCTTGGTACAAAGAAACTATGGAAGTCTTACAACAATTACATATCACCATAGAAGACATTCATGACCACAACATTTGTAGAGAAAAAATCAGAAACCAGAAATTTGAATTTAGATCACAACCCAAGAGAAATAGGCGTAAATGACCAGATGAAGAGAAGAAGGCCATAGTGAACGGATGAAAGGTTTTTGGGAAGATAAAAAGAGGAAAAGAGCCACCACCAAAAGCTAGATTTTCCTGTTTTAGCGCTCTCCTAAAAGGGAAATGTACGCAATTAATAATAATATTAATAATAATAATAATAATAATGGTATATGGAATTAATGGACACCAGATATGCAAAAAAAATGCTTGATATAATTAATTCAAAGAAGGTCAAAATCAGTTGGTTAGAAGAAATCAAACGGGACTTAAAATAAATAAACATCACAGAAGATATCATCGTGAATCGCAAGGGTTTTGGAACTCTAGTTACAAATCACTCTTTCACCGAAAAAGCTAAAAGAACCACTGGAAAAAATGGATGGAAGAACGCAAGAAGGGGCATGGTGAGTTCATGAGGGGATTTTGGAGGAGAAGAAGCGTAAAACACCATCAACCCGAGTCAACAAGTTCAAACGAGCTCCCAAAAAAGGCAAAACAAAGAAAGAAAGAAAGAAAGAAAGAAAGAAAAAAGAAAAAATGAAGGAAAAAGGAAAGAAAGAAACAAAGAAGGAAAGAACGAAAGAAAGAAAGAAAAAAGATGGAAAAAACGAAAGGAAGAAAAAAAAGAAAGAAAGAAAGAAAGATGGAAAGAAAGAAAAAATGAAGGAAAAAGGAAAGAAAGAAAGCAGGAAAGAACGAAAGAAAGAAAAAAGAAAGAAACAAAGAAAGAACGAAAGAAAGAAAAAAAGAAAGAAAGAAGGAAAGAAAGAAAGAAAAAAGAAAGAAAGAACGAACGAAAGAAAGAAAAAACGACAGAAAGAAGGAAAGAAAGAAAAAAGAACGAACGAAAGAAAGAAAGAAAGAAAGAAAGAAAGAAAGAAAGAAAAAAGAAAGAAAGAAATAAAGAAAGAAGGAAAGAAATAAGAAAGAAAGAAAGAACGAAAGAAAGAAAAAGAAGAAGGAAAGAAAGAAAGAAAGAAAGAACGAAAGAAAGAACGAAAGAAAGAAAAAGAAGAAGGAAAGAAAGAAAGAAAGAAAGAAAAAAAGAACGAACGAAAGAAAGAAGGAAAAAAAGAAAGTAAGAAATAAAGAAAGAATGAAAGAAAGAAATAAAGAAAGAAGAATAGTAATAATAATAATGGCATAACATGAGAAATACAGTATTATTGACCATTCTGCAATCGCGAAACGTGCTAATCATTGTTGCTATTATTTTAACGAGAGTAGGCTATCTCTTGTTATTGTATCGTGGGCGAAACTACTGTAATGAACCACAGACCAGTGCGGTACGAGCCAGCTACCCCCTCTCCACCATTTGTGATAGCGCCACTGCACTGAACTGAGCACCAAGCCAGATATCACGTAGCATTAATTAAAGTTCAAATCTCGATTACACACGAATAAAAAGCTCGATTGGTCACATAGCAATTTATACTATCGACCGTTGCTTTGACAAGTACACCTCCCTCTCTGTCCAGTATCGTGTAATAGAGTGGACAGTAACAAGTACTCGCCTCTATTCTATTAGCTGCTTGCACAGTTCGACAGCGAATTCGTGTTTGATACCCTCTAACGATAATAATACTGCAGAGGGAATTACATAATATGTACATGGGAGAATCAGAAAATAATTGCATGGTTTCTCGTTATTTATGTTCGTGGCATTGATAATGTGTTGGAATAATAGATAAGGTACAGTATCTTATCGTGTTGGAAGCCATTTATAGCCTATTTTCATTTAAGAGATTAATAGGCTTATGAGATCATGCCCATATATGTGTGTTTGTGTGTCCGAGTGTGTGTGTGTATGTGTGTGTGTGTCTCCTAATAACGTCTAAATGGCTGGACCGATTTCAATGAAACTCTGTAAGTTCATAGTACTATTTTGTCCAACCCCGACCGTGCGCTGCAAATTTTATTACGTTTCACCAATCCAACATGGTGGCTGTGCGAAATATTTCACCAGCATTTTATATCTCCGAAACTATTACTCATATCACCCTTAAATTTTGTATGTTGATAAAATCACTACTAGACGCTCAAACATGTTACTTTCAAAAACCTTTCAAAAACGAATATGGTGGCCAAGCGAATTTGAAACATTTAAATATACTTAACACGCGATTTAACAATCCGAACGCAGTGAAACTTGGTACAGCAGATGACTATACAAACTGCAACGCACTGACCTCTTACTTAGTTCAATTGTTTACATAACCTCAAGATGGCGGCTGTGCGAAATTTTAAAATTTAGTTTTTATTTCTTCTGTTTTAATCATGCGATCAAAATCAACGTTTGAATAATAAACGTACAAAACAATCCTCATCTAATAATACATAACCTTATGATCTACATATATTAAAATCCAACATGCCGACCGTCCGAAATATCTGGACGGTTCTCAATATCTATTAATCTATGACAGCAATCAAACTGAAACTTTGCATGAGTATAGAGGCATGGTGGCGACGTAAAATTTAAATATTCAAACGGACGTCTCTCGCGTTTTGACCATCCGAGCGCAGTGAAACTTGATGCGGTAAATGCTTCTATAAATTTTAAACCACTGGAGTGTAATTCATTTAAATTATTTTCATAACAACAAGATGGCGGTTAAATTAAATTTTGAAATCTCAATTTTATTTCTTGTGTCCTAATCATGCGATTGAAATTTGAATAAAACCCCGACACAATAATCTTCATGTAATAGTTCATAACTCTAGGGCTTAGATATAAAAATGCAACATGGTGACCATCCAAAATTTTAGACGGTAATGGTTGCGTAGTCCTTCACATAACCCCATACGAATTAGTCGCAAGGGGTGAGGTCCGGAGAGCGTGGAAGCCATGACAAGAGGGTGTGATTTCGAATGGTTCTTAATAACTACGAATCTATTACAGAAATCAAACTGAAAATTTGTATGTTGATAGAGGCAATTAATATAAGTACGATATATGAAAATAGGCTATTTAGTTCTTCACGGAACTACTTGTTCAGCGTTGCCTTAGTTATCGAAATTTAATGATTTTCAGTCGGTCAAAACGATTGCACCCAATTGTAATGGGTGTTTCGCTAATCCTGGAAAAATTCCATATGGTTAATAAATACACTCGCCCTAGTCCAGTGTTGACAGTCTTTGGTAGCTGCTACATCGCTCATACAATCAGCTAAGTATACAATCCACTACAACCAGTCCATTTAATACCAATCACATAATCACACTAAGCAAGCGTACTTGAAGGTCAATCACCACTATCAGTATCTTAACAACAACAACAACAACAACAAATAGTTCCGTGAAGAACTTAAGAGCCTACTTGTTTTAAAGTTTAAGATACATGCCAATCTATATGGACCTATCATATATATATTATTTGAGTAGTATAGATCCCTCCTGCGGCGCTCACAAGTGACCGAGCGTGACAAATGAGCATTCAAATGAAAGAGAATAAACATTAGCAGTGACGAATTGCACTCTAATTTCATAAATATCTATAATTTCTTTAAAAAATGACTTAAAATGTACAAAGTGTGTGATTTGCAAATACTGTTGATGTAGGAAAATACGCTCCATAATTGATGTCCACTTCACATTTTGGCCGCTGTGACACCTGTTTCATGTCATTCTAACATTCTGAGGTCTTTCCTTTATCATTTTGCATGGATTTCAGAAACAGTAAATCAAAGGAATGAGTACTCAAATCGTATAATTTTATAAATATCGAATAACCAGTGAGTGTTACAGCTAAGCTGTCAATCAATGGACTCAGCACACAAATGACATTAGCAGTGACGAATTGCATTCTAATTTCATAAATATCGAGTTTTGTTAAAGTGTGCGATTTGCAAATACTGTTGCTGTAACATGCTGCAATTACCAAAAATCATGACACTCATGTCATACGTTGTTGGCATGTTAAAGAACCCATTTGAATTCAGTCGGCCGTGTTCAATGGCAAAATTAATCTCGGGATTTTCCGCCAACACAAAGTTCTTCCATTCTCTACTTGAACGCTCTGTAGTGTCAAGGAGTTCAGATATCTAAACTCCTTGACTTTCATAGCGTTCAAAGGAACGTCGAAATTCGACATGCAAGCTACCCCCTGGGTGTCAATTAACAAAGCTTGCACCAGGCACCCGAGACCATACGATATTATTATTATTATGCTGCAATTGTGAGTTGCTGTATAAAACCTTAAAAATATCGACCTTTCTCCTTAAGTCTCGCCTTATAAACCAATTGGGGAAAGTGTGGTTTATGAACATGGCGAGATATCTCGCACGGGTTCGCTAGTCTAGAATGATGACGAAATCAAGTTGATAATATTAACAATTCTAAGTACTGCAGTTTGAATTGCACCTGAGATAATGTAGCCTAATAGAGTAACTTAAGTTGCATGTAATTAAAAATTGAAACTATCAGAAAGCTTATAGAATTATGTTGGCAGCACTGAGCTATGTTAGTGACTGCAAATTAATCTAGAATGTCTGGTACTACTGGTGTGCAATGTTTAGAGCTGTTGGCTTGCATACTTTCTGATATATTGATATTAGGGTTAAAACATAGAGAGAGCATTTATTAACAGTTGGCAGCCCTGGTGGCTCTATGGAATTCGCAAATTTATGTCTGTTATTTTACACAAAGTACATAAGAAATTTGGTTGAAATCCAACCGATGGTACAGAAGTTCCATGCATTTAGAAATTAGACTTATCGGCAGGCTTAGAATCATGTTGGCAACACTGGCATGTATGGACTTCTGAAAATTTATCTGGAATATTATTATCTATGTGTGTGCCAATTTTGGAATAGTTCGCATGCATAACTTCTGAGATATCCAACATAGGTCCCATAATTCAATTGCGATTTTTCAGCAGTTGGTAGCACTGACGTCAATTTCAATTATAGCCGTGAGATATTTAGGTATAGATCTTTACTCTTACCAAATTTGGTTTCGATAGTTGCAGCTGATTAGGAGTTGATAGGGTGGGACACACACACAGACAGACTGAAGAACAGACAGACAGACACACATTTTCCCGGATCGATCTCATAAGTCTACTTTTTCCACATTTTAGAAAAATGAGAAAAGTAGGCTAAAAATCACAGTCCATGACTTGCCAGTTTAGTGCGTGTCACCATGCCGCCAACGCGTAAGAGGCGTTTGGTTAATTAACAAAATGTTCAAATATTCTCAATATCTACGAATCTATTACAACAATCAAACTGAAATGTTGTATGTTGATAGAGGCAATGAACATAAGTAGGATATATGAAAATAGACTGTATAGTTCTTCAGGGAGCTACTTGTTCCATCTGTGCACACTTAATATCCGATTTTAAGAATTTAAATCAACCAGAGTGTTTCGTCCAAGCCATGACCTTCTTTTCTTTCTGCTTTATAACAATGACATATCTTAACACATTTTAACTTCAACACGAGAGAAGTAACACAACACGGATGATTTAAACAAAGCATTAAGCGTATTTCATTTAAATGACAGAAGTTCGGTTCCAACTCCTCTCCCTCCTCAAACCTTTTGATCCGGTTGGAAGTAAGTAATAAAATAATGTTGCTTTGTGTTCCCAGGCTCTCTAATGGAAAATGAGTTTGAATACATAAACATGTCTGAAATATAGCAGCTGCAGGAGCTATTTGCCACGTTTTATGCATAGATAGGTTCATAAATCCTGATTGAGGGTCAAACCTTAATATCTTGCAGACCTTTTAAACTGGGTGTCACATTAATGTACGGCGCAACTTGCAGGACACATTCCTCAAACGTAGATGAAGAAGTTTTGTTCTATGAACATGGGTTCGGAAACGCTTTGTTTCCATTTTATACCTCACTGTCCCCGACTCATTAATCATAGGAAACACAGGAGAGCAAAACGTTCAAATCATGGGGAACATGCACTGTTGGTTACATCGGTGACAGATGGAAAGGTAGAGGTGGACCAATGCCCGGCTTCCACGTTCTCTGGACCTAAACCCACTGAACTTTTATTAGTGGGAACATTTGAAAGCTCATGTGTATAGAATCCCTGTACAAGATGAACAGAGTCTGCGTGCCGGTATTATGGAAGGCTGCGAAACCATATGCAATACTCCAGGAATACATCAGCGCATCTGCGATTCACTACGACGCGACGGTGGGTTAATGCATGCATCAATGTGCACGGAGGGCATATTGAACATCTCCTATGAGAAAGTGCTGCATGTGGTTTTCTGGTACGTTCCGTTCTTCTATGTTCCCATGATTAATGAGTTGGAGACTATGAGGTGTTAATGGAAACGGCGCGTTTCAGGACCCATGCTCATATAACATAATTTCTTCGTCTAAGTGTGAGGACTGTGTCCTGCATTTTGTGCCGAATAATTCTGTGACACCTGTATAGACTAAGTCGAATGTGCATCACAGAATATTGCAGGAATTTGTTTTTAATTCTCAGGCCTCCAAGTAAGTGGTCTTCACAGAGGCATGTCAGGGTTGGAACGTTTATGGCACCAGTACGCTCAGGGAACAGATGGGCACAGGTATTTGAACCTTTCAAATCAATCATACATTCACGGTTCGTTTATGGTTATTGACTGTGTTAAATAGCCGGCCCCGTGGTGTTGGGGTAGCGCGTCTGCCTCTCACCCGGAGGCCCCGGGTTTGATTCCTGGCTCCGTCAGGGATTTTAAAACTGACGTGAGGGTTGGAACGGGGTGCACTCAGCCTCGTGAGGACAATTGAATAGCTGTCTGACAATGAGGCAGTGCCCCGATCACGAAAACCAAGATTAACGGCCGAGGGGACCCGATGCGCTGATCACGCGTCACCCCAATATATGCAGGCCAAATGGCTGGGTAGCGGTCGTTTGGTCGGCCTAGGCCCTTCATGGGTTATATAGTGTCAGTATTTGTTGTTGATTGTGTTAAATATATATTTGTTTGGTCCATTCCCACAAGTGATTGCTCCATCTTGAGAAAGTTACGAGCATTGTAGTTGTTTCGTTACGGTGTTTCCGTAATAAGTAACTGTTACTTGTAACTGCGTTAGAGTAACGCCTTGCTCCACAAATCTATTGCTGAACCTCGCTAAGCCTACTACAAATTAAGTCAAATACTACAGAATATTACACATCCATAGTTAAACAGCTCGTTAGAATCTTGTAAGAATAATAGTGAGGAGATATTGACTTAAGGGGACAAGGCTTCCCTCACATTTGAATTTCATTATGCATGACCGCAGTAGCCTTGTCAAGTTAATTCTGCTCTGCTCATACATATTTTCATGACAGTAATATTCTCTACTAAATTTTCCTCATAATGAGACATTCCTTTCTGAAACGAAAATTACTAAATGCAGCGCACCGGAACAGTATTTATAACATTTAAAAAAAAATTAATGCAACCAATGGCCATGCACAGGACGGGTCAGGGAAGGGATATTGAAAGGAAACGTCCCGGCATTTGCCTCATAGTGAAAATGAGAAACCACGAAAACCCTTTTCAAGGCGGCCGATGTGGGATTCAAACCCACGCTCTGCCGATGCCAGTGAGGCATGAGGTAGCACGTCAGCACTCTCGGAACAGTATTTATCAAGCATTGTTTAATTGGTCAGTACGGTGTTGACGTCGAAATGGGCAGTTTTCGTTAGAGAAGACTTCTGATAACGTTGATTGGAGTGAGTTGCTTGACATTTTGAAAACGATTGGAATAATGTACAGGGATAGGAGTGTATTCTAAAATCTATATAAAAACCAGACAGCAGTTATTTGAGCCGAAGGACATGAGAGAGAAGCTGATGTTCAGAAAGGTGTATGACAATGCCGCAACTCTTCACCCATACTTATCAATCTATACGTTGAAAAGATGCATTGAAGGAAATTAGATAATAATTTTAAGTATGAGTAATGATTCAATGAGAATTAATTTCAACTCTGAGATTTGCTGATGACATCGTCATCTTATCTGGTTCACCAGAAGATTTTAATGAATGTTTAAATGGTATGAACTCCGTCACGAAAATCAATAAATGTAAAATTAAAATAACGTAATGCAGCCGAAAGAAATCACAAAAACCTATTAACGTCATATAGGCAGGTGAAGAGCTAAAGGAAGTCCAATCTCCAGCGCCATAAGTGGGTATAATTAATGTTTGCCTATGGGCTGTTGCATTATCGTGCTATTTCTGCGTATGCACGTTGTTCTTGTCGACTCACATACATACTTCACAAATTACAAACAGCAACAATGCGCTGCCCTGAATCCATATAGGCCTATGGCTCTGAATATCTCATATTAAACAGGAAAGGACTCAAGGACAAACTTGAAATACAAGAGAGGAAGATAATGAGGAAGATATTGGGACCAGTCAAGGAAGGGAGTGAATACAAAAGAAGACCCAACCAGGAGCTCTATATATACTCTGAAAGAATTACAGACGTGGCCAGGAAGAGACGTCTAGCAGTTTGAAGACACGTCTCAAGGATGCATGCCACCAACCAGCTTCTCACATACTAGCAAAGAGGGAAGACCAAGTCACTGTGGCTGATACAAGTAGACAAATATCCATTGGAGCTGAGAGTCAAAAGATCAAACGTCTCTCAGGAGTAAACTAAAGCAAATGAAGTTCCAGGACAATCCCCCAAAGAAGGAGACAGGTGGCATCTGGATAAAGGAGAGAAAGGAACAACGCAGTAAGAGTAGTGGGCAAACATCAAGACCCACTTCCAACACAAAAGTTTAATGCCGTTGTCCGTAGATGCCCTATACGGAACAAGAAGAAGATAACAACAATGCACCGACTGACTTGCACGCATATCCCTTTTCTTTTGTCTTGCATTTCTACACCACCTAGCGACATCAATTGATACTATATATCAAAACATGCGAATTGTGGCCCAGGATTACATGGAATTCCTGGTGACTACCCTGTCTGGTTTTCTGGATCACCTCCGCAAAGAACGATGGAAACTCGTACAGCGGAAAAGTATCAACATTGCTTTCGGCAACTTTTTACATAAATTCTAACAATACATGTGGTCACCATTGTGCTATTATGATTCATGGTGTTAAGTTCATGTGTTTTTATATTATTTCAAAGACTGCAGTGAACTTTGAACCTAACCTTGTGGAAGGAATTGTATTCAGTGTTCAGTGTTTGTAGCTGTAAAAAAGAAAACATGAATAAAACAAAGTAACTTTAAAAAGACAAGTAGTTCCGTGAAGAACTATAAAGCCTATTTTCATATATGCTACTTATGTTAATTGCCTCTATCAACATACACAATTTCAGTTTGATTGCTGTAATAGATTTGTAGATATTGAGAACCGACTAAATATTGCGGACGGTCGCCATGTTGGATTGTTATATATATATTGGCCATAGAGTCATGTACCATTAAAGGAAGATTATTGCGTAGGTTCATTATTCAAACTTTCACTTCGATCGAATGATTGCGACACAAGAAATAAAAAACTTAATTTTAAAAATTCACACAGCTGCCATCTTGAGGTTATGTAAACAATCGAACTAAATTGGATATCAGTGCATTGTGTATAAACATTTGCTGTACCAAGTTTCATTGCGTTTGGATCATTAAATCGCGAGAAAGGTCTATTTAAAATTTTCAAATTCGCTTGGCCGCCATATTCGTTTTGTAGTTAACCGGTTTTTGAAAGTCATTTATATGAGCTTCGAGTAGTGCCCTTTATCTCCGTACAAAATTTCAGGGTGATACCGCTAATAGTTTCAGAGATATAGAATGCCGGGGAAATATTTCGCACAGCCGCCATCTTGAGGTTATGTAAACAATTGAACGAAGTTAGATATCGGTGCCTTACAATGTGTATAAACATATACTGTACCAAGTTTCATTGCGTTTGGTTAGTTAAATCACGAGAAACGTCTATTTAAATGTCGCAAATTCGATTGGCCGCCATGTTGGTTTTGTAGTTACCAGTTTTTCAAAAGTCATCTAGGTGAACTTCTAGTAGTTCCCTTTATCACCGTAAAATATTTCAGGGTGATATCGGTAATAGTTTCGGAGATATTAAATGCTGGTGAAATATTTCGCATAGCCGCCATGTTGGATTGGTGAGACGTAACAACATTTGAAAGGAACGGTCGGGGTCGTCCGGAATAGTGCTATGAACTAACCGAGTTTCATGGAAATCGCTCCAGCCGTTAGAAGTTATTCGGGGGGGGGGGGGGGGGCACATCACACACACACACCCAAACATGCACACACAGACAGACACACGGACAAAAGGTGATCGCATAAGCCTATTAGGTAGATTTCATTAGAAAGCTAACTATTGCAATGGGTACCATGTTTCGACTTCCGGAAAATATCGACATATCTTCGCGTTTCACATCCCCCAGACCCCAAAACCACCGTCAGTTCAAAAGTTTATATATAATTTATGTATATATGTATCTATCTATCTATCTACCTATATATATATATCAGTTTCTTGTGGACACGATAACTGCCGTAATTTTGCACCAATCACTTTGAATTTTTTACATAACATGTATCCCTATAAAATCTCGGTCGAGTTCGTTAATGGGCAAAATCGGTCGAAGGGGGTGAAAATGGGGGGCTTTTTTCGAAAAAGTGAAATTTCGCTATAACTCTCTTAATACGTGAAATATCGAATCCATTCAAAGTTCATAATATGTGTCGGATAAGTGCCAAAAATTTATGTCAAATAAGTTTTTTGATAGCACCAACCATTGACCAAAGGGGTGGAAAAAAGTGGGTTTTTCGGGAAACATTAATCATATCTCTCTTAATAGGCACAATATAAAAACCATACAAAATGGAAAATATTCCCCTAATAATTACCTAAAACTTTTGTCTGAAAGAATTTTTGATATGACCCACCATTACGCCAAGGGATGAGAAAAATGATTTCGGAATTTTAAAAAATGCCAAGTGCCATCAGAGGTTACCATAACAACGCTTTTAAATTGATGAGGGATGATCTATCAGAGGTTGCCAAGACAACGCCATTGACGAGATCACATTCATTTTTAGCCTACTTTTCACACTTTTCAAAAATGAGGAAAAAGTAGACTTATGAGATATATCCGGGAAAATGTGTCTGTCCGTCTGTCTGTCTGTCTGTCTGTCTGTCCTTCTGTCTGTCTGTCTGGCTGTGTGTGTGCCCCCCCCCCTATCAACTCATAAACGGCTGCAGCAATCTAAACCAAATTTAGTATGAGTAAAGATGTATACCGGAATATCTCAGGCCCATATTTGAAAAAGATGCCAGTGCTACCAACTGCTAAAAAAACGCACTAGAAATTTGAGCTCCATGTTGGATATTTTGGAAGGTATACATGGGAGCTATTCTAAAATTGGCACACATGTAGATAATACTATTTCAGTTTAAATTCCAGGTGGCCATACATGACAGCGTTGCCAAAATAATTTTAAGCCTTCTGATAAGTCCAATTTTAAATGCATATAACTTCTACACAATCAATTGGATTTCAACCAAATTTTGTATGTAATATGTGTACATAAACAGATATGACTGAGTGTATTCTTAGGAGCCAATAGGGCTGCCAACTGTTAATAATTGCTCTCTATTTTGTATCCAAATATATCAGGAAGTATGCAAGCCGACAGCTTTAAACTATGCACACGTAAATTACCTGACATTTTACATTAATTTGGAGTAACTTATATACGTCAGTTCTACCAACATGATTCTAAGCCTGCTGATAGGACCAATTTTTAAATACATGTAACTTCTATACCAACAAATGGATTTCATCCAAAATTGGCACAAAAGGATATAATATTTCAGATTATTTCTGACCAGCACTCGCATGACATTGTTGCCAACATGCTTTTACGTGTACTAATAAATCCAATGTCTAAATCCATGTAACTTCCTTTGGACTTCAACCACATTTTGTATTCTGTACCTTAGGAGATGGAAGTAAGAATATATTCAGTCATCAGAGCTGCCAACTCTATTACTCTATTAGGCTACATTTTGGCAAGTATACCTTATTTCGAACTAATTAAGACATTTCGTTATTACCCACTTAATTTCGCCATTATTCTAGATAGGTTCATATACTGTAGATTAATGTTTTTCATGAATCTTAATTTTAAGAAAAGTAGGCTCTTTAGTTCGTCACGGAGCTTCTTGTTCCATCTGACTATGAGGGAAGCGGCTAACTGGTAGCATGCTGAACTTCTATGCCCAAGGTCGCTGGTTCAAAGCCGGCCAAAGTCGCCGGATTTTCTAAGAGCGCTAAAAATCCGTCAGCATGCGTTCCTTCGGAGGGGAAGTTACAACGTTCGTTGCAAGTTGCTGGTTGCGGAGGCATCTAGCAGCCAAGTTCACAGCTGGGTGTCGTTGACGTTAGTATTTGGTACAAAATTAGGTACTACTACTTAAAATTGACCGTCTGCACACCTTACCTGAATTACAGACTAATACAGTCATCACAAATAACACCGTTTATCAGACAGATTCTACACACACCCAATGTACACGGGGTTACATGACCACGTTGTCGCAGCCCCTAAACTGAGGAGCCAACCAACATCTCTGCGGGAGATAAAATTTTGCGTGAAGAAGTAACAGACTGTTAGATAGTTACACATTAGTTCCAAACCTTGCATAAGGACAGTGTGATCACAAGTATAAAAAGTTGTTCAGCAAAGAACATATAGCCTACTTTCTCCTAAATGTATGGGTGTTTATGACTCTTTGTCCTCATCATCTAACACAATCACCTCTACCACCATGTATTGTTTGTTTTCTCTTATATTGATAATTAGCCAGTAAGTGTCAAAATCAATATTATATGATTGAATAACAAAAGTACTAACTTATTGTAATGCATTCACGTCCGTTAATCTCTATATTAAGCCAGCCTGCAAAGTTAAGAATCTTTCGTTTTGGGCATCTTCCCCTTTAAAAATCCGCGCCGATCACAGTAGGTTTGTGCTGCGACCTATCAGTGAATTAATCTTTATCTTGTACGCCTATGCACTGCCATCGTAATGTACTTCGATGGCAGTGGCCTATGGGTGTTGAATGAGTAGGCAGTTTAAAGTAGCCAAGAGGGAGGCGATCCAGCTGGCAGTGTTTAAAGGTAATCGGAGCGCGATCGTGGCTAATAGTTGAACTACCAGTATTACAAAATTGCCGTACTTCAGGAGGCCAGGTATTAACACAGCGTTATGTTTGGAACAATATTACCCACATAACCCACAAGAGGACAGCACCGTACAGAGGCATTAAGAAGGCTGTGGTTAATGACAACGTGTATCTAGTTCTTCTATTCTTCTTTTCCTAATGTCTTCTGTTTATGTGCAATGCTGGGGATGTGATTTTATTAATAAACGAGTGTATACATTAGCCTCTCCTTTGAGCTAAATGACATCTTATTCAGTATCTGTGAAAAGAGCTCGTGCATATCATTTGTAAAAGAATTCAAGAAAAAAAGTTAACTTTAGCAGTATTCGATCCCCAGTCAACTGCGTGACAGACTAACACGCTAGCCCAGAGCTAACCCTATGCTTGACGTCATGGTGTTCTTAACTGACATGTTAGATACAACTTGTTGGCAAATAATGACTTTAAATAAACGATTTCTTCACTGCAGTACATCTTCATTAAAGATCAATTCATACAAAGTTTATATTATTGTATCAGTAGAGTATATCACATACAACATACTAAAACTACTGAAATATAAGACAGGCACATGAGGACAGCTGCCATCTTGTCATGTGACACAGACGGCTCAGCTCTTTTAAGCCACTCATACAGTATAATATTATAATATTAAATTATAATAAATAACGGATCACGACCATCAGGATAACTTAAACCCCCCTAGGCTCGATAATCGGAATTGGAGGGTCTTAAGCTATTGATTAAAATGGTTGCATAATTCACACGGCCGCCATCCTGAAATGGTACGGTGGATGACCTTGAATTTTGGGTGAAAGACGCATCCTATATAAAGGTATGTTGTCACCAAATTTGGTAGAGATCGGATGATTAGTTTAGCAGTAATTTGATTTTACGTTTTCAACGTTTGAGTGGCCGCCGTTCTGTTTTGGTAAAGATGGCGGCGATATAAAGCATGACACTGAGGTGCCCTTTGCCAGTGCTACCTCTGTACCAAACTTCGTTCAATTCGGTTTCACCGTGTTCGAATTGATAGGGGAGGACAGACATTCAGAGTACACACACTCTCTCTCTCTCACACACACACACACACACACACACACACACACACACAGAGACTCACACACACACAGACAGACACACAATTTTTCGCCCTGTGTTGATCTCATAAGTCTACTTTCATTTTTTGCAAAAATCGAAAGTAGGCTAAGAATGAACCCCAAATGACAAGAAGGTTACCATCCCCATAAGACA
The DNA here is from genome assembly GCA_946902985.2 of Meconema thalassinum. NCBI lineage: Eukaryota > Metazoa > Arthropoda > Insecta > Orthoptera > Tettigoniidae > Meconema > Meconema thalassinum. The sequence continues at coordinate 227,903,218 of OX336398.1, forward strand.
GTAAAATGATAAAAATATGCATAGAAAGACGAAAAAATGTTAACTAACCTCCAATTGTAAAATACTTTCTCGCAATAAATGAGGTCTGATCCTCCTACGAAACCCTGCATATTTTGCCTATTATAGCCTATCCCCTAGTTTGCCCGGTGAAATCTACCTCCGCCTTCCGGCGTGCCGAGAGGATTTTGTTTTCATAAATGAAAATAGGCTTATTTATTTATTTAGCGTATGGCATTGTTACATAATTTCAAGCTAAAGAACACATTAAACATATACATTAGTATTTAGCCTAAAAGAACAATATTAAAATAAATTTTGAATGAGGAGACACATATTCAATAGATAAAAAGTTCAAATTTACAAGGTAAGATTTGAATTGGAAATCCAGTCTAGGGCAGGCTGCGTTGCATCATGAAAGTCTTTGAGGTTCCCATGATAGGCTCGAAGGCTGCAGTCCTCCACGATATGTTGGATGGTCTGTCTTTCAAAACCACAGTCGCACTGAGGTGAGGAAGCCTTATTCCACTTGAATAAGCTGTCTGCGCAGACCCCATGTCCCGTTCGAATTCTGTTGAGTGATTTCCATGTATGGCGTGGTAGTTCCATGCCAGCTGGTTTCTTGATAGGATCAATGAAGTTTCCATATTTCTCATGGAATAAATTATTCCATACCTCAGACCACTTGTTGTCAATCTGAAAAGTATTTAATTGTAGATATTCCGCTGTTTGGATGGGTGGTCGGCGGGATTTCAAGCGACTTATCTTTACTGTAGGTATGTCACAATGAATAGGAAGCTTTGGAGTGGAAATTATCTTTTGATATTCCCTCAAGAGAGAGTTTTGTCTACGTAAGTCAGGTGGTGCAATATGACTTAGAGGTGAAAGCCAGTACAGAGGAGTGGTCCTGATGCAACCTGATATTATCCTCATCGCCGAATTCAATTGGACATCAATCTGCTTCACATGTGGACTGTTAAGCCACACCGGAGCACAGTATTCAGCAGCTGAATAGACAAGTCCTAGAGCAGAAGATCGTAATGTTGTTGCTGTAGCTCCCCATGTGGTTCCACATAACTTCTGCAAGATGTTATTGCGTGATCTTAGTTTTGCTGCAGTGTTCTGCAGGTGCTTCTTGAAGGACAAAGTTCTATCGAGAGTAACGCCTAAATATTTTGGAAGATGTTGATGATGGAGGACTTTCTCATTAAATATGACATTCAGCTTTGTATTTGCCAACCTGTTGTTTAAATGGAAACAACTAACTTCAGTCTTACTAGGATTTGGTGTTAGTCTCCATTTCTTGAAATATTCATTCATAATGCTTAGATCTGAGGAAAGAATTTGTTCGCTCTTCTCAAGGGTTCTTTGTTGAGTTGCCAAAGCCAGGTCATCTGCATAAATGAATTTTCTCGACTGCGTTAAAGGGAGATCTGATGTGTACAAGTTAAAGAGCACTGGAGCTAAAACGGAACCTTGTGGGAGTCCATTGTTCAGTTTCTTTTGCTTACTTATTTTGGTCCCAAGAACCACTTGGAAATATCTTTCAGACAGCATATTGTTTATAAGCTTGTTCATAGTTTGACATGGTATGATACGCATCAGTTTGTAGAGTAATCCATCCTTCCATACCGTGTCATAGGCTGCTGTAAGTTCAACAAAAGCAACAGATGTTTTAAGTTGTTGTTGAAACCCTGATTCTATATGAGTGGTGAGACTTAGTACTTGATCTGTGCAGCTTCTACTTGGTCTAAAGCCTGCTTGTTCAATAGGTGTTACTTCATGAATATTCGAACCAATTCGGTTAAGGATGAGTCTTTCCAGAAGTTTGTAGCAACAGCTTAGGAGAGCTATCGGTCGATAGCTATCTGGTTTATCCTTTGGCTTACCAGGTTTCAATACAGCTATGATTTTCGTTTTCTTGAAAGCTTTTGGCAGTTTACCAGTGATCATTATATTAGAAAAGAAAGCTGCAAGCCATTTACGAGTCTTGTTCCCACAATTGACAAGGAATTCAGGATGAATGCCATCAAACCCTGGCGATTTACCTGTTTTAACATCCTTAAGCGCAGTATTAATCTCAGCTACTGTGAAGTCATTGGCATATTCTGACCGGTGGACTGCCTGTTGCTTGAGGTTGGTTAGTTCTTTCTTAACCTTTCTTGTATGTTGCTTATGCGGTAATGCCCTGGACAAAGAAATTATTCTACTGGCTATTTGATCTGGTGTAACATGTGGATCATCACGGTTAGGTGGGGAGCATCCTCCCAATTTCTTCAGCAGGCTCCACGCGTCTCTGCTTGATCTTGTAAAGTCTAAGTTCTCTGTCTTTTGTACCCAGGTTTCTCTGCGAGCTTTATCTAAGCTCTGTAACAATTCAGTAGCAATTTCATGATCATTGGTGGTTATGTAAGACTGGTATAGTTCTTCACAATCCTTGTTCCATCCTGGAATGTACTCCTTGCGAAATCCTCTTGGCATGCACTTTTTTGCCGTTGATGAGACCGCTCCAACAAATCTTTCATAATTTTCACTCACAGGGGGGATCCACCTAATAACTTTATCAAGTTGATTGGAAAACTTGCTCCAATTAGATTTTCTAAAGTTCCATCTTGGTTTTGGAATGGATCTGATTATAGGTATTTGAATTCCTACATTAACTAAAACTGGCCGATGTTGGCTATTTGGAAAATCCCAAAGAACTGTCCTTACTGTGGCAAGAGGTTGACATTTAGAGTTCTGACTAACAAAACAATGGTCAGGGTTGTAGTCTTTCTTCCAGGTCGCAGATCTAAAAGGCCCTTTGTCCTTTGAGTTAAATATTAGACTTAGATTGTTAGATTCAACCCAATTAGCAAGTCTTTCACCATTCTCATCATCTTCATTGTAATTCCACATAGTATGGTGGCTATTGAAGTCGCCGATATATATGCTAGGATGAGGTAGAGTTGGGATCACTTCAGCAGGCCAGTTTACTGCAGGTGGCTTGTAAACATTAGTTATTGTAATGTTCTCAATTTTTATCACGATAATGTGAACATTTTGAAAATAGGCTAAAATGGACTTAGTGAGTGACTCTCGTATACTGTATGTTTCAAACAGACGTAACTTTTTCAGATTATTTTTCACATGTCCCAGTAATTGGGATAACACTGTGTTGGCCGATTTAAAAGTAATATCAATTATAATAGGCAAGTGTATGTGCTCTAAGAGGCCCTGGTACAGCCTTCTATACATAGCAACGTATATATTTTATTAAAAAATGCTCTCAAATGGTTTCGGTTCGAGAGTAATCAATCTAGATGAAATATTGTGTTTGTCCTAAACTGTCTGCGCTTATTTTTGCCGACATGTTTTGAAATATATAACGTCCTGCGATTGGATTTCTCTGCCCGCTGTGTTATCGGAGCCCAGGATCTAACATTCATCACCATTGGCTGAGAGATAAGCGCCTACTAATGGACGGACTGACTCATATTCCTCCAACACGCCACCGGTCAATCGCTCCATTCCGTTTCGCTGGCAGAGAAGAATTAATAAAAACCAGAGATGACCGTTATCATAAAACTGCTGCTGCATTTCAAGAATCGTGCTTTTTTTTGCGTGGAAAGATTTATGGGCGATATTTTAATCAAATATTTTTTATTTCATTGGGAAATGTGTGATTCGTTTCTATGTTTTTCTGCGAGTAGTCAATTATCTACGCGTAACTAATAGCAGTCACTTATTTCGTATACTAGCAACCCACTCCGGCTTCGCCCGGTATCATTAACGCTTCAACCAGATAAGGTTTAAAGGCGCCCGGGCGACAGGTCCTAGACGCAATTCAGAGAAGCCGAGGTGAACAGCGAAACTCGAAAAACATATACTCTTCACTGAATTCCTAACCCCCCCAGGGGCTCACATCTAGTGGGACGAGGGTCGGCAACCACGGGGCCCCAGCTGAGTCCGGCATTGCTTCCACTTACTTGTGCCGGGCTCCTCTCCGTCTTCTTTCCTGTCGACCTCCCTTAGTCAATTCTTGTTCTTTTCCTACCCCGGCGGTATTAGGGTATCTGAGGCCTCGGGAGTCTCTTCCTTTCCCGCCTTAATTGGCCCCTGTCTCATCTTTTCTGATTCCTTCCTTCTGCGAGGGGTCAGCCTTCTTTTTCTTTTCATGTTGTCTCCTGCCTTCCGCTCAAGGCCCTCAAGGAGGCCGGGTGTATGTAGCCCCACCACTTCTGGTGCACCGTGGATATTGCTACACCCTCTGGGGCTCACGGCTGGTGGGTTCGGGAGTTGACGACCCCGAGGGACTCCTCAGCTGGGTCCGGTTTCCCTCTTTTTTCCATTACCTGTGGGGCGGACCCTCTCCTCTTTCACTTTCCTATCTGCCTTGTATGGCTCTCCTTCCTTCCAAGTTCCTCAATCCACATTCTTCAAGGGATGAGGGCATTTCTTTTCCTCCTGTCCTTAATTTGTCTTATTCTCCTTTTTTCCCATTTCCTCCTCTAGTATATAAGTTAGTAGTTAGTTTTAGTTATAGTTTCCATTTCATTATCACCCATACCATTAGGGGCCGATAACCTAGATGTTAGTCCCCTTAAAACAAAAATTATCGTCATCATCTTCAAAGTCTTAACTCGACATGACTTGAAAGTTTGATGCTGGATGAAGCTGGAGTGATAGGCTCGATAGCTAGCTAAAAGCGCAGGGATGGCAGGCTTTCCTTCGACTCAATTCACTGAAATCATTACTGCTTGGCTTCCTTTGATCATTATGGTGTTTGAAGCATTTTCAGTCTTGCCTTAGAAACGGACTTTATCATGACTATCTATACAGAAATCTGAGTCCAAACATTAGATTGTGTCAACTGAACATCGAAGGTATTAGTAGAGCCAAATGCCATCTCTTACGTAAGATGATTGCAGAGTTGATGTACTTGCGGTTCAAGAACATCATGTTGAGAATGTAAACCAATACTCCTCAAAAGGTAAAATACCTGGTTTCGATTTCTTAGCTGCCACGTATGATAAGGTTTATGGTGTGGTAACATATGTACGGAGCAGTATAGAAAATGCATACCTTCCTTGTATTAATAACACTGAAAACACCCATGAAGATGTCGTGTTTAGTTTATCATATAAATGTGTATATGGACTATAATTGTATTTGTGCAATGGGATTCCAAAAGCTAAATAAATAAATAAGTGTTGCCTTAGTAAACAAAAGTTTGGTGCTTTTCAGTCGGTCAACATGTTTGTACCCAAATGCGATGGCTTATTTCCTAATCCTGAAGAAAACTACATGAGAATAATAAATACACTTGGATGATCAGTTTCGAACGTCAAGGGATCATCATCAGATGCATTACACTTAGGCTATGAAATCTATGTCTGAAAGTATGGATGAAAATATTTACAATGTATACACTTACTTAGTTGCAGTATTAGTTAAGATAATGCAACTCGTCAATAATTGTTAGTTGTGGTCTATGTGATGTTTCGTTGAGATACTGGAAGTGGTGATTGTCCTCCGGAATTTGCTTGTTTGGAGTGAATATGTGGTTGTTGTAAATGGTCATTTCAGATAGTATTGTGCAGGCTACTTATCTGGTTGATTCACGCGTGGTCCTGTTGAGAGCAGTTCACTTGGTCACTGTCTGTACTTGGTCATAAATGAATGTTTTATTGCAGAAACCTTTCTCAAGAAATCCTTTACAGAATGGTTAAAACTGTATCAAAATCCAACCAGTGGTTTTCGATATTACCCGTGACATCCAAGAATCGGGGACTTTGTTGCATACTTTGTAGAGATATTTAACTACACAAATTTTTCAGGAGATATGCAAGGAGATATGCTAAGAGTAGTAAATAATTTCCGGTATTTAGGAATGTATCTACTAACGTCATTGTCTTCCTACAGGATACACACTCAGGAAAAGGCTTCAGCAGCTACGAAAGCCACTCATCGAATTAAACATATCCGAAAACTTTCTTTGCCCACTGCAATGTTATTATTCAAAACAGTAATAACTCCAATTGTCTCATATGGAATAGAATTAATATGGGATAAGCTTTCGAGTAGCGATTTCAAACGATTAGAAAGTGTTAAAGCAGGATATCTGAAGAGTGCTTTGGGAGTTGGGATTTATGCACCGTCAAGGATTGTATAGGAATTAGCAAGGGAAAGCTTCTTCTTAGAAGACCTGAGACTGCAATTCACGCTGCCATCTACCGGCCCTTACCAAGCGCATCTCGAACTGCGGCGGAGGAAGAGAAATTACATCGACCCTGATTTTTATAGCTCTAGCGCAATGATGGATCGACAATGGACTGAGGCAGGACAAGATCTAAGACATGTGGTAACGAGACTTACAACTCATGGCTTTCATCATAAGATCTGCTTAATTCAAGGTTTTCACCAGCCAGGTGATGATTGCGTATGTTCGTTGTGTAACAAGAGGTGTGACCGTTATCACTTAACTAAGTGTGCAAAAAGAACTAAATCCATGAGAGACTACAGTGAAAACTAAATAGCACTGTAAGATCAAATTGTATTTAGAATGATATTTTCGTGTATTATGTAGGTTAAGTAATGTTCTTTCGAGCGCATCTTATTAAATTATTAAAACTTCTCAGTGCGTACAATTTATATTTGTATTTTAATTCGCAGTTTGAATCTGGTTATGACAGTTTAGTTTTCTAATTTACACGGGTTCGTGAATTACAATGAATGTGTATACAAATTAGAACAACACAATTCAATAATTATATCAAGCCACTGGTGTGCTCTTTCAGTGGGAGTTGAGAGTTACTAGTGCAACGCTGCCAAGTGACTGGTGAGCTCTTTCAAGAGGGCCATGGTGAAGGGCCACATGACCACCTGGTGCCAAAACTACATCTTCAACGCTCTAAATACACTTGTGCTGAAAAGTTAAAGGAAGTAGGAGATTTCTGTTACTTAAGAAGCAAAATAGCCAGTGATGGACGAAGCAAGGAGGATATAAAAGGTAGGTTTGCTCAGGCAAGGATAGCATATCCTCAGAAATGGAATCTGTTGGCATCGAATATACCAGGTGGCCCGTTTACCCCGTGCAATCTAGTTTTGGGTGTCCCTCATACATTAGAGCTGAATGGGATGTCTGATAACTGATCTCCAAAGGGGTCACACTGAACACTGGCCGATTACGTCAGAATACGGAGGAATAACAACCGGACGGCCGCTAGCTGCATGTTCCTCAGCGCTACCCGCCTAATGCACCCCATTGCCTTTTGGAGCCTCGCATTTGAGAGCGTAAGAGACTCATATGTGGTACAACAACATGAAAGGTGCTGGCAAAATATTGACGATGGCTGGTGTATTCAGCATCGATGAGTACACGGTCATTACACTAATCTATATAGAAGCTGGTCGTAATGCCGTTGAAGCTCGTAGACGGTAAGCACTGGTGTTTCCAGATAGACGTCTGCCATCTGCGCTCACCAGCGAGGCTTCATACCGCTATGGGGCGCATCAGACGGGAGTACTGAGGAACATGCAGCGTGCTACCGTCTGGTTGTTATCTCTTGGCAATCTGACGTAACCGGCTTGCATGTTAGGTTACCCCTTAGCAATTCAGTTATTAGACCTCCCGTTCATCAGCCGTGCATGCGGGACTCTTATAAGTAGATTGCACGGCGCAAATGGGCCACCTGGTAGATTTAGGTATTAGAAAGTCATTTTTGAAAGCCTTTGTCTGGTGCGTGGCGCTCTATGGAAGTGAAACTCGGACTATTAGTGCAGCAGAAGAGAGGAGAATTGAAGCGTTTTAAATGTGGTGTTACAGGAGAATGATGAAGATCAGATGGGTAGATAGGTATTAAGACGAGTTGGAGATGAGAGGTGTTTCTGGCAACTGCCAATGAGAAGAAGACATAGGTTGGTTGGACGCTTACTAAGACACCCAGGAATAGCAAGCCTAGTTATGAAAGGAAGGCTCGAGGACAAGAACTCTAGGGGTTGACCAAGGTTAGAATATGTTAAACAGATTGCCTCGGATGTAGGTTGTGGTAGCTATGTGGAGATGAAACGATTCGCTCAGGACAGGGAGGCGTGGACGGCTGCATCAAACCAGCCAAAAGACTGAAGACTCAAACAAGGTGAAGGACCACCTCTTTATCACGGCAACGTCATCTTCAGCGCTTCAATCCGGTTAGTGTGTTCCTCGAAACGGGTGAAGTTGTGTTGATTCATAGAGCCGTTGAATCCCTGGTGAAGCCGAAGGCATTAAGGTCCGTCTAGACAAGGTGTGGCGTGTATGAGAGCGGTGGATAACGGGAAGCTATTGATGGCTTTGTAACCTCCATCACTATATTTGTCTGGCACAAGATTGATGAGAATCCCCGGCGCGACTACAAGTGGTAGTTTCACTTCTCATCTCATAATAATGCTGATTTACATTCACTGTACCGGAGTCTAATATTGGCACCACGCGAAGAGCATCAGGTCACGCCATCTGTAGTATCTACCCCTTATTACTCTCGAGGAGAGCGTGGAGGCGGTGCGATTGGTTACTATTAGATGCTGGATTGTACAGCCAGATTCCCTATCTGACCCGAAAATCATAAGACAGGTTAACCTTTTAATGCAGAGTGTCTTCACCCGTATTTAAAATAAATCGTAGAAATCATAATTTTTAACTTAAAATTGATTTAATGCCTTATTAGCCTGTTTTCAATTTTGAAAAAAAAATAGGCTTATGAGATCACCATTTGTCCGTGTGTGTGTGTGTGTGTGTGTGTGTGTGTGTGTGTGATTCGTGTGTGTGTGTCCCCCTAATAAAATCTAAACGGCAGGAGCGATTTCAATGAAACTCGGAAAGTTCATAGCACTATTCCGGGCGACCTCGACCGTGCCCTTCAAATTTTGTTACGACTCACCAATCCAACATGGTGGCTGTGCGAAATATTTCACCAGCATTCAATATCTCCGAAACTAGTACAGATATTACCCTGACATTTTCTATGGTGATAGAGGAATCTACTATAAGTTCACTTATGTGACCTTTGAAAACCTGGTAACTACAAAACCAACATGGCGGTCAAGCGAATTTGCGACTTTTAAATAGACGTTTCTCGCGATTTGGCCAACCAAACGCAATGAAACTTGGTACAGTATATGTTTATATACATTTTAATGCACAGACATCTAACTTCGTTCAATTGTTTACATAATCACAAGATGGCGGATGTGCGAAATATTTCACCGGCATTCTATATCTCTGAAACTATTAGCGGTATCTCCCTAAAATTTTGTACGGAGATAAAGGGCACTACTGGAAGTCCATCTATAAGACTTTCAAAAACCGGTTAACTACAAAACGAACATGGCGGCCAAGCGAATTCGAAAATTTTAAATAGACCTTTCTCGCGATTTAATGTTCCTAGCGCACTGAAACCTGGTACAGGAAATATTTATACACATTGTAATCCACTGGTATCTAATTTAGTTCAATGGTTTACATAACCTCAATTTTAAAATTAAGTTTGTATTTCTTCTGATGTAGTCATGCGATCGAAGTGAAAGTTTGAATAATGAACCTACACAATAATTTTCCTTTAATGGTACATGACTCGATGGCCTATACATTTAACAATCCAACATGGCGACCATCCGAAATATTAAGACGATACTGAATATCTACGAATCTATTTTAGTAATCAAACTGCATTTTTAATGTCCATAGGGGCTATGAACTTAAGTTCACCTATAGGACTTTAAATAACCTGGTGATCACAAATCCAACATGGCGGCGACGCGAATTATAAATATTCACAAGGACGTTTCTCGCAATTTAACCATCCGCGTGCAGTGAAACTTGGTACAGTAAATCCTTATACGAATGTTAATCCACTGGCATCTAATTCATTTCAATTGTTTCCATAACCTCAAGATGGCAGCTGTGAAAATTTTTAAAATCTCCTTCTTACTTCTTGTGTCCTAAATATGCGATTGAAGTTTGAATACTACACGTTCACAATAATCTGCATGTAACAGTACATAACTCTAGGACCTACATATATAAAATCCAACATGGCGACCATCCGAAATATTTAGTCGGTTCTCAATATCTACGAATCTATTACAGCAATCAAACTGAAATTGTGTATGTTGATAGTGGCAATTAACATAAGTAGGATATATGAAAATAGGCTGTATAATTCTTCACGGAACTACTTGTTTTTTATGTATTTATTTATTTATTAGACCGACAGCGCTAACGTGCAGCGCTAGGGCATGGGGCCAAGCTATCTGCGAACTCAGTAGACGTGGATATGAGCCCAACTGTCGGCCGTCCTTGAAATGGTTTCCCGTGGTTTCCCCAGTTTCAACTCCAGAGAAATGCTAGGACGGTACTCTTCTGACAGGTTGAGAAGGTTGTACATCAGTTCCATTCACCATCAATCATTTCATCTCTTATTAACTCCTATCATGAGGTTGGAATCAGGAAGGGCATTCGGCCGTAAAAACATTCACCAGAAAGGATTTCATCACATCCCATCCCCTACCACGTTGGAAAAAGGGAGTAATAGAGGGTAGACATACACTCATTTATTCATTAACTCATTCATTTACTTGTTTATTTATTTATTTATTTATTTATCTATTCATTTATTCATTTATTCATGTATTTATTCATTTATTTAATCATTTAATTGTTCATTTAATTATTTATTTATTCATTTAATCATTTATTCATGTATTTATTCATTTATTTAATCATTTAATTATTCATTTAATCATTTATTTCCTTATTCATTTATTTATTTATTCAATTATTTATTTTCTTATTAATTAATTTATTTAATCATTTATTCATTTAATCATTTATTTATTTATTCGTTTATTCATTTATTTATTTAATCATTTTTTATTTATTCATGTATTTATTTATTAATTTAATTATTTATTTATTTATTTAATCATTTATGTATTCATTTAATCATTTAATCATTTAATTATTTAATCATTTATTTATTTAATCATTTATTTATTTGTTCATTTATTCACTTATTTATTTATTCGTCTACTTATTTACTAGTACACCAATTGATATTCTTTAATCCGAAATGACAACGCGGCATGTTATTATTTTTAGCCTACTAATCACATTTTTCAAAAATGAGGAAAAAGTTGACTTATGAGATCGATCCGGGCAAATGTGTGTCTGTCTGTCTGTCCTTTTGTCTGTCTGTCTGGCTGTGTGTGTGTGTGTGTCCCCCTATCAACTCCTAAACGGCTGCAGCAATCGAAACAAAATTTGGTATGAGTAAAGATCTATACCTGAATATCTCAATGCCGTATTTGAAAATTATGTCAGTGCTACCAACTGCTGAAAAATCGCAATTGGAATGTTAGCTCCATGTAGGATTACTTGGAAGGTATGAATGGGAGCTATTTCAAAATCGGTACACGTATAGATAATAATATTTCAGTTTAATTTCCAGGAGGCCATACATGGCAGTGTTGCCAAAATGATTATAACCCTGCAGATATGTCCAATTTTTTAATGCATATAACTTCTACACTATCAATTGGAATTCAACCAAATTTTGTATGTGCAATGTGTACATAAACAGATATGACTGAGCGTATTCTTAAGAGCCAATAGGGCTGCCAACTGTTAATAAATGCTCTCAATTTATTTTATCCAAATACCAATGTATCAGAAAATATGCAAGCCGACAGCTTTAAACTATGCACACATATAGTACCTGACATTCTATATTAATTTGGAGTAACTTATATACGTCAGTGCTGCCAAAATGATTATAAGCCTGCTGATAAGTCCAACTTTAAAATGCATGTAACTTCTATACTAACTAATGGATTTCATTCAAAATTGGCACAACAATAGATCGTATTATCTCAGATTATTTCTGACTAATACATGTATGACATTGTTGCCAACATGAATTTACGCGCGCTGTTAGATCCAATGTTTAACTGCATGTAACGTCCATGCTATCCATTGGACTTCAACAAAATTTTGTATTCTGTACATTAAGAGATGGAACTAAGAAGATATTCCGTCACCAGGGCTGCCAACTGTAGTGCTCTATTAGGCTACATTAGGCTACATTATGCCAGGTATACAGTATTTCGAACTAATTTGAAATGTCTATATTACCAACTTAATTTCGTCATTATTCTAGATAGATCCATATAGATTAATCAATGGCATGAATCTTAATTTTTTTTAAAAAGTATGCTCTTTAGCTCGTCACGGAACTTCTTGTTTACATCTCAGATGAACTCCAGCTGTAGAGGACAGATGTCTACAAAATGCTGTGTTAAAATACTTCTGGAAGCAAAATTCCAAACTCAAGTAGTACTACATAACGGCCAATAGATAGCAGGACCTACCAGGGAATGACTCTGTACTCGAAAGTGAATGCGGAAAATGAAGAAGACAAGTTCTTGAACATCGTTTATTGACGAGCAAAGCACTCTACGGGTTAAGGAGCGATGAAATGTTTGAAGATAAATCAAAACAGGGAAGGGATAGTGTACGGTTCCTAGTTGTCATCGCTCGTGACACACCACTTAGAGATGATAGTACTAGCTTAACTGCTGCAGTGGTATTAATAATGTTACTTACGTTGGTAAGGCTTGCAGTTACCTAGATGCAAGCTACGAGCAGGCATTTATATTACTCTTAAGTGTATCACAGCAATACCTTCTTAGCTTAGTTGGTGGAGGCAGATGGAGCACAGAGTGGTGTTACCATGGTGACCAAACTTGACTCTGAGTGGAATCCTTGTCCTGGCAATTATAGCCACAAATAGAATGACGTAGCGTGATGTATTTCACCTCTGGTTCACAAACCAACATCATCATCATCGTCATTTCCCCTTTTCCAGTTGACACTGGGTGGGGGCAAATATGGTTCCTCTCCACTTTGCTCTGTCGTTCCACCATTCCTCCTCCGACACAGTGTTCCAATCCAGGTTCCGTTTTCTAATTCAGTACTATTCTCACCGAGTCCATCCAACGCATTCCTGGTCTTCCTCGTCCTCTCTTCCCTGTCATCCGTCGTTCCAGTGTTCGTCTTGGTAGCCTTACTTCATTCATCCGTTTGACATGTCCAAACCATCTCAATCTGCTTTGTTCCAGTTTGTCATTTAGTTTCTGAACTCCCAGTTCTTTCCGTATATCTTCATTTCTCACTCTGTCCCTCCTCGTTTTCTGGACCATACTTCTCAGGAATCTCATCTCCTGAGAAGTATGGTCCAGAAAACGAGGAGGGGCAGAGTGAGAAACCCACACCGCCGTCGTAAATTTCAATACTTGATTAGCAAATGGAGTAAGTCACTGGTTAATAATTTAATGAAATAGGATCCATGAAATGATTCCACGATCCAACATTCATTAATAACTAGTCTATATTTTTGGACTAAATATTCTCACAGTAACATAATTATCATAAAACTCCTTATTTCAACGCAAAATATGTTCCAATTACAAATCATTCCATCCACAAAAAGTTTCAATGAACCATCACACCAGTTTCATTTCGTTGACATTCCAACCTCGAGCTGTCTATTCAAGAGGTTTATCTTTAATCGATAATACAAAAATAGTAATAGATCTGATTTTTAGACTTTTATAATATTTCTAATCTCTTTAGATAGTTAATATTTTGGAAATAATAAATACACTTGGATAACCAATTTTGATCGTCAAGCGATCATCATCAGATCCATTACACTCAGTTCATTACATCTATGTCTGAATGTGTTTACCATGTGTACACTTACCAGTATTAGTTAAGATAATGCAACTCGTCAATATTTGTTAGTTAGTCTATGTGATGCTTTGTTTAGGTACTGGATGTGGTGATTGACCTCCAAAAATGGTTTGTTTAGAGTGAATATGTGATTGTTGTTAAATGGACAATTCAGATTGTATTGAACAAGCTACTTATCTGGCTAAGTCTTGCACGGTCCTGGTGAGAGCAGTTCACTTGGTCACTATCCGCTCCCACTGAAGGGAGTCTCCTGTGTGTGAGTGTCCTTTATCTCCTTGGGTTTTTCCCTATCTCGCATCACTAAGTGTCTGTGTTCATCGTACAAATGTGACTGTGAGTAGCCAAGTCTAGTCCCCCTAATGTGGTGTATGTTTCTGAACACTGGACAATCTTCAACTATTAAATACCAGTTTTTATTCCCGCCATGGATAAGATAAAGGGCCATATTTACGCGCAAACGGTCTTAATGAGAATGTCCTGGAACCATTAATACTGCAATTAGTGCCACCCTTGGTTTAGTGAAGATAATGATACATCTTACATCCTGATCCAATAACATGTTTCTTTTATCAATCCTTTATCTAGCTTGGCTACTGCGTTAGGTTGTGTCTTGTTTCCGACGGGCGGTATTCTCTAGTAGAGTGAAGGGTTGTGAATTATCCAAGAATGCATGTCCATTTAAATTATTGGGATGGTTTATTTTAGCGAAGTGTATCTCGATTGCTTCATTTAAGTCAAGAGCTCTACCTTTCCGTTACTGATAAATTAATTTTAAGAGATATTAGTGAAAGTGTGCTCCACATTGCACATGTGTTGGCATATGGCCGAGTGCATCCCGTATTTTATCGCATTTCTGTGTTCATTGTATATTGTATCCATTCTCCTCCCACTCTGCCCCGTGTAATTTGCTTGACACACTGTGCCTTGGAAATTATGGAATATAACCCTGATTTTGAATACGGGTCTTGTTTATTTAGATTACTTTTGTGCAGATGCTTTTCGGTTGTGTAATTTCTAGTAAATACTATTTTAATGCCCTTTTTTAATAGATGAGTGATTTTATAAGTAATCTCGTTCAGCTAATTGAAACACCTGAATTTTTTTCTGGATGTCATCCTAAGTGGCGGCCGTATAGAAATAACATCGCCTCCGATTAGGATGGCGTTCAGAAAAGGTTTCAATGTGAGACCACACGTGGCAACCAGAACCACTAACTAGCTCCGGACATTTCACTGGGAGAGTCTGGACCACCCACCATCAGTCCGGACCTCGCCCCTAGTGATTTCCACGTTTTTGGTTCGCTGTAGAAGGTCCTGCTGCCGATAAAACGATTCACGTGTAACGATGACGCCAAGACAGCAGTCCAATGATGGTTCCACAGTCAGCCAGCTAAATTCTACCACAGGGACATCTCAAATTTAGTGCTGCGATGGGAGAAATGTCTGAACAAATGTGGAGACTATGTGGAAAAAAATAGTGTAAGTTGTGTAGAACAGTAGGCTACGTGTGTACTTACCTGCATGTATGTTTCTTGACTATAAGAAAAAAGGGTCAATGACTTTTCCATCCACCCTCGTATCTCCGCGTTTAAAATCTTCCAGTCCCCAAAACCACCGTCACTTCAAATGTTTATATATGAATCGCCCAGTTGCAAAACTCGTTTAATCCACTTGTGAATAAGGATCATGTCGTAAAATTATTTTATTATTTTATTTTATTTTGTTTTATTTTGCTTCGTTTAATTTATTGATTTTTTTATTTTGTTTTACTTCATTACGTTTTATTTTGTTTTATTTTTTTGTTTTTTGTTTTCTTTTGTTTTATTTTGCTCTTGTTTCTATTTTATTTTGTTTATTTTATTTTATTTTATTTTGTTTTGTTTTGTTTAATTTGTTTTATTTTGGTTTATCTTGTTTTATTATTTTTGTTTTATTTTGATTTTCCAGAAGTCATACACAAAAACAAAAACACGAAGCAAAAAACAGAATTCAAACACAATGGCAAAAGCAGAAAACAAAAAACAAAACAAAAAAAGAAACACAAAGCAAAAGTAAAATTCAAAAACAGCAAAAGCAGAAAACACACACAAAATCAAAATAAAAAAGACGAAGCAAAAAGCAAATTCAAAAACATAAGCAAAAGCAGAAAACAAAAAACCACGAACATAAAGCAAAAAACAAATTTCAAAAATGCAATAGCATAAAATAAACAAGAGTTTAGTGTTTTTCAGTCGGTCAACACGAAGGCAACACTGAAAATATGGCTTCAAACACCACAATAAAATAAACATAAAACAAAGAAAGAAAAACAAAGAAATGTTATTCAAAAGCAAAAGCACAAAGCAAATCCAAAAAGTTGAAAACCAAAATCACAAAGCAAAAAGTAGAAAACAACAAACACAAATGATTCGCGAGGCAAAGTCTAGAGAAACGTTTCTCATGAAATTGATTCTTATTCACAAGTGGATTAAACGAGTTTTGTAACTGGACGACTCCTCACTTTCTTATGGGCTCGATAACTACCGGCATTGTGTACCAACCACTTTAAACTGTATACATAAAATATAACCGTTCATAATCTCGCACGAGGACATTAATGGGTGAAATTGAACTAAGGGGGTGGAAATGGGGTAGGGTCAATTTTTAGAAAAGCGAAATATCACTATAACTTTCATAGTATGTGAAACATTGAACCGATAAGGTCCAAAACGTTATCTCAGTAATGATTTTTGATAGCACCAACCTTCGATCAATGGGGTGAGTTTTTAGAGGAAAACAATCATACCTCCCTCGATCGGCACAATATCATAACCGTTAAAATTGGTCAATAATTCTCAAGAATAGTTTTTAACTTATAACATTAATTAATACATTTATTTATTTATTTATTTATTTATTTATTTGACCGACAGCGGTAGCTACGCTAGGTAACGCGCAGGGCTAGGGCATGGGGCCAAGCGCTCTGCGAACTCGGTACTCGTGAATTTGAGCCACACCATCGGCCATCCTTGAAATGGATTTCTGTGGTTTCCCAATTTTCAACTCAAGGCAAATGCTGCGACGGTAACTTCTGACAAGGTTCAGTAGGTTCTACATCAGTTCCATTCACCACAGCCTAATTCATTTCATCTCTCATTAACTCCTCTCATGAGATTGGGGTCAGGAAGGTCATCTGGCCGTAAAAGAAACATCCGCCCCAAATGCTTTCATCGCATCTCTTCCCCCACCCCGGTGGAAAACGGGAGTAATAAAGGTGGTGGAGTTTGCCCATAAACACTCTCACTCATAGGGAGAACAGCTTACGCTTGGGTAAATAACACGTGAGAAAGAGTGACTAAGACTGAAGAATATCGTAAGTTGGGGATTAGGGGTTTCGCAACTGATCATATAAGATATAACTGATGTATTATGTATTACATAAATGACCAGCTTTAACAAATAACCACTTTGCATTCATAATAAAGTTCAACTCTATCCACTATAAAATGGCATTTGCAATTAAAACAGTTTCTAAAAGTTTTTCTGAGATAATAATAAACCACTTAACTGTATGAATGTAACTTTGTGCGGAGAATTTCTTTCAATTTTATTTGGCGTATGGCACATAAAACATTAAATTATCTCATACATGATATTCTATAATAGTTCCAGCTATTGAAACATAACTTCCTACATATATCTATATACAAATATTCATGTTCTTTATGTAGTATACAGTATCTGTTGTTACAGTTAAAAAGTCCTTGAAGTCCCCACAATATGCATGGCTTGGGCACTCGGTCAGTAAGTGATGAATTGTCTGTTTCTCTGCACAACAGTTACATTTTGATGACGGGACTATTCCCCACTTGTGGAGAGCGTCTGCACATCTTCCATGGCCAGTGTGGATACGATTGAGGGCTGTCCACACTGAGCGAGGTTGATCAAATCCTGGTGGCATTTCAGGATACAGGGCATGCTACGACATTGTTCAGGGCAGAGTTGTCGCCAATTTTGGCTCCATGAGAGACGAATGTCGAACTTCTCTTCTGACAGAATTGTGGCTGTGGAAATAGCAGGGTTCCTTGATCTGAGCCGTTTTCGCTCCGCATAGGCTACGTCATTTAACAAAGGCAGCTGCGGATTATCCATGATCTTCTGATATTCTCGTACGAGAGCACTCTTCCTTCTAGCATCAGGTGGTGGAATATGACTTAGAATGGGTAGCCAATGAGAGGGAGTAGATCGTATGGTCCCACTAATAATGCGCATAGTCTCATTCAACTGCGTGTCTACTTTCTGTGTGTGAGCGCTGTTTATTTCTTTCAATGTAATCATCACTCAAGATAAAGAAACGTAGCGAGGAACTGGCAGCTGCTACCACTGAGGAGCTTGTTTTTTGCCTGGGGCAGTTTTGTAGAGTAGATAGGAAATCACAATATGCAACCCGCTTCAACCCCTCGAACCTGTAATGCTGCCTTTGAAGGTAACTTATGTGGTTGATAGCGATTGTTTACAATCATTTGAAGAAACTACTGGCTGCGGCGAGGCGTTACTCGTGATGCCTCTTCAGAAACCTTTCATGATGAAAGTTCTCTTTCCCAATTTAGCTTATTTTCATTTTATGAAACAATAGGCTTATGAGATCACCTTTAGTCCGTGTGTCTGTGTGCGTGTGTGTGTGATTCGTGTCTAAGTCCCTCCCCTAATAACTTCTAAATGGCTGCAGCGATGTCAATGAAACTCGGTAAGATCATAGCATCATTCTGGCTGATCCGAACCTTGCCCTTCAAATGTTATTGTGTCTCACCAATTCAACATGGCGGCTGTGCGAAATATTCGCCAGCATTCAGTATCTCCGAAACTATTACAGATATCACCCTGAAATTCAGTAAGGTAATAAAGGGCATTACTAGACCTTCACCTAGGAGGCTTACAAAAATCTGGTAACTACAAAACTAACATGGCTGCCAAGCGAATTTGAGACATTAAAATAGACATATCTTGACTTAGCCATCCAAACGTAATGAAACTTGGTACAGCAAGTGCTTATACACATTGTAATGCACTGGCGTCTAATTTAGTTCAATTGTTTACATAACCTCAAAATGGCGGCTGTGTGGAATATTTCACTGACATTCTATGTCTCCGAAACTATTACAGATATCACCATGAAATTTTTTACGGTGATAAAGGGCACTGCTATAAGTTGATCTATGTACTTTTCAAGCATCTTTAAAGTACAAAACGAACATGGCAGCCAAGTGAATTTGAAACCTTTTAAGAGAATTTTCTCGCGATTTAACTATCTGAGCGGAATGAAATGTCGTAGAGTAAATGATTATACATATTGTAATGCACTGGCATCTAATTTAGTCCAATTGTATACATAACCTCAAGATGGAGGCTGTGAAAAATTTTACAATTAAGTTTTTATTTCATGTGTCGTAATCATGCGATCAAAGTGAATGTTTGAATAATGAAGCTACGCAATAATTTTACTTTAATGGTACATAATTCTATGGCCTGTACATACAACAATCAAAAATCGCGAGCATCAGAAATATTTTTGACGGTTCTCAATATCTACGAATCATTTACAGCAATCAAACTGATATTTTTTATGTTCATAGAGGCTATGAACATAAGATCATCTATAGGACTTTCAGTAATCTGGTGAGCAAAAATCCAACATGGCGGCGACGCGAATTATAAATATTTAAATTGAAGTCTCTCGCGATTTAACCATCCGAGTGCAGTGAAGCTTTGCACGTTATATATACAAATGTTTATCCACTGGCATCTAATTTATTTCAATTGTTTTCATAACCACAAGATCGCAGCTATGCGAAATTTTAAAATCTCGTTTTTACTTCTTGTGCCCTAATCATGCGATTGGAGTTTGAATACCACACGTGCACAATTGTTTGATCCAAAATGACAACGAGGCATGTTATTCTTGTTTACATCTCAGATGGACACCTGCTGTAGAGTACAGAAGTCATCAAAATGCTCTGTTAAATAATTCAGGAAGCAAAATTCCAAACTCAAGTTGCACTACATAATTGCCAATAGATGGCAGAACTTACCTGGAATTGACTCTGAACTCGAAAGTGAATGGTGAATATGAAAAAGGAATTCCTTGAACAACGTTTTCAGACGAGCAAAGCGCTCAACGGGTTATGGAGAGATGTAATGTTTGAAGGTAAATCAAAATAGGGAAGATATATTTTATGGTTAGCTCGTGACTCACCACTTACAGCTGATAGTACTAGTTTAACTACTGCAGTGGTATAAATAATGTTAGTTATATTGGTAAGACAAGCAAACACTTTCAGGCAGTTACCTAGAAACCAGCTTCAAGGAGGCATTTAAATTACTCTAAAGTATATCACAGCAATACCTTAATAGATTAGTTGGTGGAGGGAGATCACTACATAGAGCACAGAGTGGTGTCACCATGGTAACCCACCTTGACTCTGAGTGGAATCTTTGTCCTGGCAAATATGACCACACTCTTGTGGTACACAAACTCACACTGCCGTCGTATAGTACAGTAGGCCTACTTGATTAGCAAATGGAATACGTCACTGGTTAATAATTTAATGAAATAGGTGCCATGGAATGATTCAACTATCAAACATTCATGTATAACTAGTCTATTTCTTTGGACCATCTATTTTCACAGTAACATAATTATCATAATTTTTTTATTCAATGTAAAATATGATCCAAATACAAATGACTCCAAACTCAAAAATTTTCAATGAACCATTACATCAGTTCCACTTCGTTGACATTCCAACTTCGAGCTGCCTATTCAAGAGATTTATATTTCATTTTTAATCTAAAAATTGCAGCAGATCTGATTTTTAGTCTTTTATAATATTTATAATCTTTTCAGATAGTTTATATTGTGGAAATAATTAATACACTGGGATGACCAGTTTTGATCGTCAAGTAATTAAAATGTGTACACTTACCAGTATTAGTTAAGATAATGAAACTCGTCAATATTTGTTAGTTGTGGTCTATGTGATATTTTGTCAAAATACTGGAAGTGGTGATTGATCTCCAAAAATTATTTGTTTAGAGAGAATATGTGATTGTTGTTAAATGACAATTCAGATTGTATTGTACAGGCTACTTATCTGGTTAAGTCTTGCACGGTCACGGTGAGAGCAGTTAACTTGGTCACTATCCGCCCCCAAGTGTCGAGAGTTTCCTGTGTGTGAGCGTCGTTTATCTCCTTGGGGGTTTCCCTCTCTCGCATCCCTAAGTGTCTGTGTTCATCGTACAAATGTGACTGTGAGTAGCCAGGTCAAGTCTCCCTAAAGTGGTGTATTTTTCTGAACAGTGGACAATCTTCGACTATTAAAGACCAGTTTTTGTTCTCGCCAAGCATAAGATAAAGGAACATATTTAAGAGCAAACGGTCTTAATGAGAATGTCCTGGAACCATTAATACTGCCAATAGTGCGACCCTTGGTTTATTGAAGAAAACGATACATCTTACATCCTGATCGAATAATATGTTTCCCTTATCAATCCCTTATCTAGCGTTGCTACTGCGTTATGTTGTGTCTCTTTCCGACGGGCGGTATTTTCGAGTAGAGTGAAAATTGTGAATTATCCATGAATGCATGTCCGTTTAAATTATTGGGGTTGTTTATTTTAGCTAAGTGTATCTCGATTGCTTCATTTATATCAGGAGCTCTACCTTTCCTTTCGTGATAAATTAATTTTAAGAGATATTAGTGAAAGTGTGCTCCACGTCGCACATGTGCTGGCATGTGGCCGAGTGCGTCCCGTATTTTATCGCATTTCTGTGTTCATTGTATCGTGTATCCATTCTCCTCCCACTCTGCCCCGTGTAATTTGCTTGACACACTGTGCCTTGGAAATTATGGAATATAACACTGATTTTGAATAAGGGTCTTGTTTATTTAGATTACTTTTGTGCAGATGCTTTTCAGTTGTGTTATTTCTTGTACATACTATTTTAATGCCCTTTTTTAATAGATGAGTGATATTATAAGTAATCTCGTTCACCTAATTAAAACGCCTGAATTTTTTTCTGGATGTCATCCTAAGTGGCGGCCGTATAGAAATAACATCGCCTCCGATTAGGATGGCGTTCAGAAAAGATTTCAGTGTGACCACATGTGGCAACCAGAACCACTAACAAGCTCCGGACATTTCACTGGGAGAGTCTGGACCACCCACCTCAATCCGGACCTCGCCCCTAGTGATTTCCACGTTTTTGGTCCGCTGTAGGAGGTCCTGCTGCTGGTACAACGATTCACGTGCAACGATGACGCCAAGACAGCAGTCCAATGATGGTTCCACAGTCAGCCAGCTAAATTCTACCACAGGGACATCTCAAATTTAGTGCTGCGATGGTACAACTGTCTGAACAAATGTGGAGACTATGTGGGAAAATAGTGTAAGTTACGTAGAACAGTGCGAGATGTTTGTGTGTTCTTTGACTAAAAGAAAATAGGGTCAATGATTTTTCTATCTACCCTCGTATCTCCACGTTTAAAATCTTCCAGTCCCCAAAACCACCGTCAGTTCAAAAGTGTATATATGAGTCGCCCAGTTGCAAAACTCGTTTAATCCAGTTGTGAATAAGGATCATGTCGTGAAAAAAATGAAAATCCACAGCCTGCTTCCAGTCTCCGACCGGGTCAGGAATGGAATGAATGAAGCCCCCATCTAGCGGCGAGGATATGGACTGTGCCGGCTGCCGAGGCCTGACGCACTCCTCTGGGGCAATGATTATATGAATGACAGAGGAAATGAAATGATAGTGGAGAGTGTTGCTGGAATGAAATTTTGACAGGGAAAACCGGAGTACCCGGAGAAAAACCTGTCTGCCTCCGTTCTGCCCAGCACAGATCTCACATGGAGTGACCGGGATTTGAACCACGGACTCAGCGGTGAGAGGCCGGCGTGCTGCCGCCTAAGCCACGGAGGCTCAAAGGATCATGTCGTAAAATTATTTATTTCTTTATTTTATTTTGTTTTATTTTGCAAGGTTTATTTTGTTATTTTTTATTTTGTGTTGTTTCACTTTATTTAGTTTTATTTTGTTTTAAATTGATTTGTTTAAATTTATATTTTGTTTTTTGTTTTGGTTTATTTATTTTTTGTTTATTTTGTTTTATTTTGGTTTATATTGTATTATTTTGTTATGTTTCATTTTGATTTTCCAGAAAACAAACCAAAAAAAAACACGCAGCAAAAAGAATTCAAACACAAAAGCAAAACAGAAAACAAAAAAAGAAAAGAAAGCAAAATTCAAAAACAGCATTAGCAGAAAACAAACACATTATCAAAATAAAAAAGACGAAGCAAAAAGCAAATTCAAAAACATAAGCATAAGCAGAAAACAAAAAACGAGGAACATAGAGCAAAAATCAAAATTCAAAAATTCAAGAAAGAAAAGCAAAAAGTAAAATTCAAAAGCAAAAGCACGAACCAAACCCAAACTAAAAACCTAAAACACAAAGCCAAAAGTAGAAAACAACAAACACAAAAGATACGCGAGGCAAAGTCCAGAGAAACGTTTCTCATGAAAATGATTCTTATACACAAGTGGATTAAACGAATTTTGTAACTGGACGACTCACTTATTTATCACTTCCTTGTGGGCTCGATAACTACCGTCAGGTGTACCAACCACTTTAAACTGTATACATAAAATATAACCGTTCATGATCTCGCACGAGGACGTTAAAGGGCTAAATCGAACTAAGGGGGTGCCAAAGGGGTGGGGTCCAGTTTCAGAAAAGCGAAATATCACTATAAATGTCTTAGTATGTGAAACATTGAACCGATAAGGTCCAAAATGTTATCTCAGTAAAGATTTTTGATAGCACCAACCTTCGATCAATGGGGTGAGTTTTTAAAGAAAAACAATCATACCTCCCTTAATCGGCACAATATCATAACCGTTAAAATTGGTCAATAATTCTCAAGAATAGTTTTTAACTTATAATATTCATTAATACATTTATTTATTTGACCGACAGCGGTAGCTATGCTGGTTAACGCGCAGCGCTATGCCATCGGGCCAAGCGCTCTGTGAACTCGGTACACGTGAATTTGAGCCACACCATCGACCATACTTGAACTGGTTTTCCGTGGTTTCCCCATTTTCAACTCCAGGCAAATGCTGCGGCGGTATCTTCTGACAAGGTTAAGAAGGTTCTACATCAGTTCTATTCCCCATAGCCTAATTCATTTCATCTCTCATTAACTCCTGTCATGAGTGGGGGTCAGGAAGGGCATGTGGACGTAAAAGAAACATACGCCACAAATGCTTTCATCACATCTCATCCCCTACCTCGTAATAAAGGATGGTGGAGTTTGCCCATAAACACTCTCTCTCATAGGGAGAACAGCTTACGCTTGGGTAAATACCACTTGTGAAAGAGTGATTAAGACTGAAGAATATCGTAAGTTGGGGCTTAGGGGTTTCACAACTGATCATATAAGATATAACTGATATATAATTCATTACATAAATGACCAGCATTAACAAATACCCACTTTGAATTGATAATAAAATTCAACTTTATCCACTATAAAATGGCACTTGCAATTAAAGCAGTTTCTAAAAGAGTTTCTAAGATAATAATAAACCACTTAACTGTATGAATGTAATTTTGTGCGGATAATTTCTTTCAATGTTATCATCACTCAAGTTGAAAAAACGTAGCGAGGCACAGTCAGCTGCTTCCACTGAGGAGCTTGTTTACTGCCTGGGGTAGTTTTGTAGAGTAGATAGGAAGTCTCAATATGCAACCCCCCTTCAACACCTCGAGCCGGTAATGCTGTCTTCGAAGGTAACTTATGTGGTTGATAGCGATTGTTTACGATCATTTGAAGAGTCTACTGGCTGCGGCGAGGCGTAACTCGTGATGCCTCTTCTGAACCTTGCATGATGAAAGGTCTCTTTCCCAATTTAGCTTATTTTCATTTTATGAAACAATAGGCTTATGAGATCAGCTTTAGCCCTTGTGTCTGTGTGCGTGTGTGTGTGATTCGTCTGTATGTCCCCCCCCCTAATTACTTCGAAACGGCTGGAGCGATTTCAGTGAAACTTGATAAGATCATAGTTTCATTCTGGCCGACACAGACGGTGCCCTTTAAATTTTATTGCGTGTCACCAATCCTACATGGCGTCTATGCGAAATATTCACCAGCATTTAGTATCTTCGAAACTATTACAGATATCACCATGAAATTTTTTACGGTGATAAAGGTTACTGCTATAATTTGATCTATGTAATTTTCAAGCACCTTTAAGGTACAAAACGAACATGGCAGCCAAGTGAATTTGAAACCTTTTAAGAGAATTTTCTCGCGATTTAACTATCTGAGCGGAATGAAATGTCGTAGAGTAAATGATTATACATATTGTAATGCACTGGCATCTAATTTAGTCCAATTGTATACATAACCTCAAGATGGAGGCTGTGCAAAATTTTACAATTAAGTTTTTATTTCATGTGTCGTAATCATGCGACCGAAGTGAATGTTTGAATAATGAAGCTACGCAATAATTTTACTTTAATGGTACATAATTCTATGGCCTGTACATACAACAATCAAAAATCGCGAGCATCAGAAATATTTTTGACGGTTCTCACTATCTACGAATCATTTACAGCAATCAAACTGATATTTTTTATGTTCATAGAGGCTATGAACATAAGATCATCTATAGGACTTTCAGTAATCTGGTGAGCAAAAATCCAACATGGCGGCGACACGAATTATAAATATTTAAATTGAAGTCTCTCGCGATTTAACCATCCGAGTGCATTGAAGCTCTGCACGTTATATATACAAATGTTTATCCACTGGCATCTAATTTATTTCAATTGTTTTCATAACCACAAGATGGCAGCTATGCGAAATTTTAAAATCTCGTTTTTACTTCTTGTGCCCTAATCATGCGATTGGAGTTTGAATACCACACGTGCACAATTGTTTGATCCAAAATGACAACGAGGCATGTTATTCTTGTTTACATCTCAGATGGACACCTGCTATAGAGTACAGAAGTCATCAAAATGCTCTGTTAAATACTTCAGGAAGCAAAATTCCAAACTCAAGTTGCACTACATAATTGCCAATAGATGGCAGAACTTACCTGGAATTGACTCTGAACTCGAAAGTGAATGGTGAATATGAAAAAGGAATTCCTTGAACAACGTTTATAGACGAGCAAAGCGCTCAACGGGTTATGGAGAGATGTAATGTTTGAAGGTAAATCAAAATAGGGAAGATATATTTTATGGTTAGCTCGTGACTCAACACTTACAGCTGATAGTACTAGTTTAACTACTGCAGTGGTATAAATAATGTTAGTTATATTGGTAAGACATGCAAACACTTTCAGGCAGTTACCTAGAAACCAGCTTCAAGGAGGCGTTTAAATTACTCTTAAGTATATCACAGCTATACCTTAATAGATTAGTTGGTGGAGGGAGATCACTACAGAGCACAGAGTGGTGTCACCATGG
The DNA here is from genome assembly GCA_946902985.2 of Meconema thalassinum. Taxonomy (NCBI): domain Eukaryota; kingdom Metazoa; phylum Arthropoda; class Insecta; order Orthoptera; family Tettigoniidae; genus Meconema; species Meconema thalassinum. The sequence continues at coordinate 227,929,503 of OX336398.1, forward strand.
TAACCCACCTTGACTCTGAGTGGAATCTTTGTCCTGGCAAATATGACCACACTCTTGTGGTACACAAACTCACACTGCCGTCGTATAGTACAGTAGGCCTACTTGATTAGCAAATGGAATACGTCACTGGTTAATAATTTGATGAAATAGGTGCCATGGAATGATTCAACTAACAAACATTCATGTATAACTAGTCTATTTCTTTGGACCAACTATTTTCACAGTAACATAATTATCATAATTTTTTTATTCAATGTAAAATATGTTCCAAATACAAATGACACCAAACTCAACAATTTTCAATGAACCATTGCATCAGTTCCACTACGTCGACATTCCAACTTCGAGCTGCCTATTCAAGAGATTTATATTTCATTGTTGATCTAAAAATTGCAACAGATCTGATATTTAGTCTTTTATAATATTTATAATCTTTTCAGATAGTTTATATTGTGGAAATAATTAATACACTGGGATGACCAGTTTTGATCGTCAAGTAATTAAAATGTGTACACTTACCAGTATTACTTAAGATAATGAAACTCCTCAATATTTGTTAGTTGTAGTCTATGTGATATTTTGACAAAATACTGGAAGTGGTGATTGACCTCAAAAAATTATTTGTTTAGAGAGAATATGTGATTGTTGTTAAATGACAATTCAGATTGTATTGCACAGGCTACTTATCTGGTCAAGTCTTGCACGGTCACGGTGAGAGCAGTTAACTTGGTCACTATCCGCCCCCAAGTGTCGAGGGTTTCCTGTGTGTGAGCGTCGTTTATCTCCATGGGGTTTTCCCTCTCTCGCATCCCTAAGTGTCTGTGTACATCGTACAAATGTGACTGTGAGTAGCCAGGTCAAGTCTCCCTAATGTGGTGTATTTTTCTGAACAGTGGACAATCTTCGACTATTAAAGACCAGTTTTTGTTCTCGCCAAGCATAAGATAAAGGGCCATATTTAAGCGCAAACGGTCTTAATGAGAATGTCCCGGAACCATTAATACTGCCAATAGTGCGACCCTTGGTTTATTGAAAAAAAAAAAAGATATATCTTACATCCAGATCCAATAATATGTTTTCCTTACCAATCCCTTATCTAGCGTGGCTACTGCGTTATGTTGTGTCTCTTTTCCGACGGGCGGTATTTTCGGGTAGAGTGAAAGTTGTGAATTATCCATGAATGCATGTCCATTTTAATTATTGGGGTTGTTTATTTTAGCTTAGTGTATCTCGATTGCTTCATTTATATCAAGAGCTCTACATTTCCTTTCGTGATAAATTAATTTTAAGAGATATTAGTGAAAGTGTGCTCCACATTGCACATGTGTTGGCATATGGCCGAGTGCGTCCCGTACTTTATCGCATTTCTGTGTTCATTGTATCGTGTATCCATTCTCCTCCCACTCTGCCCCGTGTAATTTGCTTGACACACTGTGCCTTGGAAATTATGGAATATAACCCTGATTTTGAATAAGGGTCTTGTTTATTTAGATTACTTTTGTGCAGATGCTTTTCGGTTGTGTAATTTCTTGTACATACTATTTTAATGCCCTTTTTTTAATAGATGAGTGATTTTATAAGCAATCTCGTTCACCTAATTGAAACGCCTGAATTTTTTTCTGGATGTCATCCTAAGTGGCGGCCGTATAGAAATAACATCGCCTCCGATTAGGATGGCGTTCAGAAAAGATTTCAGTGTGGACCACATGTGGCAACCAGAACCACTAACAAGCTCCGGACATTTCACTGGGACAGTCTGGACCACCCACCTCAATCCGGACTTCGCCCCTAGTGATTTCCACGTTTTTGGTCCGCTGTAGAAGGTCCTGCTGCTGGTACAACGATTCACGTGCAACGATGACGCCAAGACAGCAGTCCAATGATGGTTCCACAGTCAGCCAGCTAAATTCTACCACAGGGACATCTCAAATTTAGTGCTGCGATGGTACAAATGTCTGAACAAATGTGGAGACTATGTGGGAAAATAGTGTAAGTTACGTAGAACAGTACGAGATGTTTGTGTGTTCATTGACTAAAAGAAAATAGGGTCAATGATTTTTCTATCCACCCTCGTATATCCGCGTTTTAAATCTTCCAGTCCCCAAAACAACCGTCAGTTCAAAAGTTTATATATGAGTCGCCCAGTTGCAAAACTCGTTTAATCCAGTAGTGAATAAGGATCATATCGTAAAATTATTTATTTCTTTATTTTATTTTGTTTTATTTTGCATGGTTTATTTTGTTATTTTTTATTTTGTGTTGTTTGAATTTATTTAGTTTTATTTTGTTTTAAATTGATTTGTTTAAATTTATATTTTGTTTTTTGTTTTGGTTTATTTATTTTTTGTTTATTTTGTTTTATTTTGGTTTATTTTGTATTATTTTGTTTTTTTCATTTTGATTTTCCAGAAAACGAACCAAAAACAAAAAACACGCAGCAAAAAGAATTCAAACACAAAAGCAAAACAGAAAACAAAAAAAGAAAAGAAAGCTAAATTCAAAAACAGCATTAGCAGAAAACAAACACATTATGAAAATAAAAAAGACGAAGCAAAAAGCAAATTCAAAAACATAAGCATAAGCAGAAAACAAAAAACGAGGAACATAGAGCAAAAATCAAAATTCAAAAATTCAAGAAAGAAAAGCAAAAAGTAAAATTCAAAAGCAAAAGCACAAACAAACCCAAACTAAAAACCAAAAACACAAAGCCAAAAGTAGAAAACAACAAACACAAAAGATACGTGAGGCAAAGTCCAGAGAAACGTTTCTCATGAAAATGATTCTTATACACAAGTGGATTAAACGAAATTTGTAACTGGACGACTCACTTATTTATCACTTTCTTGTGGGCTCGATAACTACCGTCAGGTGTACCAAGCACATTAAACTGTATACATAAAATATAACAGTTCATAATCTCGCACGAGGACGTTAAAGGGCTAAATCGAACTAAGGGGGTGCCAAAGGGGTGGGGTCCAGTTTCAGAAAAGCGTAATATCACTATAAATGTCTTAGTATGTGAAACATTGAACCGATAAGGTCCAAAATGTTATCTCAGTAAAGATTTTTGATAGCACCAACCTTGGATCAATGGGGTGAGTTTTTAGAGAAAAACAATCATACCTCCCTCAATCGGCACAATATCATAACCGTTAAAATTGGTCAATAATTCTCAAGAATTGTTTTTAACTTATAACATTAATTAATACATTTAATTTATTTATTTATTTGACCAACAGCGGTAGCTACGCTGGTTAACGCGCAGCGCTAGGCCATCGGGCCAAGCGCTCTGCGAACTCGGTACACGTGAATTTGAGCCACACCTTCGACCATCCTTGAAATGGTTTTCCGTGGTTTCCCCATTTTCAACTCCAGGCAAATGCTGCGGCGGTATCTTCTGACAAGGTTAAGAAGGTTCTACATCAGTTCCATTCTCCATAGCCTAATTCATTTCATCTGTCATTAACTCCTCTCATGAGTGAGGGTCAGGAAGGGCATGTGGACGTAAAAGAAACATACGCCACAAATGCTTTCATCGCATCTCATCCCCTACCTCGTAATAAAGGATGGTGGAGTTTGCCCATAAACACTCCCTCTCTTAGGGAGAACAGCTTGCGCTAGGGTAAATACCACTTCTGAAAGAGTGATTAAGACTGAAGAATATCGTAAGTTGGGGCTTAGGGGTTTCACAACTGATCATATAAGATATAACTGATATATAATTCATTACATAAATGACCAGCATTAACAAATAACCACTTTGAATTGATAATAAAGTTCAACTTTATCCAGTTTAAAATGGCACTTGCAATTAAAGCAGTTTCTAAAAGAATTTCTAAGATAATAATAAACCACTTAACTGTATGAATGTAATTTTTTGCGGATAATTTCTTTCAATGTAATCATCACTCAAGATGAAGAAACGTAGCGAGGCACAGTCTGCTGCTTCCACTGAGGAGCTTGTTTACTGCCTGGGGTAGTTTTGTAGAGTAGATAGGAAGTCACAATATGCAACCCGCTGCAACCCCTCGAGCCGGTAATGCTGTCTTCGAAGGTAACTTATGTGGTTGATAGCGATTGTTTACGATCATTTGAAGAGTCTACTGGCTGCGGCGAGGCGTAACTCGTGATGCCCCTTCTGAACCTTGCATGATGAAAGGTCTCTTTCCCAATTTAGCTTATTTTCATTTTATCAAACAATAGGCTTATGAGATCAGCTTTTGCCCTTGTGTCTGTGTGCGTGTGTGTGTGATTCGTGTGTATGTCCCCCCCTAATTACTTCGAACCGGCTGGAGCAATTTCAATGAAACTTGGTAAGATCATAGATCCATTCTGGCCGACACAGGCGGTGCCCTTTAAATTTTATTGTGTCTCACCAATCCAACATGGCGTCTATGCGAAATATTCACCAGCATTTAGTATCTTCGAAACTATTACAGATATCACCATGAAATTTAGTACGGTAATAAAGGGCTTTACTAGACGTTCACCTATGAGACTTTCAAACATCTGGTAACCAGTAAACCAACATGGCTGCCAAGCGAAGTTGAGACATTTAAATAGACCTTTCTTGTGATTTAACCATCCAAACATAATGCAACTTGGTACATGAAGTACTTATACTCATTGTAATGCACTGGCGTCTAATTTGGTTCAATTGTATACATAACCTCAAAAGTGAGGCTGTGCGAAATATTTAACTGGCATTGTTTGTCTCCGAAACTATTATAGATATCACCATGAAATTTTGTACGGTGATAAAAGACACTGCTACAAGTTTATCTATTTAACTTTCAAAAACCTGTAAAATACAAAACGAACACGGCGGTCAACCGAATTTGAAACATTTTAATAGACTTTTCTGGTGATTTAATTATCAGAGCGCAGTGAAATGTGGTACAGTAAATGGTTATACATATTGTAATGCACTGGCATCCAATTTAGTCAATTGTTTATATAACATCAATATGGAGGCTGTGCTAAATTTTATAATTAAGTTTTTATTTCTTGTGTCGCAATCTTGTGATCGAAGTGAAAGTTTGAATAATGAAGCTACACAATATTTTTACTTTAATTGTACATAATTCTATGGCCTATACATATAACAATCCAAAATCGCGGGCATCCGAAATATTTTGACGGTTTCAATATCTACGAATCATTTACAGCAATCAAACTAATATTTTTTATGTTCATAGACGCTATGAACATAAGTTCATCTATAGGACTTTCAGTAACCTGGTGAGCACAAATCCAACATGGCGGCGACGCGAAGTATAAATATTTAAATGGACGTTTCTCGCCATTTAACCATCCGAGTGCAGTGAAGCTTTGCACGTTAAATACATATACAAATGTTTATCCACTGGCATCTAATTTATTTCAATTGTTTTCATAACCACAAGATCGCAGCTATGCGAAATTTTAAAATCTCGTTTTTACTTCTTGTGCCCTAATCATGCGATTGAAGTTTGAATACCACACGTGCACAATTGTTTGATCCGAAATGAAAACGAGGCATGTTATTCGTGTTTACATCTGAGATGAACTCCTGCTGTAGAGTAGCCTACATACGTCTACAAAATGCTCTGTTAAATAATTCAGGAAGCAAAATTCCAAGCTCAAGTTGTTCTACATAATGGCCAATAGATGGCAGAACTTACCTGGAATTCACTCTGCACTCGAAAGTGAATGGTGAATATGAAAAAGGAATTCCTTGAACAACGTTTTCAGACGAGCAAAGCGCTCAACGGGTTATGGAGAGATGAAATGTTTGAAGGTAAATCAAAATAGGGAAGATATATTTTATGGTTAGCTCGTGACTCACCACTTACAGCTGATAGTACTAGTTTAACTACTGCAGTGGTATAAATAATGTTAGTTATATTGGTAAGACAAGCAAACACTTTCAGGCAGTTACCTAGAAACCAGCTTCAAGGAGGCGTTTAAATTACTCTTAAGTATATCACAGCTATACCTTAATAGATTAGTTGGTGGAGGGAGATCACTACAGAGCACAGAGTGGTGTCACCATGGTAACCCACCTTGACTCTGAGTGGAATCTTTGTCCTGGCAAATATGACCACACTCTTGTGGTACACAAACTCACACTGCCGTCGTATAGTACAGTAGGCCTACTTGATTAGCAAATGGAATACGTCACTGGTTAATAATTTAATGAAATAGGTGCCATGGAATGATTCAACTATCAAACATTCATGTATAACTAGTCTATTTCTTTGGACCAACTATTTTCACAGTAACATAATTATCATAATTTTTTATTCAATGTAAAATATGTTCCAAATACAAATGACACCAAACTCAAAAATTTTCAATGAACCATTGCATCAGTTCCACTTCGTTGACATTCCAACTTCGAGCTGCCTATTCAAGAGATTTATATTTCATTGTTAATCTAAAAATTGCAACAGATCTGATTTTTAGTCTTTTATAATAATTATACTCTTTTCAGATAGTTTATATTGTGGAAATAATTAATACACTGGGATGACCAGTTTTGATCGTCAAGTAATTAAAATGTGTACACTTACCAGTATTAGTTAAGATAATGCAACTCCTCAATATTTGTTAGTTGTAGTCTATGTGATAGGCCTATTTTGTCAAAATACTGGAAGTGGTGATTGACCTCAAAAAATTATTTGTTTAGAGAGAATATGTGATTGTTGTTAAATGACAATTCAGATTGTATTGTACAGGCTACTTATCTGGTCAAGTCTTGCACGGTCACGGTGAGAGCAGTTAACTTGGTCACTATCCGCCCCCAAGTGTCGAGGGTTTCCTGTGTGTGAGCGTCGTTTATCTCCATGGGGTTTTCCCTCTCTCGCATCCCTAAGTGTCTGTGTACATCGTACAAATGTGACTGTGAGTAGCCAGGTCAAGTCTCCCTAATGTGGTGTATTTTTCTGAACAGTGGACAATCTTCGACTATTAAAGACCAGTTTTTGTTCTCGCCAAGCATAAGATAAAGGGCCATATTTAAGCGCAAACGGTCTTAATGAGAATGTCCCGGAACCATTAATACTGCCAATAGTGCGACCCTTGGTTTATTGAAAAAAAAAAAAAGATATATCTTACATCCAGATCCAATAATATGTTTCCCTTACCAATCCCTTATCTAGCGTGGCTACTGCGTTATGTTGTGTCTCTTTTCTGACGGGCGGTATTTTCGGGTAGAGTGAAAGTTGTGAATTATCCATGAATTCATGTCCATTTTAATTATTGGGGTTGTTTATTTTAGCTAAGTGTATCTCGATTGCTTCATTTATATCAAGAGCTCTACATTTCCTTTCGTGATAAATTAATTTTAAGAGATATTAGTGAAAGTGTGCTCCACATTGCACATGTGTTGGCATATGGCCGAGTGCGTCCCGTATTTTATCGCATTTCTGTGTTCATTGTATATTGTATCCATTCTCCTCCCACTCTGCCCCGTGTAATTTGCTTGACACACTGTGCCTTGGAAATTATGGAATATAACCCTGATTTTGAATAAGGGTCTTGTTTATTTAGATTACTTTTGTGCAGATGCTTTTCGGTTGTGTAATTTCTTGTACATACTATTTTAATGCCCTTTTCTTAATAGATGAATGATTTTATAAGCAATCTCGTTCACCTAATTGAAACGCCTGAATTTTTTTCTGGATGTCATCCTAAGTGGCGGCCGTATAGAAATAACATCGCCTCCGATTAGGATGGCGTTCAGAAAAGATTTCAGTGTGGACCACATGTGGCAACCAGAACCACTAACAAGCTCCGGAGCTTTCACTGGTACAGTCTGGACCACCCACCTCAATCCGGACTTCGCCCCTAGTGATTTCCACGTTTTTGGTCCGCTGTAGAAGGACCTGCTGCTGGTACAACGATTCACGTGCAACGATGACGCCAAGACAGCAGTCCAATGATGGTTCCACAGTCAGCCAGCTAAATTCTACCACAGGGACATCTCAAATTTAGTGCTGCGATGGTGCAAATGTCTGAACAAATGTGGAGACTATGAGGGAAAATAGTGTAAGTTACGTAGAACAGTACGAGATGTTTGTGTGTTCTTTGACTAAAAGAAAATAGGGTCAATGATTTTTCTATCCACCCTCGTATCTCCGCGTTTTAAATCTTCCAGTCCCCAAAACAACCGTCAGTTCAAAAGTTTATATATGAGTCGCCCAGTTGCAAAACTCGTTTAATCCAGTAGTGAATAAGGATCATATCGTAAAATTATTTATTCCTTTATTTTATTTTGTTTTATTTTGCATGGTTTATTTTGTTATTTTTTATTTTGTGTTGTTTGAATTTATTTAGTTTTATTTTGTTTTAAATTGATTTGTTTAAATTTATATTTTGTTTTTTGTTTTGGTTTATTTATTTTTTGTTTATTTTGTTTTATTTTGGTTTATTTTGTATTATTTTGTTTTTTTCATTTTGATTTTCCAGAAAACGAACCAAAAAAAAACATGCAGCAAAAAGAATTCAAACACAAAAGCAAAACAGAAAACAAAAAAAGAAAAGAAAGCTAAATTCAAAAACAGCATTAGCAGAAAACAAACACATTATGAAAATAAAAAAGACGAAGCAAAAAGCAAATTCAAAAACATAAGCATAAGCAGAAAACAAAAAACGATGAACATAGAGCAAAAATCAAAATTCAAAAATTCAAGAAAGAAAAGCAAAAAGTAAAATTCAAAAGCAAAAGCACAAACAAACCCAAACTAAAAACCAAAAACACAAAGCCAAAAGTAGAAAACAACAAACACAAAAGATACGTGAGGCAAAGTCCAGAGAAACGTTTCTCATGAAAATGATTCTTTTTCACAAGTGGATTAAACGAAATTTGTAACTGGACGACTCACTTATTTATCACTTTCTTGTGGGCTCGATAACTACCGTCAGGTGTACCAAGCACATTAAACTGTATACATAAAATATAACCGTTCATAATCTCGCACGAGGACGTTAATGGGCTAAATCGAACTAAGGGGGTGCCAAAGGGGTGGGGTCCAGTTTCAGAAAAGCGAAATATCACTATAAATGTCTTAGTATGTGAAACATTGAACCGATAAGGTCCAAAAGGTTATCTCAGTAAAGATTTTTGATAGCAAAAACCTTCGATCAATGGGGTGAGTTTTTAGAGAAAAACAATCATACCTCCCTCAATCGGCACAATATCATACCCGTTAAAATTGGTCAATAATTCTCAAGAATTGTTTTTAACTTATAACATTCATTAATACATTTATTTATTTATTTATTTATTTATTTATTTGACCAACAGCGGTAGCTACGCTGGCTAACGCGCAGCGCTAGGCCATCGGGCCAAGCGCTCTGCGAACTCGGTACACGTGAATTTGAGCCACACCTTCGACCATCCTTGAAATGGTTTTCCGTGGTTTCCCCATTTTCAACTCCAGGCAAATGCTGCGGCGATATCTTCTGACAAGGTTAAGAAGGTTCTACATCAGTTCCATTCTCCATAGCCTAATTCATTTCATCTGTCATTAACTCCTCTCATGAGTGAGGGTCAGGAAGGGCATGTGGACGTAAAAGAAACATACGCCACAAATGCTTTCATCGCATCTCATCCCCTACCTCGTAATAAAGGATGGTGGAGTTTGCCCATAAACACTCCCTCTCTTAGGGAGAACAGCTTGCGCTAGGGTAAATACCACTTCTGAAAGAGTGATTAAGACTGAAGAATATCGTAAGTTGGGGCTTAGGGGTTTCACAACTGATCATATAAGATATAACTGATATATAATTCATTACATAAATGACCAGCATTAACAAATAACCACTATGAATTGATAATAAAGTTCAACTTTATCCAGTTTAAAATGGCACTTGCAATTAAAGCAGTTTCTAAAAGAATTTCTAAGATAATAATAAACCACTTAACTGTATGAATGTAATTTTGTGCGGATAATTTCTTTCAATGTAATCATCACTCAAGATGAAGAAACGTAGCGAGGCTCAGTCTGCTGCTTCCGCTGAGGAGCTTGTTTACTGCCTGGGGTAGTTTTGTAGAGTAGATAGGAAGTCACAATATGCAACCCGCTGCAACCCCTCGAGCCGGTAATGCTGTCTTCGAAGGTAACTTATGTGGTTGATAGCGATTGTTTACGATCATTTGAAGAGTCTACTGGCTGCGGCGAGGCGTAACTCGTGATGCTCCTTCTGAACCTTGCATGATGAAAGGTCTCTTTCCCAATTTAGCTTATTTTCATTTTATCAAACAATAGGCTTATGAGATCAGCTTTTGCCCTTGTGTCTGTGTGCGTGTGTGTGTGATTCGTGTGTATGTCCCCCCCCTAATTACTTCGAACCGGCTGGAGCAATTTCAATGAAACTTGGTAAGATCATAGATCCATTCTGGCCGACACAGGCGGTGCCCTTTAAATTTTATTGTGTCTCACCAATCCAACATGGCGTCTATGCGAAATATTCACCAGCATTTAGTATCTTCGAAACTATTACAGATATCACCATGAAATTTAGTACGGTAATAAAGGGCTTTACTAGACGTTCACCTATGAGACTTTCAAACATCTGGTAACCAGTAAACCAACATGGCTGCCAAGCGAAGTTGAGACATTTAAATAGACCTTTCTTGTGATTTAACCATCCAAACATAATGCAACTTGGTACATGAAGTACTTATACTCATTGTAATGCACTGGCGTCTAATTTGGTTCAATTGTATACATAACCTCAAAAGTGAGGCTGTGCGAAATATTTAACTGGCATTGTTTGTCTCCGAAACTATTACAGATATCACCATGAAATTTTGTACGGTGATAAAAGGCACTGCTACAAGTTTATCTATTTAACTTTCAAACACCTGTAAAATACAAAACGAACATGGCGGTCAACCGAATTTGAAACCTTTTAATAGACTTTTCTGGTGATTTAATCATCTGACCACAGTGAAATGCGGTACAGTAAATGGTTATACATATAGTAATGCACTGGCATCCGATTTAGTCAATTGTTTATATAACCTCAATATGGAGGCTGTGCGAAATTTTATAATTAAGTTTTTATTTCTTGTGTCGCAATCTTGTGATCGAAGTGAAAGTTTGAATAATGAAGCTACACAATATTTTTACTTTAATTGTACATAATTCTATGGCCTATACATATAACAATCCAAAATCGCGGGCATCCGAAATATTTTGACGGTTTCAATATCTACGAATCATTTACAGCAATCAAACTAATATTTTTTATGTTCATAGACGCTATGAACATAAGTTCATCTATAGGACTTTCAGTAACCTGGTGAGCACAAATCCAACATGGCGGCGACGCGAAGTATAAATATTTAAATGGACGTTACTCGCCATTTAACCATCCGAGTGCAGTGAAGTTTTGCACGTTAAATACATATACAAATGTTTATCCACTGGCATCTAATTTATTTCAATTGTTTTCATAACCACAAGATGGCAGCTATGCGAAATTTTAAAATCTCGTTTTTACTTCTTGTGCCCTAATCATGCGATTGAAGTTTGAATACCACACGTGCACAATTGTTTGATCCGAAATGAAAACGAGGCATGTTATTCGTGTTTACATCTGAGATGAACTCCTGCTGTAGAGTAGCCTACATACGTCTACAAAATGCTCTGTTAAATAATTCAGGAAGCAAAATTCCAAACTCTAGTTGTTCTACATAATGGCCAATAGTTGGCAGAACTTACCTGGAATTCACTCTGCACTCGAAAGTGAATGGTGAATATGAAAAAGGAATTCCTTGAACAACGTTTTCAGACGAGCAAAGCGCTCAACGGGTTATGGAGAGATGAAATGTTTGAAGGTAAATCAAAATAGGGAAGATATATTTTATGGTTAGCTCGTGACTCACCACTTACAGCTGATAGTACTAGTTTAACTACTGCAGTGGTATAAATAATGTTAGTTATATTGGTAAGACATGCAAACACTTTCAGGCAGTTACCTAGAAACCAGCTTCAAGGAGGCGTTTAAATTACTCTTAAGTATATCACAGCTATACCTTAATAGATTAGTTGGTGGAGGGAGATCACTACAGAGCACAGAGTGGTGTCACCATGGTAACCCACCTTGACTCTGAGTGGAATCTTTGTCCTGGCAAATATGACCACACTCTTGTGGTACACAAACTCACACTGCCGTCGTATAGTACAGTAGGCCTACTTGATTAGCAAATGGAATACGTCACTGGTTAATAATTTGATGAAATAGGTGCCATGGAATGATTCAACTAACAAACATTCATGTATAACTAGTCTATTTCTTTGGACCAACTATTTTCACAGTAACATAATTATCATAATTTTTTTATTCAATGTAAAATATGTTCCAAATACAAATGACACCAAACTCAACAATTTTCAATGAACCATTGCATCAGTTCCACTACGTCGACATTCCAACTTCGAGCTGCCTATTCAAGAGATTTATATTTCATTGTTGATCTAAAAATTGCAACAGATCTGATTTTTCGTCTTTTATAATATTTATAATCTTTTCAGATAGTTTATATTGTGGAAATATTTAATACACTCGGATGACCAGTTTTGATCGTCAAGTATTTACAATGTGTACACTTACCAGTAGCCTCCGTGGCTTAGGCGGCAGCACGCCGGCCTCTCACCGCTGAGTCCGTGGTTCAAATCCCGGTCACTCCATGTGAGATCTGTGCTGGACAGAACGGAGGCAGACAGGTTTTCTCCACGTACTACGGTTTTCCCTGTCAAAATTTCATTCCAGCAACACTCTCCACTATCATTTCATTTCATCTATCATTCATTTAATCATTGCCCCAGAGGAGTGCGTCAGGCCTCGGCAGCCGGCACAGTTCATATCCTCGCCGCTAGATAGGGGCTTCGTTCATTCCATTCCTGACCCGTTCGGAGACTGGAAGCAGGCTGTGGATTTTCATTTCACTTACCAGTATTAGTTAAGATAATGCAACTCGTCAATATTTGTTAGTTGTAGTCTATGTGATATTTTGTCAAAATACTGGAAGTGGTGATTGACCTCAAAAAATTATTTGTTTAGAGAGAATATGTGATTGTTGTTAAATGACAATTCAGATTGTATTGTACAGGCTACTTATCTGGTCAAGTCTTGCACGGCCACGGTGAGAGCAGTTAACTTGGTCACTATCCGCCCCCAAGTGTCGAGAGTTTCCTGTGTGTGAGCGTCGTTTATCTCCATGGGGTTTTCCCTCTCTCGCATCCCTAAGTGTCTGTGTTCATCGTACAAATGTGACTGTGAGTAGCCAGGTCAAGTCTCCCTAATGTGGTGTATGTTTCTGAACAGTGGACAATCTTCGACTATTAAAGACCAGTTTTTGTTCTCGCCAAGCATAAGATAAAGGGCCATATTTAAGCGCAAACGGTCTTAATGAGAATGTCCCGGAACCATTAATACTGCCAATAGTGCGACCCTTGGTTTATTGAAGAAAAAGATACATCTTACATCCAGATCCAATAATATCTTTCCCTTACCAATCCCTTATCTAGCGTGGCTACTGCGTTATGTTGTGTCTCTTTTCCGACGGGCGGTATTTTCGAGTAGAGTGAAAGATGTGAATTATCCATGAATGCATGTCCATTTAAATTATTGGGGTTGTTTATTTTAGCTAAGTGTATCTCGATTGCTTCATTTATATCAAGAGCTCTACCTTTCCTTTCGTGATAAATTAATTTTAAGAGATATTAGTGAAAGTGTGCTCCACGTCGCACATGTGTTGGCATATGGCCGAGTGCGTCCCGTATTTTATCGCATTTCTGTGTTCATTGTATATTGTATCCATTCTCCTCCCACTCTGCCCCGTGTAATTTGCTTGACACACTGTGCCTTGGAAATTATGGAATATAACCCTGATTTTGAATAAGGGTCTTGTTTATTTAGATTACTTTTGTGCAGATGCTTTTCGGTTGTGTAATTTCTTGTACATACTATTTTAATGCCCTTTTTTAATAGATGAGTGATTTTATAAGTAATCTCGTTCACCTAGTTGAAACGCCTGAATTTTTTTCTGGATGTCATCCTAAGTGGCGGCCGTATAGAAATAACATCGCCTCCGATTAGGATGGCGTTCAGAAAAGATTTCAGAGTGGACCACATGTGGCAACCAGAACCACTAACAAGCTCCGGACATTTCACTGGGACAGTCTGGACCACCCACCTCAATCCGGACTTCGCCCCTAGTGATTTCCACGTTTTTGGTCCGCTGTAGAAGGTCCTGCTGCTGGTACAACGATTCACGTGCAACGATGACGCCAAGACAGCAGTCCAATGATGGTTCCACAGTCAGCCAGCTAAATTCTACCACAGGGACATCTCAAATTTAGTGCTGCGATGGTACAAATGTCTGAACAAATGTGGAGACTATGTGGGAAAATAGTGTAAGTTACGTAGAACAGTACGAGATGTTTGTGTGTTCTTTGACTAAAAGAAAATAGGGTCAATGATTTTTCTATCCACCCTCGTATCTCCGCGTTTAAAATCTTCCAGTCCCCAAAACCACCGTCAGTTCAAAAGTTTATATATGAGTCGCCCAGTTGCAAAACTCGTTTAATCCAGTAGTGAATAAGGATCATGTCGTAAAATTATTTATTTCTTTATTTTATTTTGTTTTATTTTGCATGGTTTATTTTGTTATTTTTCATTTTGTGTTGTTTCAATTTATTTAGTTTTATTTTGTTTTAAATTGATTTGTTTAAATTTATATTTTGTTTTTTGTTTTGGTTTATTTATTTTTTGTTTATTTTGTTTTATTTTGTATTATTTTGTATTATTTTGTTTTTTTTATTTTGATTTTCCAGAAAACAAACCAAAAAAAAACACGCAGCAAAAAGAATTCAAACACAAAAGCAAAACAGAAAACAAAAAAGAAAAGAAAGCAAAATTCAAAAACAGCATTAGCAGAAAACAAACACATTATCAAAATAAAAAAGACGAAGCAAAAAGCAAATTCAAAAACATAAGCATAAGCAGAAAACAAAAAACGAAGAACATAGAGCAAAAATCAAAATTCAAAAATTCAAGAAAGAAAAGCAAAAAGTAAAATTCAAAAGCAAAAGCACAAAGCAAACCCAAACTAAAAACCAATAACACAAAGCCAAAAGTAGAAAACAACAAACACAAAAGATACGCGAGGCAAAGTCCAGAGAAACGTTTCTCATGAAAATGATTCTTTTTCACAAGTGGATTAAACGAAATTTGTAACTGGACGACTCACTTATTTATTACTTTCTTGTGGGCTCGATAACTACCGTCAGGTGTACCAAGCACATTAAACTGTATACATAAAATATAACCGTTCATAATCTCGCACGAGGACGTTAAAGGGCTAAATCGAACCAAGGGGGTGCCAAAGGGGTGGGGTCCAGTTTCAGAAAAGCGAAATATCACTATAAATGTCTTAGTATGTGAAACATTGAACCGATAAGGTCCAAAATGTTATCTCAGTAAAGATTTTTGATAGCACCAACCTTGGATCAATGGGGTGAGTTTTTAGAGAAAAACAATCATACCTCCCTCAATCGGCACAATATCATAACCGTTAAAATTGGTCAATAATTCTCAAGAATTGTTTTTAACTTATAACATTAATTAATACATTTAATTTATTTATTTATTTGACCAACAGCGGTAGCTACGCTCGTTAACGCGCAGCGCTAGGGCATGGGGCCAAGCGCTCTGCGAACTCGGTACACGTGAATTTGTGCCACACCATCGGCCATCCTTGAAATGGTTTTCCGTGGTTTCCCCATTTTCAACTCCAGGCAAATGCTGCGGCCGTGTCTTCTGACAAGGTTAAGAAGGTTCTACATCAATTCCATTCTCCATAGCCTAATTCATTTCATCTGTCATTAACTCCTCTCATGAGTGAGGGTCAGGAAGGGCATGTGGACGTAAAAGAAACATACGCCACAAATGCTTTCATCGCATCTCATCCCCTACCTCGTAATAAAGGATGGTGGAGTTTGCCCATAAACACTCTCTCTCATAGGGAGAACAGCTTGCGCTTGGGTAAATAACACTTCTGAAAGAGTGATTAAGACTGAAGAATATCGTAAGTTGGGGCTTAGGGGTTTCACAACTGATCATATAAGATATAACTGATATATAATTCATTACATAAATGACCAGCATTAACAAATAACCACGTTGAATTGATAATAAAGTTCAACTTTATCCAGTTTAAAATGGCACGTGTATTAAAGCAGTTTCTAAAAGAATTTCTAAGATAATAATAAACCACTTAACTGTATGAATGTAATTTTGTGCGGATAATTTCTTTCAATGTAATCATCACTCAAGATGAAGAAACGTAGCGAGGCACAGTCTGCTGCTTCCACTGAGGAGCTTGTTTACTGCCTGGGGTAGTTTTGTAGAGTAGATAGGAAGTCACAATATGCAACCCGCTGCAACCCCTCGAGCCGGTAATGCTGTCTTCGAAGGTAACTTATGTGGTTGATAGCGATTGTTTACGATCATTTGAAGAGTCTACTGGCTGCGGCGAGGCGTAACTCGTGATGCCCCTTCTGAACCTTGCATGATGAAAGGTCTCTTTCCCAATTTAGCTTATTTTCATTTTATCAAACAATAGGCTTATGAGATCAGCTTTTGCCCTTGTGTCTGTGTGCGTGTGTGTGTGATTCGTGTGTATGTCCCCCCCTAATTACTTCGAACCGGCTGGAGCAATTTCAATGAAACTTGGAAAGATCATAGATTCATTCTGGCCGACAGAGGCGGTGCCCTTTAAATTTTATTGTGTCTCACCAATCCAACATGGCGTCTATGCGAAATATTCACCAGCATTTAATATCTTCGAAACTATTACAGATATCACCATGAAATTTAGTACGGTAATAAAGGGCTTTACTAGACGTTCACCTACGAGACTTTCAAACATCTGGTAACCAGTAAACCAACAGGGCTCCCAAGCGAATTTGAGACATTTAAATAGACCTTTCTTGTGATTTAACCATCCAAACATAATGCAACTTGGTACAGGAAGTACTTATACTCATTGTAATGCACTGGCGTCTAATTTGGTTCAATTGAACACATAACCTCAAAATGGAGGCTGTGCGAAATATTTAACTGGCATTGTTTGTCTCCGAAACTATTACAGATATCACCATGAAATTTTGTACGGTGATAAAAGACACTGCTACAAGTTTATCTATTTAACTTTCAAAAACCTGTAAAATACAAAACGAACATGGCGGTCAACCGAATTTGAAACATTTTAATAGACTTTTCTGGTGATTTAATTATCAGAGCGCAGTGAAATGTGGTACAGTAAATGGTTATACATATTGTAATGCACTGGCATCCAATTTAGTCAATTGTTTATATAACCTCAATATGGAGGCTGTGCGAAATTTTATAATTTAGTACTTATTTCTTGTGTCGCAATCTTGTGATCGACGTGAAAGTTTGAATAATGAAGCTACGCAATATTTTTACTTTAATTGTACATAATTCTATGGCCTATACATATAACAATCCAAAATCGCGGGCATCCGAAATATTTTGACGGTTTCAATATCTACGAATCATTTACAGCAATCAAACTGATATTTTTTATGTTCATACAGGCTATGAACATAAGTTCATCTATAGGACTTTCAGTAACCTGGTGAGCACAAATCCAACATGGCGGCGACGCGAAGTATAAATATTAAATGGACGTTTCTCGCCATTTAACCATTCGAGTGCAGTGAAGCTGTGCACGTTAAATACATATACAAATGTTTATCCACTGGCATCTAATTTATTTCAATTGTTTTCATAACCACAAGATCGCAGCTATGCGAAATTTTAAAACCTCGTTTTTACTTCTTGTGCCCTAATCATGCGATTGAAGTTTGAATACCACACGTGCACAATTGTTTGATCCGAAATGAAAACGAGGCATGTCATTCTTGTTTACATCTCAGATGAACACCTGCTGTAGAGTAGCCTACATACGTCTACAAAATGCTCTGTTAAATAATTCAGGAAGCAAAATTCCAAACTCTAGTTGTTCTACATAATGGCCAATAGATGGCAGAACTTACCTGGAATTCACTCTGCACTCGAAAGTGAATGGTGAATATGAAAAAGGAATTCCTTGAACAACGTTTACAGACGAGCAAAGCGCTCAACGGGTTATGGAGAGATGAAATGTTTGAAGGTAAATCAAAATAGGGAAGATATATTTTATGGTTAGCTCGTGACTCACCACTTACAGCTGATAGTACTAGTTTAACTACTGCAGTGGTATAAATAATGTTAGTTATATTGGTAAGACATGCAAACACTTTCAGGCAGTTACCTAGAAACCAGCTTCAAGGAGGCGTTTAAATTACTCTTAAGTATATCACAGCTATACCTTAATAGATTAGTTGGTGGAGGGAGATCACTACAGAGCACAGAGTGGTGTCACCATGGTAACCCACCTTGACTCTGAGTGGAATCTTTGTCCTGGCAAATATGACCACACTCTTGTGGTACACAAACTCACACTGCCGTCGTATAGTACAGTAGGCCTACTTGATTAGCAAATGGAATACGTCACTGGTTAATAATTTGATGAAATAGGTGCCATGGAATGATTCAACTAACAAACATTCATGTATAACTAGTCTATTTCTTTGGACCAACTATTTTCACAGTAACATAATTATCATAATTTTTTTATTCAATGTAAAATATGTTCCAAATACAAATGACACCAAACTCAAAAATTTTCAATGAACCATTGCATCAGTTCCATTTCGTTGACATTCCAACTTCGAGCTGCCTATTCAAGAGATTTATATTTCATTGTTAAACTAAAAATTGCAACAGATCTGATTTTTAGTCTTTTATAATATTTATAATCTTTTCTGATAGTTTATATTGTGGAAATAATACACTCGGATGACCAGTTTTGATCGTCAAGTATTTACAATGTCTACACTTACCAGTAATAGTTAAGATAATGCAACTCGTCAATATTTGTTAGTTGTAGTCTATGTGATATTTTGTCAAATTACTGGAAGTGGTGATTGACCTCCAAAAATTGTTTGTTTAGAGAGAATATGTGATTGTTGTTAAATGACAATTCAGATTGTATTGTACAGGCTACTTATCTGGTTAAGTCTTGCACGGTCACGGTGAGAGCAGTTAACTTGGTCACTATCCGCCCCCAAGTGTCGAGAGTTTCCTGTGTGTGAGCGTCGTTTATCTCCTTGGGGTTTTCCCTCTCTCGCATCCCTAAGTGTCTGTGTTCTTCGTACAAATGTGACTGTGAGTAGCCAGGTCAAGTCTCCCTAATGTGGTGTATGTTTCTGAACAGTGGACAATCTTCGACTACTAAAGACCAGTTTTTGTTCTCACCAAGCATAAGATAAAGAGCCATATTTAAGCGCAAACGGTCTTAATGAGAGTGTCCCGGAACCATTAATACTGCCAATAGTGCGACCCTTGATTTATTGAAGAAAAAGATACATCTTACATCCTGATCCAATAACATGTTTCACTTATCAATCCCTTATCTAGCGTGGCTACTGCGTTATGTTGTGTCTCTTTTCCGACGGGCGGTATTTTCGAGTAGAGTGAAAGTTATGAATTATCCATGAATGCATGTCCATTTAAATTATTGGGGTTGTTTATTTTAGCTAAGTGTATCTCGATTGCTTCATTTATATCAAGAGCTCTACTTTTCCTTTCGTGATAAATTAATTTTAAGAGATATTAGTGAAAGTGTGCTCCACGTCGCACATGTGTTGGCATATGGCCGAGTGCGTCCCGTATTTTATCGCATTTATGTGTTCATTGTATATTGTATCCATTCTCCTCCCACTCTGCCCCGTGTAATTTGCTTGACACACTGTGCCTTGGAAATTATTGAATATAACCCTGATTTTGAATAAGGGTCTTGTTTATTAAGATTACTTTTGTGCAGATGCTTTTCGGTTGTGTAATTTCTTGTACATACTATTTTAATGCCCTTTTTTTAATAGATGAGTGATTTTATAAGTAATCTCGTTCACCTAATTGAAACGCCTGAATTTTTTTCTGGATGTCATCCTAAGTGGCGGCCGTATAGAAATAACATCGCCTCCGATTAGGATGGCGTTCAGAAAAGATTTCAGTGTGGACCACATGTGGCAACCAGAACCACTAACAAGCTCCGGACATTTCACTGGGAGAGTCTGGACCACCCACCTCAATCCGGACCTCGCCCCTAGTGATTTCCACGTTTATGGTCCGCTGTAGAAGGTCCTGCTGCTGGTACAACGATTCACGTGCAACGATGACGCCAAGACAGCAGTCCAATGATGGTTCCACAGTCAGCTAGCTAAATTCTACTACAGGGACATCTCAAATTTAGTGCTGCGATGGTACAAATGTCGGAACAAATGTGGAGACTATGTGGAAAAATAGTGTAAGTTACGTAGAACAGTACGAGATGTTTGTGTGTTCTTTGACTAAAAGAAAATAGGGTCAATGACCAAATATTTTCACAGTAACATAATTATCATTTTTTTTATTCAATGTAAAATATGATCCAAAATCCTCCGTGGCTTAGGCGGCAACACGCCGGCCTCTCACCGCTGGGTCCGTGGTTCAAATCCCGGTCACTCCATGTGAGATCTGTGCTGGACAAAACGGAGGCAGACAGGTTTTTCTCCGGGTACTCCGGTTTTCCCTGTCAAAATTTCATTCCAGCAACACTCTCCACTATCATTTCATTTCATCTGTCATTCATTTAATCATTGCCTCAGAGGAGTGCGTCAGGCCTCGGCAGCCGGCACAGTCCATAACCTCGCCGCTAGATGGGGGCTTCATTCATTCCATTCCTGACCCAGTCGGAGACTGGAAGCAGGCTGTGGATTTTCATTTCAAAATATGATCCGAATACAAATGACTCCAAACTCAAAAATTTTCATTGAACCATTACATCAGTACCACTTCGTTGACATTCCAACTTCGAGCTGCCTATTCAAGATATTTATATTTCATTGTTAATCTAAAAATTGCAACAGATCTGATTTTTAGTCTTTTATAATATTTATAATCTTTTCAGATAGTTTATATTGTGGAAATAATTAATACACTCGGATGACCAGTTTTGATCGTCAAGTAATTAAAATGTCTACACTTACCAGTATTAGTTAAGATGATGCAATTCGTCAATATTTGTTAGTTGTAGTCTATGTGATACTTTGTTAAGATACTGGAAGTGGTGATTGACCTCCAAAAAATGTTGGTTTAGAGAGAATATGTGATTGTTGCTAAATGTACAATTCAGATTGTATTGTACAGGCTACTTATCTGGTTGAGTCATGCACGGTCCAAGTGAGAGCAGTTAACTTGGTCACTATCTTCCTCCAAGTGACGAGAGTTTCCTGTGTGTGAGGGTCCCTTATCTCCCTGGGTTTATCCCCCTCTCGCATCGCTAAGTGTATGTGTTCATCGTCCAAATGTGAATGTGAGTAGCCAAGTCAAGTCTCCCTAATGTGGTGTATGTTTCTGAACAGTGGACAATCTTCGACTATTAAAGACCAGTATTTATTCTCGCCATGCATAAGATAAAGGGCCATATTTAAGCGCAAACGGTCTTAATGAGAATGTCCCGGAACCATTAATACGGCCAATAGTGCGACCCTTGGTTTATTGAAGAAAAAGAAACATCTTACATCCTGATCCAATAACATGATTCCCTAATCAATTCCTTATCTTGCTTGACTACAGCGTTATGTTGTGTCTCTTTTCCGACGGGCGGTATTTTCGAGTAGAGTGAAAGTTGTGAATTATCCATGATTGCATGTCCATTTAAATTATTGGGGTTATTTATTTTAGCTAAGTGTATCTCGATTGCTTCATTTATATCAAGAGCTCTACATTTCCTTTCGTGATAAATTAATTTTAAGAGATATTAGTGAAAGTGTGCTCCACGTCGCACATGTGCTGGCATATGGCCGAGTGCGTCCCGTATTTTATCGCATTTATGTGTTCATTGTATATTGTATCCATTCTCCTCCCACTCTGCCCCGTGTAATTTGCTTGACACACTGTGACTTGGAAATTATGGAATATAACCCTGATTTTGAATAAGGGTCTTGTTTATTTAGATTACTTTTGTGCAGATGCTTTTCGGTTGTGTAATTTCTTGTACATACTATTTTAATGCCCTTTTTTTAATAGATGAGTGATTTTAGAAGTAATCTCGTTCACCTAATTGAAACGACTGAATTTTTTTCTGGATGTCATCCTAAGTGGCGGCCGTATAGAAATAACATCGCCTCCGATTAGGATGGCGTTCAGAAAAGATTTCAGTGTGGACCACATGTGGCAACCAGAACCACTAACAAGCTCCGGACATTTCACTGGGAGAGTCTGGACCACCCAACATCAATCCGGACCTCGCCCCTAGTGATTTCCACGTATTTGGTCCGCTGTAGAAGGTCCTGCTGCTGGTACAACGATTCACGTGCAACGATGACGCCAAGACAGCAGTCCAATGATGGTTCCACAGTCAGCCAGCTAAATTCTACCGCTGGGACATCTCAAATTTAGTGCTGCGATGGTACAAATGTCTGAACAAATGTGGAGACTATGTGGGAAAATAGTGTAAGTTACGTAAATACAGTACGAGATGTTTGTGTGTTCTTTGGCTAAAAGAAAATAGGGTCAATGACTTTCCTATCCACCCTCGTATCTCCGCGTTTAAAATCTTCCGGTCCCCAAAACCACCGTCAGTTCCAAAGTTTATATATGTGAGTCGTCCAGTTGCAAAACTCGTTTAATCCACTTGTGAATAAGGATCATATCGTAAAATTATTTATTTCTTTATTTTATTTTGTTTTATTTTGCTTGAATTTTTTATAGTGTTTTGTTTCACTTTATTTATTTTTATTTTGTTTTAAATTGATTTGTTAACATTTTTATTTTGTTTTTTTTTTGTTTTGGTTTATTTATTTTTTGTTTATTTTCTTTTATTTTGGTTTATTTTGTATTATTTTGTTTTGTTTCATTTTGATTTTCCAGAAAACAAAACAAAAACACAAAGCAAAATTCAAAAACAGCATTGACAGAAAACAAACACAATATCAAAATAAAAAAGACGAAGCAAAAAGCAAATTCAAAAACATAAGCAAAAGCAGAAAACAAAAAAAAAGGAACATAGAGCAAAAATCAAAATTTAAAAATGCAAAAGCATAAAATAAACACAATTTCAAGAAATAAAAGCAAAAAGTAAAATTCAAAAGCAAAAGCACAAAGCAAACCCAAAACTAAATCCAAAAACACAAAGACAAAATTAGAAAAAAACAAACACAAAAGATAAGCGAGGCAAAGTCCAGAGAAACGTTTCTCATGAAAATGATTCTTATTCACAAGTGGATTAAACGAATTTTGTAACTGGACGACTCACATATTTATCACTTTCTTGTGGGCTCGATAACTACCGTCAGGTGTACCAACCACATTAAACTGTATACATAAAATATAACCGTTCATAATCTCGCACGAGGACGTTAAAGGGCTAAATCGAACTAAGGGGGTGCCAAAGGGGTGGGGTCCAGTTTCAGAAAAGCGTAATATCACTATAAATGTCTTAGTATGTGAAACATTGAACCGATAAGGTCCAAAATGTTATCTCAGTAAAGATTTTTGATAGCACCAACCTTGGATCAATGGGGTGAGTTTTTAGAGAAAAACAATCATACCTCCCTCAATCGGCACAATATCATAACCGTTAAAATTGGTCAATAATTCTCAAGAATTGTTTTTAACTTATAACATTAATTAATACATTTAATTTATTTATTTATTTGACCAACAGCGGTAGCTACGCTCGTTAACGCGCAGCGCTAGGGCATGGGGCCAAGCGCTCTGCGAACTCGGTACACGTGAATTTGAGACACACCATCGGCAATTCTTGAAATAGATTTCCCTGGTTTCCCCATTATCAACTCCAGGCAAATGCTGCGACGGTACCTTCTGACAAGGTTCAGAAGGTTCTACATCAGTTCCATTCATTTCATCTCTCATGAGGTTGGGGTCAGGAAGGTTGGGGTTTAGGGGTTTCACAACTGAACATATAAGATATAACTGATGTATAATTCATTACATAAATGACCAGCATTAACAAATAACCACTTTGCATTCATAATAAAGTTTAATTCTATCCACTATAAAATGGCACTTGCAATTAATACAGTTTCTAAAAGAATTTCTAAGATAATAATAAACCACTTAACTGTATGAATGTAATTTTGGGCGGATAATTTATTTCAATGTAATCTTCACTCAAGATGAAGAAACGTAGCGAGGCACAGTCAGCTGCATCCACTGAGCAGCTTGTTTACTGCCTGGGGTAGTTTTGTAGAGTAGATAGGAAGTCACAATATGCAACCCGTTTCTACACCTCGAGCCGGTATTGCTGCCTTTGAAGGTAACTTACGTGGTTGATAGCGATTGTTTACAATCATTTGAAGAAACTACTGGCTGCGGCCAGGCATAACTCGTGATGCCTCTTCTGAACCTGTCATGATGAAAGTTCTCTTTCCCAATTTAGCTTATTTTCATTTTATGAAACAATAGACATATGAGATCACCTTTTTTCCGTGTGTCTGTATGCGTGTTAGGGTGATTCGTGATATGTCCCCCGTAATTACTTCTAAACGGCTCGACCGATTTCAATGAAACTTAGTAAGATCATAGCATCATTCTGGCCGACCCAGACCGTGCCCTTCAAATTTGATTGTCTCTCACCAAGCCAACATGGCGGCTGTGCGAAATATTCACCAGCATTCAGTATCTCCGAAACTACTAACGATATCACTACTAGACGTTCACCTATCATACTTTCAAAAATCTGGTAACTAAAAAACCAACATGGCTGCCAAGCCAAGTTGAGACATTTAAATTGACTTTTCTCGTGATTTAATCATCCAAACGTAATGAAACTTGGTAGAGCAAGTGCGTATACACATTGTAATGCACTGGCGTCTAATTTAGTTCAATTGTTTACATAACCTCAAAATGGCGGCTGTGCGAATATTTCACTGGCATTCTGTCTCCGAAACTATTACAGATATCACCGTGACATGGTGTGCCGTGATAAAGGGCACTGCTACAAGTTAATCTATGTATCTTTCAAACACCTGTAAAGTACAAAACGAACAAGGTGGCTAAGCGAATTTGAAACATTTTAATAGACTTTTCTCGTGATCAAACCATCTGAGCGCAGTGAAATGTGGTACAGTAAATGATTATACATATTGTAATGCACTGGCATCTAATTTAGTTCAATTGTTTACAGGACGGAGGCTGTGCGAAATTTTAAATTTAAGGTTTTATTTCTTGTGTTGTATTCATGCGATCGAAGTGAAAGTTTAAATAATGAAGCTACGCAATAATTTTCCTTTAATGGTACATAATTCTATGGCCTATACATATAACAATCGAAAGTCACAATATGCAACCCGCTTCAATATTTTGACGGTTCTCAATATCTACGAATCTTTTACAGCAAGCAAACTGGTATTTTTATGTTCATAGAGGCTATGGACATAAGTTCATCTATAGGACTTTCAGTGACCTGGTGAGCACAAATCCAACATGGCGGCGTCGCGAATTATAAATATTTCAATGGACGTTTCTCGTGATTTAACCAAATGAGTGCAGTGAAGCTTTGCACGTTAAATGCTTATACAAATGTTACTCCACTTGCATCTAATTTATTTCAATTGTTTTCATAACCACAAGATGGCAGCTATGCGAAATCTTAAAATCTCGTTTTTACTCCTTGTGCACTAATCATGCGAATGAAATTTGAATACCACACGTACACAATTGTTTGATCCGAAATGAAAACGAGGCATGTTATTCTTGTTTACATCTCAGATGAACACCTGCTGTAGAGTTCAGACGTCTACAAAATGCTGTCTTAAGTAATTCTGGAAGAAAATTTCCAAACTCAAGATGTACTACACAATGGCCAATAGATGGCAGAACTTACCTGGAATTGACTCTGTACTCGAAAGTGAATGTTGTTGTGTTTGAGTCTTCAGTCTTTTGACTGGTTTGATGCAGCTCTCCATGCCTCCCTGTCCTGAGCTAATCGTTTCATCTCTGCATAACTACCACACCCTACATCTGAGGCAATCTGTTTAACATATTCTAACCTTGGTCTACCCCTACAGTTCTTGTCCTCGACCCTTCCTTCCATAACTAAGCTTGCTATTCCTGGGTGTCTTAGTATGTGTCCTACCAACCTATCTCTTCTCTTCATTAGCAGTCGCCAGAAACATCTCTCCTCTCCCACTCGTCTTAATACCTCTATGTTTGTAACCCTATCTACCCATCTGATCTTCATCATTCTCCTGTAACACCACATTTCAAATGCTTCTATTCTCCTCTTTTCTGCTGCACCAATAGTCCAAGTTTCACTTCCATACATCGCCACGCTCCAGACAAAGGCTTTCAAAAATGACTTCCTAATACCTAAATCTATATTCGATGTCAGCAGATTCCTTTTTTGTAGAAAAGCTTTCTTTGCCTGAGCCAACCTACTTTTTATATCCTCTTTGCTTCGTCCATCACTGGTTATTCTACTTCCTAAGTAACAGAAGTCTTCTACTTCCTTCAGACTTCTGTTACTTAGGAAGTAGAATGACCAGTGATGGACGAAGCAAAGAGGATATAAAAAGTAGGTTGGCTCAGGCAAAGAAAGCTAAGTAACAGAAGTCTTCTACTTCCTTCAGGGGGCGTGGTGGCTGAGCGGTCTAGCTGTATGCCTCTCACCAAGGCGGTCCGGGTTCGATTCCCGGTCAATGCATGTGAGATTTTCGAAGTGAAATGCCATGTCCTGTGGTTCGGATTCCACGTAAAAAGGAGGTCCCGTGGCTCATAATCACAAGATTCTCGGTCACGTAAAACTACAATCTGCCTTCCTTCTACTTCCTTCAGCTTTTCACCTGTCAATTTAATCTCCATAGAGGTTTCTGATTTATTTCGGCTGCATTCCAGTATTTTTGTTTTACATTTATTAATTTTCATCATGAATTCTTTCTGTAAGACGGAGTCCATACCATTCAAAAACTCCAAATCCTCAGGCTTGTCGGCCAAGATGACTATGTCATCAGCAAATCTCAGAGTTGAAATTATTTCTCCTTGAATCTTCACTCCCACTTTAAATTTTTCTCTAATTTCCTTCATTGCTTGTTCAATGTAAAGATTGAAAAGTATGGGTGATAAGTTGCAGCCTTGCCTTACACCTTTCTGAATACCAGCTTCTCTCTCATGTCCTTCAACTCGAATGACTGATGTCTGGTTTCTGTATAGATTGTATATCACCCTCCTATCCCTGTACTTTATTCCAATCGATTCCAAAATGTCAAACAATTTAGTCCAATCAACGTTATCAAAAGCCTTTTCTAAGTCTACAAAAGCCATGAACGTTCTCTTATCTTTCCTTATTCTACCTTCCAAAATCAGCCTAAGACTTAGTACAGCTTCCCTTGTTCCTACATTTCTCCTGAAACCAAACTGGTCTTCACCCAACTCCGTTTCTATCTGGCTTTCAATCCTCTTGTAAATTATCCTAGACAGGATCTTTGAAGCATGAGTAATCAAGCTGATTGTACGGTAATCTTCACATCTGTCAGCTCCCACTTTCTTTGGTATAGGGATGATTACATTCTTCTTGAAATCAGGGGGTACCTCACCTGTCTCATAAATCCTACACACCAAGTGAAATAACCTGATCAGACCTTCATCTCCAATGCAGCGTAGCAACTCAATCGGTATATCATCTATGCCTGGTGCTTTGTTCCGGCTTAAGTCTTCCAAAGCTCTGTCAAATTCTGATCTCAATATTAAATCTGCCTTCGCATCCTCATCAATTTCCTCCTCCCTTTCAATTACATGATTCTCAATCTCCTTTCCCTTATACAAACTCTCTATGTAAGCTTTCCATCTCTCAACCTTTTCTCCCCTATCTGTTAGAGGCTTTCCATTTGTGTCCTTAATATTACAGCACTTAGTCTTCTTTTCCCCAAAAGTATTCTTAATCCTTCGATAAGCTGTGTCTACTTTACCTAATTTCAGACAATTTTCTATACCTGCACATTTCTCTTTCAACCATTCTTCTTTCGCTTCCTTGCACTTCTTGTTAACCTCATTTCTCAGACGTCTGTATTCTGCTTTCCCCTTCTCATCTCTTACA
Organism: Meconema thalassinum; assembly: GCA_946902985.2. Lineage (NCBI taxonomy): Eukaryota > Metazoa > Arthropoda > Insecta > Orthoptera > Tettigoniidae > Meconema > Meconema thalassinum. The sequence goes on from OX336398.1 coordinate 227,957,728, forward strand.
TTCTTGTGTTTCCGCCTTTCATCCATCAATTCTAGTATATCCTGAGTGATCCACGGTTTTCTACCTATTCTTTCTTTCCTACCAATGTTTTCTTCTGCGGATTTTGTTATTTCATTCTTCAAAAGTGCCCATTCGTCTGCAATTGAAGTTTGTTTAGGGTTTTTCATTAGTCCTTCCTTCATACTCTTCTTGAATCTTTCGTTTACATCCTTCTATTTCAGTCTGTCTATTGCCCACCTTTTTGGCTTTTGACTTTTCTTCAGTTTCTTCAACTTTAATCTGCATTTCATTACGACCAGATTGTGGTCAGAGTTTATGTCAGCACCAGGATATGCTTTACAATCCAAAATCTGGTTTCGAAACCTCTGCTTGACCATAATGAAGTCGATTTGGTAACGCCCTGTATCTCCTGGTCTCATCCATGTGTATATTCTTCTATTGTGGTTATTGAATAAGGTGTTAGCTATGACCAACTCATGCTCGGTGCAGAATTCGACCAGCCTGGTTCCTCGATCATTCCTTTCACCTAATCCGAAATCTCCTACTATTTTCCCTTCTCTCCCTTTTCCTACCACAGCATTCCAATCTCCCATTACTATAACATTTTCATCACCCTTGATATACCTCAGAATTTCGTCTATTTCCTCGTAGACCTTTTCAACATCCTCATCGTCAGCTTGACTGGTAGGCATATAGACTTGTACCACTGTGGTGCAGGTAGGTTTAGTATTGATTTTTGCTACAATAATCCGTTCACTATATTGTTCATAATATTCCACCCGCTGTCCAAGTTTCCTACTCAATATGAGGCCAACCCCTGCTTGGCCATTGTTTGATTTAGTGCTAATGACCCTATAGTCTCCTGACCAAAAGTCCTGTTCTTCCTGCCAACGCATTTCACTAATCCCAACCAAATCCAACCTCAACCTATCCATTTCCCTTTCTAAGTTTTCTAACCTTCCACTTCCTAGCAGACTTCTAACATTCCACGCTCCGATCCGTAGAATGTCAGATTTCCTCTTTGTCACTTCTGTGATGTTAACCCCCGCTCGAGTAGTCCCCACCCGGAGATCCGAACGGGGGACTAGTTTACCTCCGGATTGAAATTTTACAAGGGAGGAGGCCATCATCACATGTAATTATGCATAGAGAGGTGCATATCCTCGGGAATAGCATACGGCTGTAGTTTCCCGTTGCTTTCCGCCGTGCAGCAGGACGCAGTGTAGCCATTATTTGGCTTATATTATCAATATCTTAACCGTCTATAAGACTAGTAAAGAATTGATTTATTCTGAAAAGCTGCTACTCCCTTTCAGAATAAGTAAAGAGCAATTCTACTAAACAAAAATACTAACCTTCTACCGTACTAACAATTAAATACCAAAATTCTACTAACGAAAAAAATACTAAAGTTCCACCAACAACAAATACTACCACTAAAACAGTCTGTCACCAGGCACACTCACATGCACCCTCACACATCACAGTCTACTGAAACAATGAACTATAACTAATAAACAATGCAACTGCTACCAGACACACTCACACACCACAGTCAAATAGAACAATGACATATATCTAATAGACAAACTAACTACCTACTTACAACTAAAACTAACTACATACGTACTGTACTGTTATTTGAATTGACAATATTTAGAATGGTAGTTGTATGTGTATAACTATGCTGACAACACTTGCCAGCTACAATCGGCAATTATCGTAACCGATCCGAGAGGAGACGCAGGCCCGAGTGCTATATGCATGCGTTGAATATCGATGAAGACATTGCTGTTTCTTCAATGCTCATTCAGCTGGTCGACTAACTGCGCTGCCAAGAGATTTTGTGAATGGTGAATATGAAAAAAGGAATTCCTTGAACAACGTTTATAGACGAGCAAAGCGCTCAACGGGTTAAGGAGAGATGAAATGTTTGAAGGTAAATCAAAATAGGGAAGAGATTTTTTTACGGTTAGCTCGTGACTCACCACTTACAGCTGATAGTACTAGTTTAACTACTGCAGTGGTATTAATAATGTTAGTTATATTGGTAAGACATGCAAACACTTTCAGGCAGTTACCTAGAAATCAGCTTCAAGGAGGCATTTAAATTACTCTTAAGTATATCACAGCTATACCTTAATAGATTAGTTGGTGGAGGGAGATCACTACATAGAGCACAGCGTGGTGTCACCATGGTAACCCACATTGACTCTGAGTGGAATCTTTGTCCTGGCAAATATGACCACACTTGTGGTACACAAACTCACACTGCCGTCATAAAGTACAGTACTGGATTATCAAACGGAATACGTCACTGGTTAATAATGTAATGAAATTGGTGCCATGGAATGATTCCACAATTGTACATTCATGTATAACTAGTCTATTTTTTTGGACAAACTATTTTCACAGTAACATAATTATCATAAAGCATTTTATTTCAATGTAAAGTATGATCCACTTACAAATCATTCCAAACTCAAAAATTTTCAATGAACCATTACATCAGTTCCACTTCGTTAACATTCCAACTTCGAGCTGACTATTCAAGGGATTTATCTTTCATTGTTAATCTAAAAATTGCAACGTATCTAATTTTTAGTCTTTTATAATATTTATTATCATTTTAGATAGTTTATATTTTGGAAATATTTAATACAATGGGATGACCAGTTTTGATCGTCAAGTATTTACAATGTGTACACTTACCAGTATTAGTTAAGATAATGCAACTCGTCAATATTTGTTAGTTGTAGTCTATGCGATGTTTTGTTAAGATACTGGAAGTGGTGATTGACCTCCAAAAATTGTTTGTTTAGAGAGAATATGTGATTGTTGTTAAATGGACAATTCAGATTGTATTGTACAGGCTACTTGTCTGGTTAATTCTCTCACGGTCGTGGTGAGAGCAGTTAACTTGGTCACTATCCGCTCCCAATGAAGGGAGTTTCCTGTGTGTGAGCGTCGCTTATTTCTCTGGGGTTTCCCCTTCTCGCATCCCTAAGTGTATGTGTTCATCGTACAAATGTGACTGTGAGTAGCCAAGTCTAGTCTCCCTAATGTGGTGTATGTTTCTGAACACTGGACAATCTTTAACTATCAACGACCAATTTTTATTTTAGCCATGGATAAGATAAAGGGCCATATTTAAGCGCAAACGGTCTTAATGTGATTGTCCCGGAAATATTAATACTGCCAATAGTGCCTCCCTAGGTTTATTGAAGAAAGACATATACATCGTACATTCTGATCCAATAACATGTTTCCCTTATCAATCCCTTATCTAGCTTGGCTACTGCGTTATGTTGTATCTTGTTTCCGACGTGAGCTATTCTCTAGTAGAGTGAAAAGTTGTGAATTAACCATGAATGTATGTTCATTTAAATTATGTTTTTATTTTTATTTTAGCTAAATGTATCTCGATAGCTTCATTTATGTCAAGAGCCCTACCTTTCCGTTCGTGATAAATTAATTGTAAGTCTGTTTCAATATTAGTGAAATTGTGCCCCGCGTCGCACATCTGGTTCGCATATGGCCGAGTGCGTCCCGTATTTTATCGCATTTCTGTGTTCATTTTATCGTGTATCCATTCTTCTCCCACTCTGTCCCATGTAATTTACTTAGCACACTGTGCCTTGGAACTTAATGTAATATAACCCTGATTTTGAAAATGGTTCATGTTTATTTAGTTTACTTTTGTGCAGATGCTTTTCGTTTGTGTAATTTCTTGTAAATACTATTTAATCCCCTGTTTTTTAACAGATGAGTGATTTTATATGTAATCTCGTTCAACTTATTGAAACTCCTGAATTTTTTTTCTCACTGATACCCTGAGTGACTGCCGTATAGAAATAAAATGGTTGACAATCAGGAGATCAGGGAGAAAAACAATTCATTGCGAGGCCACATGTGGCAACCAGAACCGCCATCAAGCTCCGGTCATTTCACTGGGAGAGTCTGGACCCCCCACCATCAATCTGGACGTCGCCCTTTTTGATTTCCATGTTTCTGGTCAACTGAAGAAGGTCCTGCTGCCGGAACAGTGATTCACGTGCAATGATGACGCCAAGACAGCATTCCAACGATAGTTCCACGGTAAGCCGGCTGAATTCTACCACAGGGACATCTCAAATTTAGTGCTGCGATGGGATAATCTCTGAACAGATGTGGAGTCTATGTGGAAAAATAGTGTAAGTTACACAGAACAGTGCGTATATTTGTAATTACCTGTATGTGTGTACTGTGCCCTTGCGAACAATTAATACGTGATCATACTTCCGTAGCTCAGTAGTGTCGGGGCGTAGTTCATTCATTCCCACCATATGATACACGTATTTTGGATCAAATGCATTAGGTCAACACTTGGAAGAAACCAATAATCACTATAAAACATATTTTAATTATACTCAAAAATAGGCGCTACAATAACTCCAAAAATAACATATAAACACTCAAAATCATATTAATTGTTCACATTTGTACAACAAGGAATCACTTAAATCATCTATCAAAATCAACCGACGAGGTTCCACTGAACCTTTCATGTAGGTTTCACTTGCATAAAGTATCCAAGAATGACTTTTTAAATGAGCTCCTGACAGCCCCATTAGTACTCTGTATCTTCACTTATCACATTCATACTGATTATATTCTCTAACTTGGTCATTGTTTAATGTGTATTCATATTTGTTTATAACAATAATAACAACTACTACCAATTCTTTTTATAGGATCCACGTGGGTTCAAATCTTATTTCTCTTTCTTTATCGTACATGCTTTATATTGGCGGGAAGTTCGTTTCACCATGAGTACCAAAAATACTGAAAGAATCAAGTTAAACAATACTCCCTGATTGTCTAAGATTGCTGTTACTCAATAACTTATTATTTGGATTTGTCACACAATGAGATTTTCTTACAAATATTTACCATATTTCCCTTAATTGACGAGATCTGAACAACCTTTGCAACATATAATCACATGTAATTTAACTACGATTACACTTCAAGTCTTATTTATAAATGAAATTGCTAGTGCAATACCACTTGGGTCGTTTACAATCAGTCTCGCGGCTCCCTCAAGGCATTTAGTGGTTCCTTGACCTACCCAGGCACTTTAACTGATATTTATGACCTGTCAACCTGGTGTCTGACTCTCACTGGGTTGGATTCTCTCTGCAGCGGTAACTCCAGCTGTCCTCATAACAGAATACGGAAGCCTTAAAATGAAATCTTATTCATTTCTACTCTTAAACGCGGCACTTTGTGGCCATTAATTACTTCACAAGACATGATATTAATTGGTGATCATCCACATTGTCTGAGTCGATATGTGGAAAACATTACTTAAGGGGCTCAAACACATCCAATATATGACACTTCAGTGTCTACAATAGTCAACTTCCTAGGTTAAATCCATTTTTAGAAGAGATCAATATTACTTGCGCCAGAGAGGCGGTATCTCGAGCAGGCCCCCACTAGCTTTTAAAATTTCTAGAATGGGAATCGAACCCGGTTCTTTAGTATCCACAAAAGCTCCCTTTATTACTTTACTTAGATCCGTCTTTTATCGAACTCATCACAACTACGATCACAAATAAACGGTATTTGATATTAGATATGACAATCTATAAACAAACCTTTAATAATAATAATTATTATAATAATAATGATAATAATAATAATAATAATATCGTATGGCCTTGGGTGCCTGGTGCAAGCTTTGTTAATTGACACCCAGAGGGTAGCTTGCATGTCGAAATTCGTCGTTCCTTTGAACGCTATGAAAGTCAAGGAGGTTAGATAACAAACCTCTTATAATGCGTAACTTCGCATACACAACAATATTTAAGTTTTCCGTAATTCCTTTTATCTTTGAAATCCAATATTATCACCCTTAATTATTCCTTATTATGACATTATATGACTTAGACACGGTTATTAATGCATTTTACAATACACTTCAACTTGAACACTAAGGTTCTAGTCACTTATTATTTCATTTCTAAAGAGCTCAACTCTTTGAATTATTATTATTCATTTCTTTACTTGATACAACTTATTTGCAGTATAATCAGATCCGTATTTCATCTTCTGCAATATTACACATATTCATTCACCATCTCATTTATATTAGTGCCCTCTTTATTTATTTAAGGTTTTCACGAACTTCCCCCAAAATGTATACACTCATGATTGACAGTTTGTACTTACATCTTATCTGATGAATCTCGAACTTCATGGTTGGACCTTTTCGCCCACATTCTGGGTCTATTATTCACCCATAACACTCATTTCACAAAACACTTTTTCATTTCTATTACACATATTAGTTACACTAAATTCTACACTGGAATGATTTCCCAAGATGATTCAATTACAAATTATACACTGAATAACCCTAAATTACACTCAAAACAATAATACAAGCAATATAAACTTGACACTTCAAGCTCAACCTTTTGGTTTGTTTTCACTCGTGGTTTTCACACGTTACATTTCCTAATACCTTCTCCAAGGAATGCAGGCCCTGATGACGGCTTATCCTGGTACTACTTCCCCTCGAATGGCTTGAAAGTCTCTAATTTCAGCTACCCTTGGTCGCTGCTCACCTCGGTTATTCCTATCAGTGTCTCTTTACTCGTTCCACGTTGGAATGGCCTTAATAGACTATCGCTTTAGAGTTTGCTCTGAAGTCTTACACTGACTTCACCGATGTCTATCGGTTCTAATTCGTACTGCACTTCCGAACTACCGTTTTTCCTATATTCTGATTCTCCAAGCACGGATGAATTCAGAATCGTTACTACATTAGACCCATTTTGGTCCTTGATGATTACTTGAACACCCTTAGTGTTTTCGACTTCCTCGATACTGGCGAAATGTTTATACTAAGACCGCAGGTTGCCGAACGTATTTCTTGTCGCACAGTAGATATTTTATTCAAATCCTAGTTAACTTGATAACTTCCGCAGTCTACTATGGTAACTCGCAATGGTTCCAATTGTTAGTTAAGTCTGATACGGTACGTCTCTCCTAGAGAAGATCTCAAGGCTGTATATTGTTGCTTCAGCGTGACACGTTTCCACGTTCACTGTAGACTGACTATTGTGATGCAGCGCTTCTGCACTAGAAGTCTGATGATAACTGCGTGTACGTTTCAACGCAGTGAGGCCGTACGAGGTCTGATGTGAACTGCATGATTGCTGCTGAGAAAGCTCGCTATTTATTCATTTCCGAATAAAATTAAGCCACGCCCTCCTTCTTGAAATTATTTTCTAAACGAATTACTCTACGATCTTGGAAAAAATATGTCCAGAATCCTTATAGTCTCAATGTCTCAAAAATGTACTTCTTTTTGAGAATCGATCGTAGCAAATTTTTATATTAATTTCCAAATGATCCCATATTGTGTGGGTGGCATGAACATTTCCTCAGCCATCATGACTCCTCCTACATTGACGTAGTGCTGACATTGTGCTTCTTTCCTGAACGTTATTTACTTAATTTTTCTCTCGGATGAATCCTAATTTCCAAAATAATTTATATTGCCGTGCTCTTTTGTTTATAATTTTGCATGGATCCAGATTTCGCACAGATTTCACCATACTGTGTACTCTTCCAGTTGCAACAACGTTAGTTAAACTGCTAACGTAGCCTGGCTAGGGGAATTCCCTTCCTTCCTCTTGCCTCCTGAATCACAGTCTTCTTGCTGAGCTCATTCCCTTATCAAATTTCTGGGTATCACGCATAGGGCTCACGTGCGTGTTGCTCATATTGTGGCTCATATTTGCAGCTGCTTAATTACGTTTCGTTGCGACATCTGGTCTCTCTTCCTCTGGAGATCTGGTCATGTAGTATAATTCCTTCTAAATACATATCTTTTTTTCCCTAGAATCAAGGATTCGAACTAGTACCGATCCTAATAAGGGTACAGTACCCGTATGGTTTTGGCTAAAAGAAAATAGGGTCAATGAATTTTCAATCCGCCTTCGTATCTCCACGTTTAAAATCTTCCAGTCCCCCAAATCACTGTCAGTTCAAAAGTTTATATATATTATATAATTTATCACTTTCTAGTGGGCACGATAATTACTGTCATTGTCTACCAACCACTTTGAACTGTATACAAAAAAAAGAACCGTTCAAAATCTCGTACGAGTCGGTAGTGGGCTAAATCGTACTAAGGGGGTGCAAATGGGGTGGGGTCCATTTTCCGAAAAGCGAAATATCACTATAACTTTCTTAGTATGTGAAACATTGAACCGATAAGGAACAACACGTTATCTCAGTAAAGATTTTTGATAGCACCAACCTTTGACCGAAGGTATTTTTAAGCGTATGGCTTTTAGTGCCGGGAGGGTCTGAGGACATGTTCGTCTCGCCAGTTTGTAGCTACTTCTAGGCACCAAAGGGGAGAGTTTTTGGCACAATATCAAAACCGTTAAAAATAGTCTATAATTCTGAACAAATTACCGTACCTAAGACCTTTGTCTGAAAGAATTTTTTGATATGACCCACACTTACGTTAAGGGTGAGCAAAAAGTTTTTAGAATTATAAGAACATGCTATACATGTGGAATTGTGTAGGTATACAATAATTGGCAAATTTAGCAAATTCGAAACATTTGTCTTTGCCCGGCGAAATCTACATCCGACGTGCTGATAGGTATTTTTAGCCTGTTTTCATTTTTGAAAAAAAAAAGGCTTATGAGATCACCTTTTATCCGTTTGTGTGTGTGTATTTATGGGTATGCCCCCCCCCCTCCTAAACGGCTGACGCAATTTCAATGACATTCGGTGACGTCATAGCACCATATTGGCTGACCCCGACCGTACCCTTCTAATTTTATTAATTCATACCAATCCAACATGGCGGCTGTGCGAAATATTTCACCAGCATTTAATTCTCCAAAACTACTACCGATATCACCTTGAAATTTTCTACGGCGATAAAGGGCACTACTAGAAGTTCATCTATTTGACTTTCAAAAACCTGTTGATTAAAAACGAACATGGCGGCTAGGCGAAGTTAAAACATTTAAATAGACTTCTCTCGCGATTAAACCATCCAATCGCAACGAAGGTTGGTACAGAAAATCTCAATACCCATTAGAATGCACTGGCATCTAAGTTAGTTCAATTGTTTACATAACCTCAAGATGGCTGCTGTGCGAACTATTTCACCGGCATTGTATATCTCCGAAACTATTACTGATATTACCCTGAAATGGTGTACGGTGATACAGGGCACTACTACAAAATCACCTATGAGACTTTCAAAAATCTGTTAACTACGACACGAACATTGCGGCCAAGCGAATTTTAAATATTCAAATATACATTTTTCCGCGATTTGACTATGCAATCGCAGTGAAATTTGGTAAAGTAAATATATATACACATTGTAATGCACTGGCAACTAATTTATTTGAGTTGTTTACATAACCTCAACATGGTGACTGTGCGAAATGTTTAAATTAGTTTTCCATTTCTTGTGTATTAATCATGCGATCAAAGCGTACGTTTGAATAATGAACCTACGCAATAATCGTCATATAATAGTGCATAACTCTATGGCCTACATACTCTATATAAAAATTAAACATGGCGATCCATCCGCAATATTTAGACGGTTCTCACTATCTATTAATATATAACAGCAATCAAACTGAAATTTTGTATGTTGATAGAGGCAATTAACATAAGTAGGATATATGAAAACTGGCTGTATAATTCTTCACGGAACTTGTTGTCTTTCCATGAATATTTGATTTTGTTTGTGAGTGTTGTTAATTGAGTTCTATTTTTGCCATTTAAGGATCATTTACGGTTCAAAATACAAGATATTCTGATTAAAGGATAATGCAAACCACGCAAAAGGAATTTACTATGTGGGTCACAAAATATCCCCCCCGTTGGTAGCCCCTTGGTTGAATAATAGCATGGTGTTGCTAGGGTTAATGTTTTGAAAATCGGATGTGGATTCTTATCTGAATTGTGGAGTGTGTAACTATACAGGCTGCCTTATTGCCTGGGCTAAACAATCTATATACAGTGTGGTCCACCAGCCCCTTATTTTTTTGGAGGAAGGCAACCCAACTAACGCGTATATCATAGTCGTCCTAAAAACATTAGTACTTATTCATTTACGGCCTAGTACAACTTTACGGTTGAGTTCATGCTCGTGAATATAGTCGAAATCATTGGCAGCAGTGTTATTTCAATACCAACGACTATAACTAATGTGTAAATCGACACATCCGAACAACACTGCCTTACGAAGGACATGAAGTGTATATGAGGACTAAAAATAGTCTCAATACGTCAGTGTATCACACCACGCCTCACGGCAGCTAAGATGGTTAAATCGCGCTTCTCTGCTGTAATGTCAGCAATGCTGCAATGTAGCAGGTTCGATCCCAAGGCAAATAAGTTCTTCTTTTTTTCGCTTAATGTCGTTTACAGTAGCTGCACTACGGACACATATCTACCTGTTCCAAAGAATGAATTTTTATTTGGTCCTGAAAAGGGCCGTTTTTATTCGATGCTACGTAGGCAGGTTAGACGATGACATAATGGTCTGTAAGAAGATAAGGTAGAAAGCTTCTAGTTTAGCGTGACCGTTAATCTCGCGATCATAAGCCACGGGATCTCCATTTTACGTGAATTCGAACCACAGGACATGGCGTTGGTGAGAGTAAAAGAGCTTGACCACTGCGCCACCACACCCCCCTGTAAGAATAAAGCAAGGCACTCTGCATATTCAGTGTAGCAAGTGTTCGAAATGTTGACCACCTTGGTTGATGCAGATTTCAGCACGACGTATTACAGACAGTCTTGCACGCTGTAACATCTGAGGTGTAACAGCTTGGCATGCCTCGGTGATTAGTTGCCGAAGGTGGTCAGGATCTTCAGGATCCTGTGCATATACTACCTGCTTTAAGTGACCCCACAGGAAGAAGTCAAGTGGCGTAAGATCGGGTGATCTGGCAGGCCAGTGAACGGGTCCTCCTCTTCCTGTCCATTTATTTGGATATGTATCATGAAGATGGTTCCTGACGACTAATGATCCGTGAGGTGAGGCCCCATCCTGTTGCCACCACATTCGCAATCGCTCGCACAGTGGCACGTTTTCCAGCAATTGTGGGAGTTCATTTTGCTGAAAATGAAGGTAGCGTGCTCCCGTAAGATGGCTGTCATAGAAATATGGTCCGATTAGATTGTCACCCAAGATCCTGGAGCTTGAAATATAGGACGGGAATACAACTGGGAAGGTGGGACGAGCACCTTTCGCAGGCAGCCTCACCTGCAAAGCGAACAGGGGCCTTATGCGGGATGGGGAGATTGGGAGGGTTAGGCAAGGAGGAGGGAAGGGTGCGGCCGTGGCCTTACGTTAGGTAGCATCCCGGCATTTGCCTGGAGACCAAGTGTTAAACCACGGAAAACCACTTCGAGGATGGCTGAAGGGGAAATCGAAACCTGCATGCTCATTTGGATCACCCGTGGCTGAGTTGACCCCGAACAAAATAATACCACGGGGAATTTTAAGGAATACGTATACTTCGATGCTAGTACTGGCGACCAGAATCCTGTTTCAATAAGGGGCTAGAACATTGCGGTCATTTCGCCCCGTGTACTTGGGTGTGTGTAGAATTCCTCTGATAGCCTGTCTATAGCGGTGTCTGTATTATGTATGTATTAGCAATTAAGGTGAGGATGGGCAAGGAGGCAGCCGGGGCCTTAAGTTAGAAACTGCCCGGCAATAGCCTGGAGCAGAAGTGGGAAACCACAGAGAACCACTTCCAGGGTGGCTGAGGTGGGAATCGAACCCAACTCTTCACAGATTTGCTTCACGAAGCTGAGTGTATCCAATTTCAGCCCTCAGACCAGTATTGAATTTCTTGGCAGAACTGGGAATCGACACGTCGATATGTTATGTCAATATCCATGACAGTTTTTTAATTTTCTGCCATTACAGGTCACGTGGCAAAAGCTATCAATTCGGTCGTATTCCCTTTATAAATCAGCAAAATTCAACCTACTCTTCACAAAAATGCATCATAAGGGAATGAATGTGGCTATGTAGTTACATCCCCACTAAAATGGAGCGTGGGCTTTCATTCAAAAAAGTATGCCTACCACTGTATTCGATGCACCATTCTACCCATTCTCATCCGCCGTCTACGGCCATGCTTTAACCGAATCAGCCACCAGTGCATGGTATACAACGCGCGCTGCTCTTGCAGTTGTTACTGTAGCCGTCCCACCTCAAACGTTTAAGTCCATCTCAAAGTCTTCAATCACGGTTTATGGTGTTGATTTAACTTTCTACTATTACAGATCACGTGGCGTAAGCTATTAATTCGATCGTATTACGTGGATGTGTGTTATTTCAAGGATCAATAAGTCATATGTTAGTAGAATGGGCCATAGTATTTGGCGGGGAAAAGTTTAAGGTCGGTTTTTCTTTGCTGGACCCATGGCCCAATTACATTGCTGTCACACCGTCAGAGGGCAGAGCAATATCGACCATCAAGAGAAATGCTGTGTTAGTTGGGTTTCATAAAACTAAATAATAAGGGGCGGGTGGACCACACTGTATAGTGGCCTAAGTTGAAATCTTCCTGGACATCTAACCAACAATAGGTAGTAGAAGGCTTTGTAATGTTTGAGAATGCATGCATTGGAAGATACATGACAAGATCGGAATTGTGCTGTTAGAAATTGTATCAGAGGGAAATAGAATCAAGAATATGATATTGATTGCATGGTATCAGATTGTGAAGGAAGCGTGTCCAAGCCAGAGATATTTTCACCAGGGAGTTATTGTTTGCTGCGAAAATTTCAATGTATGACCAGTATCTTATCCATGCCTGAGTCAAGGTTAAATCTTTTATTAATGATCACATCATCAAGGCTGTAAGTTATTAATACATTCACTGTATTTTAGTAAAGTTAGTTTTCTTGTGTGCTCAACACCTCGCGACCCCCCTAAACAGGGTGATTTTTTCCACCGTCTACAAACTGAATGGATTGATCGAGGAGAGGATATGAAACAGAAGAGGTCTTATAAACGTATGTCCCGGAATGCATGTTTTGTTTGTTAGGGACCATTTATTAGATCATCCTCTGTTACAGAGACGGCGGTCTGATACGTGCTGTACCATGCTGCCACAGTTACTGTGTATTGAAAATGATTTCCATGTGCCTCCTCTCATGCGTGTACGCGCCGTAGCATGTTCTGTCTCACACGTTCACATCGGCCAGGCTGCATCCGAACAGTGTCAAAGGCAGCATGAATACGCTGATCCAGTGTCTCCATATCTGGAATGGGCTCTGCATACACGATACTTTTGAGATGGCCCCATAACCAGAAATCACACGGGTTGAGATCTGGTGAACGAGCAGGCCATGCAACTGTACCTCCTCGTCCGATCCATCGACCAGGGAAGACACAATTGAGATACGTCCGGACGTTAACGGCGAAGTGGGCTGGAGCAGCTTCATGCAGCTGCCACATAACCCTGCGAGTCATTAATGGTACGTCTTCCAGCAAGGGAGACAAAGTCACCCACAAGAAACGCCGATAGTTCCGGCCTGTTGGGCAACGTGGAAGGAAGACTGGTCCCTAGCATGGACACCATGTATTTCCGGGCATACGTTCATTAGACCATTTTTGTTCCGTATCCTCTCCGCGATCAATCCCTAGAGTTTGTACCCGTTGGAAAATATCACCCTGTATAAAGTACATAGCACCCCTTGAGAGGTGAGTTACAAATGTCATAAGGCCGCTCAGACAACTAGTTTTTGTGTCAATAGTAACTCTGTGTTCTTTGAATTTGAGTAGCTTTCATACTGTAACAGCAGTTAACTCTTGAATCTTTTTCAGATTATTCGGGTAACTGGAATTATTTTGTGTTGACCCACTGAAAGTTACAATTAATATTATTATTATTGTTATTATTATACAATATTCTGTCTAGTGGCAGGTCCATGTCTTCGTACAGAGAATTTCTGATACCAATGTTCCCGGTTTCCAGCTTCTTCCTTTAGTCTGCTGTAACTCCTTCCATCTTTCATGTCATCCAGATGTTGGATTCTTCTTCTTTTTCCTCGTCGTGTCGTTCCTTTGATCTTACCTTCAATGACGTCGTGCATGAGCCCCTCATGTCTAAGTATGTGCCCGATTCAGTTGGCCTTCCTCTGAAGAATCGTATTCAGAAAAGTTTTCTTCTGACCTACTCTTCTCAGTACAGCATCGCATGTCACCCAATCTGTCCACTTGATCTTCCCTATTCTCCTCCAGCACCACATTTCAAAACTTTCTAAAAATTCTAATTTTCTTTTTCTCATTGTCCACGTCTCTGCCCCTTACCGTGCAATGTTTCAGATGAAACACTTCACAAATTTCTTTCTTACTTCTAAACTCGATTTGCTGGTTAGCATAGCCCTCTTCTTGTTGAATGTGGCTTTGACCATGGCGATTCTGGTGCGAATTTCATTTGTGCATTCAGCCTCTTTTTCGGCAAGCTTCCCAAGTACGTGAACTGTTTCACATTCTCCAATTCTTGATTGCCGATAGTTATCCACAGATGTTTCTCCCGTCGTGATATCCACATCACTTTTGATTTCTCGATGTTTATTTCCTTGCAATATACCCTTCAAATTTCCACCAACCGGTTCATCATGTGTTGCAGTTGTCTCTGATTTTTTGCGAGCACTACTAGGTCATCTGCATACTTGATGGTGTTTATGAGGCGTCCTCCTATCCTGAAATGTCCGCATCCTTTCTAAGCTTCTTCCACCAGCCATTCACCATACAGGTTCAAGAGGCTTGGCGATAGACAACATCCTTGCCTGGCTCCTCTTCCTATTTCTACGATGTTTGTTTCTTTCAGTCACGCCTTTACTCTTTGTCCGAGGTAAAAGTTGAAAATTAGTCTACGGTCTCTCCAGTTGATTCCTATCTTCTTAAGGGTGTTCATCAATTTTGTACAGTTGACTCTGTCGAAGGCCTTCTTCCAGTCTATAAAATAAACTCGAACTTCTTCGTTAACAGTCAAAACTCTCTCCGACAATATCCTCTCTATACCGATAGCATTTCTGGTTCCTTAACCTTTCCTTATTCCAAACTGAGACCCTCCCCTTATTCTTCAATTTTGTGTTCCAGCCGTCTGTTGGGTATTCTTGC
Source organism: Meconema thalassinum (assembly GCA_946902985.2). Classification (NCBI taxonomy): domain Eukaryota; kingdom Metazoa; phylum Arthropoda; class Insecta; order Orthoptera; family Tettigoniidae; genus Meconema; species Meconema thalassinum. The sequence goes on from OX336398.1 coordinate 227,972,924, forward strand.
AATAATCTTCGCCACATGTGAGATAAGACTAATTGTTCTGTAATCACTAATTTTCGTAGCTTGTTTCTTCTTCTTCTTCTTAAGAGGATCCAATATCAGTTTTTAATATGGCAGCACTGATAAATGGTATCAAAGCTTTCTTTTATGCTTGAATATATAATATCGATCCCATCGCACGAGCCCCGATAATGCAGTCCCACAGTTTTGAAACATGTGTATAAATATGAGAAGGCTAGATTAAGGAGCATGCTGTACCGGAAGCGGAAATACCTCGTGGCGCCACGTCACGCCAGTTGTGGTCAGTGAGGTGAGATGAACTCTGCTCAATGCCAAGGTAGGTTACCATGACAACGACCCGCACCCCACGTCCGATACACTCCTCGTGCAGCTTTTAGCGACTCTATCGAGGCGGACGCTTAAACGTCTTTAATACAAGATTTATTCTCCCAACACTCTTTAAATCGTGCCAATGCACAGGTGACTGGTTCACCTCACAAATCTTTATTGACCTGGCTGGCATGTATTGTACAGTGCTGGTCAAAAGTCTCACACCACCTATCCACAAGTTATTTTCCCCACAGACCTTACTAATCTCAAATTATAAAGCCACCTTGTCTAACACTAGAAAGTAGTCTAATAATTACATTAACACATAAACGTTTCGTTATATCAATGATAACTTCGTCAGCGTGAAAAATATGTAAGAACTACGGTATCTTTACAAAAACCTAAAAGAAAATGGATATCCTTACATAAAGTCATGAATTTAAATAAATGTAAGGTCACAAAAAATAATTGTGTGAAACAGTTGGGTTGGAGCAAACGATATAGAAAGGGGCTGCTAAATCACCCGGTATATTCTACTAACTTGACTACAACTCTGTAAGACACAAAAGTTGCCTATATATCAGGGGTTTGGACTACATTGCTCCTTGGGGGCGTGGTGGCACAGCGGTCAAGCTGTTGGCCTCTCACCAAGGTGGACCGGGTTCAATTCCCGGTCAATGCATGGGAGATCTTAGAAGTGAAATGCCATGCCCTGTAGTTCCGATTCCACGTAAAAAGGAGCTTACGTTGCTCATGATCACATGATTAACGGCCACGTAAGACTAAAAGCTTCCGTCCTTACTTTACTCCAGTTACTGTAGGCAACCCAACGTACTGGGTCCTAGGATTTTGAAAACTGACGTTTGGGCTGTAACTGGTGCACTCAGCCTCATGAAGACAGTTGAGTAGCCGTCTGACAGTGAGGCAGCGCCCCGGTCACGAAAACCAAGATTAACGGCTGAGGTAACCCGATGAGCTGACCACGCGTCATCCTAATATTTGCAGGCCAAATGGCTGGGCAGCGGTCGCTTGGTAGGCCTTTCATGGGTTGTGGTGACAGGGGTTATTATTATTATTTAACCTGTGTTACTCCTGGTTTGTAGGCAGCCCAACTTACTGCGCTCTATGAAACAGTTATACCCATTACACCTAATGCAGAGAAGTTGCCAATATATCAGGGGTATTACTCGTGTAACAGGCAGCCCAGTCTACTGAGCTGTATGAATATGTTATACCGTGCACAAGGAGAGGGGTTTTCCCGCAGTAAATTAACTGTTATGGAGGTAACTTCCGAGGTGTGATATCTTCTTTTTTTTAGCATTTGTCCCACAAATTAGGTCTGCTTTTTTCGTTCTCTGTCGCCATATTACACGATTGTGTGCGATGTGAGGATGAAGTCGGGCAATTTTTAAACGTCACGTAGAGTGCCAAGCCAACGCTGTCTCGGTCGACCTATTGGTATCTTCCCAACTATCCACAATGCCAATCCACTGAGTGCAACTGTTGTTTCAGCAGCCCGTAACACATGGCCATACCAGCGGAGACGGCTTGCCCTCATCTTTTCAACAATTAGCGCTAATCCATATCGCTTGCTAATGTTATTATTGCTGACATGATCATGGAGTGTCAAGCCAGATGCCCACCTGAGCATCTTTGTCTCTATCACACCAAATTGCTGTTCCAACTCCCTAGTTGAAGGCCAGAATTCTGTCCCATACAGAGCAACGGGACGGATCACTTTAGGCTTTTGCCGGTCTGGAATCTTCTTATCACATAAGCCACCGGACAAAGATCGCCACTTGAGCCATGCGCTGCTCACGCGATGAAATATTTCAGGTCTGAGGGTCCCATCTGCTGTAATAGTCTTTAAACGACAATGTCTTTGGAAGGTCAAGACAGAGGTATGACATTTAAACTATAAATATTCAGTAAATTGAAATCTTAAGTCAATAACCAGTTTTTATGTGTTCTCTACTCTTTTTTACGGTGCTGAGACATGGACTCTGACAGAGTCTATATAAACGGTTAGAGGCCTCTGAAATGTGGCTTTACAGAAGAATATTGCGGATACCATGGACAAACCATGTCACAAATGTTGAGGTTCTCAATAAAAAAACAAGGAAGTACAGTGAGTTCCTCTCATGACTCGTCCGGCCAGCGCACCGAGCTTATCTCCCGTTGACTCAGCACTCCCCGCTCGGCATGCATAGCAATAAGAACAGAACAGCACTTGGCTCACTTTATCCGTGCATGACATGAGATTACAATTAAAATGACGAAAGGAAGAATTAATAAACTAAGGTCGTACCTTATGACAGGAGATGTTCTAATCTTTCTGAGATTTCATTTACTTTTTCCTCATTGAGTACACGTGTTTTAACATTTCACTTCTTATCGATTAAAGAACCAGTTCCTCTCAATTTGTTTACGAGATTCCGCATGGTATATCTATGTGGAGAGCATACACCTGGAAAATGTGTTATGAAACGTCTAACGACTTCCCTGCAAGACTTTGTTTTCACATAATTATCGTACATAAATACCATTTCCTCTACCGTGTACACACGTGGAGGCATTATGAGAATTATACCCAGTGAAGGAAGTGGGAAAAAACCAGAGGCGGTATGCCATCCAAATATATTTCCCTGTCATACCTCAACTTCAAAAAAGCAACGTAACGTGATATGCAGGAAATTGTTCTATTCTCTCAGAATTGTATCATGTTTAAGTAATAAATTGTATTTTTCACTTAAAGAATATATTTGTGAATTATTATTTAGACTATATTGATAAATACAATTAAATGAGTGAAGTGGAGAACTAAATTATTTGTTGTTTGTTTGTTACTGACATAATTAGCATACGTATAATGTGAAACATTAACAGTAAATGTGTCATAAGTCAAAATAGATTGGTCTGAAAATCACACAAAGATAGCATCTGAAAATACAGTACAGCAATAAAAACAGTAGAATCTATATTAAAAATACATAAAATTAAGACGGATTGGCCTAACGTAAATAGGAAAAAATTATTAAATTCACTTATCATTAACTTAACGAAAAATCGTGTTTCAAAATTTGTGCTTTTGCAGAAAGGTTCATTTTACTCGTATCCTACCATTTTATTTGTGTAGAAACTCCCAGACTACTTTTAACCCTGGAGGAGAGACATCTGACATGTTTAGCTTCTAGAAGTTGTCATCAGCACTGCGGTGTCCCTTACCTAGAACATGCCTTAACATATTTATCAGGCTTGAATTTGTGAATTGGGGTCCCAACCAACTTCAAACAGACTAAGTTTCCAGCAGTTTTCACTTGAAGCTGATTCCTTTCAGGTGAATATATCACGTTCATGGCACTAAAAGATCGTTCACATTCTGCTGTGGATATGATTATGATTTTCACAGCCCTAATAAGTGGTTTCAGATCATCAAATACTGTTTTGCCTGATGCATACAGCCTGAAACCAGTTACACTTTCCCTGATGGATCCTATACAACATTTCTCACACAGATATTTTATTTTACTGCCTCCAAAACAAATATCACGGCCCACATCTTCTGGCCACTTTGTTTCATTAAATACTTATAAATTACTTAAAAGCTCTTGATACTTTGCTGCAAGAGATTGTGCACAAGAAGCAGAAGATCTCGAAGACTGGCTGTTTAGCATTCGTTTTTCCATTTCTTCCACAAGTAGACTGTAGAAGGCTTGTTCATCAATTCTGTGCACTATTCCAGGTCCATGCAAGTTCACGCCATTTAGTTCCTTACACTCGGCTGCACTTCTTGCTAATTCTGTACACTCCCCAGGCCGGATTTGTAAAGAGTGGAAAACTTGAAGTTTTTGGAGTAGTAGCTTATGAGCCTGAATAACAGACATCTCCCTCTTCTGCGATTGAAGCGACAGATTCTCTAATTCATTCAAAACATCTATAATCAAACCCATATTCAGGATAAAGTTTATATCAGTCAGATGATCCAGCAGTCCTTTGTAATGGGCCCTTTCTTTAGAGTCTCTTGTTTGATCATCCATGGCGCTTTTAAAATGGAGGGTAATGGCTGAAAAATCTTTCCAAATAGCCCTAACTGATCTAGCACTTGACGAAACCCATCTAACTCCTAAAATTCTTCCTATAACCTGGATTTTAGTACTCAGATTTGATGAACAATGCTGCAATTGGTTTTTGTTCTTTGGTGATGCATGGCGTAGGGAATACAATTTATCAAAAAAGTTCCTCATGTGGTTGATAGCTGTCAGCTTTGAAACAACATCACCAACTGTTAACTCGAGACGGTGGTTAGCACAGTGCCATATAAAAAGCTAAAGGAATTCTTGCTGGAGTCTTACTGCCAATCCTGATACACTCCCTAGCATATTAGATGCTCCATCACAAGCAAATGCTATAAAATTACTGGCTAGAAACTCTTGTGAAAAATGCTGAAGAAGATTAGACTTTAAGGAATCATATATACATTGAGCTGAGGTGTTTGGAAGTTCAACTAGATCGAAAAATATGCTGCTGATTTCTTCAGAATTATTAAAGTTCACCCGAAGACAAATACAAAGAACTGATTTTTGACTCGCTGAAGTTGACTCGTCCACCATCACACCAATCTTGAGGTTGTTTTTAACGGTTTTCCTCATTTCTTCACCAATCAGATTGGTAATGTCAGCACAGGAATGTTTGGAATGCAAAATCTATCCCATATCTAAACCATTTGCTCTTTGTGCATCAATCCAGGATGGTAGATCAGAAAATGGCCTTCCTAGCTTTGCAAGATTGTACACAGTGTGAAAATCTCTGCATGTATTCACGTGGTAAACCCCTTCTTGTTTTGCAGTTGTGTTTTGAAGAACTTGTTTCTTGGCCTCCTCAAGAGTTATAACACACTGACCATGGGCATGGAAATTCTTGTGATCAAAGATTTTTCTTATTACCTGACGCATTTTCACATCAGTATCACCAAAAGCTTTTACAGAATAAGAACACCACTCATTTGATAAGCGAGTTTGTTCTGATTTAAAAGCACTCAATGTTCCAAGTGCTCTGACGCATACTTTGCAACCGAATCCTCTTGATTCGGTTTTGAAGGATAACCATTCGTGTTCTTTGAATTTAGTTTTCCACTGAGCAGGACTCAGAAATGTTGGCAAACATTCAAAATCTGCATTATCTAGGCCTACATTGTTGGTTTCTATTTTATTTGTGCCTCGTCGGTGAGAGGTGAGAGACAAAGCAGAATTCGTCAAATTTTTCCCAAACCAAATTTTTCTTCAACACAATCACCAGTTTCGCTGAAATTTCTCTTTTGTCCTACGACAAATGTATCCATGATATCAGCTCTGCAGCCGATGCTGATAAAAATACTTTAGTTTCAATGATGCTGCTTGATACACATTCGTACTGACCATACAACACAACACTAGTTTTTAACCTGACAACGAGACGGGATACTGTGGTCTTTTAATTAAGTTCCTCCACGAGTAATCAACCTTGCTTTATAGATTTTCGCCAAGCAGGAGCCCAAAAGTCAAGAATAGTATGTTTTGTCGATTGACAGCAGATATTTTAAAGATATTTTAAAAGTAAAGATCTATTTAAACAATGTAACATTTATATTTTCTTACTGAGAAATATGTCGAAAATTATCAGATGTAGCGGTATATTCTTACGCGCTCTGCTGCAGCGGTGGCGAAGAGAAATACATGTATACAATACATTTTTGATATAGGACACGTCAGAATTTACATCTATAAAATTAAAGTACTAATAGGTATATAATACTAATACTATAACAATTTATAACTTATTATAATAACAGATCTTAAGAGATACAATCTTATTGGACAACTAAAAGGTATTTACACCTTATTATATTATCATAATATGAAAACTTAATTCTATAAATACAACAACTTACAGCTAGGTATTACAATTTAAATAGAAAAGAAAAATATAATTATAGATTTCATCGCTCCTATACACTAAGATATTCAACAACTGAGTAAAAACAATGGCACTGCAGATAAGCTTTCAACATTCTATCAAAGGTTTTTATTTTTGGGGCAAGTTTTATATACTGGGGTAGTTTATTGTATAATTAAACTCATATGAGAAAAGTTTCTTTTTATGCTTGTGTGTGTGCGTGAAATATGAATGTTTTGATTTTGTCTTGAGTTATGCCCATGAACATCATTGTTTGATTTAAGAAAACATCCTTATTCATTAAATTCTTTTTAAAAAACATAATACTTTCAAAGATATACTGTATATGCAGGGCAGTGGGAGAATGTTTAAATCTTTAAACAGAGGTCTACATGATTCTCTAGTGTTTAAATTTGCCATAATTCTAATCGCCCTCTTTTGTATCCTAAACGTGCTTAGTACATCTGGTGACATACCCCAAAATATGACCCCATATCCTAAGTATGAATGGAAATAAGCAAAATAAGTATTTCTTAATGTGTGCATGCTAGTGCAGGTTTTCAAAATACGTAACGCAAAGCACATTGAGTTCAGTTTTGTATTCAGATATTGTATTGTCCATGTTTATTCCATTTCAAGTCATGTTGTATCCATAGTCCTAAAAACTTTGTTTCTGATTTATTTTCTATTTCATGACCATTTAATGTTATATTGGGCTTCGCAGGATTCCTATTCTGTATAATGTGGAAATTTAGACACACTGTTTTTTATAGTTTATTATGAGGCCATTTGGTTAACTCTCCTGTAACGGAGTCAGCAGACTGCTATGACCTGTTTAGTTTCATCTTTTATTGCGAGTGTTGTATCATCCGCAAACAAAATTTCCTTATGTGAATGAACGTTCTGTGTTATACCATTGATATATAGAAGAAACAGTAGTGGGCCCAAAACCGATCCCTGGGGTACTCCAAATTTAATAATTCCCTCATTGGAAAATGTTTCATTAAGTAATTTGGTTCCATCATCCTTGTGTCTCAAGCTTACTATTTTTTACGCCTTGTTAAGTAAGACTCTATCCTTTTATTAGCTAGACCTCTAATACCATATTGATTTAGTTTTGTAAGGAGGATTTTATGGTCAACAACATCAAATGCCTTCGATAAATCCAAGAATAGGCCAGTTGCATGTTCCTTATTGTCAATTAATTTCAGTATACTATTAATACATTCATAAATTGCTGTCTGTGTAGATTTTTCCTTTCTGAATCCATGTTGTGAGTTTGATAATATTTTATTTTTTTCTATAAAAATTATCAGTCTCTTATACATGATTTTTCCACAATTTTTGCAATACCAGTTGGTAAGGTAATAGGACGATAGTTATCTAATTCATCTTTTGAACCGTTTTTGTGTACTGGAATTACTTTTGATAACTTCAAAATATCCGGGAAGTTCCTGAGAGAATTGAACTGTTTATTAAGTGTGTAAGTGGATTTATTATATGTTCTGCACATTTCTTTAAAATTGCATCAGGGATGCCATCAATGCCAGCTCAGAATTTATTTTTTAGCTCTTTTATAACTATTCTTACCTCTTCACTTGTGACATGATTTATAAATAAAGAATCACTACATATATTTATTTTATGATTAGAGTTTAGTGTATTTACCTGTGATTTATTTAATAATTTTTGTGGAATTTCCAGAAAATAGTCATTAAAAGTGTTTGCTATTTCCTCTGGATTTTTAATCACTTTATTATTTCTGGTCAGTGTAATGCTCCTTTGAATTTTAGTAGATTTTCCAGTTTCTTTCTTTATCACGGACCACATAGCCCTGTTTTTATTAGATGATTGGGAAATAAAATTATCATTATGCATTTTCTTTGCTAGTCTTATTACCTTAGTTAATATGCTAGTGTATTTTTGTAGTATAAATTGAATTCAGGTGTTGTGTGGTATTGTTTATATATTTTGTGTAGAAATGTCTTTCTTTGACATGAATTTATAATCCCTGTTGTTATCCAATTGCTAGTTTTGTTATTTTGAACAGTTCTTTGTCTAAAGAGGAATACTGTTTCAAAATAGTGTTTTAGGGTACTGTTAAATGCATTAAATTTATTATTTACATTTTCTAGTTCATACATTTGTGACCATGTTTCCTTATTTAATAAGTCATTGAAATATGTAACATTTGTTTCAGTGAATGGCCAGCACTTTGATTTTACTCCATTATTATTATTATTGATTGTTTCGGGTACTTCAAAACTCAGTATTTGTCCATGGTGGTCACTAAAACCCGGACAATAGACTTCTATAGAATGGTGATATTTATCTGTATTTAAACAAAATTGATCAGGAGTGGTTTTACTAAATTTTGTTATTCTTGTTGGGGTATTTTCTGTAGGTTTCAGTCCATAGGAAGTTAGTAACTGTGTTAATAATTCACAATTTATATCAAATTTTAAGAAATCCACATTTACATCCCCACAAATTATTATATAGAAATTTACTTTGCTCATGTTAATGAGTAACAATTCTAACTTATCTATAAATAAAGGAAACTTTCCTGACGGAGAACAGTATACGCATACAATTATTAACTTAAACTGCTGTATTTTTACGGCAGAGAATTCAAAATCCTGTTCCATAATTAGATAATCATAAGCTGTTAACTGTTCATGATCTAAATTATTTCTTAAGAAGATACAAGTACCACCATGGCTAATATTAGATCTAGAGTATTTACTATGACTTTCATCTATTCGGTAAGCTCAACACGGAGTTCGGTGGTCGACGGTTCCAGACCGATGAGGAGGTGAAGGCCGCTGTCTCCGTGTGGTTGCAGAACGCTGGAGGAACTTTCTATGCATCCGGCATCGACAAGTTGGTTGTGCGTTCGCAGAAATGTTTGGAGTTTCTTGGAAACTATGTGGAAAACCGACGTTACATTGTATGTCGTTAGAGGCGTGTTGCTGTTGTATAGGTGGTGCAATAAATGGCCATAACTGGGAAGTGCAACTTATTTTTTGATCTGCCCTCGTATTATATTTACAGTATATATATTCGCTAACTTCCTGTTCTCGTCAGTCGTATAACCTACATATTTTCCATGCACATATAATAGCCACAACACTTTTTTAACGTCAAGCTGCTATTTATCATTTTATAACACACTAGCTGAAGTACCCGCGCTTCGCTACGGGTCATAAATAAATTGCAATGTGAAGGTGACAGTTAAAACAGGGGATAGGCGAGGTGCTGCGCGGAGGAAGAGTAAGGATGGAACATTTTGTCCAGCAACACCGCTTGGCATTGACCTTGTTTTATAGCACACAATTAGGTTTTACTCGCTAACCGTTGGAGATACATGAAAAGTGATAAGGACCATTCTGATAGATATTTGAACTATAAACCTAGTACATGCCATCAAAAGTTTGCTATTTATTAGCGTTCTCCTTGTATTTGAAATTGGAATATGAAAGTTTGAAACTAAAGAGTGTAGTGACGTCAATGAAATGTACGCCATCTTTAAATAGTGTAAAATATTGTAATCAAAAGTAGTCTATATATTAACCAGGTAAATCAGCTACTTCCACGAAACATTCCATGTAAATAGGACCAGTGGTTCTTTGGTGATTGGGGGGCGTGGTGGCTCAGCGGTCTAGCTGTATGCCTCTCACCAAGGCGGTCCGGGTTCGATTCCCGGTCAATGCATGTGAGATTTTCGAAGTGAAATGCCATGTCCTGTGGTTCGGATTCCACGTAAAAAAGGAGGTCCCGTGGCTCATGATCTCAAGATTAACGGTCACGTTAAACTACAAGCTTCCTTCCTTCCTTTCCTTTGGTGATTGAGTAACACAGAGACACACAGACACATACCATCTCACTTTTATATATTAGTATAGATGTAGTTCTTTCAAGTACGAAAAACGTTCGATATTATTTACTTAGTAATTTGAAAGTACCCTTGTTTAAGTACAAAAATAGCCTGGTCATGGCTTCTAATGATTGCTATGAGAATTATTGGTGACGTCAGTTACCTGTAGGTTTGCTACGGTACTGTATCTGTTGAGGTCATTGAAGGAGGTAATGCTCTGTACAAATCATTTACTCTTATAGTACCGGGTGAGTTAGCCGAGGTCGTTGCGGCATGACTGTTGGCAGTCGCTCACATCCGGGAGGCGAGGAGGTTCGAATCCCCCCGCCGGCAAACTTGAAGATGGTCTTCTATGGTTTCCCATCTTCCTTCCAGGCAAATGCCGGGGTTGGTCCCTAACTATAGGCCACAGCCGCTACCTTCCAACTTCTCGACCCTCCCATCCAACATTCCTCCCCAACGGTACTTGTAGCTCACCCATTGGGTGTCCGTCTCGAAGCAGCTACAAACCTGGCGAGCCGAACATGTCCTCGGACACTCCCGGCACTAAAAGCCATACGCTAAAAAAAACAAGTAGTTCCGTGAAGAACTATACAGCCTACTTTTCATGCCAATGATTATTCTACAGAATATGAACCTATCTAGAATAATGACGAAATTAAGTTGCTAATATCGAAATTTCCAATTAGTTCGAAATACTGTATACCTGGCATAATGTATCCTAATAGAGCACTACAGTTGGCAGCCCTGATGACTGAATATATTCTTAGTTCCGTCTCTTACGGTGCTAAATATAAAATTTGGTTGAAGTCCACTGGATAGCATGGACGTTACATGCAGTTAAACATTGGATCTAATAGCGCGCGTAAAATCATGTTGGCAACAATGTCATGCATGTATTGGTCAGAAATAATCTGAAATAATATGATCTATTGTTGTGCCAATTTTGAATGAAATCCATTAGTTAGTATAGAAGTTACATGCATTTTAAAATTGGACCTATCAGCAGGCTTAGAATCATGTTGGCAGCACTGACGTATATTAGTTACTCCAAATTCGTCTAGAATGCCAGGTACTATAAGTGTGCAAAGTTTAGAGCTATTGGCTTGCATACTTTGTGATATATTGATATTAGGGTAACAGAAATAGGGACAGCACATATTAACAGTTGGCAGCCCTGGTTGCTCCTTAGAATACGCATAGTCATATCTGTTATGGTACACATAGCACATACGAAATTTGGTTGAAATCCAAATGATAGTATGGAAGTTTCATGTATTTAAAGTTGGACCTGTCAGCAGGCTTAGAATCATGTTGGTAGCACTGACGTATATAAGTTACTCCAAATTAATATAGAATGTCAGGTACTATACGTGTGCATAGTTTAAAGCTGTCGGCTTGCATACTTTCTGATATATTGGTATTTGGATAAAATAAATTAGGAGCATTTATTAACAGTTGGCAGCCCTGGAAGGTCTTAAGAATACGCTCAGTCATATCTGGTTATGTACACATACAACATACGAAATTTGGTTGAATTCCGCTTGATAGTGTAGAAGTTATATGCATTTAAAAATTGGACCTATCAGGAGGCTTATAATCATTTTGGCAACACTGCCATGTTTGGCCTCCTGGAAATTAAACTGAAATATTATGATCTGTACGTGTGCCAATTTTGAAATAGCTCCCATTTATACTTTCCAAGATATCCAACATGGAGCTCAAATTTCAATTGCGATTTTTTAGCAGTTGGTAGCACTGACATCATTTTCAAATATGGCCGTGAGATATTTAGGTATAGATCTTTACTCCTACCAAATTTTGTTTCGATTGCTGCAGCCGTTTAGGAGTTGATAGGGGGGGACACACACACAGCCAGACAGACAGACAGAAGGACAGACAGACAGACAGGCAGACAGACACACATTTGCCCGATCTCATAAGTCTACTTTTTCCTCATTTTTGCAAAATGTGAAAAGTAGGCTAAAAACTTTTATAGTCATCTTTATGACGTATTTAGTGTACAGGGAGCTGCCGAAGTACTGAACCCAACGTCTTAAGTAGAAAAGAGGACGTGTTCATGGCGTGGTTAATCATTTTAGGTTACTGTTTCATTTTGGTTGCTACAAATTATTCTGATTCTGGTAGTCTTAGTCAAGTCTTTTCACAGTTACTGTATTCCTGATTTGTAATACAAGAGATAGCCGGTACAGGTTGACACTGTCAACAATTAAAACAATGCAGCATAAAAACATTAGGTTTAATAAAACATAGCCTAAACGTCATCATATCAGTAGTAGAACACACCTTCATGGAGAGTATAACACTACAATATAACATATTGCGCGTGGTACCTTCCGTCATAAGGCAAAGATTCAAAATCTCCCGTAACAGCAGTGGCATCAAGAGTATGAAATTAGACCCATACTGTCACATTTAGACGACCACGTGGATTAGCGGCTAACATTCTCGGCTGTCGCCTTGGTGGTCCGAGTTTGAATCCCGGCTCTGCCAAGAAATTTTAATTCTGGTCTGAGAGCTGGAAGGGGGTACACTGCGCCTCCCGTGGCAAAACTTAGAAGAAGTTTTCCGTGGTTTCCCACTTCTACTCGAAGCAAATACAGGGATAGTTTATATCTGAAATGCTACAGAAACCTCCCTTTTAATCGTCACCTGAATTACAAATACACACACTACTACAGTGATCACAGTAACACAGGTTATCAGAAAAAACATACACACACTTAAGTTCATGGGGCTACATGGCCATGATGTCACCAAGCCTCTAAATCAATCAACAATAACAGAATCATTTAAGCTCATTTAATCTTAATACTAAGTATCGTGTTATCTATAGCCGTTGTTACGTTAGGCCGCGTGCAGGGTTAGCCGATGTTTATTTTTTTCAATTTTAATTCCCTACATCGACCACTGTTAATATATATTTTTTTAAATTACATATTCAGAGTTTTATGGCGTTCAGTTTCCTATTGTTCCTATCTTGCTTTGGATAGAAAATGGACGCCCATGGCCTCGTGTTTACGTCTTGAGCTACTGTGGTCATGCAGAAAATGGAGTGGCATGGCCCCTTACAGAGATAGATGGAAACTTGGCGGACCGTCTTTTGCCAAGGAGATGGACGGCCTTACCGTTCCTTCATAAGTTAACTTTATGACTTTATTAGCCTTTGCTCGAGTGCAAATAGGCCGATATCAGAAGAATGAGAAAGACTATTGAAAATTCATGTAGCCAGCGGTTTTTTCTGGGTCCTGAATTATGTGTATGCAAAATTTGGTAGAGATTTGTGGAACGGTGTAGATTTGTGTACGGAAAAAATATATAGCCTATACATGCATACCCACATACAGAATTTCCCTTTTATATATTATATTGTAACAGATCTGATTTTTTTAAATGTTTAAGTGTTTTTTCAGCCATTGGACTGTTAGTATTTTGAGTAATTATTTTGATAACAACTTTTGATAAGTAAGTTTTTGTATGTAAGTCTTGCTTCTTTTCGTATTTCATAATATAACGCTGCAGATAGTCACAATGTGGCCAAAACCAGTCCTGTGATTTAAGAACAACTGGTAATTGCCTTAAGGTTTCACTTTACTGAATATTTAAACTTCATCTATAAGGTCAAGGGCTGCAATGGTTATATTCTTGGCTTTTCATGTTGAACTATATTTTTTGGTGAGTGACCTGTTTCTACTTGAGTGCTTTTCGCTGTTAAGCGTGCTCCGCGGATCATTGACCTAGTAAACACACGAGCTTTGAGCAACAGGAACAATACGCAAGGTGCGGTGGAGACAAGGTGTCATTCAGAGAGGCTAATTAAATGTAAGTGGCGTATCATGACGTGGCGTTTGAGCGCAAGAGTCAGGGAGTTCACATACTCCTTTACATGCCCGTTCTCAACCTGATGCTCACGAGCACCACAGAGCTGTTTAAAGGAAATTTGGTGCTCTCGTCTTACGAGCCAAAAACTGCTAGTGGGCATAAGTTCCCCTGAGATCCTTTCTTCAATTCCAATTCGGTTGCACGAATCCGAATAATAGTGTGTTCATCACAAGTTTATCATTTTTAGCCTACTTTCGATTTTTGCAAAAAATGAAAGTAGACTTATGAGATCTACACACGACCAAAAAATGTGTGTGTGTGTGTGTGTGTCTGTGCGTGTGTGAGTGTGTGTACTCTGAATGTCTGTCCCCCCCCCCCCCCAACCCCTATCGATTCGAACACGGTGAAACCGAATTGAACGAAATTTGGTACAGAGGTAGCACTAGCAAAAGGCACCTCTGTGTCATGTTTTATATCGCCGCCGTCTTGACGGATACGTAATGGAGGCCACCCAAATTAAATCAAATTACGACTAACCTAATCATCCGATCTCTACCAAATTTTGCATTATTATATCTATTTGTATGAAGAATCTATTGACCAACCTACAAGGTCATCAGTCCAATAGTTTGCATAGGGCGGCCATGTATGTGTGCAAATTGAGCCCCTCTATCAATTTCACACGGTAAAACCGAATTGAACGAAATTTTGTACAGAGTTAGCACTAGCAAAGGGCACCTCATATTCATGTTTAATATCCATATAACACGTTGTATTTCAACAAGCTACTACCACCGACATTCAATTATACTCCTTCAAAAGGACAAAGAGTTATAACAATACCCATGCATGAACTTCTTGTTTAAAATAGAATCTTCAATCTTCAGTAAAAATAATATAATAATAATATCGTATGGCCTCGGCTGCTGGGTGCAAGCTTTGTTATTTCTCGCCCAGAGGGCAGCTTGCATGTCGAATTTTGTTCTTCCTTGGAGCGCTATGAAAGTCAAGGAGGTTAGATATATAAGTCCCTTGACACTTAGTGCTTTCTAGTAGAGAAAGGAGGAACTTTTGTGTTGGTGGAAAATCCAGAAATTAATTTTGCCAGGATGAACACGGCCTACTGAATTCAAATGGGTTCTGTAATATTGCATTTTTACTTTTCACGAATTAATGCTGTAAACATGTTTGCAAGGCGTAGAATTTACTTAAAATGTTTAACGAAGAGACTTAATTATATTTTATTTTAAAAAATCACAATAAAATGATTTTTTAGAATTCCCACTAACAGAGGAGCTTAGCTACTGCAAAATGCCATACGTTTTGTCTTGATTACTTTGCTCTACTTTTCGTGTAATTTTAGAGCAGGGGGTTTTTGAAACTTTTTACTGATAGTCTACTCTTCAAGTTTTCAAATATTCATGAACAATGTATTCAAATCATCTGACTTAGAGGGCACATTCCATAGTCAATTAAAAAATAGAAGACTGACCCAGCTCAGAAATCCCTAGGAATCCCCAATTTCGAAAGTTTCCAGACGCAATTCCTTATGGGAAAAAGTGTAAGTTCACGGGGGAGAACACATTACTAAGTAGGGTAATAAAAGTTGCCAGAAGATGGTCAATAAAATGATTATGAATAAAAAGTGACAGTCAGTCTGAAAGACTAGACTTTGTATCATTTTAAATACTACAAATGCTGAAAATCTGGAAACTCCTCGCTTCGCTCGAAGCCAAAGACTCTTGACATGTTAGAAAATTATCTGCATAATACTTATCTTGCTTACCTTGTTTCAAATTACTCGCGAACGGCAAGTGCAAAGCAAGGGCAAAACAAGGTCAAGCGCGCGGGATGCCGTCACGCTCACCAGAGCGCGCGGGGACGTGCCCCTTCCATCCATTCAAAAACCACTTATAGTGAGTGATGTATTGAAGATAGAGATATGCTCTCGCGGACTTTTTTGTAGAACTTTTCATGCTGACCATTTCTTACGATCATAGTATATTGATATGTTTAACGGTTTGCCCAGCGTAAGCTTAAGAAGCGCACGGACGCCAAGTTTGTTTTCGACTTTTTCTCTAAAATCGTTATTGCTTGGCTTCCTTTGATCATAAATAAGTTAAATTATTTTCTACAGAATCTTTCCTCTAGATATCCTTTACAGAATGGTGAAAACCGCATCAAAATCCATCCAGTGGTTCTCGAGATTACCCGTGACATCCAAGAATCGGGGATTGTTGTCTTATACTAACGAAGTAGAGATTGTCGGGGAACACATGCACCGAGCAGTACTATACTCTGCGAGCTGCCAGAATAGGATTGACAGCTCTCTTATCGCCATGTGGTCTGAGAACGAGATTGCCAAACTGTACAAACCAGCGATACAGCTGACCAGGCACAGAAGCACGTGAGCTGTAATATTGCAACGCAGAGTATTATGACATCAACTATGCGAACATGCATTGGTCAGGAGGCAGAGGGGTGATGACTGACGTGGAATTTCCGTCGAAATGTCAATCCTATTCAGGCAGCTCACAGAGTATAAGACGTCACACACTTCAATGCATCTGGGTACATTTCGTCCTTTCACCGTAACGTAACGCCAGACCCCAGCGTAACGACGAAGTTGACAAGATTATTTAAAATGATAAAAAACTGTGACTGATTTACATTCTGATTCAAATATTTTGCACACCTCTGTACTGAATCTGCAATCTGCAGTAAAAATAATAACGGGCATCGCTGGTTTATGTGTGGCACGAATGATGCTGATTCGACTCGACTGTCCATTCGCAAATGTATCTTATCTGCATGAGTCTTGGAAGCAATAAGTGGCGAATCCTTATCTATTTCAGAACTTCTGAATGAGAGAGAGAGAAATAGGCAAATGAAATAGAAGAGCATGTTTACTGTATTATTATTATTATTAGCAGCCTGCCACGGTGGGTCAGTTATTATCGTGTCGGACTACTAACCCCTTGGAGGTTCACTCCTGGCCGTGGTATGTGATTTTTGAAAGGCGACAAAAATCTCAGCACTCATGTCCTACTTTGTTGGCAGAATCTATTTGAATTCAGTAGCCCGTGTTCATAATAGCAAAATTAATCACGGGATTTTCCGCCAACACAAAGTTCCTCTCTACTAGAAAGCGTTATAGTGTCAAGGAACGTAGAACCTCCTTGACGTTCATAGCACTCCAAAGAACGACAAAATTCGACATGCAAGCTGCCCTCTGGGCTTCATATAAGAAAGCTTGCAGCCGGCACCCAAGGCCACACGATAGTATTATTATAATTATTATTAATATTATTAATTTTAATATTATATTCTATGCAATGGTGCTCATGTACTTGAGGGTGGAGTGACTCTCAAAAAGGTTGATAATACAGAGAGTCCAGTTTGTATGTATCGGAGACCCTCGCTAGCCCGCTCGCCCGCGGCGCGAGCCTGTCTCCCGCCAGGCACTTTGCCGTTTTGCGGCGCTCCCGCGGCATTGAGTCATTGAGTATAGGAATTTGTACTTAAATTTGTACTTCAATGTGATACTTGACGAACTGACTTACGGAGAGCGATTGTCAAATTACTTTCAACAAGATTCTGCCACTGCTCACACTGCCGAAGCATCCATGACTGAATTGCGTCGCATTTTCGGTACGAGGATTATAAGTCGGAACGTGTGGCCCCCGCGAAGCCCAGACTTATCACCATGTGACTTTTATCTGTGGGGACGCTTAAAAATAGTGTGTATGCGAGAAACCCTCACACGATAAATGAGCTTAAAGACTATATTACAGCTGAAATACAGTCAATCGGTGCTGAGGAACTTCAGAGAGTAAATGCCAGTTTCATAAAAAGGTGCCAGCGATGTGTAGCAGTGAATGGCGAACATTTTCAGCACCAGCTGTGAACTAGGTAAGTACAAATTCCTATACTCAATGACTCAGTGCCGGGCAGGCGCTGCATTACTGCAAAGTGCGTGGCGGGAGACAGGCTCGTAACGCGGGCGAACGGGCAAGAGAGGGTCTCCGATACATACAAACTGGACTCTCTGTACCTGCTCTAGGCTGTCCACAGATTTTGTTTTGTCTTTACATCGGACGAACATAGTGTTCGCTTTATGATCCTTGTCAACTAACGAATGAATTGTTGATGGAATTTTTTGGCAAGACGCAACAAAAGTGCTGGTGTTGTTTCAAATGTCAGTAATGTTTTGACAGTTCGACCAATATAGGCTTTGGTCGAAACATAGCCCATTTTTACTCTGCCTGGACCTCGTGGGGGTGTGTCTCAGAGAAAAAGGTTTCAATATGAACAGAAGAGTTACTATGGAACGAAATATAAAAAACGATTGGTATAAAATTGGTCCTAAATTTCATATGTTCATAAGTTATGGTCCTATTGTGTACGAGGAACATATCTTGCACTCCAAGCACTTTGACACAAGGAAAACGTTGTTCAATTATGCTCTTCGTCTAATGTTTCCTCATTTGTTTTGTTCCAAAGTGCTCATAATGCAAGCTACGCTTCTCCTGCAATGATGTCAAAGTGACCGGAGTGCAATATATTATCCTGGTACAATGTTTCTTATTTGTTTTGTTCTAAAGTGCTCATAGTGCATGATATTCTCCTCACACAAAATATGACTATAACTAAACACATATTAAGTCCATGGATATTGGGTCTTACGACAGAGAAGGAAACACAGGTATCTACAGCACTTCAAAAGCAATACATTCTGGCTAATAAGTTTAACATACCAAAATATTGCCCGGAACAGATAATGTTGTACAACAAGTATTTGTTGGAGATGAAGTTTTTTCTTTACAACAATGTGTGGAAAAACCCGACCACGAACAGCAATCTTTGAGTGATCCATCAAAATCTGTATACGATTATTGACTATCTCGAGCTAAAAGAACGACTGGAAATACGTTTTGAAATTGTATGTGCTTACTTTCAATTTTTTTAACCACTCGCGAATGCCCCTGAAACTGTTGACAAGTTGATTGTAGTGCCTGTATTTTAAATAACATGTTAGGGGAAGTAAAAGAACTCCCTTCAGCTCATATGCACTTCTACGTCCTGCAGCAATGATGTTCACACACGGAAACTATTTCAATGGTCCATTTGTTGTTGAATGGCAGATAAGTATGCGACACATTACTTAAATCTTAATTCTTACTCATTGTAAACAATTTCAAATGGTGAAATGCTGAGTGACAGAATACTATTATGCTCCGTTTAAATATTGCCTGAAATACTAATTAAATTCTGTTAATGAATTTAATAGTAAACAATGCAGCCCATTGGTCATGTAATTGTACGATAAACAAGGCAGGTCATTATTTTTAAAATATGTCAAGTATAACTACAATGTAACAACATAAAAATATGGAAATATATATTATACTTGTTTCATTAAGTACACCGCCGATTTTACACCAAAGATTTTGCTTCAGCTGGGTTTGTCTGTACTCTTTGCTCTTCACTTTATATTATAATATCTCATGATTTATAATGGACAACAATAGACTAACAAAATATCATTCAATATAATTAAAACAAACAGTACTAGGAACAATTTGCCGGAGGAAGCTTTATTCATCCAAGTTCTTCGGCGGAAAACTGCATCAGATGGAACGGGGGTTGAGAAAAGGGTGAGGGATCAAACTGATCCAAAATTTCATTTTTTGGCCAATTTGTGGGGTTGGGTGGGATAAGACGGTGAAATGGATGACGGGGCGATGGAGCATGTTTTTAGCCTATTTTTCACATTTTGCAACAAGAAGTTCCGTGAAGAACTATACAGCCTACTTTTCATGCCAATTATTATTCTACAGAATATGAACCTATCTAGAATAATGACGAAATTAAGTTGCTAATATCGAAATTTCCAATTAGTTCGAAATACTTTATACCTGGCATAATGTATCCTAATAGAGCACTACAGTTGGCAGCCCTGATGACTGAATATATTCTTAGTTCCGTCTCTTAAGGTACAAAATACAAAATTTGGTTGAAGTCCAATGAATAGCATGGACGTTACATGCAGTTAAACATTGGATCTAACAGCGCGCGTAAAATCATGTTGGCAACAATGTCATGCATGTATTGGTCAGAAATAATCTGAAATAATATGATCTATTGTTGTGCAAATTTTGAATGAAATCCATTAGTTAGTATAGAAGTTACATGCATTTTAAAATTGGACCTATCAGCAGGCTTAGAATCATGTTGGCAGCACTGACGTATATTTGTTACTCCAAATTCGTCTAGAATGCCAGGTACTATACGTGTGCAAAGTTTAGAGCTATTGGCTTGCATACTTTCTGATATATTGATATTAGGGTAACAAAAATAGGGACAGCACATATTAACAGTTGGCAGCACTGGTTGCTCCTTAGAATACGCATAGTCATATCTGTTATGGTACACATAGCACATACGAAATTTGGTTGAAATCCAAATGATAGTATGGAAGTTACATGTATTTAAAGTTGGACCTGTCAGCAGGCTTAGAATCATGTTGGTAGCACTGACGTATATAAGTTACTCCAAATTAATATAGAATGTCAGGGACTATACGTGTGCATAGCTTAAAGCTGTCGGCTTGCATACTTTCTGATATATTGGTATTTGGATAAAATTAATTAGGAGCATTTATTAACAGTTGGCAGCCCTGGTAGGTCTGAAGAATACGCTCAGTCATATCTGGTTATGTGCACATACAACATACGAAATTTGGTTGAATTCCAATTGATAGTATAGAAGTTATATGCATTTAAAAATTGGACCTATCAGGAGGCTTATAATCATTTTGGCAACACTGCCATGTTTAGCCTCCTGGAAATTAAACTGAAATATTATGATCTGTACGTGTGCCAATTTTGAAATAGCTCCCATTCATACTTTCCAAGATATCCAACATGGAGCTCAAATTTCAATTGCGATTTTTTAGCAGTTGGTAGCACTGACATCATTTTCAAATATGGCCGTGAGATATTCAGGTATAGATCTTTACTCCTACCAAATTTTGTTTCGATTGCTGTAGCCGTTTAGGAGTTGATAGGGGGGACACACACACAGCCAGACAGACAGACAGACAGACAGACAGACAGACTGACAGACAGACAGACAGACAGACAGACACACATTTGCCCGATCTCATAAGTCTACTTTTTCCTCATTTTTGCAAAATGTGAAAAGTAGGCTAAAAATGAGGAAAAAGGTAGTCTTATGAGATCGGGCAAATGTCTGTCTGTCTGTCTGTCTGTCTGTCCTTCTGTCTGTCTGTCTGGCTGTGTGTGTGTCCCCCCCTATCAACTCCTAAACGGCTGCAGCAATCAAAACCAAATTTAGTATGAGTAAAGATATGCACCGGAATAGCTCACGTCCATATTTGAAAATGATGTCAGTGCTACCAACTGCTGAAAAAACGCACTAGAAATTTGAGCTCCATGTTGGATATCCTGCAAGGTATGCATAGGAGCTATTCCAAAATTGGCACACATGTAGATAATACTATTTCAGTTTAATTTCCAGGAGGCCAACCATGACAGTGTTGCCAAAATAATTTTAAGCCTTCTGATAGGTCCAATGTTTAAATGCATATAACTTCTACACTATCAACTGGATTTCAACCAAATTTTGTACGTAATATGTGCACATAAACAGATATGACTGAGCGTATTCTTAAGAGCCACCAGGGCTGCCAACTGTTAATAATTGCTCTCTCTATTTTTTTATCCAAATACCAGTATATCAGAATGTGTGCAAGCCGACAGCTTTAAACTATGCACACGTATAGTACCTGACATGTTTGATTAATTTTGGAGTAACTTATATACGTCAGTTCTACCAACATGATTCTAAGCCTGCTGATAGGGCCAATTTTTAAATACATGTAACTTCTATACTAGCAGTAGGATTTCATCCAAATTTCGCATGTGCTATGTGTAACATATCAGATATGACTATAAGTATTCTTCAGTGCAATCAGGGCTGCCAACTGTTAATAAATGCTGTCTATATTTTTTACCCTAATATCAATGTATCAGAAAGTATGCAAGCCAACAGCTCTATACTTTGCACACGTATAGCACCT
This sequence comes from Meconema thalassinum, assembly GCA_946902985.2. Taxonomy (NCBI): domain Eukaryota; kingdom Metazoa; phylum Arthropoda; class Insecta; order Orthoptera; family Tettigoniidae; genus Meconema; species Meconema thalassinum. Next base: position 227,995,006 of record OX336398.1, read on the forward strand.
GACATTCTAGATTAATTTGGAGTAATTAATACAAGGCAGTGCTGACAACATGATTCTATGCCTGCTGATATGTCCAATTTTAAAATACATGTAACTTCTATACTAACAAATGGATTTCATCCAAAATTGGCACAACAAGATATCATAATATTTCAGATTATTTCTGACCAGCACACGCATGGTATTGTTGGCAACATGCTTTTACGCGTGCTGATAGATCCAGAGTCTAACTGCAAGTAACGTCCATTGGACTTCAACCAAATTTTGTGTTCTGTACCTTAAGAGATGGAACTAAGAATATATTCAGTCACCAGGGCTGCCAACTGTAGTGCTCTATTAGGCTACATTATACCAGGTATATTTTTGAACTAATTAGATATTTCGATATTACCAACTTAATTTCGTCATTATTCTAGATAGGTTCATATTCTGTAGAATAATCATTGGCATGAAAAGTAGGCTGTATAGTTCTTAACGGAACTTCTTGTTTTGTTTGATTTTGTTTGGCAACATTGTGACCAGATGTTGGCGAACGGGGAACGGTGGGGGGAAATGGGGGCGTGGAAAATTGAATGAAATGAACATTGGGGAGAAAACAATGAAGAACCTGGAAATCTTCAGAACCTCTGTGAATAAGCACCCTTTTAGGGTGAAATCTCTCAGCAGGACTGCTACAAGAAGAACGCAAGAACCAATACAGTGAGTTCATGGAGACATTTTGGGCGAAGAAGAAGGCAAAAGTCATCAAGCCAACTAACAAGTTCCAATGCGCTCTATGAATGGGTTTAAGGAAGGAATAAAGAAAGAAAGAAAGGAAGAAAGAAAGAAAGAAAGAAAGAAAGAAAGGAAGAAAGAAAGGAAGAAAGGAAGAAAGGAGGAAAGGAGGAAAGGAAGGAAGAAAGGAAGAAAGAAAGAAAGAAAGGAAGAAATAAAGAAAGAAAGAAAGAAAGAAAGAAAGGAAGGAAGAAAGAAAGAAGGAAAGAAAAATAATATTATCATTTAGACTTTCACTGTCCTTGATACTATCCACAATGTAGAATTTTTGGCTTATGCCGTGTTTAATTTAATCAAACTCGACGCGTTTCGAAAGAAACCATGTCCTTCTTCGTCAGGAATAAACGGAAATACGACTAAATTGTTGCTATGAGAATGCAACAAAGAAACTAAAAAAAGGTGCCCTATGATGGACGCCATTTTATCCCCATGTTAGGGACAACGAAAAGCAGCAGTGTATTACTTTCTGCGGGTTCTGATAATAGGTAGCCAGGACTCACTGAGATTGTAGCCAGTGTCGTGGTTGAAATTATCTGGGTGGTTACGTATTTCAAACGCCTCCCTGATGATTCTGGGACGATATCGCTTTATACGGGCAAGAACATCCACTCCTTGGAACACGACAGGTGTTAAAGCATGATCAGCAACAGCTTTCTCTTAGCTACAATTTAGTCGTATTTCCATTTATTCGTGATGAAGAAAGACATGGTTTCTTCCGAAACGCGTCGAGTTTGATAAGCTCAAAATTCTACATTATGGATCATAATAATAGTGTCTTTTGTTGCTTTTCAGTTGACCACCACAGTCTTGTTCAATGAATTGGGTGGGGTACAAGTTATAAATATACTATGTAAACACAATCCTGGGATAACTTACATGAATTAGTAAATTATCACACTTAAATGTGCAATTTAGGATTACGCGTTTTGGCCCTTAAGTGGTCATCATCAGATCCTGATCACTGTGTTAAGGTTAACATTTTCACTAAATAATTAGATAATTTATTTATTTTTAAATTGCTACTACAGTATTGTAGTAGTTCGTCTTGTTTGTATTCGGAATTTACAACGTTGACTTCCGTTTTGTCTTGACGGTTTAATTTTATGAATAACGTAATAAAGAATGTTTCTATAAGGTGTATTCTCGTGTGTATTGCCAATTTAAGTGTGAAAATTAACTGATACATGTAATTCTTTTCAGGAGTGTGTTTACATAATTACTTATAATTTTTACCCCACCCACTTCATTGGACACAACAGTGTTGACCGACTGAAAAGCAGCAAAAACCAATTTGTATAGGCAACACTGAAAAAAGAATGGCTTCAAATTTCCATAATAATAATAGGCTAAATGATAGTAATAATAATAATAATAATATCAATAAAAAGACGAATCATAATAATAACTCATCGTAACAACTGTCAGCACTTTGCAGCCTAAAACACGCAGAAGTGAGAAGGATCTTTATTTTGCTTGGCAAGACGATTCCGCTTGACCTTGGCCGCCGGTCCCCGGACAATAGCCGGCTGTTACAGGTTGGCGCGGTCGGTCTCCAGCTGTATTCCCCGGGTATAGGCTACCCTCGCTCTTCCTGCGGTACTAGTTGTCTTGTGAGCTCCGAGTCAATTGAGTGCTTTATAAAGCTACTGTGTACTGTACATCGTATTGTCATCATCTTCCTAGCATTAATCCCGCAGGGTCTGCTTTTCTGCATTTTTTCTTCCATACTGCTCGATCTTGAGCGTCTCTAGTTGTGGCATTCACTAGTTGCATGTCCTCCCGCATAGTATCCAGCCAGCGCTTTCTCGGTCGCCCTCGTGGCCGTCGGCCTTCTGGACTGATGTCAAGTGCAGTTGTCGCGACTGAAGAGTGATTGCTACGCAGTACATGGCCATACCAACGCAGACGGCTCTCCCGCATTTTTTCATGGATTGGAGCCACACCAAATGTAGCTCGAACATTGTAATTCCTGATGTGGTCCAGTCTAGTAGGTCCCTGTGTCCAGCGAATCATCTTCATCTCCATGACATGTAGTTGTTGTTCATGTGTCTTCGTTACTGGCCAGCATTCAGTACCATACAGTGCTACTGGTCGAACGATGGTTCTGTAAATTTTCGACTTCAGATATAGTGGCACATTCCAGTCAAAAAAGACTCCAGTAACTTGGCGCCATTTCAGCCATGCAGCGTTGACTCTGTTTCGGACATCTGGGAGTGTTCGGCCATCTGAACAGATTAGCGTACCCAAGTATTTGAATGCAGATGATTTTCGGAGTTCAGTGCCATCAATGTGAATAGATCCTTCACTTGGTACTCCACTCTCCATATACTCTGTCTAGTGCAGTTTTCCAACATTGAACATGTTGTTCCAATTCTTGGCGAGCCTTGCAGGCTACAATGATATCGTCAGCATAGAGCAAGGTCCAGGGATGTGGTTGCAGTAGCCTGGCTGCGATGGTGTCAAGACAGATGAAGAACAGGAGCGGGGACAAAGCTGACCCCTGATGAACACCAACTCGGATGGGAAAATTTGCGGAGTTTCCTGAAGCACATCGGACATAGCTGGTGACATTCCGATAAAGAAGCTGAACCCATTGAACATATGCTTCTGGTACCCCATGCTGTCGTAGTGCATACCATATTAGATCATGAGGTACCCTGTCGAAGGCCTTTTCAAGATCCAAGAAGGCTATATGGAGTGGTTTCCACTTTTCTAGGTGCCTTTCCATCAAAAGACGAGCGGCGTGAATAGCATCGATTGTCCCTGTACCTTTCATAAAACCACACTGGTTTGAGGCAATCTTGATTATGTCACGAAGGCGTGTATCCACGATAAGCTCAAATATCTTCATAGTGTGGCAAAGCAGGCGAATCGGTCGATAATTTGAGCAGTTGTGCACATCTCCTTTACCTTTCCATATTGGTATTGTTACACTGCTGAGCCAAGTAAGAGGAGCTTCGTTTTCATTGATGATCTTGTTGAAGAGATCTGCTAGAAACTGAGCTGCTTGTGATCCAAGCATCTTCCACACCTCCGATGGGAGATCATCCGGTCCAGTTACCTTTCCATTTTTCATTTTCTTCATAGCGGTCTCCACTTCAGCAACCGTGATGGCTGGTACTGGACCAAGTACAGGATCCACAGCTGGTAGTGGCGGATGCGGAAATTCTTCGTTGCTAATATTTTCGAAGTGCTGTTTCCATCGGTTAAGGATCTCATTAGGTTTCCGTAGAGGTTGTTGATTTTCATTCTTAATGATCATAACATGTCCAACATCTTGAGTGGAACGATGGCGATTCTTCGCTAGTCTGTAGATATTATTTGCTCCTTCTGGTGTGTTGAGCTCTTCGTACATGCTCTTGTAATGGTCTGCTTTAGCCTTTGCCACTTCCTGTTTTGCCACCGACTTCAATCTTCTATATTTCTGACGATCAAGATCCAGTCCCGATTGGAGCCAGGTCTTATACGCTAACTTCTTCATCCTGATGGCATCTTGGACATGAGAATTCCACCACCATATCTCTTTATTGATAAAACTGCGTCCAGGTTTTGATTTACCCATGATGTCAGTAGCACAAGTCGTAATATGTGTGGAGGCCTTTGCCCAGATTTCATCAACGTGTTGACCTTGCTCTGGCATAGATAAAGAACCTATAGATGTTTTCAGCTGGATGTGATGTTGTTTTAATTTCCACCATTTAATTCGTTCCGATGTAGATGTAAGACTTTTCTTGCCGAGATCAAGGCGAATCCTAAAATTGAGGAGTAGCAGATGATGTTGGGGTGCAATAATGTCTGATGGTATGACTTTTACATCAGTGACAAACTTCAGATCACTCCTTCGTACCAGCCAATAATCAATCTGCGTATTTCTTCCACCACTACTGTAGGTAATGAGGTGCGATGGTCGCTTTTTGTAAAAGGTGTTAGTCACAGCTAAGTCTAAGGCCTCAGCAAATTCCAGGATTCTGTTTCCATCCTCATTTCGCTCTCCAAAGCCTTGTCCACCATGTACTCTCTCGAAACCATTTCTATTCCCTCCAACGTGGCCATTTAAGTCACCACCAATGAACAGGAGTTCTTCTTCAACAAACTGTAGGTAAGTTTCGAGGTTGTTCCAAAATTCATCCTTCTCATCATCCGTGCACCCTGTTTGTGGAGCATAACATGAAACCACACGTAAGGTTTTCGTACCAGTGTCGATCTCAATAGACATCAATCGGTCAGAAAGACGGTTTACTTCAGAGACATGATCTCTGAACTTTGTACTCACAGCTATAGGTACGCCATTCCTGCCTGATATCTTTCCGTGGTAGAATAATTTGTATCCTTCACCAATATCCTTGGAGTTTGAGCCAGACCATTTGGTTTCCTGGATGCAGGCAATATCTACTTGTCGGTTCTTCAAGGTATCTGCAAGTTCTCGGCTTCGACTCGTAAGAGTACCAATGTTAATGGTTGCCATTCTGATTTGTTGGACTCGCTTCTTTAGCCCACCCCGTCCTTTAGTGGGGAGCCCTTGCACATTTCTCACACCATTCGGGCGATGATGATGCGCGTCGCCTACAGCGGGGAACGCCCTAGCAGTTTCATCCATAATATTTATTCTAGCCAGTGCATTGAGATACAACAGAATTTGTTTTACCGACCGGCTTGTTGTTAAGCCTGCCATCGAACCCTCCTCCTTTCTCATCCCGGACTTGGGACCGGGCAATGGCGGAGTTACTGTACATCGTATTGTATAGTGTTTTATTGTGATTGTGTATAGTGCTGTAATGCCTTATGTGAAATATTCCTTAATTGAACATGTATATCTGCACAAAACCTACATAAATTGCTGGAAATCGTGCGCTAGAATAGGACAAAAGTTTCGAGTGAAATTTCCAGGGAGACCAATTCCTATAAATCAACTTGCTAAGAGATTCAAACCTACAGGTTCAGTAACAATAAAAATAATCGTAAAGGTCGTTATTTCCTTACTGAAGCGAAATTAGATGGCATTGGCGAAATATTAGAACACACGCCACAAAAATCACCTAAGCGTTCACCGCAGGAAATTGGGGTATCTCATGCTTCAGCCTGGAATGCAACAACATCATTATGACTCAAGCCATATAAGATCAGAGGAGGGCAAAAATTACAACATCTAGATCCCGCTAACAGTGTGAATTTTTGCATTTGGTTTCTAGGGAAGGTAGACTCAGGAGAAATTGACTCCATTTTTTTATTTTAAGATGCGGCTAATTTCCATTAGCATGGCCATGTAAGCTCACAAAATAACAGGTACTTCAGTGTTACAAAACCAGATTTCGAGTATGAGCAACCGCTTTATGACGAGAAGATTGGGGTCTTGGTCGCTTTGATCGGGCATAGAATTATAGGCCCAAGTTTCTATGAGGTCACAATCAACCATGTGCGTTAGAGATGAAATCCTTAACCCATTTTTGATGAACTGATATACACAGAACGTTTTTCGGCATATTTTCAGCTGGATTTTTCCACAGCTCATACAGCTGGTGCATCAATTGCTGAATTACGCCGCGCGTTTGGTACAAGGATCATAAGAAACAATCTGTGGCCCCCTCGTAGCCCGGATTTAACAACATGTGCTTTTTATTTGTGTGCAATGTTAAAAATAGAGTTTATGAGAATAACCCTCACTCACTAGACGAACTTAAGGACAATATAAGCGTTGCAATTGCATCCATCAGTGCTGAAGAACTTGGTAGAGTAACCGGAAACTTCATAAGGAGATGCCAATTATGATTGGCAGTGGATGGGGAACACTTTCAGCATCTACTGTAAACATGGTGAGTAAACATGCATGAAACTAATTTGTAGCACCATATTCTGCCGTACCTATGCGCACGAGGTAGCCAGCAACTGAGCCGTAACTGGTGGCAGTGCGTGAGCGAGAATGTCCTTGACAAGCAAATATAAGGACCCTGTATAATGACAGAGAAAATAACTCTATGAAATGAAGAAGGAAGGAGAAAGCAATGTGTGGTTTATGAGTGGTAGAGATAGATCTGTGGTAGGAAATGGTTGACATCTTAAATCTGGTATCATCTTCAGCGACAGACCCCGCTTTCTCTTAGGGACAAGAAGGGAAAGATTTTTCCACTGAATTGAACCAGAGCCGAATCTTTGAGGATAAAAAAGACGGGGGAATGTAAGTGAGGATATAAAAGATATAATGAGATATAAAGAGAAAGAGATATCAGCTCTTCAATATTGACATCTATTATTATAATAGAATTACTGCGGCTTCTTCAATTGATTGACTGCCTTCCTTGTTTGACTTTCAAGAGATTTTAGTTCTCAACCCAGACTCGTAATGAAATTTTTCCCTGCGGACTTTCAGCATACGACACAATCTTTGTAAATACCGAATGTCTTTTGAATAAAATGTGCTTTTGAGTGGCATGCCAGAGGGCTAGAAATTCCTTTGGGTGTTATATCGAGATAATGGTGTCAGCTGATGGCCAGCACGAGTTGAGTTTTAATTATGTTCGGCTTCAAATACCAGGAGTTATCCGAGGAAATCGCAGATTTTCAATGAAGATCACCTAGTGGTGCTGTGCCTAGCATTCTTGGCTATGTTCATATTTCGGAAAAGAAAATTTATTTCCTGGGTCTCCTTGATCTACTGGGGGAAATAAATGATATAACAAGAAACTAGAATTCGAAAACAAACACAAGGGAACTCAAAACACAAAATACAAAATAAAAGCAAAAATATGATGATTAAAGAAAACCCAAACATAAAGAAAGTAAAATATCAAATCAAAAACAAAAACCCAAAGGGAAGCAAAAAATTCAAATCCAAAATCCGAACATAAAACATAGCAAAATGAAAATAACAAAAAAAAGTTGAACAATAAAATCCAGTCACAAAACATGAAACAAAATTAAAATCTGGACTTGAAACAAAACGAACATAAAGAGAAATTTAAATAAAAATTATGAAAGCAATCAAAAAAAGCTGAGAAACACAAAAATATTGAAACACAAAATAGGAAACTAATAACCAAGGAGCAAAAATAAAGTAAAACATCAAAGTTATAAAACAAAGCCCATTCAGAAATCAAAATAAAAATAAAAAGTAAACAAAAATAATTCGGTCCTTTGAATGGGTAAAAAAAATACAATTTTCAGGCTATCAGCAGATCAAAATTAGTTTCATTACGTGAATTTTCATAGAGTTTTTGTTGAAATCGACCTTGGAATAACCACACCATAACATCATCATGTTGGGAGCCATTTTCAGTGTTACCATGTTTCGATTTTTAAGAACTTTATTCCTTTGATTATTTGAATATTGATCCAAAGAACAATTGGCATATCATGGAAAGAAACATCTCTGGCAATATATTTAAATGAACCTCGCTATTACAGAACACTGCCAGAATTTATCAAATTTCCTCGTTTACATTATTCAGTACTGTCAAAGTCAGTTGGGACGTTGTATGCATAATACTCCTATACTATGTGACACACAACACAGTCTAGTAAAGCGGTCGTGTATACCCTGCAGGCGCCGCTGGCTTATTGAGGTACTACAAGGGCGTGTCCCTGGTGCTAGCTTCTTCAATCAACATACAGTACACACACACATTCACTCACAAACATACAAACACACCTTCGAGCTGCCTATCTTCATGAGTAATGACAATACAGGTAATTGAGTGCTATAGCTCTGGCAAGGATTTTATTCTGCAAGGGATATAGTCAGCCCTGTGCGGCACAGCAGAGAAGAGGAGGGGTCTATTTCTACCGCAGGTGGTTTTACGTGGTTGCACCCTTATACTGTACTTCATCTAAGTTAGGAGAATGTACCGAAATCAAGACCATGGCCCCTCCTGCCACAACCCTAATCATAATCCCCCCAGGGGCTCACATCTAGTGCGACGTAGGTTGGCGACCACGGGACCCCAGCTGAGTCCAGCATTGCTTCCACTGTTTTGTGCCTGGCTCTTCTCCGTCTTCTTCCCTGTCGAACTCTCTTGGTCAACTCTTGTTCTCTTCCGACCCCGACGGTATTAGGGTATCTGAGGCCTAGGGAGTCTTTCACTTTCCCTTGTCTTATTTTTCCTGATACCCTCTTTCTGTGAGGGATCAGCCTTCCTTTTCATTTCAAGATATCTCCTGTCTTCTGCACAAGGCCCTCAAGGAGGCAGGGTGTATGTAGACCCACCACTTCTGGTGCACCCTGGATAGTGCTACACCCTCAGAGGCTCACGGCTGGTGAGTTCGGGATTTGGGGACCCCGAGGGGTTCCTGACCTGGGTCCGTTTTGTCCCCTTTTTCCTCTGACCTTGGGGCGGGCCCTCTCCTCTTTACCTTTCCTATCTGCCTTTCATGGTTCTCTTTCCTTCCAAGTCCCTCAATCCTCATTCTTCGAGGGTTGAGAGCATTTATTTCCTTCCTGTCCTTTATTTGCCTTATCCTTTATTTGTTTACCATTTCTTCTTCTAGTTTGTAAGTCTGTAGTTAGTATTAGTTATAGTTTTCATTCTCATCTCATCTTTCACTATCACCCAAACCTTTAGGGCCGATAACCTAGATGTTAGGCCCCTTAAATCAACAATTATCATCATCATTATCATCTAATCCTAATTACAGATACACACAAGGTAGCACAGGTTGTCGCTTTGGAAGCCATTTTTCAGTGTTGCCTTAGTAATAAAATGTAAATGCTAGTCAGTTGGTCAACACGATTGTATCCAAATTGCAATGGGCGTTATTCCCTAAACTTAGAAAAAGGAAAGAAACTGATTGGAGTATCCATGTTTACGCGATCAAGGATAGTATTCCTACTCGCGAGAGATACCTACCTTATTGACGCTCTAAGAACAATCATGCTCCTAACCAGAACTGATGCCTCAGAACGAATTTTGACAACACTCGGAAAGAAGAGAGAAGACATTCCAACATAAGTTTTATGAAAGATGGAGAATGGACAGAGGAGAATTTTTAACTACGTCATATGATAACCAGACTGGCAGTTCATGGGTTTCATCACCTTACCTGCTAAAACACATCATACCACGAACCAAATGAATCATGTGAGTTTTCATTGTTGAGTTTTCATTGTGCAACTGAAAGTTTGAACCCAACCACAAAATGACAAAACCATTAAGTTCATACGCAAAACATAAAGTGTAAATTATAATATTGAGATATCCATTTGACCGCAATAAATATGTTATCATTCCCTTAATCTGAAAAATACATGATATTAATTAAGACTCATGGATTTTGGGTTCTGATTTATTAGTTTTGACTTTTCGACTTTGGTGATAATAAAAATAAAACGCTCTTTTAGTGTGGTTTTGGAATTTATTTGTCGGGTCTTTTCCTGATTATATGATTCTGTTCTAGTTCATAAATTCTATTGTTTTGTCTATGTATTCTGTTTTATTCAAGATTACTGTGGTATTGCCCCTATCTGCTTTTGTTATGATTAAGTCATGTTCTTTTATTCTTTCCAGTGTTTTAATCTAATTTTATTGTCTGTTGCCATGAGTGGAGTTCCTATTGCATTCTTCTTTGAGGAGTTTCTTGGCCTCGCTGGTGGCCATATTCTTGGTTATTTCCCTATCTTGTCCTGGCAACTTAAGCAATTAATTGTTTGATGATATGAATATTGTGTGACTCTGTACCTCCATCGACGAACGTTGGATGTTCCACTTGAATTGTGTATAACATCCAATCTTCTTCCACGGTCGTACAATTGTATTTCATGTCTTTGTATAACAAGATAATTTCGTTCTGTAGTTTTCTCTGCTTTGATAGTTGAAATCATTGCTTTTAATGCGTTGTTTATTACGCTTCTTATTTTGAGTGTTTCCTAGTCTTCTTGGCCTGTTTTCCAGCGATTCATTTTTCCTAGTTGTACTTGCCTTGGCATTGTTGTTCCATTGGGCCAGGTGTAGTTGAATGTTGAACAATTCTTTTTGAATGATTATGTTGTTGTATGCGAACCTGATTTCATTCCTCGTCCATGGCGTCTTGGCTTTTTTTTGTTATTGAAGTGATCACTACTCGTGTTTTCGGGGTGGTTGTTATTCGTATGAATTTTAGGGTTGGATATAGTTCTATGTATTCATTAGCTGAACCTAAGTGATTTAATCTTTCGGCTTCACTCTTTGCCCCACTGCGTGTGAACGTTATCGTGCTCTATTCCATTTCTAAGTGTTCCCTTAGTAATGAATTGTAAATGAATTTCAATTGGTCAATACGACTGTACCCCAGATATCGTGAATAATATCCTCATTTGGGTACAATCGTGTTGACTCTCTGAAACACATTTACATTTTAATTCTAGTACTGGTACAGGCTTTAAGAAAGATTCCACACACACGTCAACGCACGCAAGTTTGATCACGATGTCGCAAAGTTACGAAATGAAGCTTGTTTCCCTCTCTTCTTTTTTCTTCATCCTTCTTTCTTTTACTTTCCTTTCACTTCTTAATTTTATCCCGTTAATTTGTTCACCTCTCCTTTTCTTCTTTAAATCTTCCTTCCTTTCTTTGTCTTGTTTCTCTGTGTTATTTGGTCTCACTCTTATCCAAGGCGGCTTCACTGGCGTAGTTGGTAGCGTGCTGAGATGCTATGCCCAAGGTCACGGGTTCGAAACCTGCTGAAGTCATCGGATTTTTTAAAAGCGTTAAAAATCCATCAGTATGCCTTCCTTCGGAGGGGAAGAAAAGCCGGCGGGCCCATGTTATAGATTTATGGCATGTAAAAGAGCCTCCCACTAATTACACCTGTGTGTGTGAAGCCTAAACTTGTAGGCTAGAATTGATAACGCTCAATAGTTCCAACGTTCGCCTCCAGGTGCTGACTGCGATACCATCTAGTAGACAAGTCCGCAAGCTAGGTGTCGTGGACGGTAGCATTTGGTAGCAAAAGTAGAAACTACTTGAAATTATTGTCTGCAGTCCTTACTTGAATTAAAAACAGATAACACACACTAATACAGTCATGAAAATTAACACCGGTTATCGGACAGATTCTGCCCTCACCCAAAGTACGCGGGGCTACTTGACCGCGTTGTCGCAGCCCCTAAACTAAGGAACCAACCAAACACCCTTATCCATGCTCGACACCTTTCTGCAGCGTTGAAGAAATTCATGTTTTCATTTATTTCTTGCAGAGCGTAAACAAGGTGGTATTTTTGTAGTGTTACGAGACCTTTTCATGTAGCATCCCAAGCTCTAGAGGTGATAGTTCACCTCGCTTGATCACTGTGCCAACACATCCAACCACCCCTCCTCCTTTTTCCTTCCAAATTCAGTCTCAACAAGTAGTTACGTGAAGAACTACACAGCCCATTTTCATATATCCTACTTACGTTAATTGCCACTATCAACATACCAAATTTCAGTTTGATTGCTATAATAGATTCGTAGGTATTGAGAACTGACTAAATATTTCGGTTGGTCGCCATGTTGGATTTTTATATGTGTAGACCATAGAGTTATGTACCTTTAGAAGATGATTTTTGCGTAGGTTCATTATTCTAAAGTTAACTTCAATCACATGATTAATACACAAGAAATGAAAACTTAACTTAAAAATTGCGTACAGGTTATGTGAACAATTGAACTAAATTAGATATCAGTGCATTAAAATGTGTCTTAATATTTACTGTACCAAATTTCACTGCGCTCAGGTGGTTAAATCGCGATAAAAGTGTATTAAAATGTTTCACCTTCGCTTGGCCGCCATGTTCGTTTTGAATTTTACATGTTTTTGGAAGTCTCATTGTTGAACTTCTAGTAGTACCTTTTATCACCGTACATTTCAGGGTGATATCAGTAACAGTTTTGGTGATACGGAGTGCCGGTGAAATATTTCGCACATGGAGTGGCGAGACGTAAGAAAATTTGTAGGGCATGAACGGGGTCGGCCGTAATAGCACTATGACCTTGCCGACTTTCATTGAAATCACTCCAGCCGTTTAAAAGTTATTAGGGGGCACATACACACACACACACGGCCAAAAGGTGAAGTCATAAGCCTATTTTTTTCATAAATGGAAAATAGGCTAAAATCAATAATTTATTATCTGCATCTTCAGAATAATTTATTCCTGGTTTCATGAGCAGGAACAACAGGGAAGGAGGCTGGCGAGGTCGGTCCAGTGGAAGGTAGGCTACCACCCAAGCGATTTCTATGAGTTGCCTCTTCAGAGGCACGACTCAACTCTAGACATGTGCATTGACGCGCGTAGCTAAACCTGTCGATAACATTTTTGGATTACATTGAATGAATTTGTTAGTAGAATTACAATGGGACTTGCAGACTTCAGCCTTTGTTGACGGAGCGGAAGATTCCATGGGCATAATTTGGATTTACTGGCATCAACTGGGACAGTTTACAAAATTATTTAACCAGCCGTGATAGAAGGGCTTATCCACAAATTACCAATCTATTGGTATTGCAGACGAGCTGTTATCATTACGATGCGTTCGGAATACATTGGAAAGTTTGCCAAATTTGTTGGATTTATCATTGAATTACTGAAGCGTTAAAGGGGATATCCCGTTACTGGCTTTCACCGGATGTGGCCAGAGACGTTCCTTCATTCTTCCTATCTCTTGCTTAATTCACAATTTTCTTCTTTAATTCTATCTTTAGTTTCTTCCATCCTTCCCTCTTCCTTTCACCCATACTGCCCCAGTATCCAGTGAGATATCTGCCAGAATCACACGTCCCGATTCCCTTAAAGGAGAAAAGGATGATGATGAAGATAATTGTTGTTTTAAGGGGCCTAACATCTAGGTTATCGGCCCCTAATGGTTTGGGTGATCGTGAAGATGATAATGAAATGTAAACTATAACTAAAACTAACTACTAACCTAGGTAGGCTACATACTAGAAGAAGAAATGGAAAACTAAAGGAGAATAAGGCAAATAAAGGACAGGAGGAAATTAAATGCCCTCAAACCTCGAAGATTGCAGATTGAGGGACTTGGAAGGAAGGAGAGCCATGAAAGGCGGATAGGAAAGTGAAAGAGGAGAGGGTCCGCCACAAAGGTAAGGGACAAAAGGGGAAAACGGACCCAGCTCAGGAATCCCTCGGGGTCACCAACTCCCGAACTAACCAGCCGTGAGCCCCTGAGGGTGTAGCAATAACCAGGCTGCACGAGAAGTGGTGGGGCTACATACACCCGGCCTCCTTGAGAGCTTTGAGCAGAAGGCAGGAGATAACATGAAAAGAAAAAGAAGGCTGACCCCTCGCAGAAGGAGGGAATCAGAAAAGATGAGACAAGGGCCAATTAAGTCGGGAAAGGAAGAGACTCCCTAGGCCTCGGATACCCTAATACTGTCGGGGTCGGAAGAGAACAAGAGTTGACCAAGTGAGGTCGACAGGAAAGAAGACGGAGAGGAGCCCAGCACAAGTAAGTGGAAGCAATGCCGGACTCGGCTGGGGCCCCGTGGTTGCCAACCTACGTCCCACTAGATGTGAGCCCCTGGGGGGAGAAGAAAAGGAATGAAGAACAAATTAACAGGATGAAATTATGAATTGAAAGGAAAGTAGAAGAAAGAAGGAAGAAGAAAAGATGAAGGTAAAAGAAAACAGGGAAGCAAGCTTCATTTCGAAACTTTGAGATAACGTGATCATTCTTGGGTACATGGACAGACGTGTGTTTGGAACCTGTACCTGTACTAGAAGTAAATTATAAATATTTTTCAGTCGATCAACCCTCTTATACCAAAATTTGGGTATTAGGGCATTATTTTCGAAATCTGGGCTACAGTAATATTGACCAACTGAAATTCATTTACATTTCATTACTAAAGGAACACTTAGAAATGGATTCCAGCACGATAACGTTCACAGACAGTGCGGCAAATAGTGAAGCCAATTGATTAAATCATTTAGGTTCAGCTAAATATATATATAGAACTGAAACAAATCTTAAAATTCGTAACAATAACAACCACCCCGAAAACACGAGCTGTGATGATTTCAACAAGAAAAAAAGACAAGATGCCGTGGATGAGAAATGAAATCAGGTTCGCATACAAAAAGTAAATCAATCAAAAATTGTACGACATTAAAATGCACATCGCCCAATGGAACAACAATGCCAAGACAAGTGCAACTAGGGAACATTAATCGCTGGAAAACAAGCCAAGATGACTAGGAGACACACAAAATATGAAGCGTAAGGAACAACACATTAAAACAATGATTTCAACTACCAAAGCAGAGTAAACAACAGAACGAAATTAAGTTGTTAGACAAAGACATGAAATACAATTTTATGAACAGACACACAATTCATATCTTCAAACAATTAACTGCTTAAGCTGCCAGTACAAGATAGGGAATTAACCAAGAACCGAGGCCAAGAAACTCCTCAAAGAATCCGAAGATGAAGATGGATCGCAGCAACGTGTCGTGCCCGGTTCGAAAAACTACGAATAAACTACTGGCAAACAAAATCAGGAGAGGTATACCTAATAATAATTGTGCAAACGGAGAAACTAAAATATTCAGTCTATAATTAACATTAATAAAAATATTTACATATTCACACTATACTCAATAACTATCTACACAACTTATGAATCATGCCACCAAATTTGGTCTCTATCGTTTCTACTGTCAAAATAAGTACAAATGATCCGTACAATAAATCCTAGATCACGATAATGTCAACTCTAGTGCCTTCTATCAAAATAACAAGATGTTCAGTAAAGAACATATAGCCTACTTTCTCCTAAATGTATGAGTATAGTTATAACTCGTTGTTATTATCAAAGAGTATAATAGAACTATTCTTTGTTGAAGACCTTAGAAACGATTTACCTCTACCAAACGCCACGACCTAGATATAAACTGCTACCATCATTGAAGAAAGAAAGAAAGATAAGAAGTATATCAAGAATGTTATGGATCTGGAGACATAATCGACCGGACTGGCGGCGTGGCTCAGCGGTAACGTTCTCGCTTGCTGGGCCCTAGGTTGCAGGTTCGTATCCTGGCGCAGTCAGCTGGCATTTGAGGGTGCACAAATGCGAGGGAGCCGTGTCAGTACATTTACTGGCACGTTAAAGATCCCCTTCGGGCCAAAATTCCGGCACCCCGGTGTCTCTAAAAGCAGCAGTAGTTAAAAGGGATGTAAAACCAATAACATTATTATTATTATTATTACGACCTGCCGTGGGCAACATCCAACTTTGAGTTGAGGCATGTCTTTACACGTCTGGTTGTGCATGGCTTTCACAACCCTAATTGAATTAACAAATCTTTCCATGACCCTACAGAGACGTGTGTATACAAACTATGTGGATATTTTCGATAATATAATCCTAACAGAGCGAGTGCATTCTAGCGGCCAGAATAAGAAACTTTTCAATAAAATCTGGAAGTTACCTTTTTGGCAGCTAGATGTCTCGAGTAAATCTGCTGGCGAATTATGTTTTAATTAAATATATATTTTACACCATAATGTGGACAATATAACGCTTAATAACATTTTCAAGTAACGCAAAATAGGCTGTTACAAACCCTTTAAAATAAAAAGTTAAAATGTATCGTAGTATCAACTTGTCATTCTTCAAATTCGATGCGCATAGAATGATAATGGTATAGTAATCAATGGATCCCCACGTAGACTAGTCGGGACATCTAGTGGTGAAATATCGAACAATATAATCCTAACAGAGCGAGTGCATTCTAGCGGCCAGAAGAAGAAACTTTTCAATAAAATCTGGAAGTTACCTTTTTGGCAGCTAGATGTCTCGAGTAAATCTGCTGGCGAATTATGTTTTAATTAAATATATATTTTACACCATAATTTGCACAATATAACGCTTAATTTTAAAACATCTGAGTCATTACAAAACAATAAACATATAACATTTCAAGCAAAAAAAACTAGCTCTGATCGGGTTTGAACCATAGGAATCTGAGCGACAGGCTATCGCTCTACCACTGAGCTAATTGTGTCAACGAATATCGTTCTATTTAAAATGACTTACATAGAACTTGTTAGCAAATAATGATTTATACTAAACGATTTCATCACTGGAGTATATTATTTATATATAAAGCATTTCATACAAAGTTTATTTATTTTTTATCAGTACGCTATATTGCATTCAATACTCAAATTAGTGAAATATAAGTCAGGCACAAGATATCCGCTGCCATCTTGTCTTATTAATGAATCAGCTGAGCTTTTTAAAATCACGTCTGCACTATAGTATTACAAAATAAACTTTTAATTTCGTACGTGCCTCTTCCTTTAAACAGTTAAAACGATTCTCGGCTCGATAATCGGAACTGGTGGGTCCCATGATATGGATTATAAAGTTTGCATAATTCGCACGGCCGCCATCCTGAAATGGTATGGCGGACGACCTTGTAGTTTGGTCACAAGACGCATCCTATACGAAGGTATGTTGTTACCAAATTTGGTAGAGATTGGATGATTTGGTTAGTCGTTATTTGATTTTACGTTTTGAACGTTTGAGTGGCCGCCATTCAGTTTTAGTAAAGATGGCGGCGATATAAAACATGACACTGAGGTGTCCTTTGCTAGTGCTACCTTTGTACCAAATTTCGTTCAATTCGCATTCACCGTGTTCGAATTGATAGGGGGGGACAGACATTCAGAGTACACACACTCACACACACACACACAGACTCACACACACACATACACACACACAGACTCACACACACACATACACACACACAGACAGACACACTTTTTTTCGCCCTGTGTTGATCTCATAAGTCTACTTTCATTTTTTGCAAAAATCGAAAGTAGGCTAAAAAATAATACTAAAAATAATAAACCTCATTCCATTTTAAATATCAATTATTATTGTTTCAAACTTGCTCTGATATTAATGAGCCATCAGTAATATAGATCTGAGCGTCGATCACCAACACAACAAAACAGCTGATCTCAATTATCAACCTGTCTAACCCAGTAACGTAAACTCTTTCCACAGTGTATTATACACCTATCGACAACTGTATTAGGCAGACTATCAACACATATAATTTACTTTTCTATCGTGCGACAATGTCAAACACGCACATTGCCACCTTCACTCCATAACACAAACCTTTGCAACAATAAGGTGGAATACCATCCCTCTGCTTTAAAATACATGATGAATTCAAATTACCTTTCAACATCTACAATAAATTCAATAACTTTACGTAAATTGTCAGCTTTCAGTATTTAAATATGCTCATAAATGTTAAATTAATTACTGATCTTAAATCTCTTCCGCAATGTAATTCAAAAATGCCTATGATAATAATAATAATAATAATAGCTCTAGTGCCTTCTGGTTTTACAATGCAACAGTTCTTACTTCTCACAAAATGCTTCTCTACACTTCTTCCTTCTTGTCGTTACAAAAATGTTTAAATCATTGTAGAAACCTTTCCAAACCAACAATAAGCTTTTGTACAATATTACTGCAAATATTTCTTATTACTATTGCTTTCCTTTACATTCTATAACAGAATCCTATCTCGAAAATCAGTCATTCGCTTAAATTTGTATTAATTATCGAAATTCAAACACATCATCTTTTCGAATAATAAGAAGAATACAAATCGAATTCGAATATCACAAGAAACTTGAATATCACAATAAAATCGCAAATCCTAAAAATCCTAAATATCAAAAAATACTATCATCGACCTCTACTAAATGACTTCAATTCAAATGCCAAAAATACTAAAAGATTTCGATTCAAAAATGAAATTTAATTGAACTCAAAATCGAAGAAAATATCTAACATACTCAAAACTGCCAATGATAAAAATCCTACACCAGATATCGAAAACGTTACTTCAGATATATTCAAAAATGCCTTTATTCTACGAAAATACTACTGGTTGGATTCATTCTACTTAGTGTTGACTTAATGCTGTCTAGATTTGGTCCATCTTGATCTTGATTGAATAGAGATAATGCCGGAATAGCATTACCATTCCTGTCTGGTCCTGGATCGCCCCTCTCGTGCCTGAGAACTCGCCTGAACACTTCGTGTTGGACTCCACGACTGCCCACGTATGGATCACCTTTCGGAACACCATCACCTTGTTCTGGATCCATCCCATGGTTCGATTCCGATCTCCAATCTTCCTTCGTCTCCTCAGGATAGATCACTTGACAACTCCGTGGTGAAATGGTCGATCTTCATTGTAGTAGTATTTTCGTAAGAGCCATTGTGTTCTTTATATCTGAAGAATTTCTAAAATAATGACGAATACCGCTTCATTTTAGCCAACTTGAATATATGTTCAGCATCTTGCATATTACACTCCCCCCATGTATTTAGTACGCCATCTCTTCCACCTTAATAAAGTTCTGAAGTATCTCTCCCAATTCCAATTTGATATTCATCGTAATAATTTTTGGAATGAGTAAATTTTGTGAATTATTCCTCGTAGATCGTCTTTGATAATGTTTAATACACTGCTGTACCTCTGAATCACTCTGCTGAGTATAATGTTCGTTAGAGCCTGACTTCCAATGTATGTCTACCCCTTATTATTCCCGTTTTTTCCAACGGGGTCGGGGATGAGATGCGATGGAAGTCATTGTGGCGATGGTTTTTACGGCCGGATGCCCTTCCTGACGCCAACCTCATGAGAGGAGTTAATGAGAGATGAAATGAATGATGGTGAATGAAACTGGGCAAGGATGTGGAAGGAAGCGGCCGTGGCCTGTCAGAAGGTACCGTCCCAGCATTTGCCTGGTGTTGAAAATTGGAAACCACGGAAAACCATTTCAAGGACGGCCGACGGTGGGGCTCGAACCCACGCGTCTACCGAATCAGCAGAGAGCTTGGCCCCATGACCTAATGCTGCGCTTTAGCCAGCGTAGCCACTACTGTCGGTAGCCTGACTTCCAATAGTATTAATAATTAATTGCCATAATTGTTTATCCTTATTGCGTAGTTCAATAGTTTAATGTTTCTCTTAATGTTCAATAGTTCACTTCGCTTCAATGAGAGTTCATTTGTTGAACGGCTATCACTTCTAAAAATTCTATATTCACTTTCCAAATCCAATTATAAAATATCATCAAGTCCTCATATCACATGAGTGCGGTCTTCGCCCAGATTATCGCTTCGCTTCCCAATAAACGAAATACTTTTCGTTCGCACTTTCCTGGAACTCCAAGTAACACGTGTCATCTGTTCAAGCGTCACCAAATAAGAGCCTTAATTCCTACCTGTGGTCTCCCCTCCTCTACGTTCAACATAGCGTCTTTTCCAAAACAGCATGAAAGTTTGGCGGAATCATTAAAGAAATCAGTTTCTGTTTCTCTGAGACTTCTTATATAAAAAACAAGTAGTTCCGTGACGAACTAAAGAGCCTACTTTTCTTAAAATTATAGAGACCATATATCAACAGTTGGCAGACCTGGCGACTCTATATTCTTAGTTCCATCACTTATGGTTCACAATTCACATGCAAAATTGCGTTGATATACAATAAAGAGTATGCACGTTACATGTATTGAAGTATTGAATTTGTCAGCATGCATAAAATCAGGTTGGTGATACTGCCATGAATGGCATGCTCAAACGTATATTGTAATATTATGATCTATATATGTGCCAATTGTGAAATAACTGCATTTATCAGTATGGAAGTTACACGTGATTCAACAATAAACCTATCCGCATACGTAGAATCATGTTGGCAGCACTGTCGTATATCGGTTACTGAAAATTAACCTACATTTGCAGGTCTATATGTATGTAAAGTTTAGAACTGTTGGTTTGCAATCTTTCTGATGTATTTAGATAGCATAAAAAGTAAAGAGTGCATTATTCAACGGTTGGCAGCCTTGTTAACACAAAAAAAATGAAAATTCATATCTAGTCAGGTGCGCAAATTCCATACCAAATTTGGTTGAAATCCAATAGATGGTATGGATGTTACATGCATTTAAGGTGTGGACTTATCAGCAGACATAGAATCATATTGGCAATACTCACATGGATGGACTTCTGTAAATTAGTTTAATGTAATATTATCTATATGTATGTCAATTTTGGAACAATTTCCATGAATATCTTCCGAGATATCCAACATAGACCTCAATTTTCAATTGCGATTTTTCTTCAGTTCGTAGCACTGACGTCATTTATAAATATGGCCGTGATGTATTCAGGCATAGGTCTTTACTCATACCAAATTTGGTTTCGATAGCTGCAGCCATTTATGAGTGATAGGGACGGACACACACACAGACAGACATCAGACAGACAGACGGACACACACACAGACAGACACACATTTGCCCGGATCGATCTCATAAGTCTACTTTTTCCTCATTGTTACAAAATGTGAAAAGTAGGTTAAAAATGCAGATAATTTCTGGACTTAATTATTGCATTTCCTTGGCCAATAAAATCTCTTCTGAAATGATTGCTAATGAGCAATGAACAGCTTTATAATCCGTGTAAGTTTCCTTCATTTATTTCGCTGCAGTCGACCACGCGGCTTTTGCAGCGCGCGACTCCGTCATTCCACTCTTGGCCACACGTCGAGTCGTTCAGGTTAGTCTATCTGCCCCCTACGTAAAAGTATGACGATACACTCGCCTTGCTGTGACTGGAGCGGCCTTCCTTTCTAAACGAGTTTCCATCAATACGCCCAGACTCTCTCGTATCGAATTTTGTGATTGGTCCTGCTTTTCCCTTTGCTAGCTGACTGACCTGTTCTCCGCTCTGAATGTGTTTCCAGACATCAAATACACACATCAAAAAAAGTTTTGCATCACCTCGGTTCCCAGATCTCCGGCATATAGACGTTGACTGTGTATATTGTATCAAAGATACAGTCCCTTTGACTGTTCATAGATGTCACTAAAACTGCTCAAAGATGTAAACAACCATGCATGAGCAGGGCCTATTAGACGGAGGGGGTACGACAGCCGATCAGTTCCAGTCATTCCACCAGGACGAAGGTACGCTGCTCATGTTGTCTGTAGTTCTACCATGCCTAGAAGGTCAATACCGCAGTTCGATCGCGTCCGCATTGTTACTTTGTGTCAAGAAGGGCTCTCAACAAGGGAAGTTTCCAGGCGTCTCAGAGTGAACCAAAGCGATGTTGTTCGGACATGGAGGAGGTACAGAGATACAGGAACTGTCGATGACAGGCCTCGCTCAGGCCGCCCAAGGGCTACTACTGTAGTGGATGACCGCTACTTACGGATTGCCGCTCGGAGGAACCCTGACAGCAATGCCACCATGTTGAATAATGCGTTTCGTTCAGCCACAGGACGTCGTGTTTCAACTCAAACTGTGCGCAATAGGCTGCATGATGCGCAACTTCACTCCCGACGTCCATGGCGAGGTCCAGCTTTGCAACCCCGACACCATGCAGCGCGGTACAGATGGGCCCAACAACATGCTGAATGGACCCCACAGAATTGGCATCACGTTCTCTTCACCGATGAGTGTCGCATATGCCTTCAACCAGACAATCGTCGGAGACGTGTTTGGAGGCACCCTGGTCAGGCTGAACGTCTTAGACACACTGTCCAGCGAGTGCAGCAAGGTGGTGGTTCCCTGATGTTTTGGGGTGGCATTATGTGGGGCCGACGTACGCCACTGGTGGTCATGGAAGGCTCCGAAACGGCTTTACGATACCTGAATGACATCCTCCGACCCATAGTGCACCCATATCGGCAGAATATTGGAGAGGCATTTGTCTTCATGGACGACAATTCTCGACCTCATCGTGCACATCTTGTGAATGCGTTCCTTCAAGATAACGACATCGCTCGACTACAGTGGCCAGCATGTTCGCCAGACATGAACCCTATCGAACATGCCTGGGATATGTTGAAAAGGGCTGTTTATGGACGTCTTGACCCACCAACCACTCTGAGAGATTTACGCCGAATTGTCGTTGAGGAGTGGGACAATTTGGACCAACAGTGTCTTGATGAACTTGTGGATAGTATGCCACGACGAATACAGGCATGCATCAATGCAAGAGGACGTGCTACTGGGTATTAGAGGTAGTGGTGTGTACTGCAATCTGGACCACAAATGCTGAAAGTCTAGCTGTATGATGGTACAACATGCAATGTGTGGGTCTCATGAGCAATAAAACGAGCTGAAATGTTGTTTGTGTTGATCTCTATTCCCTTTGTATTTAAAGGTTCCGGAACTCTTGGAACCGAGGTGATGCAAAACCTTTTTTGATGTGTGTATAACACACAAGAGGCTTCATTTCCTACACTGCCATAAATGCATTTCTTAACAATACGATTCGAATAGGCCTACCATACATTTCCTTACTTTGTGAAGTTTCACGCCCAGTGGTACGGATTCCATATGAAGAGTCACTTAAAACTACAAGCTTCATTATTTCCTTTCTCTTTCTTCTCTGATTCCCTCCTTGATGTTTCTTTCATTGCTTGGTTCCTTATTTATTTATTTCCTTTCTTGTTTACTGGAATAAATCCTCCCTTTCCTTCCCACCTCTCTTCTTTCATTTTCTTTCGTTGTTTGATCCCCTATTCATGTATTCCTTCCTTCCTTCCTTATTTCTCGTCTTCAATCCTTATTTCGTCTCTTCCTTCCTTCGTTATTTTGTCTCTTCCTTCCTTATATCATATGTTCCTTCCTTCGTTCCTTCATTCATACCTTCCTTGATTATTTCGTCTCTTCCTTAGTTTGTCTCTTCCTTCCTTTCTTACTTCTTTCCTTCCTTTCATCCTTCTTTGTGATTACGTCCTTTCTTCCTTCGTTCTTTCCTACCTTCGTTCCCTCTTTTCTCCATTCCTTCCATCTTTCCTTCTTTCATTCTTACCTTCGTTCCTTCCCTCGTTCCTTACTTCGTTTCTTCCTTCATCCGATCGTTACTTTCTTTCTGACCCCCTTCCTTTCTTTATTTTTTGTCTCTCCTTTCGTTCCTTTTTTCCTTTATGTCCCCTTCCTTCCTATCTTTCTTCGTTTGCTCCTTCCTTCGTTTGTTCCTTCCTCTTTTCGTTTCTTCCTACGCCAGTTCATTCCTTTCTTCGTATGCTCCTTCCATCGTCTTAATCTTAAATTTTAACGAAAAAGGATCTTGGTTCGACACGGAACAGCTTCTATATATTTCTCGTTAAATATGATTGAGTATGATTTCGTGTTGACCGACTGATCTAACAAACCCCACTCTCTTGAAGAGGTGGTGCCGTAAACCTGATTCTATTGAAAGTAATTACAAATGTACTCTAGCGCTGTTGAGAGTTCGTGTTGTCAGTGAGCAGAGTGGAAGTAAGCAGTGTTCTTCCCCCACAGTTAAATCCCTGGCCGACTTAACTTCCACCCACCTTGAACCGCAGGCTTTGTTTCCCTAAATACCAGCGTCTTACTGCACCCGTTACCATGGCAACTTGTTTCCACGGCCCATTACACTCGACTTGCTAATGGAAAAATAAACACGTGTACCTAATGAAGGGAGGATTTCAAAACGCCGTTGCTCAAATTCAGATGATAGAAAGCTTCCCAGTCAGTCAACACAAATTGTGTCCAATTATATCAGGCGGGAAAACAAGTACTGTATTTATATACTCTTAACTGAGAGGCTGCAACTTATCACCAATACACTTCAATCTTTATGGGATAGTGGGATTATGGTCTCTCTGTCATAAGGACAGTTTATGCTTTCAAAGACGCTGTTGGTTGAATCTTTCAGCCAAATTTCGAAAAATATTCATCCTGAAGTGCTAATATTAGCCTACTTTCGATTTTTGCAAAAAAATGAAAGTAGACTTATGAGATCAACACAGGGCGAAAAAAGTGTGTCTTTCTGTGTGTGTGTGTGTGTGTGTGTGTGTGTGTGTGAGTGTGTGTACTCTGAATGTCTGCCCCCCCCCTATCAATTCGAACACGGTGAACGCGAATTGAACGAAATTTGGTACAAAGGTAGCACTAGCAAAGGACACCTCAGTGTCATGTTTTATATCGCCACCATCTTGATGGAAACGTAATGGCGGCCACACAAATGTTCTAAGCTTAAATCAAATTACGACTAACCTAATCATCCGATCTCTACCAAATTTCGCAACAACATACCTTTATGGGGGGAGCATTCTTTGACCAAACTAATAGGTCATCAGCCTAATAGTTTACGGATGGCGGCCATCTTTGTGTGAAAATCGATTCCCCCTATTAATTCGAACTCGGTGAAACCGAATGGAACGAAATTTGGTACAGAGGTAGTACTATCATGTTTTATATCGACGCCATCTTGACGGAAACGTAATGGCGGCCACACAAACGTTCAAAGCTTAAATCAAATTACGACTAGCCTAATCATCCCATCTCTACCATATTTTGCAACAAGATACCTTTATGGAGGAAGCATCCTTTGACCAAATTAATAGATCATTAGCCTAATAGTTTGCGGATGGCGGCCATCTTTGTGTCAAAATCGATTCCCCCTAATACTTCAAACACGGTGAAACCGAATTTAATGAAATTTGGTACAGAGGTAGCACTAGCAAAGGACACCTCAGTGTCATGTTTTATATTGCCGCCATCTTGGCAGAAACATAATGGCAGCCACACAAATGTTAAAAGCTAAAATGTAATTACGACCAACCTAATAATCTAGTCTCTACCAAATTTTGCAACAACATATCTTTATGTGGGAAGCATATTCTGACCAAACTGCAAGATCATCAGGCCAATAGTTTGCAGATGGTGGCCAAGTATGTGTGCAAATAGATTCCCCCTATTAATTCAAACACGGTGAAACCGAATTTAATGAAATTTGGTACAGAGGTAGCACTAGCAAAGGGCACCTCAGTGTCATGTTTTATATCGCTGCCATCTTGACGGAAACGGAATGACGGCCACCCAAATGTTAAAAGCTTAAATCCATCCTAATAATTTGATCTCTACCAGATTTTGCAACAACATGCCATTTTGTGGAAAGCATCTTATGACTGACTACAAGGTCATCAGCCCAATAGTTTGCAAATAGCCGCCATGTATGTGTGCAAATCCATTCCCCATATCAATTCAAACACGGTGAAACCGAATTGAATGAAATTTTTTACAAAGGTAGCACTAGCAAAGGGCACCTCATATTCATGTTTAATATCCCTATAGCACGATGTATTTCAACAAGCTACTACAACCAATATTCAATTATACTCCTTGAAAAGGACAAAGAGTTATAACAATACCCATGCATTTAGGAGAAAGTAGGCTATATGTTCTGTACTGAACATCTTGTTTTTTTTAAATAAAATATTATATACGTATCTACTTGACGTACATGTGTTGGATAAAATTACAAAAAAAAAAAGAAAACTAAAAACATTTACAATAAAGAGTAAAAATAAAATAGAAGTATAGAAATAAAATTACAATCATAAGTGAAATACAAAAATTAAAATAATTAAAACAATTGTAAAAATCAATTCGATATTTGATAATTAATTAATTCATTAAAAAATCAAAATTGAATATAAAACGGGAGTTCAAAAAGTAACGAGCCGGAGGTTGTAAGGCGCAAACCGATGACGACATCGGCTAATCGTGGCGTGTGTAACGATATGTGGTTCCGACCAGAGCGTGGAAGGTCACAGCCCGTCGCTAGAGGGCACGCGTGCACGTCACTTGACAAAAAAAGCAGCATGCATCAATCGTCCAACCAAGACCAAGACAGTGGGCCATTCGACATGCTTCCTGGTGTGGTTGAAGACTGTGGGGCATCCATTGGGCACACACTTTGCGCAAGTGCAGTCGATCCTTCATGATGGTGTGCACGCTTCCGACGCTCAATCCGACTACGGCATTCACTGTCACTCTGCGGTACTGGGTAATGAGTGCATCAACCAGCTGGACGTTGTCATCGGTAATGCAGGGGGGTGCCGCAGACCGGGCATCATTGATTAACGACACCCGTCCTTCCCTGAATCGCTTGTGCCACGCCTTGACCCTTGCAAGGGACATGCAGTGTTCGCCGTTCACTTACTTGTGACATTCGGCGATGAATGTCCGTTCCCCCTACTCCATTCGCTGTCAGAAACCGAACAACAACTCTTTGCTCTTCGTTTGACGCCTCCATGTCACTGTTTGCAATGCGACTGGCAGCTTTGGACGATTGATGCATGCTGCTGCTCGCTTTGTATCGTCACGTGACGTGCACGCGTGCCCTCTAGCGATGGGCTGTGACCTTCCACGCTCTGGTTGGAACCACACCTCGTTACACACGCCACGATTAGCCAATGTCGTCACCGGTTTGCGCATTACAGCCTCCGGCTCGTTACTTTTTGAACCCACCTTATAAATTGTACTACTACTACTACTAATAATAATAATAATAATATCGTAAGGGGGGGGGGGGGGTTACAGTTGTTATATTTTGGGGAATATAAATAGCGTTTACCTTTAGTGGACTAACAAACACATTCACTTCAACAGTACGCCATCTTAGCTCCTTTATTACAAGTCAAAGCACCAAGGTACAAGATATTACACTAACACGGCCACCACGACCATCATGGAACATACATAGACTGTCGTCAGGGAATACTACAGTTCCCCACATTCTCCCCACCCTGGTCAACCTCCAGTGGGATGACCAGCTGTACGGGGCGTGCGATATGGTGTCCGTTGGGTCGTCGAAGGGGCGTGAAATTATTGCGGCTTCTACACGGGTAAGGATGGTGTTCAAAGTTTCATGGTCCACTTGTCTGCGTCCTAGGGTCTTCCTTAAGCAGCGCTTTACCGTGCCGACCGTTCTCTCCCACCATCCTCCCCACCAAGCCGCCCGTGGTGCGATGAACTTCCACTGGATGCAGTTTGTGGCGAAGTAGTGGGCAGTTTTGTCTTCCTTGAAAATGGTGCATAGTTCTCTCAGTTCTTTGTTGGCTGCGTGGAAGGATGTTGCATTGTCGGAGTGCACCGTGTGAGAAATACCTCTACGACTGACGAATCTTCGAAATGCCAGGAGAAATTTGTCTACTGTCATGTCGGAGGTGAGCTCAAGATGAACTGCTCCAGTTGTGGCGCAGGTTAACAACAGAACGTAAACCTTGAAGATGGTATTGTTGAGTTTCGCTTATAGTGGCCCCGCAAAATCTAATCCTGTGGCTAAGAATGGGAGTGAGCCTCGAACTCTGTCCGCTGGTAGTGGAGCTTCAGGTGCTTGTCCGTGGGGGTTGTTTGCAAGTTTGCAAGGTAAGCATGTGCGGAGAACTTTCCTTATTGTTTGTCGTGCGCGAATAATCCAAAATTGTGCTCGTAATTCCGAAAGAACAATCCTTAATCCTAAATGGTGCAGCTTGACATGAGTGTGTCTAATCAGTAGATGAGTGAAGTGGTGACTGCCATCGAGGATGAGAGGATGTTGTTCATTAAAGGATGCGTCCATAAACCGAAGCCGACCTCCTAAGCGGATGATATTATTTTGTTTGAAGGGCTGAAATTTCGTAATTTTGGATTTCATTGGAAGTGGTAAGTTTTTCATTAGAGCCTCGTATTCCGCTCGAAAACTCTCCCTTTGGGCAACGGAGATTAACATAGTGCGACTATTATCCATTTCGGAAGCTGTTAGTTCGCCGTGTTGAAGATTTGATCTGCGAAGATTATTGCAAAACCGAAGAATCCAGCCCATCGTACGGAGTAGCTTAATGTAAGAGCTGAAGTTAGAAAAAGTGACGAAGGGTTCGTCTGTGGTGACTGCGAGCGCTTGATGTATCGCTTTTCTCGCTTCTGGGAGTGAAGAATGCTTGGGTGCAAATAATTCTGATGAGTCCTAGAGCCAATTGGGGCCGTGCCACCATGTGTCTGTCGATGCCAGTTCCGAGGCTTGAAGACCTCGGGACAGGTTGTCTGCTGGGTTGTCAGTTCCTGGACAGTGTCTCCACTGGGAGGGTGAAGTTGATGCGACGATTTCGGTAACGCGGTTACATACGATGGTCTTCCAGCTATGAGGTTCACTGCGTATCCAGCCAAGGGTGATGGTGGAATCCTTCCATAATGTTGCCTTTGTAATGTCGCTACTCGTGGCCTGGCAGAAGTAATGCAAAAGTCTTGCTCCTACTACAGCTGCAAGCAATTCTAGACGAGGAAGTGTGACCCTTTTTATTAGTGCTAGTCTGGCTTTACTGCAAACCAGTTCTACTGGTTTTTTTTACTTCTGACTGTGTGCGTAGATATATAACTGCACCATACGCCCTTTCAGAAGCGTCACAGAAGACATGAAGTGTGGAGCCTTCAAGTTGGAGGTTTAAGGCTCCTACCCAGCGTGAAATGCCTATGTTTGACAGGTATTACACTAACACGGCCACCACGACCATCATGGAACATACATAGACTGTCGTCAGGGAATACTACAGTTCCCCACAAGGGGGGAGGGGGGGGGGGGGGGCAGACCGGGCATCATCGGCTAACGACACCCGTCCTTCCCTGAAGCGCTTGAGTCACGCCTTGACCGTTGCAAAGGACATGCAGTGTTCGCCGTACACTTGTGACATTCGGCGATGAATGTCCGTTCCCCCTACTCCTTCCGCTGTCAGAAACCGAACAACACCTCGTTGCTCTTCGTTTGACGCCTCCATGACACTGTTTGCAATGCGACTGGCAGCATTGGACGACTGACGCATGCTGCTGCTCGCTTTGTATCGTCGCGTGACGTGCACGCGTGCCCTCTAGCGACGGGCTGTGACCTTCCATGCTCTGGTTGGAACCACACCTCGTTACACACGCCACGATAGGCCGATGTCGTCACCGGTTTGCGCATTACAGCCTCTGGCTCGTTACTTTTTGAACGCACCTTATATAATAACATAAATTGAAAATTAAGAATAAATATATAAACATTAAAATTAGATAAACAAAAGTAACATTATTAATAATTACAAAATAAAAATTAATTAAAATATTGAAACACATAAAAATGATAATAGTTTTATCCTATAAAGGGTTTAAGGTGTAAAGATTCAAGGAGAAGTAATCTAAACTCTAAGATTTGCTGGTTAAATTGTCATCTCAGCCGATTCACCAGAGGATTTGAATGAGTTTTGTAATAGTATGGACAATAGTAAAACAAACATAATGAGTGCAGCTAGAAAAAATTAGGAATGCCTATCGACGTCTTTGATTACTGGGCCCAAGGAACCTGGTGTCTTCTTCACTGAGGAACGGTACTGCGTAACACTGGAGAAATTACAGCGTGCAATCAAGGAGAAGCATCATGGAAGAATGTGACAAGGGGAGCTGGTGCTTCATGATAATGCACGTCCCCAAACCGCAATGGTCGTTACACAGAAGGTACGGAAACATAATTTGGAGACATTCGAGCACCCATCCTATATTCCTGATTTCTCCCCATACGATTATCACGCCTTAGGTCCCTTAAAAGGGCTTTGAAGGGTCGATGAATCCTGTGGGACGAGGATGTGTAGCATTCGGTTACGGACTTTTTAACGGAGCAGAACATGGTGTTTTACCACACGGGATCTTCAACCTAGTGCTTTGATGGGATACCAAGAAATGAGGGTCAATGTTAATTCAAGGAATCGGCTTAGCATTGTTTAGATTGGAAGTTTTGTGCAAAGAACGTTGGGTTAGAAGATAATGTGAAGAGTGAATATGGAAAGCGAATGGTGCATAATTGTACAACCAAACTCAACCCCCGTGGTAGTACAGCCTAGGCCTACCAAGTGACTGCTGCCCATTCCTTTGGCCTTCAGATAATGCAGTGACGCGTGGTCAGCGCGTCGGGTGCCCTCAGCCGTTAATCTCTCTCTCCGTGACCGGTACGTTGCCTCACTGTCACTCATTGCCCTTCACGAGGCTCAGTAAACCCCTTTCGAGCCCTCACGTCAGTTTCGAATATCCCTGTCGGATTTGGGAATCCTCCGGGTGCGGACTAGGCCTGTTACCCCAACACCACCAATGATTGTTCAACAACAAGACATTTACTATAAATCAGCACTGTGATAGTAAATTATTTAAGGTGATGCGGACCAAGCTTTACGTTAGAAATGAGTGGAATAACTCACTATGTATTTGTAAGTAAGACCTAACAGCAGTCACAATTCTAGAGCTTATTTTTATAAAACGAAATTAAAATGAAAATTACCAAAATATGCCGTTTATAATGATATTTTGTTCAAAATATGCCATAAAACTTAAGAAAGCCTAAATATGCATTTATATGCCCAATAAAATTGTTTAATTTTGGTCATCATGCTTGGAAACGTGCTGAAAATACACGACTATAAGATATAATGTTAAGGGAAACAAGTAGTTCCGTGAAGAACTATACATCCTATTTTCATATATCCCACTAATGTTAATTGCCTTTATCAACATACTAAATTTCAGTTTGATTGCTGTAATAGATTCGTAGATATTGAGAACCGACTAAATATTTCAGATGGTCGCCATGTTGGACTTTTATATATGTAGGGCTTAGAGTTATGTACTGTTACATGAAGATTATTGTGTACGTGTAGTACTCAAACTTCAATCACATGATTAGGACACAAGAAGTAAAAAAGAGATTTTAAAATTTCGCACAGCTGCCATCTTGTGGTATGGAAACTATTGAAATAAATTCGATGCCAGTGGATTAACATTTGTATAATGATTTACTGTACCAAGTTTCACTGCACTTGGATGGTTAAATTGCGAGAAACGACCATGTGAATATTTATACTTCGCGTCGCCGCCATGTTGGATTTGTGACCACCAGGTTATTTAAAGTCCTATAGGTGAACTTAAGTTCATAGCCACTATGAGCATAAAAAATTCAGTTTGATTGCTTTAGTAGATTCTAAATATTCCGGATGGTCGCCATGTTGGATTGTTATATGTATAGGGTCATGTACCTTTCAAGGAAAATTATAGCGTAGGTTCATTAATCAAACTTTCACTTCCATCGCATGATTACGACACAAGAAATCAAAACTTAATTTAAAAATTCGTACAGCCGCCATCTTGAGGTTATGTAAACAATTGAACTAAATTAGATACCAGTGTATTACAATGTGTATAAACATTTCCTGTACCAGATTTCATTGCGTTTGGATGGTTAAAACTATTTAAAACTTTCAATTTCGCTTGGCCGCCATTATTGTTTTGTACTTAATCGTTTTTTTAAAGTCTCATATATGAACTTCCAGTAGTGCCCTCTATCTCCGTGCAAAATTTCAGGGTGATACCGGTAATAGTTTCAGAGATATAGAATGCCGGTGAAATAATTCGCACAGCCGTCATACTTAGGTTATGTAAACAATTGAACGAAGTTAGATGTCGGTGCATTACAATGTATATAAACATATACTGTACCAAGTTTCATTGCGTTTGGATGGTTAAATCGCGAGAAACGTCTATTTAAAAGTCTCAAATTCGCTTGGCCGCCATGTTGGTTGTGTAGTTACCAGGTTCTCAAGTGTCACATAAGTCAACTTCTAGTAGTTCCCTTTATCACCATTCAAAATTCCAGGGTGATATCGGTAATAGTTTCGAAGTTATTGAATGCTGGTGAAATTTTTCGCACAGCCGCCATGTTGGATTGGTGAGACGTAACATAATTTGAAGGGCACGGTCGGGGTCGCCCGGAATAGTTCTATGAACTTACCGAGTTTCATTGAAATCGCTCCAGCCGTTTAGATTTTATTAGGGGGGGGGGGGCACACACACGAATCACACACACACGCACACACACACGGACAAAAGGTGATCTCATAAGCCTATTTTTTTTCAAAATTGAAAATAGGCTAAAAATATGACTTCTCATAGAAATCCGCTCCCTAGCCGTAACTATTCTGCTTGTAGAAGAGTTGATTTAATGTGTTTACTAAGTTAAAATGTTTAGGCTAAGTGATTTCGTGACATTATTCTCTTGGTGTACAATATTCACCAAGCGTGTACTTATTAAATATTAATCGGTGCGTGTAGTCAAGGGTTAGTTATTACAGAAACATAAGTTATCAAACAAGTTCAACGCATACTCAAGTGCAGGTGGCCAGGGAGATCCTTCAGAAAGCTGAGATGGAAGGTCTGTGTGTAGTACACAAGCTAACGAGAACATTCATTCCCGGACTCCCACATAGGTGGTCGTTTCGTTTCCATGGTTACGGCACCTGCTCTATCGTTAGTGGAGTAATGTCCCCGCAAGTACTGACTGTGTGGGATAATGGAGGCCGAGTTAATTGACACAGCTCTTACCTACATTTGCTACATTAAGGTAAGTAATTTATAGAAAACATCACGGTACAATACTCTAAACTAAACATAGTGATAAGGAGGCTAATGACCAGCCGAGCCGTGTGTGGCTACATATTAGTTGAGCTAATGCGAGGGTCATTCAGAAACTAAGGTTTCCTAGTTATTTATTGTTGTTTTAAGGGTCAACTACGGGGTCATCAGGCCCTAAAGTTTCCTATGTTTAAATGAAAAGAAATCATAATAAACCTCTTCTAGGAAAGGATGAGATGGGAATCGAACCCACCTCTGCTAAGTTTTGCTTCACAAGGCTCAGTGTTAGCCGTTCATGCTCTCAAAGTTGGGAATCGAAACAGGGCCTTCGGGACGACAGTCAAGGTTTCTAGTCGCTACACCATTAGGTGGTATATTTATTTCATCATCATCATCTTGCACAGTTTCAAGCCACTGGCCGGGTCTGTTTGGAACACAAGCCTCTCCAACAACTACTGTCTTCCCACCATATCTCAGCCTCCACCCTTGTCCAGTCTTCTCCTCTCTTCTTCACGCTTTCTTCCACCCCCTTCAGCCACCTGTCTCTCGGTCTTCCTCTCGGTCTCTTTCCTTCCCACTTCGTCTCGTGTATCCTCCTGGGTATCCTCTTCTCCTCCATTCGTTCTACATGTCCATACCATCTAAGTCTATATTTCTCTATACCATCCTGTAATGGTTTCTCCTTCATTAATTCTCTGGTCCTCTCATTTTTTATTCTGTCCATCTTTGTAGCTCCAATACTGCTTCTCAAGAACGTCATCTCACTGGCCAGTACTTTGCTCTTCTCCCTTCCTTTCATAACCCAGGTTGGTATATTTATTTATTATTTATTATTATTATTAATTAATTAATTAATTTATTTATTTATTTATTTATTTATTTATTTATTTATTTATTTATTTATTTATTTATTTATTTATTTATTTATTTATTTATTTATTTATTTATTTATTTATTTATTTAGCGTATGGCTTTTAGTGCCCGGAGTGTCCGAGGACATATTCGGCTTGCCAGAGGCTGTAGCAGCGTCAACGCTGACACCCATGGGGTGAGCTACAAATTCCGTTCAATTTCAAGTAGTTCCAAATTTCGCTACCAGACGTAACTGAAACCTAGTGGTGAACGTTGGAACATTGATAGAGCGTTTCGATGAAATTTAGCCTGCAGATTTAGCTTCACACAGGTGTAATTAGAGGAATGTTCTTTAACATGCCATAAATGTATGACATTGGACCGCCGGCTTTACTTCCCCTCCAAAGGAAGGCATTCTGAGGGATTTTAACGCTCGAAAATCCGAAGACTTTGGCGGGGTTTGAACCCGCAATCTGAGCCATAGAAGCTCAGCATGCTACCGACTACGCCACCAAAGCCGTTTGAGGTGGTATAAATATGGCAAGATAGAAATTAGTTGCCATTGAATATTAAATTTAGGTATTAGGGAGTCATTTTTGAAAGCCTTTATCTGGAGCGTGGCGCTCTATGGAAGTGAAACTTGGGCTGTTGGAGCAGCAGGAAAGAGGAGAATAGAAGCGTTTGAAATGTGGTGTTACAGGAGAATGATGAAGATCAGATGGGTGGATAGGGTTACAAATCAAGTGGTATTAAGACGAGTGGAAGAGGAGAGATATTTCTGGCGACTGCTAATGAAGAGAAGAGATAGGTTGGTAGGACGCGTATTAAGACACCCAGGAATAGCAAGCTTAGTTATGGAAGGGAGGGTCGAGGATAAGGAATATGCATTTAGATCAAGGTAATAATATGTTAAACTAATTGTCTGGGATGTAAGGTGTAAGTGCTATGTAGAGATGAAACGACTAGCTCAGGATGGGGAGACAGGGTGGGCTGCATTAAACCAATCACAAGACTGAAGACTCAAACTACAACATTAACCGTGTTGAGTTTACTACCGTGCTCAGTAACATAGAACAGGCTTTATTTAAACACTTCTCGTATATAATTATATAATATCGTCGTCTTAGCCTGAAATATTATAGTGAACAGTGGATATTAAAGGTTCGTCTTCTAGAGGAAAGTAATGGGTTAAGAAAGTGAATGATCACTATGAAACCACAATCTGTCATATTCAACAAATCTTTTGGATCCCAGATCATCCTTTATCGCAATATTACCACCAATCCTAGATTCAGGGCAATCAACTTAAGGTAAGAAAGACCCGTCTAGGGGCGAAAAAATTGAAAAATTATTATTTTTTGGCGTTCTTAGTTATGTACAATGTAGAGAACAGGAGTTTGTCAAACAAAGTCAAAAAATATGAAAAATGGTCATTTTATAATATATAAATGACTATGCTGCACCATGAATGACAACGCCCACTTTTACAGAGATTTATGTTTGTGCGTATAACTTCTGAACTATTATAGATAGATTTCTGATCTCACTTCCTGTTTGCTCTGTTGAGCGCAGACTTTGTGTTGGTAACAATGACAACTTCCTGCATTGTTTATGTTACTAGCGGTTAATGAACATCG
Source organism: Meconema thalassinum (assembly GCA_946902985.2). Lineage (NCBI taxonomy): Eukaryota > Metazoa > Arthropoda > Insecta > Orthoptera > Tettigoniidae > Meconema > Meconema thalassinum. The sequence goes on from OX336398.1 coordinate 228,030,507, forward strand.
TCATCACTGTGATTTTGCACTCACCTATTGAAGAAATATTGTTTAAGGGGCGAAACAGCGAGGTAATCTGCCCCAATTATTAATAATTGAATCGTTGATTTGAAGAGGGAAACAAGTCCACTTATTTGCAAACAGATAAGTTGAAATACGCATTTCTTTATTTCTTATTTATTTATATTGTTTTATTTACTTATTTATTTGTTCATTTATTCATTTATTTAAAAGCTAAAGAAGTAGGAGAAGCAAAATAACCAGTGATGGACGAAATGATGCAAGTTATGGGGCAGGAATGTTCCAAGAATTGTCAGAGGTAACAAAATGTAATGAAAAACTTCAACCTCATTTTTCTCAGTTTAACATTTTTCACTACTTTGGTACCATTCGTAAGAAAACTAATAAAGATAGGTCCATATTTTTAAAATATATCAACATCATCATAATGAACAGTAATAAGAAGGGATATCCCTTTAAGTAATATACAAAATGAAATATAAATATTTTTCGACATCATTTTGGATTAGAATTTAGTACCTTAAACAAAAATTCATATTGGCAAAAATAATTCTCTTTTTTTTGTCAATAATCCTTATTATTATTGCAGATAATTATCCAAACAGTAATCCCTGAAAGTTTCAATTGTCTAACCCAAACAGATTTTGAGTAAAGATTTAACATGAGCAAGATAGGCAGGTCTTTCTTACCTTAAGACTCCCTGGTCTATCTTGTGAAGCATAGAGCTAGTCCAGGAATCGATATTAATCGCTTGTAGTGGTTGCATCGCCTGTGTATGAACTTTGGTCACAAGTTAGCAGTGTGTATCCGATTATAAGCCTTTGCTGCTCCAATTACAGGCAGATCATGTTAATAGACTTTATGAAGCGTGAAGAGGATTGTAAACTATCCACCTAAGTACAGGGAGCTACGCAAGTTAGTTTGCGCTGTAATCCACGTTTTGTGTCCCTTATTTCAACCGAGTTGGAGATGAAGTGAGATGTTTTGTACCTGTCTGATACGCTTCATATCAGCGGCTTCGGTGGGGTAGTCGATAGCATGCTGAGCTTGTATTCCCGGCTGAAGTCGTCGGGTTTTTTAAGAGCGTTACAATCCTTAAGTATGCCTTCCTTTGGGGTGGGGGAATTAAAGCCGGTGGTCCCATGTCATAGATTTATGGCATGTGAAAGACCTTCCACTAATTAAACTTGTGTGAAGCTAAATTTACTGGTTAGATTTCGTTGAAACGCTCTATCAAAGTTCCAGCGTTCACCACTAGGTGTCAGTGACATCTGGTAGAATAAGTTGGAACTACTTGAAATTGAAAGGAACTTGTAGCTCACCCCATGGGCGTCCGCATTGAAGCAGCTACTGCCTCTGGCGAGCCGAACATGTCCTCAGACACTCCCAGCACTAAAAGACATACGTTAATAGTACATTATGCAACGAGCCTATAATGGCAATAATTAGGACACGAATATGTTTATAAAACGAGCGTAGCGAGTTTTATAATTTCCATACGAATGTCTTAATTACCACTATATGCGAGTTGCATAATCCTGTTAATTTTCGACCCTGACTATTATGTGTCAGTAAACTGTATCATAATGAAGGTCATTATAACACTATTTTTCATCATGAAACAGTTTCTCCCACCAATCACATCTCATGAAACAGTTGTTTGACCAATTAGATAAGGTTAGCATCGCACCTGCGTGGAGTTCCAAGGCCTTCTAAACTGCATTGCCTAGTGTCATAGTAGGGTATCGAGAAGGCCATGGTCAAATACAAGGCATTCTCTGCGTCTCATGCGCTCTGTTCACTACATAAAACTGGTGAATTCTCGACAGATATTTACGAATATTTTTCATCGAACATAAAATAGTTATAATAATTATAGTCGAACATAAACAGTCGTATGCAACTCGCCTATAATGGTAATTAAGACACTCGTATGGAAATTATAGAACTCGCATACGCTCGTTTTATAAATGTACTCGTGTCTTAATTATAGCCATTATAGGCTCGTTGCATAATGTGCTATTATGTTCGACGATTATAACTATGTTATGCTCGAACACAAATATTCATAAATATCTCTCGAGATTTCACCAGTTTTATGTACTGAACAGAGCGCATGGGACGCAGAGAATACCTTGTATTTGACCATGTCCTCCTGGATTACCTCACTATGACACTCGCCACGCAGTGAAATTTAAAATAGGGGACCATGGAAGAGAGAGCAGGTGCGATGCTATCCCTACCTAATTGGTAACACAACTGTTTCTTGAGCTCTGATTGGTGGGAGAAACTGTATCATAATGAAAACTTGTACTATAATGAGCCTCATTATGCAGTAGTACAGTTTTCTCAGATATAATATTTACTGTACATTTCGACACGGTCGAACATAAATCATACTAATATATAAAAATGAGATGGTGTGTGTCTGTCTTTCTATCTGTCCGTCTGTCTGTCTGTCTGTGTGTTACTCAATAACGCAAGAACCACTGGTCTGATTTAAATGAAATTTTGCATGGATGTAGCTGATTTACCATGTTTACATATATGATACTTTTAATTTCGATATATTGCACTATTAAAAAATGGCGACCATTTTAGTGACGTCACTACACCCTTTGGTTTCAAAATGTCATATTTCCATATCAAATAAAAAGAGAACGCTAAAAAATAGCAAACTTTTGAATTTAATTTCCTATCCGAAAGGTCCTTATCACTTTTCGTGTATCCCCAACGTTAGCGAGTAAAACCCACATATGTGACGTCACTACACCATTTGGTTTCAAAATTTTATAGGCTATTTCCATTTCAAATAAAAAGAGAACGCTAAGAAATATCAAACATTTTATGCATACACAAGATTTATCAATTAATTTGCTATCCTGAAGGTCCTTATCACTTTTCGTGTATCTCCAACGGTTAGCGAGTAAAACCTAAATTTGTGCAATAAAACACGGTCAACACCGAGCGGTGCAGTATATCTCTACATACATAAAAATTAAAGTTTGTATGTTTTTTTCGCAATTTCTACGGAAATTTGAGTTATTTACGTGTTTCAGACTGTTTTATTATGGATGCGCGCGGAAATAATTTTTTGGTCTGTCTGTCTGTTTGTTTGTTTGTTTGTTTGTTTGTTTGTCTGTGGACAACTTTGTTCCCTTAGATATTTGTCTGGCTGCGTGGCTCAGGGGTAACGTTCTCGCTTGCTGAGCCCAAGTTTGCCGGTTCGAAACCTGGCGCAGTCAGCTGGCATTTGAGGGTGCGCAAATGCGAGGGAGCCGTGTCAGTAGATTTACTGGCACGTTAAAGATCCCCTTCGGGGCAAAATTCCGGCACCCCGGCGTCTCTAAAACCCAGTGTAGTTAAAAGGGACGTAAAACCAATAACATTATTATTATTATTATGTTCCCTTATAACTCGAGAACGGCTGGGTGTATGAACGTAAAATTTGGTACAGATATCCATCAGAGGCACGACACGAATCATTGATGTAACCCTTCTCCGTACCTCTCATAAAAGAGGGCCTACCCCCTTAAAATACATGCTGAAATAGGAGTAGAAGGACGAGACAAAGATCATTTTCAGCCCCTCAATGTGAGAGACAAAACTCGGGGGCCCTAAAGGGTCCCCGAAATCCACATTTTAAGGCCCTAAAACCAATCGTTTTTGAGATATTCCCAGAAAACTAATTTCATTTAATAAACTAATGAACGAATTCAAGCCGGTAACCATGGCAACAGATTCTCAGAGGTCCATCTATTGCTGTAAGACGCAATGCAATTCCATTAATTACATTGGTGTGAAAGTTTGCAAACGGCTAGAAGGTTATCACGGAAAGAAATTAAGCTGTAAAATTCATCAATACGTATAATGCGCTTAAGGGGGTCAAGGGGCACACTAGATTTTTTCACGCGATTTACACCTGCGGGTGTGGTACGGCAGGTCTATTATATTCCTATCCCTATATTATATTATTATTATTAGTAATATATTATGGCGTACAACGAGGAGACAAAGCCCCTCAGTGCCAGAAACAAAACTTGGGGGCTTCGAAAACTACATTATAAGGCTCTAAAACCAACAGTATCTGAAATATTCCCAGAAAACTAATTTAATTTAATTTAACAAACCAATGAAGGAATGGAAATCGGTAACCATGATAACATTATCTCAAGGGGTGGCATCCAACTTTCCATCTATTTCTGTAAGAAGCAATGTCACTCCATTTATACCTTGCCACGGTGGGTGAGTGGATAGCGTGTCGGTCTACAAACCCCAAGATTGCAGGTTCACTCCTGGCCGTGGTAAGTGATTTTTGAAAGGCGGCAAAAATACGACTCGCATGTCATACGATGTTGGCATGTCAAAGAACCCATTTGAATTCAGTAGGCCGTGTTCATAATGGCAAAATTACTCTCAGCAGTTTCCGCCAACACAAAGTTCCTCATTTCTCTACTAGAAAGTGCTATAGTGTTCAAGGAGCTTAGATATCTACCCTCCTTGACTTTCATAGTGATTCAAGGAACAACGAAATTTCGACATGCAAGCTACCCTCTGGGTGTCAAATTACGAAGCTTGCACCCGGCACCAGAGGCCATACGATATTATTATTAGGCTACTCCATTTATTACATTTCTGTGAAAGTTTGCAAATGGCTATAAGGTTATCACGGAACCAACGTAGACTGTATAATTCGTCAATGCAATTAAGGGGGTCAAGGGGTAACCTAGAATTTTTTCATGCAATTTCACGTGCGACATATAGTACAGAAAGTCTATTATATCTCCAAACAGCAACATTATTTTCAAAAATTCCTGAATTGAATCAGCATTTTTTGCGGCTTTTAGGAATTTGGGCCATTTGAGGCTAAAGAACCTGAATTTTCATGCACCACAAGCCTTTATAATTTATGAAAGAGGTCTTCCTGTGTATGGGTACCTAACACAACGTAGAGGGTAATTTTTTATGTGGGTGTATTGCGTTTCGTCTACAAAGCTTTCAAATCTATTTCACGTCAGGAAGTACACGTTAGGTGAATTTAGTTTGAGAGCACATTTTAACTAATCTCTTTTTTTGTCGACATACGGGTTCATCGTAAGGATGATTTTGTTTGATACTGTATGGCAGATATACCCATATTTGGATATCTGGGTGATATGTTGTAGACAATAGTATTGTCTGTCTGCCTTTCTGTGTATCTTTATGTACGCCTATAAATCGTGTTCGGATGCTTGGTGCATCGTAAAATTAGGTATGGTAAACATGAGTCAATACACCAATCATTTATAAAACTCCTCACCGTACTTTTCATACAGTAGAAGGGTGGATATAGGGAAAACTTCTCAAAATACATGCTAAAATAGGCGAAATATAAAAATTATCCTAGAAGGACGATCAAAGCATATGTTGCGCTTCTCATTGTGAGACACACAATTCGCGAGTCTATAAGGGGTCTCCAAAAATCACATTTAAAGCCTTTAAATAAACAGTGTGTGTGATATTCCCAGAAAACTAACTTCGTTCTGATAAACTTATGAAGGAATGACAAAACGCTAACCATTGCAACAGTAGCTCAATTGACAATGTCTGGTGTTAATGTATAACACCGTTCGAAGAACGGGTACGTCTGCTAGTAAATAAATAAATAAATAAATAAACTCTTCATATCGATTCCAGGAGCAGCTCTATGGTTAACGATAATGTTTCACCTAAGTAGAAGTAACCAGGGGTCTGAAATTATTTACCATCAGATCCTGATTGATGGCAATATTGCGTTTAATGGGGATGTCGGATCCAGATATTTTGTTGAATTAGACAGATGTCGTTTAAATTGTGATTATAGAAGTATTATAGTAACACAGTCCACAGAATAACATGTAGATGTCGTCACAATAGACGAACTCGGAAGCAAACAGCAATCAGTCCGAGGTGGGCAGTGAGCGAGAACGGAGGCGGTATAGGATTCACAGTCAAATACCAGCTAAGATTACATAATCTTATTTAACTCTAGTGTACAAGAGTTTGAGGCTTTTCAGTCGGTCAACACGATTGTACCTAAATGAGATGGGTTATTCCATAATCCTGAAAAGTATTACCTAAGATTAATAAATACACTTGGATGACCAGTTTCGTTCGTCGAGCGATCATCATCAGATCAATTGAACTTAGAACACAATATCTATGTCTGAAAGTATGCATGAACATATTTAAAATATAAACATTTATTTAGTTGCAGTATTAGTTAAGATAATGGAAATAAATAAGTGTCTTCTATACGAGTCCATACCGGAGGTAAAGTGTGCGTAGCACCACCCTGGATAGTGTTATATCCTCAAGGGCTCACAGATGGCAAGCTTGGGAACTGGTGACCACGAGTGTTTCCTGAGCTGGGTACACTGCCTTTTGGTCATATGCCTTTCATGACTCTACTTCATTCTAAGCTCCTCAGCTCTCATTCTTCGAAGTTCCTTTTTCTCGTCTATTGTTTCCCTTATTATATATTTTTTAAGTACGTGGATTGGTTGTTGATTTCAGTTGTGGTTTGTATGTTATCATCATTTATTGCTGTCACCCAAAACTTTAGGGGACGATGACCCAAATGTTAGTCCCCTTAAAACAACACTTATTATAACCATCATCTCCCTATATGATAACTGGCGTCATTAAGTTTCTCAATATTCCATCGTACAAACCAAAGGCATTCCTTTACACAATGTTAGTATCTGAGTGTAGTGAAGGACACTAGAACAGTAATTTGATTAGAGGACATCAATGGTGGCTGACACCTCACAATGACGCGACGGCGCGCCAGAGATGTCGATATGCCACCTAGTGGTTTCCTAAGTAGGCGGGCAAACATATCCACTCGTGTGTTACGACAGCTGCTGGCCATCGGGTAAACTCAGCAAACATGAAACCCAATTTCAAACCAGGTATAAACTACCTATACAATGTATACCTAAGTATGGCACGAGCTTGGTTCAATGACTCAGTAGGCCATGAATTCATATGTATCGATATGGCCTCCTATCTAATGTCATTTAATCTATGGGCATGACAATCCTTCAGCTAGCTTCTTTTACTTACGAGGCCATAGAGCTGTGAATTATCTATCGACACGACCTCCTATAATATCTTCCATTGTATGGAAGTGACAAGACTTCAAGTTCCTTCCTCCACTTAGGAGACCATGGAGAGGTATATTGTGTATCGACACAACCTCTTATAGTATCTTCTATTGTATGGAAGTTACAAGCCTTCGGGTTCCTTCTTCCACTCAGGAGACCATGGAGAGGTATATTGTGTATCGACATGGCCTCCTACAGTATCTTCTATTGTATGGAAGTGACAAGCCTTCAAGTTCCTTCCTCCACTCAGGAGACCATAGAGAGGTATATTGTGTATCGACATGGCCTCCTATAGTATCTTCTATTGTATGGAAGTGACAAGCCTTCGGGTTCCTTCCTCCACTTAGGAGACCATGGAGAGGTATATTGTGTATCGACACGAATCCCTATAGTATCTTCTATTGTATGGAAGTGACAAGCCTTCGGGTTCCTTCCTCCACTTAGGAGACCATGGAGAGGTATATTGTTTATTGACATGGCCTCCTATAGTATCTTCTATTGTATGGAAGTGACAAGCCTTCAAGATCCTTCCTCCACTCAGGAGACCATGGAGAGGTATATTGTGTATTGACATGGCCTCCTATAGTATCTCCTATTGTATGGAAGTGACAAGCCTACGGGTTCCTTCTTCCCCTCAGGAGACCATGGAGAGGTATATTGTGTATCGACACAACCTCTTATAGTATCTTCTATTGTATGGAAGTGACAAGCCTTCGGGTTCCTTCCTCCACTCAGGAGACCATGGAGAGGTATATTGTGTATTGACATGGCCTCCTATAGTATCTTCTATTGTATGGAAGTGACAAGCCTTCAAGTTCCTTCCTCCACTCAGGAGACCATGGAGAGATATATTGTGTATTGACATGGCCTCCTATAGTATCTTCTATTGTATGGAAGTGACAAGCCTTCAAGTTCCTTCCTCCACTTAGGAGACCATGGAGAGGTATATTGTGTATTGACAAGGCCTCCTATAGTATCTTCTATTGTATGGAAGTTACAAGCCTTCGGGTTCCTTCCTCCACTCAGGAGACCATGGAGAGGTATATTGTGTATCGACATGGCCTCCTATAGTATCTTCTATTGTATGGAAGTGACAAGCCTTCAAGTTCCTTCCTCCACTTAGGACACCATGGAGAGGTATACTGTGTATTGACATGGCCTCCTATAGTATCTTCTATTGTATGGAAGTTCCTTCCTCCACTTAGGAGACCATGGAGAGGTATATTGTGTATCGACACGACCTCCTATAGTATCTTCTATTGTATGGAAGTGACAAGCCTTCAAGTTCCTTCCTCCACTCAGGAGACCATGGAGAGGTATATTGTGTATTGACATGGCCTCCTATAGTATCTTCTATTGTATGGAAGTGACAAGCCTTCAAGTTCCTTCCTCCACTTAGGAGACCATGGAGAGGTATATTGTGTATTGACATGGCCTCCTATAGTATCTTCTATTGTATGGAAGTGACAAGCCTTCGGGTTCCTTCCTCCACTCAGGAGACCATGGAGAGGTATATTGTGTATCGACATGGCCTCCTATAGTATCTTCTATTGTATGGAAGTTACAAGCCTTCAAGTTCCTTCCTCCACTTAGGAGACCATGGAGAGGTATATTGTATATCGACACGACTGCCTATAGTATCTTCTATTGTATGGAAGTGACAAGCCTTCGGTTTCCTTCTTCCACTCAGGAGACCATGGAACTGTGAATTATGTATCAACATGGCCGCCTATCTAACGCCATTTAATGTTTGGAAACGACAATTTTTCAGATTCCTTCTTTGACTCTGGAGGCCATGAGGCTGTGAATTATGTACCGATATATCCTCCTATCTAAAGTCTTTTAACCTGTGGATATTATTGTTAGCTTGCTTCTTCCCAAAACCCATTAATCCATTACTGTTCAGCATCTTAAACCAATTGCCGCAAGGCTATATCATGTTCCATTTAGCTTGGTTAGATCTTATCGTTATTATATTTGTACTGTGATTGCTTCTGATACGAATAAATAATAATAATAACAAATGTATTATGCACAATGTGCAAAATACACACATTATATCATGGTCAAGAATCAGAGCAAAATTCAGTCAGAGAGACACTTATTGCACTCCATTACGTGATATGTATCACACTGTTCTCCACACAAAACGCATGTACACACCTGGCTAGCCTGATGAAAGGATTTCCTGGCACAAGTACAATTATGGAATCCGTGAATAGAAAAGCGCGTCATCAGGTGTCTCAGCTCGTATTCTTCTTTCATCCAATCGTTGTTGATCATTGAATCTGTTGTGTAGAATATTTTTTCGATCGAGTACCTTTTCCCTCGCAGCTCTTGTAACAGGTATTTGTATGCTGGAGTGTGCTTCAGATGCATTTTCAGTCTTAGATCTTCTGCCAAAAAGGTTTCCCGGGCTAAGACATACATGTACCGGGATCGTGCAAATTTTGATACCCCTAGAACCATTTTGAGGTATCTTGGTTTCATGCTTTCCAGATCTTTCAGCTGTCTACGTGACCGGAATTGTCAAATTAATTCTAAGCCGTATGTGAGTTTTGCTAGCACTTTGACTTGGAAGAGCTCCAAGGCTGTCTTCAGTGACATTCTTTGCAGGTGTCTGATGTCACTTATACTTGTAAGTGCAGCAGCTAAACTTTCCTTTACATGCACCGAGAAAGTCATCCCAGTTACTTGAAGTGTGATCCCAAGATATATGAACTGGTTCTTGGGGCGCTAGTGTGTGTTCTCCGCAAACAATGTTATCTTCTCTCGGTAAACTTCCTCCTCTCCTGAAAAACAGAAGTTCTATCTTCTGTATGTTCATTCTTAGTTCATTATCACCTGCCCATTTTGTGAGAAGGTCCATACATTTTTGTAAATCCACTTCTAAGGGAATGGAGGAGTTAACTGGGCCAAGAATATGGTCTAGGCTAACTCAGTTAAAGACAGTTGAGTGAGAGCCAGTACACGGTAATATAATAATAAAATGCTCGCAAGCTACTAAAACAGCAGTAAAATGTCTTCCTCAACTCTCGAGAGAAAGAGTAAACACCGTAAACACATTCTTGTGGCTCAGGATAAATGTTTTCGTTACGGAGTGTACGTGCCATTACCAAGGGAACACTTTGTGACGTAAGACAATGGAGTTAGCAAATATACTCACCTGGTATTTATAGAAGTTCCAGGCACTTTTACTGTTTAGTTACATTCTCTCTGGCTTCTTCTGTTTGTTCTAGAAACATCTCCTCAAGTAACATTTCTGAGATACCAGTGCTCATTTCATGACCTGAGTCAACGATTGTGCAAAATCCTTATAAACAATGAAATCCTTATTTCTGAATTTTTTGCTTTCGTGTCTATCCTAGATAAATTGTACAATACCCAAAAAAACTCATTTCAATTTCTGTCCGTTTGTCTGTTCCTTATGAGTGGCATCAAAACTACTCGAGAGAATTGCATTCCATTTCATAGTTATGCAGAAGGGATCTCTAATATAAACCTAGACTACAAATGATGAATATGGTCCTAAAGGATCGGAAATTTAAGAGGAAGCCCTTTCTTTGCTCAGATAATGGGATAAAATATGCCCAGATTTGGATGAGTTAACAACTGGTCACTGGCGTCCGAGGTTGGATAACGATGACTGCGAAGTGGTATTTTCACCTGAGATATTACGTGATCCCAGGAATGGCTTCCAATCTGAACCAATAAGAGTCGTGATGGCTCCAACGACCGCATATGAAGACCCCACGGTAAAAGAGGGGTAAGTCCATTATTTTTTCAGAAATGAGCTTATGGCGCATTCTGGTGGCCAGCCATCGTCACTACAGATCAGTTGAAATTAATTTCAAATGAAGCGGTAAGTCACCGACATACGGAGGTTTTTATTTTTAGTGGAAACAACAGAAAGAACGTTCCATATCTTATCTTAGGTATTATTTGTTTTAAATGTACTTCCATTATAGGGAATATATTTGTCAAAATAACCACATTGCTTACCCTCAAAAGGGGTGTATTAATAGTACATTATGCAACGAGCCTATAATGGCAATAATTAAGACACGAGTATCTTTATAAAACGAGCGTATGCCAGTTTTATAATTTCCATACGAGTGTCTTAATTACCATTATAGGTGAGTTGCATACGACTGTTTATGTACGACGATAATTATTATAACTAGTTTATGTTCGAACATAAATATTCATAAATATCTGTCGATATTTTGCCAGTTTTATGTACTGAACAGAGCGCATGAGACGCAGAGATTGTCTTGTATTTGACCATGGCCTCCTCGATTACCCTACTATGACACTAGGCCAGGCAGCGAAATTTAAATTAGAAGGCCGTGGAACTCAGCGCATATAATTATCTAATTGGTCAAACAATTTTTTCTTGAGCTCTGATTGGTGGGAGAAACTGTTTCATAATGAAAAATAGTGTTATAATGAGCCTCATTATAGTACAGTTTTCTGACATATAATAGTCAGGGTCGAACATAAATACTTCATTTTAGCGTTGAAAGTTTAAATTCGCTCTCCTGAAAAATTTACAGAATGTGACTTACCCCGATTTTCTCGTGGAATATGAATATTATTGTGATGCGCTGAGAAATGTATGCTTTTTTATGCACATCATTTGATTCTTTTGAATCCGTATTAACCAACGAATTACATCTCTTTGGACTACAGAAGAGTGAGAAAAGTAAGGGATGCTCATCAAGCGAGCATCATCTTGTGTATACAATAGTTCTACAAAACATATAATGACACCAGCTAACAGTCGCTGCCCTCCAAAAACGAAATCAATCGTCAAAAGCGTAATAAGTGCGACAACTATTGCTGGTAAAATACTTAAGCTTTAAGCACCTGATAAAGAACAATTTATTTATATATCTACAATGTTTCAAGACTGAGAAATGACAGTCTCCCTCCACCAAATAATCTATTATTTTTTGTCGTGTGGCCTCCTAAGAGGCCGAGTGCAGGTATTCTAGTCGGCGCCCGTGGGTGACCTGCTCGTCGGGATGAGAGATGGAATGGATGAAGATGAATGAAACTGGGCAAGGATGTGGAAGGAAGCGGCCGTGGCCTGTCAGTAGGTACCGTCCCAGCATTTGCCTGGTGTTGAAAGTGGGAAACCACGGAAAACCATTTCAAGGACGGCCGGCAGTGGGGCTTGAACCCACGCGTCTACCGAGTCAGCAGAGAGCTTGGCCCCATGACCTAACGCTGCGCTTTAGCAAGCGTAGCCACTGCTGTCGGTAACTAATCTATGAAGGTGTAATGATGGTAAGAAGCTTGAACTGCAACATGGAAATCAGTGTTTGCCCACTAATAATGTGTTGAAAGATCTGATATAGAGACATATCTGAATTGTGGTATGTCTGCTAACTGCTCTGACAACGACTCTTTTGACAGAAAGAAAAAAACTGTACTTTTACATAATCTCAAAATTTTGAAGATTACTGCTTTCCTAAATGCTCCTAAAAGTACTGTACTATACTCGGCTTCGTCTGGTGGTAAATTCAGGTAAAGAAATAAATACATATAGTAAAGCAATCATTACTTCCGACTTGACGTTATCTAGCGGTCAGAAGGAAAATCACTTTAACAAGTCAATCACAGGCAGCCATTCAAATCGATATATCACGACAAATTGACTTTCGTTTAGCGAACGAAACTCTAGCCATATACTGAAACGTCAAGTCGGATGTAATGATGGCTTTACTATAAATAAAAGAGCGTATGGATTAACGAGAAATATCTACAACAAGAAGTGCATCTCATGGAATACCAAAATAGGGCATTATAACACTGTCGTATAAACGGAATGTCTCTTTGCCAGTGAAGGCGTCACGATGCATTATAGCCTCGAAAAACTCGAAGTCCTGGAAAGGAAAACTCTAAGAAAAATCATGGGTGCAGTTTGGAATGAAGACGGATGGAAACTGAGAAGCAACAGAGAGGTCTACCAGAACATGGAAAGAATCTCAGAGACTATGCGGAAGAGGACATCTATACAGAATGCACAAACATAGATTAACAAAACAAAATATTCGACTATCTCTGGAAGAAGAAGACCACTCCAACGTGGACTAAGGAAGTTAGGGGTGGCTTCGGTGGCGTAGTTGGTAGCATGCTGAACTGCTGTTCCCAAGATAGCGGGTTCAAACCCGGCCGAAGTCGTCGGATTATTCAAGAGCGTTAAACATCACTCAGTATGCCTTGCTTCGGAGGGGAAGTAATGCCGGTGGTCCCATGTCGTAGATGTATGGCGTGGAAGAGAACCTTCCACCAACTACACTGGTGTGAAGCCAAAACTTGTAGGTTAGAATTCATAACGCTCTATGAGTTCCAACGTTCTCTGCCAGGTGCTGACTGCAATGCCGCAAGCTAGGTGTCGTGGACGGTAGCATTTGGTGGTAAAAGTAGGAACTACTTGAAAATTATCGTCTGCAGTCGTTACTTGTATTAAAACAGATAGCACACACTAATATTGCCATCACAATTAGCACCGGTTATCAGACACATTCTACACACACCTAAAGTACACGGGGCTACATGACCGCGTTGTCGCAGCCCCTAAACTAAAGAACCAACCACCAAGGAAGTTAGGAAAGATTTAGAAAAGTTGAACATCACAGAGTCTCAGATACTAGAAAGAAGTGAATTTAAGAGTAAAGTGAAGGGTTTCAAGATAAAGGAAGACCTAAGAGAAGCGGACGAACTTGGACAGAAGATCAAAGGAAAGAAGCCAGTGAATCCATATTGGAGACAGAGGTAACTCCAGGCAAAGGGAAAGAAAAAGAAATGAGGATGTTGCGTGATCCTAAGTGGTCAATTTACATGAGTAGGAAAAAGTAAAGGAATAAATAAATTAATTAATTAATTAATTAATACATAAATAAGTAATAAATAGTAAATAATTAAACAAATAAATAAATAATTGGATGAATGAATGAATTAATTAACTAATTAATTAAATCTATACTGTAGAGAGGTTATTTCAAGAACAACCACAACACGTGGTTGCCCCTAATTTGTCCTAGTTACCATAGGTGGGTTAATAATCCCTTTACTGCCTTCCGTCTACAATACAGCCAGCTTCCTCTATGGACCACTTAGCGCAGTTGTTATGGCAGCACTGTCGAGCCATGACATCACAACAGCAGAGGAGTTATTGCGGTGGAAAGAGGAACCTTTAGATAGCGCAGCACGGAGGAGTCCCTCAAGGAGCTATTCTAGGCCCGCGCTTACTTACTGCATCCCGGATATCCCGAGACACTGTCTAATGAAGCACAGGGAGGCGGAGGACCTTATCTTATCTTCCGGAAATACTCTGTGGGTGGAGAAGATGAAGTTATGTAGGAGAAGTCTTGAGAAACCAAGCAATGCGTCTCGGGAGAACGCAACATATTCGCATCTCTTTGCTAGATGGGACTCATTAGATATTATCATGCTCAGTCGATCCTTCTCTGAAACATTTCAAATTTAGGAAAAGACCTCTCCTTACATTTCACATCCCCTCCCCGGCTTAGATTTTATTCCGTGATATCATATATTTGTGAAATACACAAGGGCATTCGATAAGATGGGTAATGGCAACACTGTTGTCAAACAGCGATCCTTGTGGTGGCCGTTTTAATCTTTTAGTATATTGTTAAGCTGTCTTTTTTGTATACATCTGTAATTTTTAAGGTTTCGAAATAGCTGATATTTATCATTAATAAGAAAAGTGCTCTCGAGTTGAGCATTAATTTACACGTAGAGAAGCACATCTAAAAGAACTGATTATTCTTTGCTATAATCGGTAAGCGATTTTGTCCTCTTTACGCATGTCAATATGTGATATTTGTCACAGGTCTGCCCACACAGCACACATTGACAATCTTCAGTCGGTTTATGGTATCTTTTGATATTGCATATCTTGTGATGGAATCCGTGTAATGCAGTTCTTGTGATAACATGCGTCTGGGACAGGCATTCCTTGTTCCATCTGTCATCCATCATTGCTGAGGTGGTGTAAAACTCCATTTCTATCTCCATTTTATTTTATTCAGGAATGTTAACCAGATCCTGTTAGGGTCCTGCAGATGTCAGCCAGTGGTGTAGTCTAACATCCTCTATAAAGCAGGTATCCCTCATTAGTTCATAAACTAATCGTGATATTTGTAAATACATTAATTGTTTCCCACATTCAGTAAGTAATACCGCCCTAAAAAGATGTTCAGTAGATATGAACAAAGGTGCTTCATAAAACTCTAAATTGCAAGAGGAAAAAGTGCAACATAGTGCTTTTTAGCCTATTTTCATTTATGAAACAAGATGTTCAGTAAAGAACAAATAGCCTACTTTCTCCTAAATGTATGAGTATAGTTATAACTCGTTGTTATTATCAAAGAGTATAATAGAACTATTCTTTGTTGAAGACCTTAGAAACGATTTACCTCTACCAAACGCCACAACCTAGATAAAAACTGCTACTATCATTGAAGAAAGAAAGATAAGAAGTATCTAAAGAATGTTATGGATCTGGAGACAGAATCGACCGGACTGGCGGCGTGGCTCAGCGGTAACGTTCTCGCTTGCTGGACCGTATGTTTCAGGTTCGTATCCTGGCGCAGTCAGCTGGCATTTGAGGGTGCACAAATGCGAGGGAGCCGTGTTAGTAGATTTACTGGCACGTTAAAGATCCCCTTCGGGACAAAATTCTGGCACCCCGGCGTCTCTAAAAGCAACAGTAGTTAAAAGGTACGTAAAACCAATAACATTATTACTATTATTATTATTATTATTATTATTATTATTATTATTACATAATCGGCCTGACGCGGGCAACATCCAACTTTGAGTTGAGGCATGTCTTTACACGTCTGGCTGCGTATGACTTTCACAACCCTAATTGAATTAACAAATCTTTCCATGACCCTACAGAGACGTGTGTATACCAACTATGTGGATATTTTCGATTGCTATTTGGCTGAAATAGAAGTATTAATTAATATCCTGAACTAGCACCAACGGTAGAGTTCAGATACTATGTGAAATCGTTTTGTTCTTTACTTCAATTAACATTTTCAAATAACGCACAATAGGCTGTTACAAACCCTTTAAAATAGAAAGTAAAAATGTATCGTAGTATCATCTTGTCATTCTTCAAATTCGATGCGCATAGAATGCAAATGGTATAGTAATCAATGGAGCCCCACGTAGACTAGTCGTGATATCTAGTGGTGAAATATCTAACAATATAATCCTAACAGAGCGAGTGCATTCTAGCGGCCAGAAGAAGAAACTTTTCAATAAAATCTGGTCGGCGTGCAGTTACCTTTTTGGCAGCTAGATGTCTCGAGTAAATCTGCTGGCGAATTATGTTTTAATTAAATATATATTTTACACCATAATATGCACAATATAACGCTTAATTTTAAAACATCAGAGTCATTACAAAACAATAAACATATAAAATTTCAAGCAAAAAAACTAGCTCTGATCGGGTTTGAACCATAGGCATTTGAGCGATAGGCTAACGCTCTACCACATTTTTTTTTCACTTTTTTTTATTAGCTCTTTACAGAATTACAGAATTTTCAGATATGATAAATACCATACTAATACATCACAAGAAATCCAGATAATGTCCATATTTATCGTACAATTGTCCATTTTCACTAAGCTTCCAACGCTCTTTTTGCAGGTGGTACCTGAGATCCTGAAACGAGAAATGTTGATCATTGTCCATCACGAAGTGTACATATTGGCCCATTATCCAGACAATGGCAGTCTGTTTAATTTTGGGGAAGGCGGTCACCGACAATCGAATCAACTTCCTGTCATCAAGGTCATCCGTGGGCACATTTAATAGTTGACATACTTTTCCCTTACACCACAGCCACGTGGGGACAATTCGCGTGCATGATGTGAAGCGGTGTATCGCCGTATCAGTTTGACCACATATAGTACACCATGGGTAAGCTTCAAGATGGATGGTATATCGCCGTAGAGCGGTTGGGATGAGATCGTTGAGGAAGATAAAAACCTGGGAGTGTACAGCAGAAGAAATGGTCATAGCCCCAAAATTTTTCCAAACAGTGGGCCAATGGACGTAGATGGTGGTGGCCTCGATTCGCGGTTTGGAGTGTACCACTTGCCGCAACATGTTATAAATACTTTTCGTCGTTGGAACAGTCCCTGAAGGCATTTGGCGAACAGTTTCCAGAAGGTGCTGTTGATGGTCCCTAAATATCTTCGGCAAAGCTCTATCACAACCACGGGCTGTGTTTCGAATATCTTTGTATAGCGCTTTCGTAAAAGTGTCATGTTGGGAAAGAATGGTGATATCATTCTTGCAGAGGAGTGCACGGCATTTCATGCCATGAGCTGTTAGCCCTAGCCCGCCTTGCCGGGATGGGAGATACAACTGTTCCCGTTGTACTCGGAACAAAAATCCTTGCCATATAAACCAACCTGTATATTTTGCCAATTGGCTCTCAAACATTTTGGGAAGTGGGAAAAGTTGTGCAACATACCATATTTTAGAGAGCGCAAACACGTTGAGGATCATGACCCGTTGCACTATATTGAGGTTTCTTTGACCAAATTGGATCAGCACTCCCCTAACTTTCGCAATGACCTTAGTCCAGTTTGCTTGCATTGTGTCCAGAAGCGATTGCTTCCAGGTAATGCCAAGAATTTTCACCTCATTTACTATCCGGAACCAGGGCTGTTGGGTAATCACTGAGTTAGTATTGAGCGGAAGCAAAGCAGTTTTCTGGGGGTTCGATTGTGCTCCAGAGGCGATATGGTAGAGCTGAAGGGCGCTATCGATGTGGGAGATATCTTCATTATTGCGGATCAATATTGATACGTCATCAGCATCGGCGCACATTCCAAAAACATGTGTGGACAGTTTGTAACCCTGTAGCTTCACCTGGATAGTCCGAATGAACGGTTCAAGGCCAATGACAAAAAGTAGCATGGAAAGGGGACATCCTTGCCTAACTGATCGTTGTATTGGAATCAGAGGGGAAAGAAAACCGTTGACGAGCACTCGAGACGTAGCATTACAATTTATCATACGAATGTAGTCAACAAGGATTTCAGGAAATTCAAAGTGTTGCAAGACCATGTACAAGTATTCATGACTGATGCGGTCGAAAGCTTTATCAAGATCTAAGGTGAGAAAACTCATTGGCTCAGTGGGGAGCATTTCGGCTTTTAGGTGTAGGTCCCGTAGTATCGCTAAGTTTGTTAACAGAGTTCTTCCAGGAATACTGCAACATTGTTCAATACCAAGGATATCATGTAGAACAGTCTTCAATCGGCATGCAAGTACTTTGGTAAGGACTTTATAATCACTGCAGAGCAGAGTAACTGGTCGGAAGTCACCAACTGCCATGGGAGAGGATGTTTTTTGGTATGAGGACTATGGTACCTTCGTGATGTGACTGACAAAGAGCACGACGTTGGAGAATGGTACGCAGGACATGACAAAATTCTTTGCCAATGAGAGGCCAGAAGTGTTTATACATTTCATATGGCAGTCCATCAATGCCAGGTGAGCGGTTGTTTGGGAGCTGCTTAACCACAGAGTGAATCTCTTCATCCGTAATATCCGCGCTGAGCAGAGTTTTGTTGTCCGGAGATAGTTGGGTACTGCAAGATGAAAGCAATAGGGTCACCTGCTGTGGATCAATTTCAGCCTTAGCGTAGAACCGTTGATAAAATAATGATATTTCACTACGTATAGCGTCAGGGGAGGTGACGACACTTCCAGTACTGGTGCGGAGGCGGTGGATATATTTACGTTGCCGCTCCCGTTGTCCTTTGGCGATATGGTATACACTTGCACTTTCGTCCGGGAGCACTGTACGATCTTTTAAAGCCACGTTTATATGAGCGAGCGTTCTTTGCTGTAGGGACAGGAGCTTGGTTTTAACTTCCCGAATCTGGTCATATATACGCTCCCCAGCATCTGATCTTTGCTGGAGCTGGCGAAGAACTCGATAGTAAAATTCAACTGTATCCCGTCTTTCCCGACCTCGTTGGTAGGATATGTTCTTAAAGACGCGGCGGATCCCTGGTTTAACTAAAATATCCCACCAGTCTGCGCAGTCGCGAAATTTGCATTTTTGTTGGACCCATCGAGTCCAGTGTTGTCTGAAAATATCTTGGCATTCCTCCTCCAGTAACAGCGAGCAATTCAGCTTCCAATAATCTCTTCCTATGTGAAATATGGGATGGGGGTAAGAGATTGTACATACGACAGCATGATGGTTAGTGAAACTGGCAGGTATCTCTTCATATCGTCTAGGCTGGATAAATTCCTGTGAAAAGTATATGCGGTCAATTCGTGATGAGGAGTTGTGACTTATACAGGTGTAATGGGGCAGGGGCACCCTTAAACTATCCACAGCATCAATGAGGTGTAGGGAGTTAAGAAGGGTCCTGAGAGCCGGGTTGATACCTTGGTATGAACTAGTGGAATCCTCTGGGCGTTGAATACAATTGAAATCCCCTGCAAGAATAAGATTTTCCTTAACGTCGTGCAGATGAGGCAGTATACTCTGTTGAAAGAACATTTTCCGTTCCACACGCTTATTTGACCCGGATGGGGCATATACATTTATCAGGGTGGTATTGTTTATGTGTCCAGATATTATGCGTCCTGATGGATGGCATAGCACACCTTCGAGTGGGATATCATGTCTTATGAGGAATCCGGCCCCTCTATTCGTATAACCGGTATTGATGTATTGTTTGTAGAAGGCAGATATTGGCAAACAGGGTAGAGCAACTTCTTGAATGAAGGCAATGTCAATGTCTGCATCTCGAAGGAATCTCTCCAACAGTTGAAATTTCAGAGGGCATTCTATTACATTGATATTCACAGTGGCCACAGTGAGAAATTGCGCCATTAAGAAAAGTATAAAAGCTGTGCTAGACATACTGGAAGGTGGACTCGAGAAAAAAGAAAAAAAAAAGACACAGGTGAGAATTATACTGGTGCACTATGTCAAATTTGGTTGAGATAGTTCCTTATGACTGCCATTCATAGGCCGGCTGTCAGCGTTTGAGAGCGTTCGAGGGTCCCTAGATGACGTAGAATGAAGATTTTGTTTCTTTTTCACAGCTGTGGAAACGTTTGTGGAGCCAGTTTGATTCTTAGGGGCTGGTACGGCAATCGAGGCATTTGTTTTAATCTTCTTAGATACATTTTCGGATCCCCGATCAACCTGCGTAGGTGAGTCGGTAGATACCAGAGAAGGTGGTGGCAGTGAAGACAAAATTTCTGTGGCAGCCTGTAGTGACGGCATAGTCGGTTCTAAGGCTGCGATACAGGTTGCCGATATCACAGGGGCACTCTGTGGCTCACTGCTCTGGTCAGGGCAAGGTAACAGTTCTGCGTCATATGTAACCGAGGTCACTTCTGGTGTTGTCCCAGCTGACTGATCAATAAGCATGTTTTCATATGACGTTTGCTGCGTCACAACTTCCGAGTATTGGGCACGTCGTTGTTGTGTAGGAGTTATACCGAGGGGAATCATTTTCTTTGGGCAGTTGATACGTAGATGGGTGGTAGCATTGCAAATTAAGCAGGTCTGTTTCTGTCCATTATACGTTATATAGCCAGAATGGCCACCAAAAGTCTCAGTGGAGGGGATATCTTGTTTGATTTCCATATTGACGGCACGTATTTCATTATACACCGGGAACTGATAAGCAGAAGACCATTGTTCTTTCCTGACGTCACTCACAGTGCCATATTTCGACAGGACGGATTTGAAAATTTCAGGAGGAACTTCGAGTGGGACATTAAATATCCGCACTGTGGTAAAATTGGAATCCGCTGTGGAGAGCTTAACATTTGTCATTTCGCCTGAGTCATACTGAAATTTAATAGGATCTGCAAAGGTATTTAACAATTTCTGATAAGTAGATATACTGATTACCTTGATGTACATGGTTTTCTCGTGCGCATTTAACTGGATGGCTTCTACTTGGTCGACAGTCAACCGGAGGGTATCGCCAATCCAGCGGTGAATTTCTCCTGGTGAGGGGCGAGAACTCTGCCTGTCCCATTGGCAGCGTACGGTGTTCTTCCTCTGGTATCCGGACATGATTTTCAGCGGGGTTTTCTGGGTTTCTGGTTTTGTTGTCCTATCTGGAACACTACTTGAAAAAGTATTGTCCGAATGACACACGGAAGGTCAGTACACACGTGGAACTAAGGAAGCACCGGTATTAGGAAACCGTACACTCTTCCAAATGCGGTCACACAGTGCGCACACACGTACCTCACTCGGCCACGACTAGTGACCAACTTCCGCCGACTAACCACTCAGCTAATTGTGTCAAGGAATATCGGTCTATATAAAATGACTTACATAGAACTTGTTAGCAAATAGTGATTTATACTAAACGATTTCATCACTGGAGTATATTATTTATATATAAAGCATTTCATACAAAGTTTATTTATTTTATATCAGTACGCTATATTGCATGCAATACTCAAATTAGTGAAATATAAGTCAGGCACAAGATATCCGCTGCCATCTTGTCTTATTACTAAATCAGCTCAGCTTTTTAAAATCACGTCTGCACTATAGTATTACAAAATAAACTTTTAATTTCGAACGTGCCTCTTCCTTTAGAACAGTTAAAACGATTCTCGGCTCGATAATCGGAACTGGTGGGTCCCATGATATGGATTATAAAGTTTGCATAATTCGCACGGCCGCCATCCTGAAATGGTATGGCGGACGACCTTGTAGTTTGGTCACAAGACGCATCCTATACGAAGGTATGTTGTTACCAAATTTGGTAGAGATCGGATGATTTGGTTAGTCGTTATTTGATTTTACGTTTTGAACGTTTTAGTGGCCGCCATTCAGTTTTAGTTAAGATGGCGGCGATATAAAACATGACACTGAGGTGTCCTTTGCTAGTGCTACCTTTGTACCAAATTTCGTTCAATTCGCATTCACCGTGTTCGAATTGATAGGGGGGGGGGCAGACATTCAGAGTACACACACTCACACACACACACACACACAGACACACAGACACACACACACACAGACTCACACACACACATACACACACACAGACAGACACACTTTTTTTCGCCCTGTGTTGATCTCATAAGTCTACTTTCATTTTTTGCAAAAATCGAAAGTAGGCTAAAAATAGGCTTATGAGATCATCTTTTGTCCGTGTGTCTGTGTGTGCGTGTATGATGGTGTGTGTAATGGTGCGTGTCCCACCCTAATAACTTCTAAACGGCTGGAGCGATTTCAATGAAAATCGGTAAGTTCATAGCACTATTTTGGACGACCCCGGCCGTGCCCTTCAAAGTTTGTTACGCCTCACCAATCCAACATGGCGGCTGTACGAAATATTTCACCAGCATTCAATGTCTCCGAAACTATTACCGATATCACCCTGGAATATTTTACGGTGATAAAGGGAACTACTAGAAGTTTACCTATGTGACTTTTGAAAATCTGGTAACTACAAAACCAACATGGCGGCCAAGCGAATTTGCGACTTTTAAATAGACGTTTCTTGCGATCTAACCAACCAAACGCAATAAAACTTGGTACAGTATATACACATTGTAATTTACCGACATCTAACTTCGTTGAATTGTTAACATAACCTCAAGATGGCGGCTGTGCGAAGTATTTCACCGTCATTCTATATCTCTGAAACTATTACCGGTATTACCCTGAAATTTTGGTCGGAGATAAAGGGCACTGCTGGAAGTTCACATATAGAACTTTCAAAAACCGGTTAACTACAAAACGAATATGGCGGCCAAGCGAAGTTGAAAATTTAAAATAGACCTCTCTCGCGATTTAATGATTCTGAACTTTACGAAATTCTTATTCGAGACAAGCTTCAGTCTGTTTTTCCGAACGTTGAAATTGCTTTTCGCATTTTCCTGACCCTCACGATAACGAATTGTTCTGCGAAGCGCTCGTTATCAAAATTGAAACGGATCTAAAGTGCGCTAAAAAGTATCTTGTCACAGGAACGATTAGACATGCTAAGTTTAATGTATATCGAGTCAGATGTTCTGCGGGAAATTGATTTTGATGACATTGTAGAAGATTTCATTGACCGAAAAAACAGAAAAAAATTGATTCCATTTCACAGAAGTGAAAAGTAGTAAGATTTGTAAAATTGTTCATCAAATCATCTGAAATATTTTCAAATAACGATGATCGTTTCAATTGAAATGTATGTATATATATAGGCCTATATATGATTTAATAAAAAGTGTATTATTCATCTTGAGAAAAATAACTCTTGTATATACTTTATTAAATGTACAGGTGCTAAAAAATAAAAATTATTTGAAAAAAATGTAAGGGGTCCCAAAAATCTGAGGGACATGGGCCTCATTTTACCTTAATCTGGCACTAGGTATAACCAGTAGCATGGGGCAACCAGACCCAGCGCGACAAATGGCGTTCCACAAACTCGCGCGCCTCTAACTGAGGGTAAAACTATTTTGAAAATAATCCAACTGTTATATGTTGTCTGTCTGTCTGTTAGGTAGTCAGCTTGGAGGATGGTTGGATCCTCAAAAACGTATCACCATAGGTTATGTGGTAGAAACCCACAAAACCAAGGCTGCACTATAATGAGGCTTACTACGTAAGGTGAGGATTGAGATTGTTTGCCTTTGCTTTCCTC